>CM034469.1:8380677-9580677 GCA_019925255.1 Litchi chinensis | reverse complement strand
AGGGTGTTTTCAAGTTGAACCAACAATCTAAGCAAGAACTAAGGTAAAATATCATCCTCTTTCTCAACTTTGATGATAGTTAGATGTATGGAAAAGTTTGATGGTTGGGTTGTTGTTTTGTTAAGTTGTTGATGGGATTTTGATTCTCATCAAGCTTTTAATCATAAATAACTAAGAAGAGAAGTGATTGGAGTGAAACCATGCAAGAAATAGGAACTAGATATGTATATGGAAGAAACCCTAGATGAGAAAACATATATGAAATGAGTAAAATTATGATAGCAATTATGTTTGTTGAAATGTTTAAGAGAGTAACTTAATAAAAATATTGAAAATAAAATGAAATGAAGTGTTGGATGAGAATGTGTGGGTGTCACGGCATAGGTGGAATGTGTAATACCATTATGTTTTGATCCAAATAAGCCTAGATTCATATATAATAAAAGTTAGAAAAACATATAGAAGTGATGGAAGTATCAAAGGAGAAATATAGAGTTAAGTTGGAAATTTTGAGCTTAGGTAAAGGGCTATAAATACCTACACTAGTTGGATTTATTTGGGGTTGTTTTAGACCTCAAAACATGCCTAAGTGTCATAACAAACCATAGAAATTGGAAGAGGAAGGTTTAGATAAAAATTGAGCAAGTTATGACTCAAATAGTACATCTATGTAGTCGTAAAGTAAATTGTGAATGTAAATTCATTCTTCGATGCATGAAATGAATGTATTTGATCATAATTAAGTAGGAGAACCTTAGATACGAAGGAATTGAATTCGTTGCATGAAGGATGCCGCAAAGGTGCATCAAAAAGTGTTGAAAAATAGGTGTTTTTCATAGGTTTCGATCCTCTATACTTAGAATTTTTTGAAACTATTTTATGTCTAACTTAAGTATGAGTTAGAGAGATTAGAGTAAAAACAGGGCAAAGAAAATCGCTAGGATGGGCTCTAGCATAGTCTCGATTTTAGGGGGTCCAAAAACGGTGATTTTTCATTCCGGGCTTCCGGTCACCATTTTAAACATTCCAGAGTGTCCCTAGGTGATAATAAATAATACTTGTGCAAAAGAATTGAAGTTAGAGGGTCTAAATTGAGTAAAAAACAAGTTGGGAAAGTTATAGTGTAAAGGGTTTTCAATAGAGTAGTTTGTATTGGAAACTCTACTTTTAAGTTTTGAGTTATGTATTTGAGTATGTTATAATAAGACATTGATATGTAGGTGATGAGAAAACGAGCGAGGCAAGAAAGGCTTGTTGAGGCAATTGAGCATATTCGGATCAAGGTAAGTATTACTCACTTACTCTATTTCAATCCTAGTTAAGATATAATATATATATATATATATATTGTTAAAGAAAGAAATTATGTAATGAAATTCAAAATTTAAGTTCGGCTTTTGTGAAAAAGATTCCTTATATCAGATTTAGAAAGGACAATTTTCAGTAAAGCATTTCAAAAAGGATTTTGAGAGTAAGGTCTGGTTAAAAGTTTTTGAAGATAAAGAAAGTTTGTGCTTAATGCACTTATTAAAAAGATGTTCAAAAGCCATGTGTATTCCCGAGATTTTATATATTAGATAGTACTACGTGGCGATGCAGAAAATTTCGCTTGTAGTTGCTAAGATTTTAGATTTTCTAGCACTACGTTTACGATATAGAAAATTCTGTACGTAGTTGTCTAAACTCACAGTTTATCTTGCACTACGATGCGATGCAGAAAATTCTACCTGTAGTTGCAAAAGTTAAAGTAGTGAGCACTATAATATGCGATGCAGAAAATTTCACATATGGTCGCTCAGAGTATAGTTTTCGCCCTACATTGTGATGCAGTAAATTCTGTGTGTAGTGGTTGAGTTTTGGGGTACACATGGTGCTTTTAGAAACAAAGTGGCAATTTAAATCTTATAAGTATCAAAATGGGTAATGGACGTCTATACCATGCTTTTATGGTTACTACATTGCTTAAACTAAAAAATTTCCTTTGTTGTAGTGTAAACATCCTTTCAGGAAATTCTTATCAAGAAACGAAGCCAAAGAACTACCTCGTCAAAAATATATAGGTGGGCGAGACACAAAATATGCTTGTATAGATCATGTGTATGGTTTGAATATACGAAATATGGAGAACCACATGTATTACACTACAATCTTGGTAGCTTGCATTTTGGAATTATATATTTGTAAATGTTATTGTAAATGGTTGTGAATTTTCATGTATGATAAATATATACATCCTACTATGGTTTTATGCATATTGATTGTGAAAAATTATGGTGAAAATGCATGGTTGTGGATAAAAAAAGTTGGGTGGTAATGGAAAATAGTCAAAGTGTATTTTATTATAGGTAAAAATTTTGGAAATCTTAAAAATGCAGTTGTTATGTTACCGAATTTTTTATAAAATTGTTTTAAATGGAATTGTGAAAGATTTACATCCACCCAAATAGTTTAACAAGAAAAGAATACATTTAATTTAAAATTGAGGAAATCGGGTAAGATTAAAGGGTTCACTCTGCGGATCTCTCCATTCTAACAATTCGGATTAAGAGAGATTCGTTGGAGTACCCAATGGGACCCTCCAAATAAGATATTAGAAAGAGTCTAGTTTGGGTCTTGTCAGTAAGTGAAAGGAAGAATAGATCAATCATGAACATGACAAGGTGCTTGCTGTTTGAAAAAGGATTGCCAAAGAAGTTATGGGCTGAAACAGTTAATACTGCTATGTATTTGCAAAATAGACTTCCAACTAAAGCTGTTGATGGCAAAACACCTTATAAAGCTGAGACAGGTGTTAAACCATCAATGGCACACTTAACAGTCTTTGGTAGCATTTGTTATGCCCATGTACCATAGGTAAAAATGACAAATTGGATCAAAGAGCTGATGTTGGTATGTTTGTTGGATACAATATTGTCTCAAAGGGATAAAGAATTTTAAATCCCATAACTGAGAAGGTTTATGTGAGCAGGAGTGTAAAGTTTAATGAAAATGGTGCCTAGAATTGGGAGAGAATGATTGGAGAGTCCTCAAATCAAAATACCAATGCTGAAAGTACATCTCAGTTTCATGGCGAAACTTGTGAGGAGGATTCTGATGATGAGCATTATGCTTTGAGAGGCATCAGAACTTTGCAAGATATCTATAGCAGTTGCAATGTTGCTATATTTGAACCTGCCACAGTTGATCAAGCTTTGCAATCTCCAAAATGGAAAGCAACCATGAAGAAAGAATTTAATATGATAGTAAAAAATGACACCTAGTTACTTGTTGACAACTAGAAGATCAACAAGTAATTGATACAAAATGGGTATTTCGAATAAAGATGAATGTTGATGGCTCAATCAACAAATATAAGGCCAGATTAGTAGTGAAAGACTACTCTCAGCAGCAAGGTATTGACTTCACTAAAACTTTTGCTCCTGTAGCTAGATTTGATACAATTAGATTATTGTTTGCTCTTATTGCTCACAAAGGCTGGAGAGTTTATCAACTTGATGTTAAATTAGCATTCCTCAATGGTGTTCTTGAGGAGAAAATAAGCCCTTAGAGCCTGGTATGTAAAGATTGATGGCTACTTGCTTGACTTAGGATTTGAAAAGAGCATCAATGAAGCAACATTGTATGTGAAGCAACTGGGGGCTGAAATTCTAATTGTTTCAGTCTATGTTAATGATATTCTTGTCCTTGGAAGCAATCCAAGTTTTGTGAAAGAGTTTAGAAAGCAAATAGAGGGCATGTTTGAGATGAATGATTTGCGGCAGATGTGTTATTTTCTAGGAATGGAGGTGTATTAAAGTTTCAACAGGCATTTTCACATCTCAAAAGAAATATGCAACAGAATTGTTGAAGAAGTTTTCTCTAATTGGTTGCAAAGCTATCAATACTTCAACAGTTCAAGGATTGAAGTTACAAGTGAATGATGGCTCAACATCTGTTGGTCCTTCAATTTTTAGGAGTTTGATTGGTTCATTACTATATTTATCAATCACAAGGCCATACATAATGTATGCAACCAACATTCTATCAAGATACATGCACATGCCAACTAAAAATCTCAAAGCAGCCAAAAGGGTCCTGAGGTATATTCAGGGTATAATTCACATGGTGTGCTGTTTAGGAGGAGTTCAACCTTGAAACTACTTGGATTCACTGATAGTCATTGGGTTGGATCATTTGAATACTCAAAAAGCACCTCAGGCTATTACTTTACCCTTGGATCAGGTGTTATATGTTGGAGTTCAAGGAAACAAGGTTTTGTTGCTTAGTCAATTGTTGAGGTAGAATGTATGACTGCATCTGCTGCTGTTAATCAAGCCTTATGGTTGAGAAAAGTTATGATGACTTGAAATTTAAGCAAGAAGCTGCTACAGAAATTTTGTGTGATAATAAGCCTGATGTTGCAATGGATAAAAATCCAGTTTTTCATGGAAAAACTAAACACATTAAAATCAAATATCATGCTATTAGAGAAGTAGAAAAGGAAGGTGAAGTTGTGTTGTTGCATTGTTCAGCAGAGGAACAAGTTGATATTTTCACCAAAGGACTGTAGAAGAACAGATTTGAAGAACTTAGAACAAGCTTGGTGTTGTGCATAGCTCTTGCATCGATGAGTAATGAAGATTGCTGTTTATGATCAAACAGTCCTGATACAAAGCTATGCACCAGATTATTATTTTTTGTTTCTTTTGTGATACTTTTGTGTAATGATTTAGCAAGAATTAAATGAATGTATTTGCTTTGAATGAATTGTGGTGGAATTTAATTTTAGCTTTAGACAAGGAAACAGATTTCCTTAAATAATGAAAATTTGGTATTGATTCATACTTTTTGTATCACTATAAATATGTTTTTACTATAATGAAAAAGTAGTTCCCATTTACAATTTTTATCTTCTTCTTCTTTCTAAATACATATATACTAGAAACTTCCTGCAAATAGTAGCTTGAAGATTTACCTAGCTTGAAGAAACCTAATTCAAAGAACCCACCTACAGAGACAACAGTTTGATCACTAGAGAGAGACTGGTTGCCACAGATGGAGTCAGCTCCACTAGAGACATTCCATTTGAGTGAGAAGCACATTGACAAGAGAATAGAAAACATGAACCATTGGTTCTTCTTGATATGATCCATTGCCAGCTACAGCAAAGTTAGATATCTCAGGAAACAGATATATGCACACGAAACATCAGTTGCTTGTTTTTAGTAAAGTCAAACCTTAAAATCATTCTAGATTTTGTACCATATCTCTAGAGGTTCAAGTTATTAAACTACTTCATCTTATAAAATATAGGCAGGCCATCTTGTTCAGACACTTAAGGCTTTTAGGATGAAAACAAATAATTGCAGTTGTGCAAATATTTGAGCTTACTACATAACCAACCAAATAAATACTAAATTATACAAAGAAATTGTTTTCAAGCAAAGGTGTAAGATCTGATTAGGTGACAACTGACAAGATTTGCTAAGATGTAACCTTGTGCAAAGCTACAACATGCCAACAACATGCCATTAACATCTAGGGTGTTAAATTATCGAACATTGCTTACTGAAGGTGAAAATCTTGATTATAAAGCCCAAAATTGGAGAAGAAGATGCATTGTCTACCAATCAGAAAAGCCTATGTTTCTCAGTCAGTATATTAGATAACTAATTAACTAGGTTAGATAAATCCTCTCCATTAGCAGAAAACTGACATATTACTAGTACATACACATATATTTTGATTTCATTTTTTTGTAAGAATGCTTAGTGGTTCTTTGGTGCATAGAGAAATTTTAGGTGTTTGGAGAGAATACAAATCAAGTTCTATAAATTACAACTTACAGTCTGTGTTGAACATTTTCATGCAAATACAAGATAGATTGTATTTGCACCATAAATATAACAGGGTCCACAATCCACAAAGCAAACAAATCTGGCTTTGGATTTGATAATGTCCTTCTCAGTTTTTATTAGACTTGTTGTCAAGTAGCCACAGGCTGAAGACTGTCAAGTTCCCAATCTAAATGGTAATTGGCAAGCATAATTGACCTTCAACTAAAAGTTTTGCCTTGGATTAGTGGAATGGAATGATTAAATGATAATTGATAATTGACATACAACTAAAAGTTCTATCTTGGAGAAGTGGTAAGAAATGACTGAGAACATACGTTAAGGAGATTTTAATATATAAATTAGTACAAATAAAATTTTTGTTTGCTTTCAAGAGTTGAAAGTTTATGCAATTTTGTATTATTTATTTCTAACTGTAGATATCCTCCGTTAACACAATCTTAAATTAAATTATAAGATGTATTACTCATACACATATTTTGATTTTTTTCTAAGATTTCTTAGTGGTTACTTGACCAAAGTCACCCTGCAACTTGATTTGCTTGAAGATTTTGCTAATGAACCTAATGTTACCAGTCTGTGATCCCTGATGTGATCGATATTGCATGTTTGAACCACATACTGCCTAAAAGTTTATTCTTCTCTCACATGAATTGGAACAGTTTTGGTCATTTTCTAGTTAAACAAATTTTTTGTGTTTCCACAATTGTAGAACCTCAAAAGGCAATTTTGTTGACAATGTGATGTCAACCATGTTAAATAAGATTACTTTGAAGTCACATAACTAAATGAGAGTATACACTATTGGTATCATATTGGTCAATATGTTTAAAGCAATATCAACATGTAACCCAATTGACTATATTGTCATGCATTGAAAACCAACACAATAAACAATTCTGACAGTTAATTTAATGGTAAAGAAACTATGGTTTGACTACTTTATTGGTTGGGTAAGGATATTCATCAATATCAATCATTGAATTGATTGTAAAAGTAGTTATTTAAGGTTTGTTATTGATGGGTAATCTTATCCAACTAGTAAGTTAGCAAAACTCGAGAAACTCATTTACTTTTACCATACATCTATCATTAGCTAGAATCATGGATTAGTCTCTCCTAGGATCTTTACTAGCAAAGCCAATCCTTGAAAGCTCTTCTATATCAGTATTGATTTCAAACTGATGGATTGTGGAAGTTGTGGGTTCAATCTTACTCTCCCCAAATCCGAAATTAAATTGTAATAGTTGAATGAAAAAAAACAAACAAACAAACAAACACCAATCCTAACAAATGGTCCAGATAGCACCAGCTAGAATCATGGATCAGTCTCTCCTAGGATCTTCACTAGCAAAGAGTGCTTGTCAAAAGTTTAATGTTATTTTGTTACAATAAGATATTCTTGATCCTACAAAATCTCTTTAGGATTGAGGAATGTTGATCAACTAGATATCCCATTAAAAGTACTATTGTTGCTACAAAGGAAGCAACTTGGGCATCATCTACAATTTTTGTACTAAACAATGATGGCAATAGATTGTACAGAGAACAGATTTCTGAAATCAATAGAATGTATGGTCTAAAGAAGAATTTTAATAATGAGTTGGTTCATATTGATAGACTTGAAAATATTGAAATCAACACAGAAGTGTTTTTACGAAGTTTGAAGTTTAATACTGAGCAGTGCACGGTACATATATTGGTATTCATTGTTATGGAAATCATCTCCATATATAGCAATAAATTGAGCCAAAAGTGTGACGTAAAGCTGTAAAATAGTTAACTCGTGTTTTTTCCATTTACATTTATTCAGCAAAATTGACAAATGAAATAATACAGAATTCAAATATATTTTATGCATAATAGCTATAAAGCCTATTCAATACCTAGGACCATACTTAAGAAGAATTATCATAATTAAGAAGAATTATCTTACGCATTTAGGAGCTTGTTGATGATGTGGTGCTTTTAGTTTGACATGATGCAGTTAACGTATTTTTCCATGTTTGCGAACTTTGGCTTGAGGATGATTCTGTGTAGAAGATTAATGGCTCCTGTTTGTTAGCAAATACTTCGAGAGCTTTTGGAAGTGGAGGCTGAGTCACATCCAGAACTCCTTCAAGGAACTGCACTACTTGACCCATAGATGGCCTGTGATTTTCATCATCTTGGATGCACCAACAAGCCACTTTCAGCATTCTTGAAAGCTCTTCCACATCAGCATGACCCTCCAGCCTATGGTCTAGTAAGCTAAGAAGATCACCACCTTCAGCCATTCGCCTTACTGCCCAAGTTGGGAAGAAATTCACTTCCCCATCTTCGGATAGTTCAGAGTTTCTTCTGCCCGAGATGAATTCAAAAAGCATCATTCCATAACTGTAAACATCAGCTTTGGCTGTTATGGCCAATCCTGAAATCCATTCTGGAGCAAGATAGCCTCTTGTCCCTCTTATGGTTGTTAGAACGCGGCTGAACTCCCGGCCAAGAAGCTTTGCCAGGCCGAAATCTGCTACTTTTGGACAAAATTCAGCATCTAATAGAATGTTTTCTGGTTTTATGTCACAGTGTATGATGCAGTCTCTACACTTCTCATGGAGATAAGCCAACCCTCTGGCTGCTCCCAGGGCAATATTGTATCTAGTTTTCCAATCAATAAGCTCTGAATCCTTTACATCGAACAGATGGGAATTTAAAGAACCCTTAGACATGTAATCATAGACCAACAACTTTCTGGCACCTTCAGAGCAGAATCCACAAAGCCGAACCAGATTTACATGCTGGATGCTTCCTAAAGTGCTGACTTCTGCCCGAAATTGCTTCTCTCCTTGGCTGGTGCTTTCCAGCTTCTTCACAGCTACGACACTTGAATCAGGCAACACCCCTTTGAAAACAGAACCAAAACCTCCTGCTCCTAATTTTTCTGAGAAATTCTTGGTTGCATTTTGCAGATCCTTGTATGCAAATGCCACCAGTGAACCCTCCATTGCTTTTGCTGCTTTCCTTGTTCTCATTTTCCTTCTCAAGTACACAATCACAACAAGACTTAAAAGAAGTGCAAAAGCCACTGAGCCCACTACAACACCAATAACCATTCCTTTGTTCTTTTTGGTACTTGAAAACTCCGAAGCTGCAAGCTTGATATAAATAGTTTTTCCATCCCTGAGATCTTGTGCAAGTGTTTCCAGACCCAAGAGATCTCCACTCCAAATTGAACATGCATTGTTTTCATAGGCATATGCAGTACAAGAGCAGTTACTCAAGCAGCTTCTTTCGCATTCCATGATATTTGCTACTGCCATGGATTGTGGATGTTCAGGCAACACCACATCATGGTTTGCTGCAAACCCGTCACTCTTTTCATTGGCAAGACTGTTATTTTCGCACTTCAGCGGGGTTTTCCTCACACATCCACCAGAATAATCCTGCAGCAAGTTCCAATTGTGCTCTGAGTTTGGCTTGAAACCTCGCACACACCCACAGAAGGACTGAGTTTGCTCACTGCAACTGCCAAATGCTCCACAATAGGCATAAACCTCGCAAGGTTGTCTTGGTGTAGACCAAAATTGAAACCAAGTCTTGGAAGCATCTAACCAATACAGTTGCTTAATCTGCCCTGAAGCATCGATAATAAATCTAGATGTAAAATTGGGCTGTCTTTCAAGGAAAGTAGGTGCAGTTTCATATATGAAATAGCGCCCGTTCTCATCCGAAATAAAACTGTAGTTGTAAAAATTATTCCACCTCATCTCTGGAACTGCGCTGAAAATTTGACCATTCCAAGCTCCACTAGCCCAGTACATTTCAGACCTCTTCCAAGATAAAACATATTGATCGGATCTGTTTGTGGGGTCTAGCTCAAGAGAGAAGAGACCTGGTGCAGGATTTTCTTTATTCTTCCAGGAAGTTAGAAGTTGATTTACGTTGGTCCGCTTGTTGTATCCAATCTTCATACCAGGAAGCCATGTATCAGTTGGATGATCAAAGCTTTGCCACAAGAGCTCTGTTAAATTATTAGACCTCTCTCTCAAAACAAAATTTCCCTCATTTAAGAGAACTGCTTCTACAGAACCTGAAGTGGTAGAGCTCACATTTGTGGACCAAACTGGTCTTTCGAACTCATCGAAAAGGACTAGATTACCATCTGAGATCCTCAACACTGAGGAATATCTATCAGATATTGGTTTGTCTCTATTTGCCACCCAAACTACGGTCTGTTCAGACAATTTTTTGTACCAAATGCCTATATAAGAGTTGGAAGAATTACCTGGCTTGAAGAAGCCTAGTACAAAAATCCCACCTGCAGAGACAATAGTTTGATCACCAGAGAGAGATTGGTTTGCAAAGATAGTGTCAGCTCCGCTGGAGACATGAGATTTGATAGAGAAGCACATAAAGAGAACAGAAAACATGAACCATGGACTAGAGTTCATGATATCCATGATCATTCGCAACAAATTCTATTAATGTAAGTAGATATTTTCTTCAGGAATATAATGCAACATATTTATTGCTAAGATGTTGTTGCCAGCGTGAGCGTTACTCAATATTTAATGCTTTGGGGTCCAGCTATTATAGCTTTCACCTTTGAAATTTCGTCAGTAGAGTTAGGAAAAATTTAGTTAGACAATCGGTATCAATTTTAATTAACCTAAGGGTATGGAAAATTTGATATCAAGACAACATAACTAACTATCATATTGTTTAAAATTTCACCAAATTATTGAGTGGTGTTATTCACCATGTATCAAGTATTCATTCACAATCCACTTTAATATTATTTATTAATGATAATTTTATTTTTAATTGAAATTATTAAATAAAATAAAAACTTCTAAAAACACATAACTTTTTATGGTATTCTTATTATTGTCCTTTTAGCATATATTTAATAATCTATGGGATAATGAAGTAAATTAATAGCTGACGTTGTTATACAACCAAACGGTCCAAACCAATGATGGACCACTATCTTTGATATAATATATATATATATATATATATATGCCCATGCATAACAAATTCTTGTAAATAAATAGATATTTTTCAGGAATAATTGATCAAAATATCATGCGTGTGAGAAATCATTTGTGTGTTTGAAAGTGACAAAAATGCCGCACATTTATTGCTGTGATCCTTAGCCAACAAAGTCTTTTTAACCAAGTCAAGTGACTTCAGAATACACTAATTAAGGGTACTTAGCCCTTGCAAACTATAACTAATTAATAACTGCTCGACAAAGTGTACACACACATTAATTAAGGGTGATGATGTTATCATCCAAATAAATATATGTATACATAATTAATGAATTTGCAAATTTTATTATAAGATATTTCAACATCAATCCTATTATTTATTACTTTAACGGTTGGTGAAAATATTTATTAGATTTGTTTTTTCTTCCAAATTTGAAACTGATAACATTGAATTTGAAGTTGAGCAAACTATAGGTTCCTGCGGTCTTAGGCAATGTATAATGTAACGAGTGGATGAAGATTATAACTAGAATTTAAAACAAACTCTTTTTTTTTTTAAATTTATTTTAAATAGTAGATGTCTATCCACACTACACTACAAGTACAAACTCTCTTGTGGGAAATACTCACAAAAAACTTGCTTGACTCGTGACCTTTGCAATGAAAGCAAGGGTGGGTGACCGCCCCACTTGCAGTACAAACTCTTTCTCTTGTGGTAAGTAAGGTACAACCATACTACAGGAACAACAATACCAGGCAGTTTATAAGGAGTTGCACATTTAAATTTTAAATTTTTATTTTTTATTTTTTTAAATATTTGAATTTTGTTTGATTGATGGTTAGATGATGATGATGATGAGTTGATATTGCTAATGATGGGTTGATGATGGTGATGATGGATCGATAATAGTGATGAATAAGTTGACGTTGGTGATGGTGGTTGATGATGATGGATTGACGATGATGATTTGATGTTGTTAGGTGGCTAATGAATATGCTGATTAATTGGAGGTAGGGATCCAATCTCTTGATTGGATCTCCACCATCAATTATTTTTAATGGATGATGAAAATCTAATTTGGAGATGAAATCTCTAACTTGAAAAAATATTTTTTAATTTTTTAAAAAAATATTTTTTAATTTTTTAAAAATATTTTTTAATTTTTAAAATGATATCCATTGTCCATTAACATAATGGATATTGGAAATCATTTTAATTTTTTTTACTTAGAAAATTATTATTTTTTTATTTTTAAAATTATTTTTTTTTTTTTTTTTTTTTTTTTTTTTTTTTTTTTTTTTTTTTAATTAATTTTTTGTGTTATAATTTATTATTGTTATTAATTAATATAGTTATTAAAATAAATATAATTACTCATTCAATTATCATTATGCCTTTTAAATTCAACATTATTCAAATTTTTTTACTCCTTTATTTTTTTTTAATATGAAGGGGCTAATCCTAATTAGTTTACTTTCGAGGGCATTTTCCATAATATTTTTAAAAATAAAAACAAACAGACAAAGGGGCCTATTGGTGAGTCCATAATCCAAACACATGCATCTCCAAAAGAATATGAGGTCAAATGGTCAACACAAAGATTAATCGAGATTATGAAATATTATTGTGCGCAGCCGGCGAGAGAGGACAGTGGTGGTTATGATCTGTTAACTATGTCGCCTTATACAATTATAAAATAATATTTCTCTGAAAATGAATAGTGATATGGAAGAAATGATCAAGCTTCAGCTGATTTGCTTTTTGCTCCTTTTAAAATTTTTAATCACTTTAAATCATTACAAGATATTAAAATGTAATTTAACTCGTTTCACATTTTTTATGTAAGAAATTATATCAATTTAAATTTGATTGAACTTGAAAATTTCCCCTGCAATTTTGTAACGTTGGTCTTGTGTGTTTTGTAACATTGGTCTTGAGTGTTTTCTGAAAAATATCCACTCTTTGGAAAATTTATAGTTTCTGACTTAAGTAAGCCCAAGATAGACAAGGAAAAAAAAATTGTTACTGAAGCTTGTAAAATTTCTCTATAAGGAGAATAATGATTTGCATGGCAACAAATTGAGGAGAAGGAAGGATATCAAATTACAGATTACAGAACTATAATGTTAAGAGCACATATGTAGCAAAGCAGAATTCAAACTAATTATTTTACATTGAAAAACGCTTGAAACCACATGTGAACGTGCACACAGATGTTGATTTATTCTCACAATAAGCAAATTAGAAACTTGGAGATGAAGTGGTGCTCTTACACACACACATTAACTAAGGGTGATGATGTTATTATCCAAATAAATATATGTATGCACAATTAATGAATTTGCAAATTTTATTATAAGATATTTCAATATCAATCCTGTTATTTATTACTTTAACGGTTGGTGAAAATATTTATTAGATTTGTTTGTTCTTCCAAATTTGTAACTGATAACATTGAATTTGAAGTTGAGCAAACTGCAGGTTTGTGCGGTCTTACGTAATGTATTATGTAACGAGTGGATGAAGATTATAACAAGAATTTAAAACATACTCTCTTTTTTTTTTTTAAATAATAGAGGTCTACCTACACAATTATGAAAAAATTATCCACATAAAGTGGGGAATACTCACAAAATTTGTTTGACCCGTGACCTTTGCAATGAAGGCAAGGGTGGGTGACTGCTTGGAGTACAAACTTTTTCTCTTGCAGTAAGTAAGGTACAACTATACTACAGGAAGAACAATACAAGCTAGTTATGAGGAGTTGTACATTTAAATTTTAAATTTTTATTTTTTTAAATATTTGAATTTTGTTTGATTGATGGTTAGATGATGATGATGATGAGTTGATATTGCTAATGATGGGTTGATAATGGTGATGATGGATTGATAATGGTGATGAATGGGTTGACATTGGTGATGGTGGCTAATGGTAGTGGATTGAGGATTATGATTTGATGTTGTTAGGTGGCTAATGAATATGCTGATTAATTGGAGGTAGGGATCCAATCTCTTGATTGGATCTCCACCATCAATTATTTTTAATGGATGATGAAAATCTAATCTAGAGATGAGATCTCCAACTTGAAAAGATATTTTTTAATTTTTAAAAAATAATTTTTAATGTTTTTAAATGATGTCCACTGCCTATCAACATAATAGATAATGAAAATCATTTAAAATTTTTTGTTGAGAAAATTATTATTTTTTTATTTTTTAAATTATTTTGATTTCTAACGTCCATCTTATGGACAGTGGAGTTTTTTTTTTTTAATTAATTTTGTGTGTTATAATTTGTTATTTTTATTAATTAATATAGTTATTAAAATAAATATAATTACTTATTCAATTATCATTATGCCTTTTAAATTTAACATTATTCAAGTTTTTTTACTCACAGAGAGCGATTTGTCAAATTAAAAAAAAAAAAAAAAAAAAAAGGAAGAAAAGAAGGAAGGGTAATCACTTTTTAAAAAATAAATAAATAAATAAAGGGGCTAATCCTAATTAGTTTACTTTCAAGGGAATTTTTATAATATTCCTAAAAATAAAAACAAATAGACAAAGGGGCCTACAGGCCGATAATCCAAGTACATGCATCTCAAAAAAAATATAAAGTCAAATTGTCAACGTAAAGATTAATCGAGATTATGAAATATTATTGCGTGCACTCGGCGAGAGAGGAGGGTGGTGGTTATGATTTGTTAGCGATGCTCGCCTTATATAATTATAAAATAATATTATTTTGAAAACGAATAAAGATAAGCAAGAAATCATCAGGCGCTAGCTGATTTGCTTTTTGCTCCTTTTAAAATTTTTAATCACCTTAAATCATTACAGGATATTAAAATGTAATTTAACTTGTTTCATATTTTTTATGAAAGAAATTATATCAATTTAAATTTGATTGAACTAGAAAATTCTCTCTGTAATTTTGTAACGTTGGTCTTGTGTGTTTTCTGAAAAATATCTACTCTTTGGAAAATTTATAGTTTCTGATTTAAGTAAGCCCAAGACAGACAAGGGAAAAAAAAATTGTTACTGAATCTTGTAAAATCGCTCTATAAGGAGAATAACGATTTGCATGGCAACAAATTGAGAAGAAGGAAGGATATCAAATTACAGATTACAGAACTATAATGTTAAGAGCACATATGTAGCAATACAGAATTCAAACTAATTATTTTACACTGAAAAACGCTTGAAACCACATGTGAACATGCACACAGACGTTGATTTATTCTCACAATAAGCAAATTAGAAACTTGGAGATGAAGTGGTGCTCTTATTCTGAGATGAGGCAGTCGAAATGTTACTCCGTGAACCTCTGGCTTGAGGATGATTCTGTGAAGAAGATTATGTGCTCCTGGTCTTGGTTGTCAACGATTAGTTGGAGAGACCTTGGAACTAGGGGCTGGGTAACATCCACAATCCCCTCAAGGATCTGAAGTACTTGATTCATTGATGGCCTGTGAGTTTCATTATCTTGGATGCACCAACAAGCCACTTTACAAATTCTTGAAAGCTCTTCTACATTAGCATCTCCCTCCAGCCTGGAGTCTAGTAGGCTGAGAACATCGCCATCTTCAGCTATTTGCTTAGCAGCGCAGGTTGGGAAGAAATTCATTTTCCCATCTTTAGATTGTTCACAGTTTCTTTTTCCTGATACAAATTCAAAAAGCATCATCCCATAGCTATAAACATCAGCTTTGGCTGTTATGGCTACTCCTGAAATCCATTCGGGTGCAAGATAACCTCTTGTTCCTCTCATGGTTGTTAGGACTCGACTGAACTCATGTCCAACAAGCTTTGCCAAGCCAAAATCTGCCACTTTTGGACACAATTCAGCATCTAACAGAATGTTCTCCGGCTTTATGTCACAGTGTATGATGCAGTCCCTGCACTTCTCATGGAGATAAACCAAGCCTTTGGCAATGCCCAACGCAATTTTGTATCTTGTATTCCAATCAAGAAACTTTGAATTCTTTTCATTGAAGAGATGGGAATCTAAAGAACCATTTGTCATGTAATCGTACACCAGCAATCTTTTACTACCTTCAGAGCAGAATCCAAGGAGCTGAACTAGATTGACATGTTGGATGTTACCAACTGTGCTGACTTCTGTCCGGAATTGCTTCTCTCCTTGGCTGATGCTTTCAAGCTTCTTCACAGCTATTACCCTTGAATCAGGCAACACCCCTTTGAAAACAGAACCAAAACCTCCACCTCCCAGTTTTTCTGAGAAATTCTTTGTTGCATTTTGCAAATCTCTGTATGCAAATACCATCAACGTACCCTCCACAGCTTCAGTTGTTTTGATTTTTCTCTTTCTCCTTCTCAAGTACACAAACAGGACAAGGCCCAGAAGAACTACAAGAGCCAATGGGCCCACAACTACAGCAATGGTTATTTCTTCCTCATCTTTCGAAGTTGAAAACTCAGAAGCTGCCAGCTTTATGTAAATAGTCTTTCCTTCTGGAACACCGTGCGCAAACTGCTGCAAATTCAAGAGATATCCAACCCAAATTGAACAGTCATTGTTCTCATATGCATAAGCAGTACAAGTGCAGTTGTTGAAGCAGGTTGCTTCACATTCCTTGATACTCCCCACTGCCACAAATTGTTGATGTTCAGGCAAGACCATGTTAGGACTTTCTAAAAACCTGTCACTCTTTTCATTGGCAAGGCTATTATTTCCACACTGTAGTTGGGTTTTCCTCACACAACCACCAGAATAATCGTCCAGCAGGTTCCAATTCTGCTCTGAGGAAGGCCTGAAGCCTTGCAAACAACCACATAAATGCTGAGTTTGCTCGCTGCAGCTTCCAAATGCTCCACAATAGGCATAAACCTCGCAAGGTTGTCTTGGTGCAGACCAAAATTGAAACCAAGTCTCAGAAGCATCAAACCAATACAGTTGCTTAATCTGCCCTGAAGCATCAATAATAAATCTAGATGTAAAATTGGGCTGTCTTTCAAGGACAGTAGGTGCAGTTTCATATATGAAATACCGCCCATTCTCATCCGAAATAAACTTGTGGTTGTAAATATGATTCCACCTCATCTCAGGAACTGCACTGAAAATTTGACCATTCCAAGCTCCACTAGCCCAGTACATTTCAGACCTATTCCAAAATAAAACATATTGATCGGATCTGTTTGTGGGGTCTAGCTCAAGAGAGAAGAGACCTGGTGCAGGATTTTCTTTATTCTTCCAGGAAGTTAGAAGTTGATTTACATTGGTCCGCTTGTTGTATCCAATCTTCATACCAGGAAGCCATGTATCAGTTGGATGATCAAAGCTTTGCCACAAGAGCTCTGTTAAATTATTAGACCTCTCTCTCAAAACAAAATTTCCCTCATTTAAGAGAACTGCTTCTACAGAACCTGAAGTGGTAGAGCTCACATTTGTGGACCAAACTGGTGTTTCAAACTCATCGAAAAGGACTAGATTACCATCTGAGATCCTCAACACTGAGGAATATCTATCAGATATTGGTTTGTCTCTATTTGCCACCCAAACTACGGTCTGTTCAGACACTTTTTTGTACCAAATGCCTATATAAGAGTTGGAAGAATTACCTGGCTTGAAGAAGCCTAGTACAAAAATCCCACCTGCAGAGACAATAGTTTGATCACCAGAGAGAGATTGGTTTGCAAAGATAGTGTCAGCTGCAGTGCAAACATGGGATTTGAGTGAGAAGCACATAAAGAAAAGGGAAAACAAGAACCATGGATTAATGTTCTTGATATCAATGGCCATTAGCAAGTTGCAACAATAAGTAGATATTTTCAACAAAAAAATTATCAATATAGCAACTGTGCCACAGTATGATTTGTATTTGAGACTTGAGAACTGAGAGTGAAAATAGTGCCACATATTTATTGATAAAATGTCATGGCCAGCAGAAGTCCACCAAGTCGCTGAAACCAAAGTTGAATTGCTGTCACAGTATTCATTCAAACGGAACAGCTTAACCGGGTTAGAAAAATTAACACGATGGCGGGGCTTACATTTCAGCTATTCCAGAATGTAGATGCTTATTTTGTCTTTTAGGGCATAGAGAAATATGAGGTCAATGCGGAAGATAAATCAATATATTGAAGTGCAACCATATATGTTGAAAAGGAAGTTGTTTCGGAAGTCATTTACGTGTTTCGGGGGCTTGTTATCAGCAAATTTATGATTAAAGTAATAAAATGATATATTTAATAATCAAGAATTTTATGAAGAGGAAGAGAATTCAACCTTTATTTATTTTTTTTTAATGAAAAGGGAATTGAATTTTTAATTTGAATGTTTACTATTCTTTGGGGGAAAGTACTATAAACATGGCCAATTTTAGTTATGGACAGTTGGCCTGGACTTTGAACCCAAAAAAATGCATGACATGCGCTGATGCAGTGTTTATTGGGTTTTAGTAATATATGGCCATCTTTGGGTGTTTGAATTTTCAACCAGTCACCGGCTTGAAGTTCTGGTTTTCAAATGTTTTTAGATTAGCATAATTTTCTTTTGAGTTGTAATTGTGCATCAGGAGAGAAGAATGATTAGCACAGCAACAATTTGAGGCAAAGGAAGGGTACCAAACTAAAGATTATAGCATTAATTATCTATTTTAATTGTTAGTGTAAGACTCGTGCTCGAATCTAAGTAGATTCAATAAATTATTTAAGCCCAAATAAAAATTAATAAATGGGCCTAAATTGAGTTTAAGCCCAAGTTGTATAATAATGTTAAACCAATTTAACAAAAGCTTAATTAGGTGAATTTGATGCCCAGGCAAATAATAGAAAGAATTAAACCAAAAAAAAAAGGCAAAAATATATCATCTATATATTTTTCCTAATTACTATTAGAGTTTGAAGCCATTCATATAAAACCTAGTTTTTCTATTCATAGTAGCCAACTCTCATATATCATTCAAAATTCTTCTCTCCGTCAACAAAGTTAAATTCTCAACCATAGCAAATTTTGAGTTCAAGGTTGATTATGAAAATTGATTGTGAGTCAAGTAGATGTTCTTCTTTTTCTTTCATTTTCTTAAATTTTATGGCATGTTAGGTTTGTGGGATCATATTATTTAGGTTTTGAGTATTTCGATGTTAGAATAAAATTGTATAAATTATTTTAGAATAATCAACAACTGTTGGAATGTTTTATTTTGAAACAATCAAACAAATTAGAGAATTTAGTTAGGTCAGTTATACTGTTCATAAAATTATAGTCTAAAAATTTCGTGGTCATATGATAAGTGTATAATTAATTAGAAATTTTTGTTCACCTTTAACTTAATGAAATAAAAATCTTCATAGTACTGAACTAGGTTGAATCTCGAAATTGTTAGACATGAAATTGATGTTATTTTAGTCTCATTAAATTTTCATATGAACCGTTATAAGTCTTCTTTAAGCCATTAAAGTTTTAAGGATTTTTATGAAGTGATTTCTTCTTAAAAATTTAGATATCAAGGGTTATTCAATTTCGAAACTAATGTCGATACAACCTTCGTTTGAATTTAAAGGTTTAAGTCGATAGGTCAACAAAGGTATTTAAGACGAGAAAATTTTATGACATTTATCCTGGGTCTTTAGAACATATATATATATATATATATGCATTTTTGAGATGATTGGTCTTATATACAATTTATTAAAAATAGAAAAATTGGACTATATCAGTGGAGGTAGTGTTGATAGTAATGGATTTTAATGGTATTTGGACTTAGATTAATTTAGTAAGTTATGATTTCCTATAGATTTATGAGTTTCGTGATATGATTTTAGGTTGATAAGAGGGATTAAATTCATAAAGTTATTTTCTCTTTCAAGTAAGCAGAAGAGATGAGTAAGTCTTATACGTTGCTTTAATATATTATATGTTTAATTTCAAAAATACTCTAATTGGTCCTTTTAAATAATTGAATGAAACTTTAGATTTTTCAATGTCATTTTATTATATTTTATTTAAATGATTTTGCATCCTCAAATATATGTTTTATATACATTGTTCGATTGTATTAAAAGTATTGCCTTCCTATTTGGAAAATATGATATGTTTCATCAAAAGTATTCATCTGTATTTGAAAAAAAAAATGATATGTATTGTAATCATGATTGTAATAAAAATGTTTTGGCTCATCTATCTATAGTTCATTTAATTATGTTGGCCTAAGCACTGAGATTCAAGTGTCATAATTATGTTGTATTAGTCCAACTGGAATATTTATTGTTGCACAACATTAATTGTATTAGCCCCTCACTGACATTATAGGTGCTAATTGTATCAATCCTGCACTGGGATTATAGATGCTAATTGTTTTAACCCTACATTGGGATTCCAGATGCTAATTGTATTGGTCTCGTACCAGGAATACAGGTGTTACAATTGTACTGTATTGTCCAAGTAACTGGAATTGAGAATGATATTACAAGACATGAGCCACTACCATTTTATTTAAATTTGTATATGAAATGTTTTTCATAATTTTGACTTTAGTTTAAATATTGAATGTTTTATGTATCATATTGTTAAATATTTTATTGTTTTATTGACTTCAATTTTGACAATTGAATGTTTTCTATATTGTATCATTAAATATTTTATTGACATTGTTATATTTGTTCTTTTTCAATTATTATGAAATTACAGTTTTATTTTTACTATAAAACTACTTTATAAAATTACAATACATCATTTTGATTATTTACTACTTCATAATGTATAATGTTTTTCTTTTGAGTTGATGACTCACCTCTCGCCCTACTATTTTTACAGATTAGTTGGCTTTATTTATTTTGAGGGATGACTTTAAGTTATTAGTGTCACTTGGAGAAGGATTTTCAGTTCTGTTATTATGGTTATTGTTATGGGTATTTTTCGAATTCAATGAATGGATTGGTAAAAGCTCGGTAGAAGCTCAACAAGTCAACCCGATGAAATGATCCAGCAGACAAGGCCCGATCCATCAACATCCAACCCATGCGAGCTCTATAGCTCACACGAGTGAGCGAGCATCATAGTTGTTTACAGGACGTAGCTAGTACTACATAGTTCGCACTATGCACAGCTTGTTATTCAGAACGAGGTATAGTTCGAGATCGTCCAATGCAATTTATAACTCGCACAATGACCAGTTAGATAAGGAAATCGTCCAGAAAGGCAATAACTCAAATTGATTGTGATTCTTTTAGTAGAATTGGAAATAAATTCAAATTCAAACTTAGTAAATGTGATCCCTAATTTTGTGGAGCAGATTCTGATTCGGTGCAAACTTATTAGGAAGTGTAGTTAATACATGATTTTTTTCCTGTTTTATTTCAACTTAAATTGTAACAGCCTCTCCCTATAAATAGAGGTTGAAATTCATTGTAACACATACACATATACATACAAGCAATAATAGACTGTTTCTCTATAGAAATTATTGAGAGGAACAGCCGTGGACGTAAGCACACTTGTTGAACCATGTAAAAAATTCCCCTTGCGTGTTGTTCTTTTTTCTCTGCCTTCTACTTTTCTCTTATTTTCTGTTTTATTTTACATTGATTGTAGGTATTGGGTTTTGAATCGTCGTCGACCAGAAATCAACGTCGACAGTTATATCCCTTCCTATTATTAAAAAACTATTTAAATTTGCTTTATCGGTTAGGACTTAAGTAAAAAAATTGATTTTGAATGATCGTGAATTTGAGTTGTTTAAAACTTTTATTGAGGTATTGAGACAAATTTATGTTATTGAATTAAATCCTTTATGAAATTTTTTATTAATTGAGTTTTAGTTTTAGAGATTTAAGTGATTAATTTAACATTGCATTAATTTTATGGCAAATTGGGGTGTTACAATTAACGTACACATGTAGTAATATAGAATTCAAACTAATTGTTTTACACCTAAACAATGATTTGGTTTTATCACAAGCAATTAGGAACTTGAAGATGTGGTGCTTTTATCTCCGATGAAGCAATCGAACTATTACTTCGTGTTTGTGAACTCTAGCTTGAGAATGATTCAGTGAAGAAGATTATGTGCTCCTGGTTATCCATAATTAGTCGGAGAGACCTTGGAACTAGAGCATGGGTAACATCCATGATCCCCTCAAGGATCTGAACTACTTGACCCATTGATGGCTTGGTTGTTTCATCATCTTGGATGCACCAACAAGCCACTTTACAAATACTTAAAGGCTCTTCTACATCAGCATTGCCCTCCAACTTAAGGTTTATTAAGCTGAGGACATTGCCATCTTCAACTATTTGCTAAGTAGCCCAAGTTAGGAATAATTTTATTTCCCATTAGATCTCTTAGAGTTTCTCCTTCTAGATATGAATTCGAAAAGCATCAGGTTTAGCCATTATGGCCACTCCTGAAATCCGTTTGGGGACAAGATAACCTTTTGTTCCTCTATGGTTGTTAGGACTTGACTGAACTCTTGCCCAACAAGTTTTGCCAGGCTAAAATCTACCACTTTTGGATAGAATTCAGCATCTAACATAATGTCTTTCGGCTTTATGTCATAGTGTATGATGCAAGCTATGCACTTCGCATAGAAATATACCAACCCTCTGGTTGTCCCTAAGGCAACATTATATTTTCATAGAAGAGATGAGAATCTACAAAACCATTTTGCATGTAATCATAGACCAGCAATCTTTTACTACCTTTAGTGTGATGTCACTCTTCTAAATTCCGTATTGTAGAGAAAACCTTGCATAAACGATGTATACATATATAATATTGCCCTCGTTTGAAATTTATAAAGTTATTTAATTTTTCGAAGTCGCGTAATCAGATTTTAATAGAATTTCCGAATGGATCGGAAATGAATTCAAATCCGAAAGGTGACATGATGATTTATCTATGATATAAGATGAAAATTATGATCAAAGGCTTCCAAGAAAGAGTTGAAGTGAATGGATTAATTTAAATAGTGTCGTAGGTGAAATTTTATAAAAACTAGTAGGCATACCATGGAAATATCTCAAACAAAGAAGGGCAAAATGGTCCAAATAAATTAATGGCAGGAGATGTAATTATATGACCAACTTGAGGGGCAATTAGTTAACTAAAATAAGAGTATAAGAAGTGGAGAATTTGTTGGAAAAATGTAGAACACACCAGAAACCAGAAACTGAAGCAGAAAACAGAGCATTTTCGGGTAGCAGAAAAGAGGTCTGAACAGCAGCTGTTTTCCAACCTTTTTAAGCCATTTTTCAGCATATTTCAAGCCCCCAAAGGGTTGTAAACAAGCCTAGGGAAGTTATTCAACAAGAATCAAGTGATTTGGAGAGGTAAGAATTGAGTTTTCATGATGTGTTTATGTGAAAAAGCTGTTGGATGCAGTATAATGAGCTGTCTTGGTTGTTGATGAGTTTTTCATGATTTAATTCGAGGTTTTGAGCCATAAAACAAGTGGAGAAGCAAGCCAAGACATCAAAGAATAATTGGTAAGTGGTTTGGTTGAAAAATATTGTGATTTGGATTGAGTATGATGGTGATTAGTAAAGATGAAAGCTGCTGGAAATGTTTTTGTTGTGATTGTGATTGAGATGTGTGAGAAGTATGATGATATGTTGAGATATATATATTGCTATGCATATTGGTTATGTTAGGGTGAGATGATGTGAAGAAAATATGATTGAATTGGTGTAAAACATGGGCTGTTATGGATGAGTTAAAGCATGAGAGTTAATTGAAGATAAATTGTTTGATAAATTGCTTCAATGTTTGGCCAACTTGGTGATTTTGGTTCCAACTTGTTTTAAATTAAATTTGAGGATGTTATGTGCTGGAATTTATGTTAGAATGATGATTAAAAGGTTAAAAATATGAAATGAGATCATGGAAATGAAGATGAATGTAATTTGGCCAAAGGAGATAGAAATTATATACATGCTGTCTTGATTTTCCATGATATTAAATGAGCTGATTTTGAGCACTTTAGGGGGCTGCATGTGATAAGAAACTTGTATGAAAATGAAGTTAAAAGATTAAACTTGAATATGTGTAAGTTTGGTCAAGAAATGATGAAAATTGGATATGTAAATTATGTTAGGCGTTGGATGAATTGAAGGGGGCAGTTTGTGTATTGATTTCAATATTAAAATTAGATGGAAGAATTGAAATAGAAAGCATGTGAGGTTTGGTCAAGTTAAGAGAGATGATGTTTGATAAATTTGTATGATGTATTTGATGAATTTTATGAAAAACAAGTGTAAAGAATTGAGTTAGAATGGAATGGAAATTAAAAGAGAGCATTAGAATAAGTTTAATCGAAAATTTTGTGATGTTAGAAGTGAAAATATAAAACTAAATGGAGTGTTTTGTTTGAAAAGATTTAAGTTAGAATTTAATTGAATTCTAAAAGTTTAGAATGCATTTAATATAGGTGGAATTGAAACGGAAGAATCGAAGGAGAATTAAGGAACGTGCAAAATCATGTGAGTGCAAAACTCTTTCATTAAAACGTTAAATGTGTTCTAGTTTTATTTCAAATGTTTTATGAATGTTTATTTGTCTACTTAAATCAATCTTATGATGAAGTAGATTATATTTTTAACACTGAAAGTAAGAAATTTTATTTCATTAGTTTATGAAAATCCTATGACTTAGAAATTTTAAAGTTAAAAGCTTTATAGTTTTACGCTTTTAGAATTAGAAATCAAATTCAAAATATTTAGAAAGAAAATGTTTTCAAAGGCTAATGGTCTACCCATCAAATTCAGATTACAGATCTTCGGATCTTAGATTAGATCTTCTGATATGAGATTTTAGATACTAGATAGATTCAGAGTTAGACCCAACCAGTATACCCCATCGTGTATGGCAAGTTTATTGGGAGGGCTAGTCCTACTAACTCTAAGGGGATAGAGTCTATTAGAGTCGAGTCTGTCGCATCGCCTTTTTCACGTATGGGGTATAGTCTCTTTCCACGTTTGCGATGTAGTATTCCACTGTGTGGCTGGGGGATGTCTCAGATAGATTAGTCACGGTGTTCGGCTTTACATAGTTGACACGTGGCTCAGATTGCAGCTTCGGCCGTTAGATTTGTCATATAGAGCTGCTCTAGTTTAATGGCTATGTGATTAGATTTGTCACATGAGAGCTACTTAGTGGCCGTGTGATTAAATTTGTCATATAGAGCTGCTCTACTTTAGTAGCCTTGTGATTAGATTTATGGGGAATTTCATTGGTTCAGATTTTAGATAGAAAAGACTTTCCAAAAAAGAAATTTTTAGAAAGGAAGTTTTCAGAAAAGTTTTTAGAAAGATTTCAAAAAGTTTTTAGAAAGATTTCGAAAGTTCTTAGATTTTGAGTTTTATAAAGTTTATATTCAAAAGAAAAGATTTTAAAAGTTTTTAAAGTTTTTGATTTCTGAAAAGAAAATATTTATCCTCAGAAAGTAAATTTTAGAAAGGAAAATTTTAAATAGAATCCATAGGCACTCACTAAGCTTAATAGCTCATACTTTTATTTCTTGTTTTTCCAAAACCTTCCCTAGGTGCAAGTACAAGCGATCATTCTCTTATGGGTGATTAAATGGACTAGAAGAGAAGATATAATCTGTGAATCCAATTGATATATTTTTGTAGAAACTAAAGAGAGATTTGGGTTATAATTATAAATTGTTGTAAATTATTTTATGAAAGTATTCCATTTTGATATTATGTTAAATGATTTGTAAATAAATAATTTTGATGTTTATCCTTGCATTTGAACTGATTGTTGGAGATTTATGTGTGGATGTTTTGAAAGTTTTATTAATGAATCTTATGTATTCGATTTTGAATTGATTTTAAGTTAATTATGATTCTAGATTAGAGAATTGCGGATACGTTTTGATTTGAGATGGACTGGAGGTCCAAATGAGAAGTAGAGATTGTGTGTGAAATTTTAGAAGTGTTATATTTTTATTGCAGGGTAACATAGCTCGATAAATAGTCATTATGCTGCCGAAATTTTGTTAAAAAAAAAAAAAGAAAAATTTCCCACCACTTCCGCAGTTTTATAAATTGTAGAAGACATTTTAGAAAAAGATAACGGCTTAACTTCACAAGAACTTTCCAATCGGATTTAGATATCATCTAGAGAGCTACCGTGGGGTTGCCAACGGGCTTCTTAGTGAACAGTAGTAGATATAGAGATTGGAGCCCATCATTCAAAGCAGAATCCAATAAGCTGAATAAGATTGACATGTTAGGTGTTCCTTATTGTGCCAACTTTTATTCAGAATTGTTTCTCTCTTTGACTGATGCTTTCAAGCTTCTTTATAGTTATTACTGTTGAAGTAGGCAACACCCCTTTGAAAACATAACCAAAACCTTTACCTCCTAATTGTTTTGAGAAATTTTTTATTGCATTCTGTAAATCTCTATATGCAAATGCCATCAAGATACCTTCCACAACTTTTGTTTTTTTGATTTTTCTCTTTCACCTTCCCAAGTACACAAATAGGATAAGGCCCAGTACAACTAAAAAAGCCATTGAGCCCACAACTACACCAATGATCATTCCTTCTTTATCTTTCAAAGTTGAAAACTCAGAAGCTGCCAACTTGATGTAAATAGTCTTTCCTTCTGGATCACCTTGTGCAAGCTGCTGCAAATTCAAGAGATCTCCAACCCAAATCGACCATTCTTTGTTTACATATGCATAAGTAATACAGGTGCAGTTGTTGAAGAAAGTTGTTTCACATTCCACAATATTTCCCACCTCTATATATTATGGATGTTCTGGGAAGACCATGTTAGGACTTTTTGAAAACCTGTCACTCTTTTTACATAGGAGTTCAGCTCCACTGGAGACATCCCATTTGACCGTGTTAGGACTATGTAATTAGACGAGGGTGTTGTGGCTTGTGATGCGTTTACTCATGAGGAGACAACATGCTAAGGCCAGGAGAAGGAGGGTTTGGCATTCCAAGCCTAGGAGGGAGAGCAATAGGAAGGCCTCTAATCATAGGCCTGAGATGTGGTGGCACCACAGGCCTCTACCTATGAGAATTGCTACAGCGGCAACGACAACAATTGTTGTGAGAATAATAGCCTTTTCAATTGCTACAGTAACGAAAACTATTGTGGTAGCGAGGGGAACCGTAGTAGCAACAATCAGCATGGCGACGACGGCTTCACTTCAATTGCAGTAGCAGGACCTCTATCCCTTTACTGATGGGACCTGACCCGAATTCTCTACTTCGAAACTCAAGCGAGCTTGTCTGGCACCCTACGAAACCCTTCTGGATTCTAGCTAACAAAGTCAAAAGAACTCTGTGGAGCGAACCCTTAATTTTTAACTTATTGCTAAGCATATGAAATATAAATCTTAAAATTTTCTTTTTCTAAAATTAAGGTTTTCCAAAAAAAAAAAAAAAAAAAAAAAATTCGGTAGCATAACAGCTATTTTTCAACATTTTCCTATCCTTTCAAATAACCTAAAAACGATTTAAAAACACTTCAAAATTTTCATACATTCTTCTCTACTTCCAATTTGGACCTCAGGTCCATCTGAATCAAACCTAGCCACAAATGAACTATTTCAACAAAAATGATTTCAAACTTTAAAAATATATTTTCATGCATTCAATCTAAAAGCATTTGCACATAATCCAAAAATTTACATCAAACATATAAAATAGTCATCAAATATTTTGTTTACATTGACATGATACACCACTACAAACTTGGCAAGTTTTACAAAATTGTGTGCAACCAAAACATAAACATGTACATGGTTTTTATCCTAACTAAAATATGCATAAATATGATTTCACAGAAGCATCGATCATCTTCAACCCACCTAGTCTGAAATAGGAGAACGAGCACCTTGATCACTCGTCCTTGCACCTAGGGAGGTTTTTAGAATATAAAACCAAAGAAAAGTGAGCTAAAGGAGCTCAGTGAGTGTTTAAGGTTTTTCTATGTAAACTATTTCTTTAAAAATCTACCTCTTAAGAACATTTAAACGAAATTTATATTTTTTAAACATTTTCATTTCAAAAACCATACATTTGACAATTTCACTAAGCAATTTCAAAAGCTTGTAATCGTATGTAAATCATGATAAGGTTTCGTACTAGGATAGAATCATAAAATGCTAAATATTTCATGAACTTTCAAGGAATGGCTAAATTGTTGTTTTTCTAAAATCCACATCTAGTGGTGTGCTTTTCTTTCTAAAACCGTACTAATTGGAACCCAAAGAAGCTATAATAACATGGCGACTAAACTAATGCCACACAATATGAGGTCACATGATGTATTTACTAGCATCGCACTTTGTGACAAACTACAAAGGTATCTTGACTACTATGCAGCGGAATTCTACAATGCATATATAGAGCAAGATAATACCCCACATGAGTAGAGGGCGACACGACAAACATGACCGACTCAATCCCCCCGATGTTAGTGACACGCTCTCCCAACACTTGTCATACACATATAGGGTATACCAACAGGGTCTGAATCTATAAATCTATAAATTTAGATAAATCATTAGCCTTTGAAAACTTTCTTTGCCTATAATTCAAAGTTGAATTCTTTCATTCGATAAGCATGAAACTACTAAAACATATTTCATGAAGTCTCATGAAACCATAAAAACTCGATAATTCTACAATTTCATACATAAAACTTTTTCTTTTAAATTAATACATAAAGGTATTCATAAACTAGGGCCTAAAAGTGAGAAATTTTATTTTTGGAGCCTAAATGTGAAATTAAGCCAAGTAATTAGAATTTTAAATTCACACCCAAAGCCCCTTTTAAGAACCTAATAGTTTAAATGCACCCCTCATTTATTCTTTAGGCACCTATATGTTGTTAATACAAATACATATATATATATATATATAAATTTTTGAGCTAAGGTCCAATAGTGAGAAATTTTATGTTTGAAACCTAAATATGAGATTAAACCCAGTAATTAGAATTTTGAATTCATGCCCAAAGCCCTTTTTAAGAACCCAATAGTTTAAATGCACCCAAAGCCCTTTTTAAGAACCTAATAATTACATATATATAAAGTTAGTGGGCAAGCCCACCAACTTCGGTGGACTCTCATAAAGCAAACAAAGTTTTATTAATAAGAGAACAAAAAACTTGAACCATTGATTATTCTTGATACTATCCATTGCTAGTCACAACAAATTCTGCGCAGGCAAAATAGATATCTCATAGAAACAACTCTATGTGTACACAAAACATCAATTTCACATTTTTGAGGGTTTTTTTTTTAATTTTTTTTAATAATAGCACTAAAAAATAGGCTGGAAGTTTTTGTAGCATCTAAGAACCGGGTTTATGTTTTATAGCACCATTTTGCTATTTAATTTTTTTAATCCCTAAACTGCCCTTACCAAACCCTTTAAATATTATCGTGTCTTTAGATATTAATTGGTGTTGGGTTTGAAATTTGAAATCGATAAAGTGAAACTCGATAGAGGAGTTATTTAGTGACAGAACCCCGACTTGGATTCTTTTTAATGAACCCAAGGGTCCTGCTGGCACCCCATAAGACCCTTCTGAAGTCTAACCAATAAGACTACAAAGGATGTCATGGAGCGAATCTGTAACTAAAAATCATCTATGTTAAAATCTCACGTTCAATTTCAAAGCAATTTCTTTAAAAACATAATCATCATTATCTCAAATATTCAAATATCTAACACATGTAGGCATCATCATTAAAATAAAAGTTCTACAGAGTTTATTAAGAATCAAAAATATGTGCAACACATGATTGATGTTCAAATCATAATATTTACAAAAGTAGTTATGCAGCACTGTCGAAAGTCTGTCCCACCTAGTTGAATGCAATGGACTGGTACTTCGATCTTTTGTTCCTACACCTGGAAGGTTTTTGAAACATAACACCACAAAAGGTTATAAGCTACAAAGCTTAATGATTGTGAAGGTTTTCATTTAAGCTAAGTTTTGCATAATACCTCCCGAGAAACGCTTTTAAAATTTTTTTTCTTTTAAAACCATTTATTTCTAAAAACTGGGGTTTCATAGTTTTTACTTGAAAGTTTCAAAAGCTTTTACTAAATTGGTTTTTATAAAGTGCTAAAGTATTTTATAATTTTCTAAAATATTTCTAAAACATTTTCTTTCTAAAACTTTACTTTTAATGTTATGCTTTCTCTTTTTAAAAACTATACTAATGGGGAACCTAAGAGAATGCTATAATCACATGGCGACCGACCTAAATGTCGCACAATGTGAGATACTAGTCACATGGCGTATATGCTAGTAGCGCACAATGTGACAATGCTATAAAGGCATCCCGCTATTGCGTGGCGGAACTACCATCGCTCACCATATAAAGAGATAATACCCCGCAAGTGTAGAGGGTGACACGACAGACATGAGAAACTTTATCAATCTTGGGTAATCCATTAGTCTTTTGAAAATCTTTTTCTCTTTCTATAGTTCAAATCAAATTCTTTCTCACAAAATATATTAATAAATTGCATATAATCTCATATGTAAACTATTTCTTTTCATGCAAAAATATAAAAACATCTATAAGCTAGAATGATTAATAAAAATCTGAAAAGCATTTACATAATAAGCTGAAAGAAATAGAATATATTTAATAGAAATGAACTATTTTCACACTCATTGCTTGCTTCCAAATCTTTTTAAATCACATCTGCTTCAACAATCTCCTCAGCTCGCTTGATCACCTATACTTAATCACAAATGAAACATCCACTTAGCTCACAGAACACTACAACCTCTATTATTTCTATGACTTATAATCTCAACCAAAATGCCACAAATTGCATTACACTGCCAGTCCAGCTCGAGCTGCGAGCTCGCACCTCAGCTCGCCCAGCTCATCCGTTTTAGTGAGCTCTTACTTCGACCAGTTCGGCCCGGATTATAGGCATTCATCTCAGCGAGCTCACTCAGCTTACTCTCTCTGCGAGCTACTCCTTTCTTCTAGCCCAACCCGGTCCACGGGCTCTACTTAGCTCACAAAGCCTTAGTCCAACTCGAACCAGTGCGATAAAGAGCAACAGGCATTGCCCAGCTCACTCCTTGTGAGCTTACTCCCCAGGCGACCAGCGATGACTAGGGCTGCCGGCATCAACCAGTTCGCACCTAGTGAGCTCTTACTCAAACTTACGCGAACTCATTTCTAACACTCAATTTTTTTAGATTTTACATTCTTACACAATCATTAACACACCCCGACCTCACTTCACATTCATATATACTAATCCACAATATTTTAACAGCTTCATCACTCAAAACCAAATCGCAACACCATACAGGTTGTGCGACAATACTTAAACATCATAAATCACAATTACACTACTTTAGATCAATATTGTTTCTTAGCTACATTACTTACCAGATTCTTCCTTGGTCTTGTGCCTTGTTTTCCCACTCGTTTGTTGCCTCAAATCTCCAGATCTATGCATAAAATCTCACTAGAAACAACCGCAGCCTGCTGACTGTTCTTGATAGATTTTCCACTTAAAAGAACACTATGAACACTATATCTTACCAGTTGATTCTTATCAGATCTGGTTCCTAAATCCCTCATTCACCTTTCAACAGCCTGATCGCCCTTCAAAATGGTAGAAATCAGTTGGATATGGTTGCAAATCTACCTTTTTTTCTACCAGTAGCTCTCTCTCTCTCTCTCTCTCTCTCTCTTTCTCCCTTTCTCTTTCTTCTAGATTTTTCTCTTTTCTGCTAACACACTCACCCCACTTACCTATTTATAGGCGTGGGTTAAGCTCATGTTTTACCCTTAAACTTTCTTAAAATTATGATTCCACTAGTCTCTAAAGAATTCTTTTGTTTTCCACCATATCCTTGTCCTTTCCCTTTATTTATGATTTTATCATTCTTAATAAAAATCTTTTATTTTCACTAATTATCCCTTAACTTTTATAATTTAAATTTACTCCTGATCCTTTCGGAAGCTCTATAAAAATTAAATTCCACCTTCGAACACTTTAAAATCCTTTTATTATTTCAAAAATAAAGTATATACCAGTACAAAATTTTTTTTGTACATATGTATAGTAATATCCTCGGGAGAGGGTATTACATTTAGTTTGATGAGTCATCAGTGAGGTTGAATATGAAAGGACATGAGAAATCTCCTTTAAAAGGCAATTTGAAAAATAGCCATAGGCCACTAAAAAAAAAATGACAATAAAGGAAGAGAAAAGAAGAGAGAAGAACGGTAGAGACAACTATAAAGAAGATGAATGGCGTAGATAAAAGAAACCTTGGTGATGGTGATAGGAAAAGAAAGGTGAGATGGGAGAAGAAATAGTGAGAAAAGAAGGAACGACATAAAGAAAAGGAAAAGAAGAGAGAAGAAATGACAGTGAGAGGAGGAACAATGTGGAGAGAAGGAAGAGAAGAGAGAAGAAATAGCGGTGAGAAGAGGAACGATGTAGAGAGAAGGAAGAGAAGAGGGAAGAAATAGCGGTGAGAAGAGGAATGGCGCGAAGAGAAGGAAAAGAAGAGAGAAGAAACGACGGTGAGAGGTGGAATGATGTGGAGAGAAGGAAAAAAAGAGACGAAATGGCGGCAAAGGAGGAACAACGTGGAGAAGAGAAATATTGGCATCGACGATAATAAGGAGAGGTGAGAAGAGAGAAAATTTTATGGAGGCACGTTGGCAACATAAAGGTTAATATTGAAAGGGTTCGTTTGTGTTTTGGAGTATGACTATTTTGAATTTGATTTCATTTTGATTGAGTGTCAATTTTTGTAGTTATTAATGTTGGATGTGTTTAGGTTTTGTGACTATTTTGATTTTGATTTGGGTTTATTTGGTGCCAATGCTTGATGTTATTAATGTTGAATATTGTTGGGTTTTGTCTTATTTACTGATTTATGTTTGTGAAAACTTGGATTGAGGCTTGAATAATGATTGTCTATTAAGAATGGCAATGGTCTGCACCTTTGTGCATGTATTTTGCGCCTTGATTTTGTTTTCCATACTGTTGTTGCTTTGGTTTGGTTCATGCCATTATTCCTTTGCTCCATGCCTTCATTCTTTTGGCCCGTGTTTTCATGCGACTGGTTCGTGCCTTCATGCCTTTGGTCTACGCCTTCATCCGTGTAGTCCGTGTCTCATATTGGTCTATAGCTTCATTGCTTCAGTCCACGCCTTCATTCCTTTAGCTCACTCCTTCATATCTTTAATCCCTGCCTTCATTCGTTTGATCCGCGCCTTCATGTCTTTAGTCTGCACCTTTATACCTCTCATCTTGTCCGTGCCTTTATTTCTTTAGTCCACTCCTTCGTGTCTTTGGTATGCGCCTTCATTCCATTTCTCCGTGTTGTTATAGCTTTCAACCGCCTACCATTATTTTGTACTTCGTGTATTATTGAGAAAATTGGTTGATGTGTTGTGTTTTTATTTTGTTTATTGTTTTAGTTTGATGTTTGTTTCCCTTAGTAGCCACATCTGTTTATGTTATAGAGAATGTGTTTATGAAGTGACTTTTTTTAATGTTTCCGATTTATTTATGTTTATGTTGTCATGTTCTTTGTAAATGAGCATTGTTGGAAAGAAGATAAAGCTAGAAACAAGTAAAAAAAGTACTACAAAGCAACCGCAGTGAAGTGAAACTATATCGACACTTTCATAGAAATTGAGGGTGCATTAAATTTGCTATATAATAGGGGAAATGATATGTAATGCTTTAGGGATTCATGTTTCAGGCACTTCTTGTGCATAGAACGCAACATGAATTGGTAGAGGTTGATTGTGCATGAGTTATTGCTTAAAGAGGTGGTTCAAGATAGATTAGATGATGAGATGTGTTTTGCCATGGAGAACAAGGTGTATAGGTTCATAAAGCATGATTTTTTTTTTTTTTTAATCATGGGATTGAAGTTTGAGGAACTCTTAAATACTAGTGCCTTAAAACATTTGGAGGGCATTATTCGTGATAGATACTTCAATGGCAAATCGTACGTCATCATCTCCGAGTTATAGGAAATTGTGCATGGTCAGCAGTTTCAGAGGGCCAATGATGCGTTGAAACTATGTTTGTTGTTGATGCTCCACCGATTTGTGGATGGTGGTGATCCGTAAGGATCAATGTTGGTATGGTAGCTTCATTTGGTGGAGAACTTGGATGCGTTCGAGAATTTTTCATAGGGTAGAGAGGTGTACAACCACTTCATAGTACATTAGAAAAATGCTCTCCAAGGACTGTATGTCAACTATAAAAAGAAGAAGAAGAAGGAAAACTGTAAGTGGAAGATGGAGAAGTATAACTTATATAAGTTTGTACTAGCATTACAAGTTAGTAATGTTTATTATTATTTGTTTGTTTTGTTAGTTGTCCATAGCTTTTGTATTACGTTATATAGGGTGTTGGCATCCAATTTGATTTATTTATGTTTATGTGTTGTTAGATCTATATATATGAAATTATGCCCCGATTAGCAGCTGAGTGCGCTAGTAGGCAAACTGATGTACTAGAGAATCTGTATCCACATATTCTGCAATGTTTGTATCCTACGATAGTGGTCTTCAAAGACGTTCGATTGTGCTTTACTGATAGGGTAAGACTTGCATCCTTTAATTACAATGTGTGATATAGTGTTTGTGTTTGCAAATGTTGGTCGTTTGCTATCGTAGTCTGATGTACTTCAGTAGTTATTCCCCGACATAGTTAAGGAGGGTAAACCTTATTAATTGCATAAGAATTTTTTGGTGACGTGGCAGTAGGTTTGCAAGGGAAGGGTTCAAATATACTTGTCTCTATTAAGGCTGTAGGTTTGATTAGCACATTAGAGAATGTGATTGCAGCGGCATTACATAAATCTCCGCTAATTTAAAATTACTTGCCGCCACCCGATGTCCAGCCAGCTAGTCTGACATGTCTCGACCATGACGTTCATGCATCGAGTCCGACATTGTCAGACCAAGATGTTGATCATTTTGATACAGGGAAGGCAGGTACTTCTTCCATATAGTTGGTATAATTCTTCGCATTTAATATGTTCATTTAATTAGTATGACATGCGTAATCGTTATACGTAACCATCGGCACCGGAAGCGTGGCATAATGCACTCTGGAACGATAGTCATCATTTCAATGCATTGTTGGAGTACATCTATGCTTTGAAAGGACGGATCACTAATTGATTCAATGTCTTTATGGATAAGGTGTTAGTTGTAGAATAACAAAGAGATGCCACTGTGAAGGCATTTATGGATAAGGTGTAGTAGGTGGAGCAACAAAGAGATGCCACGCTGAAGGCATTTGTTAATAAGGTACATGAGGTGGAGAAGTGTAGAGATGTACAGATGGCTGAAGTCACCGTGGCCATTAATAACACTAGAGGGGTCATTCCTTTTGTTGCATGTTGATCAAGTGGTCCTACCTTCGAGGTATATGGAAATCAGAATTAAGTAGTACTTATGCAAAGGTAATGCAATTGGTAGGGACATTCATGTTTGAAAGTACACGTAGGTGCGTGACAGGATGGAGGAAGGAGCAGTACAAATAGATATGCCCCTCTTGTTGAACGTCCCGACCCTGCCGGATGATGGGGGCGCAGGTCATATATTCATCGGTATTGATGGGACGACTAATGTTGTTAAGGTATGCAAAAACAATCATACATTTTGATTGTTGATATTTCAATGAATTGGTTTGAAAACTTCTTGCACATGACATTTTCCTTTAGGTTTAGGACTCGACGAATGAACAAGGGGTGCATATTGAAACATTGGCGGTGGTGGCCTCCAACCCTTCAAAAGTGGGCATAGTTGAGATAGACGAGCTACATGCCCTAACCGTGTAAAATAAAGAGACTACAAATCTAGATGCAATGGTAGGTACAGTTGTTGGGGATACTATTGTGGTGGACCCTATAGTTGGAGAGGAGACGGAAGAGTCAGGGTGGGGTTCGTCTGATGGAATAGGTATAATGGCACATGTTTATGCCAAACGCGAATGGAAGCGTGGCCAACAGTTGAAGTCGCCATATACAACATAGGCGATAAAGAAGCGTAAGAAAAATGTGGATGTAAGATGTCAAGCAAAGAAGGATAAGAAAGATGGTGATCAACTTACTGAGGGTGGTACACCGCATAAGGAATCGCTACTGGTCGGCTCCAGTCGCCGAGATAAATGAGGACCCCAAGTTTTTAGTTGCGTCTGAGCATCAGTACTTAGCTTTCAAAACAACCATTATGGACCAGTGAGTACTTATCTTTCATTTCATCAATAGTTTTGATGTATTTGGTTTTTGTTATGTGCTCAGAAGATGACATTTGACCATATGTTTAGGGTTGGTGTGGGTTTAATGGTAGGTGTAAATGACCCATTTTTCATGGAGATTGATACAGACAATGAATGGTTAGAGAACAAGGTGAGCGATATCATCCATTAAAACTTTGATATATAACATAAAATGACGTGTTATATTAATGTTCTTACTAGTACAACATTTGGAGGCGTACATGAGGGTGCTACGGATTTGATAGAGGGAGCAATTGACAGTCTATGACTATGATGTCGACATAATGCCCCCAAAGTTCTTTGTGAGTCGAAACTATAATTACTCATATTCTCAATGTTATTGTGTTTGACATGAATGAATCTTGACACTAATAAGCTGCAACGCTTATACTTGACCACTGGAAGCAGTATTAGTCGAAAGGAGTTGCTGTTTCAATGCCGACTGATTTCCCTTGGCTTAAGCATCCATGGAATGAGGGGACCGTTCTCCTATAGAATGTTGGAGGGGTCAAACCAATGGGCTTAAAACATTTGACCAAGGTGAATAGGGTAAGTCAATCTTGAAAGTTTTATTATGATGTTTGTTGTCTGTTATACCTTTCTGTTTTTATGTTTTGTTACATGTCCCTATACATTTCAGCTGTTGATACCACGCAATATTAACAACGAACATTGGGTTGCTGATGAGGTTAACTTGCAATTGTACACCATTAAGTTGTACGACTCATTGTGGAAAATTTGCTAGGGAGAGCAGTAGAAAAGCTTAGTTTGCATGCCTCCGTTACACACTACTCGATTTGATATATCATGTTAGATACTTTATGGTCACCGGCCAACTTATACCCAGTCATCACCATCTAATGAAGTTTGTACCAGTAAACAATGGGAGTGTTTTGGTTTAAGACAACAAGTAAGGATCACTAATATGCAGAAATTGTTTGCTTACTGAAACGTTTGCTTTTTTCTGTATATATCCTCGATATGTACTCATGAATAATGATATATGATGCAGTGCGAATTGCGGTGCGTTCACAATGAAGTTCATTAAGCACCTCCTCTTCCTTAGGACCTCGTGGAAGAGGAGGTGCCTTTTTGTGAGATGAAGAGGTTGAAGTATGGCTCCATGTTTGTGAACTCTGACTCCAGGATGATTCTATGGAAAAGATTATGTGCTCCGAGCTGTTAGGAAATAAGTAGAGAAATCTTGGAACTACGGGCATGGTAACATCCACAACCCCTTCAAGAATCCGTACTACTTGACCCATTGATGGCCTATGAGATTCATCATCTTGTATGCACCAACAGGCCACTTTACAAATTCTTGAAAGCAATTCTACATCAGCATTGCCCTCCAGTCTGGGTTCTAGTAGGCTGTGGAGATCAACACCATCAGTAATTCGGCTTGCAGCCCAGTTTGGGAAGAAATCTACTTCATCTTTAGATTGTTCAGAGTTTCTCCTTCCTGATACAAATTCAAAAAGCATCATTCCATAAATGTAGACATTAGTTTTGAGCGTTATCCATTCTGGAGCAAGATAACTCTTGTCCCTCTTATGGTGGTCAATACGCAGCTGAACTCCTGCCCCAGAAGCTTTGCCAAACCAAAATCTGCCTCTTTTGGACAAAATTCAGCATTTAATAGAATGTTTTCTGGCTTTATGTCACAGTGTATGATGCAGTCCCTGCACTTCTCGTGGAGATAAGCTAACCCTCTTGCTGTCCCCAGTGCAATGTTGTACCTTGGTTTTCAATCTGCAATCCAGAACCTTCGAGTCCTTTTTATGGAACAGAAAAGCATCCAAAGAGCCATTGGGCATGTAATCATAGACCAACAACTTTCTATCACTTTCAGAGCAGAATCCACAAAGAATCAGATTGACGTGTTGGACATTCCCTAGTGTGCTTGCTTCTATTCGGAATTGCTTCTCTCCTTGGCTGATGCTTTCAAGTTTCTTCACAGCTATGACACTTGAGGCAGGCAACACCCCTTTGAACACAGAGCCAAAACATCCTCCACCCAACTTTTCTGTAAAATTTTTCATTGCATTCTGTAGATCGTTGTAGGCAAATGCCACCAATGAACCCTCCACTGCTTTTGTCATATTGATTACTCTCTTTCTCCTCCTCAAACATGGCAAGGACTATGAGAACTAAAAGCAGCACAGAGCCTCTAACACCTATGCCTACTTTTGTGTTAGTTTTAGGACTCGAAAACTCAGAAGCTGCATGCTTGATATAAACAGTTTTCCCATTTGGATCGCCTTTCACAAGTTGTTGCAGATTGATCAGCTTCCCAGTCCAAACTGAACATGCATTGCTTTTATAAGCATAAGCGGTGCAAGAGCAGTCATTCAAGCAGGTTGTTTCGAAATCCATGATACTTGTCGCTGCAAGAGATTGTGGATGTGCAGGCAATACCACGTCAGTATTTGCTAAAAACCTGTCACCCTTTCCGTTGGCGACACTGTTATTGTCACACAGCAGTTGGGTTTTCCTCGCACAACCACCAGAATAATCATCCTGCAGGTTCCAATTCTGCTCTGAGGTAGGCCTGAAGCCTTGCAAACAACCACAGAAATGCTGAGTTTGCTCGGTGTTGCAGCTTCCAAATGCTCCACAATAAGCATAAATCTCATAAGGTTGTCTCGGTGTAGACCAAAACTGAAGCCAAGACTTGGTAGTTTCTAACTAATACATTTGCCTGACCTGTCCTGAAGCATCCAGGATAAATCAAGATACAAAATTGGGATCTTTCACAAAATATATAAAAGACTGCTCGTTTTCATCCGAAATAAAACTCATATTGAATAGATCATTAGTTTTAAAATATGCCATTTTCAGAATTGAGCTGTACATGTGTTCATTCCATATCCCAGTACACCAGTAAATTTCAGATGCATTCCACATCATCACACATAGATTAGATCCATCTGGGTCCAGTTCAAGAGAGAAGAGACCTGGTGCAGGATCCTCTTTATTCTTCCACCAAGTAAGACGCTTCTTTTCTTTGGTCCGCTTATTTAATCCAACTTTCATGCCAGGAAGCCATGCATGAGTTGGATTGTCAAAACTTTGCAATAAGAACTTCGATGAATTGATGTTAGACAAATCTCTCAAAACAAGATTCCCTTCATCCAGTAGCACTGCTTCTATAGAACTATTTGCGTTTGTAGTGTTCAATTTTGTGGACCAAATTGGCATTTGGGACTCATCAAAAAGGAAAAAATAGCCATATGAAAATCTCAAAATAGAAGAAAATCGATCAGAAATCGGTTTATCTCTATTTGCCACCCAAACTATTGTTTGTTCAGACACTTTTTTGTACCACATGCCTAAATAGTGATGAAAATTGTTGTTTATGATCAAACAGTCTTGACGCAAAGCTATGCACCAGATTATTAATTTTTGTTTCTTTTGTGATACTTTTGTGCAATGATTTAGCAAGAATTAAATGAATGTACCTGTTTTGAATGAATTGTGGTGGAACTTAATTTTAGCTTTAGACAAGAAAACAGATTTCCTTAAATTATGAAAATTTGGTATTGACTCATACTTTTTGTATCACTATAACTATGTTTTTGCTGTAATGAAAAAGTAGTTCCCTTTTACAATTTTTATCTTTCTTCTTTCTAAATATGTATATACCATAAACTTCCTACATCTAGTATCAGAGCTAAATTGATCTTTGTGGGACTGTGTAAGAGAAAACAAGTAAGAAAGCCTCACTAAAAAACCCATAAACACTTGAGAGATTTGAGTAATCCTTGTGATGGCTACAGGCAACAATATTTCTACTCCTTCCTCCAATCTTCACTCGAGAAAATTATCATGTGTGGTCTGTGAAGATGGAAGCATATCTCAGGGGTCTGCTACTATGGGAAGCTATTGAATCAGACTTTGAAACTAAATTGCCAGAGAATCCAACTCTGAATTAGCTCAGAATGTATGAAGAAAGGGTCTCTAGGAATTTAGAGCCTTGAGTAGTCTTCATTTAGCAATAAATGAGACTATTTTTACAAGGATCATGACATGCAAAATAGCAAAAGAAGTCTAGGACAAGCTGAAGTCAAATTTCAAGGAAATGAAAAGACAAAATAGATGCAGATCTTTAATTTAAGGAAGGAGTTTGAATTTCTCACAAGATGAAAGAGACTGAGAATGTGAAGGAGTACATTCATAGAGTCATGAAAGTTGTTAATCAAGTAAGGTTGCTAGGTGAGGACTTACTTGAAAGAAGAGTCGTGGATAAGGTAATGGTAATGTAATGGAAAATTTTTTTTTGAAAAGTTTCTATCAATTAATAGACCGATTAATAGATAGTTTTTATCAATTAGTAGACCAATTAATAGATAGTTTTCTATCAATTAATAGACATTTATTATTTCATCAATTAACAGGCAGTTTTAGATCAATTAATAGAGATTTATTAGTTTATCCATTAATAGGCAGTTTTCCATCAATTAGGTAGTTTTAAATAATAAAAAATTATTATTAAATATATATGCACATATGTTTGTATATATATATCTTTTATTCACTATTAGGTTTGGGAAACCATATTGTTTTCACAATAGCCAATTCTCATATTATTCAAAACCCTCTTCTCTATTAATGGAATTGAACCTTTAACCACTGAAATGTTGGAGATCAAGGTTATCGTGAAGGTTGATTGTGAATCAAGTTGATAAGAGGGATTAAATTCGTAAAGTTATTTTTCTTATTAGGATAAGCGGAAGAAGTAAGTAAACCTTATACATTGCTTTAATATATTATATGTTTAATTTTAAAAATACTTTAATTTGTTCTTAAAAATAATTGAATGAGACCTTGAATTTTTCAATGTTATTTTATTAGATTAGATTTAAATGATTTTGCATCCTTAAATATATGTTTTATGTACATTATTCAATTGTATTAAAATAATTCCTTCCTATTTAAAATGAATATGATATGTTTTATTAAAAGTATCCCTTCGTATTTGAAAAGAATGATATGTATTGTAATCGTGATTGTAACAAAAATGTTTTAGCTTATTTGTCCGTAGTTCATTTAATTGTATTGGCTCTGCACCGGGATTATAAGTGTAAATTGTATTATTGGCCCTGCACCAGGATTACAAGTGTAAATTGTATTGGCCCTGCATTGGGATTACAGCTGTAAATTGTATTAGCCTCGCACTAGGATAACAGATGTGAATGATATTATGTGACAGGAGCCACTTCCATGTTTGTTTAAATTCATATATGAAATGTTTTTCATTATTTTGACTTTGATTTAAGTAATGAATATTTATGTATCGTATTGTTAAATGTTTTATTGTTTTATTTTGAAAATTTAATATTTTTTTATATTGTATCGTTAATATTCGTTGTTTTCAATTACTATGAAATTACCGTTTTATTTTTATTGTAAGGCTACATTATAAAATTATAATATATCCTTTTGATTAGTTATTACATCGTAATGTATAATGTTTACTTATTGAGTTGACAGCGCATCCCTCGTCTCTACTATTTTTTATAGACTAATAGGCATTATTTATTTTGATGGACGATTTTAAGTAATTAATGTCTTGGAGGAGTTCAGTTTTACTATTGTGGTTATATCTACTCCTATTATTAAAGGACTATTTAAGTTTATTTCATTAAGTACGACTCAAATGTAATGATAGATTTTGAATGTTAGTGGATTTAAGTTGTTTAAGATTTTTATTGAGGTATTGAGGGAAATTATGTTATTGAATTAAATATTTTATGAAATTTTTCATTAATTGAGTTTTAGTTGTGGAGATTTAAGTAATTGATTAAATCTTGCATAATATTGATTTTTATGGTAAATTGGGGTGTTATAGGTAAATCTTCCAGAAAGATTTGAGGCAAAGAACTCTTCACTTGAAGATGCTTGGGATCTGTCTCAACTTTCTCTCACAGAGCTTGTAAGTGCTCTATAAGCTGTTGAGCAAAGAAAAGCATTTAGAGAAGAAGAAGGCTCAATTGAAAAGGCACTTATTGCATCCCAAAAAGCAAAAGTGCATAACAAAACTCAAACCAGACTTTTTCTAATCTCTTATCTGGAGGGTCCCGCCAGGCACTCCGACTGACTTCTCTTAATCCGACTTGTTAGATTAGAGAGATCCGCGGAACGAACCCCTTAATCTTACCCAATTCCTTAACTCAAATTAATTGCATTATTTTCTTTTTGTAAATAATTTAGGTGAATAAAAATTTTTCCGCAATTTCCTTTTAAAACAATTTTATAAAAATTTCGGCAACTTAACAACTACATTTTTAAGGTTTCCAAAATGTTTTTACCTACAATAAAATACACTTCGACTATTTTTCATTTCCACCTAACTTTTTATCCACAAACATGCATTTTCACCACACTTTTTCACAATCAATATGCATGAATTCATAGTAGAATGTATATATATAAATATATGTCAAACATGAAAATTCATAGCCACTTACAACAACATTTACAATATACACAAATCCCAAATGCAAGCTACCAAGATCATGGTGTAATACATGTTACACACGCTTTAGGAATTACGCAATCATACATATATTGAATAAACATGGATGCATTAAGTGATAAATGTGGATCATGTGCAAGTGTTCAAATATATATACATATCCAAAAATCGTACTACAATTCCCAATCATGAATTCATTTAGATTTATTATTTACAACACCAAAACATGTTCAAAGTTTATGCAATTCATCTACTTGACGCCCACCTATATGTGTAATGATGAGCTCTCTGTCCCACATCTACCAATAACGACACCCAAAAGTATGTACAAGCTACACAACAAGTAAACATGTTAGTACCATGGAATAACACAATATAATCATATAATTATATAATAGTTCATAAACTTATTTAATCTTAAAATTTTTCAATTTTTAAAATTTTCTTTCTAAAACTTCATGTATACCCCTAAAGTACTCAAACCATCATGGCGATTTTAACTAATGCCTACATAAAGCTATTGAGATATCTCGACCACCACGATGCAGAATTTACTGCGTCACAACGTAGAGTGAAACAACCTCGGATCTGAGTAACTACAATGCAGAATTTTCTGTATCACAATTGTAGTGCTATAACTCTGAGCGACTACGAGCTGAATGTGTTGCATCGCAACATAGTACCAAACTATAAATATAAACGACTACGAGTGAATTTTTTATGTCGCAACGTAACACTAAATACTCTAGAAAACTGAGTAACTATGGATGGAATTTTCTGGGTCGTCACGTAGTGCTAAATACTTTGTAGGCTGAGCGACTATGGATGAAATTTTCTGCATCATCACGTAGTGCTAAATCTCATATAATCTAAGGGTATATACATGAGTTTCGAAACTAATTTCACTAAGTGCAAAAGCATAAAACTTCTTACTTTTCAAACTCTTACAATTTTCTTGATTCGAATATTTTAAAAACAACTTTGTATTGATTCCATTACTTTATGAATTCCATAAGGAACTCATATGCTCAAAACTTGGATTTAGGATTTGAAAATCATTTTTGTTTTTGCTTAACAATAATATACAAGGCTTAACATAGAAATCAAAATAAATGTAAGTGGTAAGACATTTACCTCAATTCGCGTAAGCTCAAGTCAAGCGCCTCAACAAGCCTCTTGTGCCTCGCTCACTCGCTTGTCACCTATAAACCAATATCTTATTATCACTTGTTCAATTACATAACTCAAAACTCAAAATAACTTTTCCACTACACTTCTCTGTATTGACCACCCTTTATACTGTAACCTTTTCAACTAGATTTTAACTCAACCGAGACTCTCTAATTCTGATTTCTTCACACGAGCCTTATTTATTATCACTTAGGAATACTCCGAAATGCTTAAAATGGTCGCCAGAAGCCCGGAACGCAAAATCATCGTTTTTGGATCCTCTAAACCCGAGGCTATGCTAGGGCTCATCCTAGCGATTTTCTTCGCTCTATTTTTGCTCTAATCATCTCTCTAACTCGCACTTAGATTGCTTGTAAATCGGTTTTGGAAAATTCTAAGTATAAGAGGTTGAAACCTATGAAAAACACCTATTTTTCAACACTTTTAAACGCACATTTTTGCATCGAACAAGCGACAATGTCATTTCTTTCATATCTAAGGTTCTTTTACTTAATTATGATCAATTATATTCATTTCATGTATCGAAGATCGCATTTACATTCATATTTCACATTACGACTTCATACGTGCACTATTTGAGTTATAACTTGTTCAATTTTTATTTGAATCATTTCCTTTCAATTTCTATAGTTTGCTATGTCCCCTAGGCATGTTTTGAGGTCTAGAACAACTCCGAATAAGCTCGAAGAGTGCAGGTCATCATAGCCCCTTCATTGAGCTCAGGATTCTCAACTTAGCTCAAAACTACTCATTTGATAATTCTATCACTTTCATATGTTTTTCTAACTTTTGTTATGGGTAAATCTAAGCTTATTTGGATCAAAACACAAGGGTATTACACATTCCACATATGTCATGACACCCACACATTCTCATCCAACACTTCATTTCATTTTATTTTCAATATTTTCACTAAGTTACTTTCTTAGATATTTCAACAAATAACATATATGCAACTTATTTGACATTTCACTTCCTCAAATCACCATTTAAGATTTTCCATTTATAAACCCTAGCCTAACATCCATACACTATAACATGTCATCTAAGCTTCCATATCACACACTTAGGGTTCTACACTTATTTTAAGTGTAAAACACCTATCACAATACACCACAATCATCACAACTATCATCATAGTCGTACAATCCCAATTTCATGTTTTTACTCATTCTAATCAAGTCTTAACTCAAGAAAAACCATGAAAATTACCTTTATCTTGCTTGGGTTTTGTGGTTCTACCTTGGAAACACCTTAGAGTTGTGATTTAAGACTTGGAATGAGATGGAAATGGCTTGCTTCTTCTCCTCCTTACTGCTGCCATCCCACACCCTACACACTCACGGTTTTGCTTGTTTTTTTCCATCAAAATTTTCTAAGTGTCATGATTAACACTTATATATATATATATATATATAGACTTTCACTTATTTACAACCCATGCCATTACTCAAAAATTTATCAAAATATCCCCCTTTTTATACTAATCTCATAACATCCTATTAACTTTTATGAATTCTCATAATCCCCACAACTAATTTATTTTAATTACTTGTATTTATATATAGAACTCTTCGTTTGGAAAAATGACCTTTTTGCCCTTCTTTTAGTTTTTGCATTCATTGTGGGTTAATTTTAATTTCTTAACCTTTTATTACGTTGTAATCTCACTTCTAATAAGGTTATTTAGGAAATTTAATATTTTCACCACCTAATCTATCCTTCAATACTAAAAAGTTCAAATAAGGGAAATAAGGACTTACAGTGCAAGCTAATGATGCAAAGAAAGGCTTTCATTCAAAGAGAGGTAAAGATAGAAAACTTAATCAGAATAGCAAAGGAAGAAACAAAAGTGGCAAGCATCCACCTTGTCCTTATTGTAAGAAGACAAATCACATTGAAAATTACTACTAGCACAGGTTTGGAGTTCAGTGCAAATCCTGCAAGCAGTTTGGACATATGGAAAAGGTTTGTCCAACTAATGCTAATTATCAAAATCAGCCTCAGCCTGCTTAAGCCAATAAAGCACTTGAAGTTCAAGAGGAGAAGCTCTTTACTACTGTTGGTGCAAAAAAATGCTCAATTGCAGCTCAAAATATTGATGCTTGGATGATTGACTGTGATTGGACACACCACATGTCAGCAATTTTGAAAAATTTCAAGACTTTGGATAGAGAGTACTGCTCAAAAGTGAGACTTGGTGATGGTAGACTTGTGGATGTCAAAGGAAAAGGTGTTGTAACAGTGCAAACCTTATCAGGTACTAAACTTATCTCCGATGTTTTGTTTGTAGCTAATATCAAACATAATCTATTGAGTGTTGGCCAGTTATTAGACAAGAATTATGCTGTTAAATTCAAAAATAAAACTTGTGAAATTTATGATCCTGATGGCATGAAACTTTTATCAACTAGAATGCATGACAGGAGCTTCAATCTTGATCTAAAAAATTATGAAATTGAAGCATTTGTTGGTGTTGAATCTGATTCTTATCTATGGCATGAAAGCTGGGCCATATAAATTATGATGCTTTAAAGTTGCTTGAAAAGGACAAAATGGTGAATGATTTGCCTGCTATGACTACAATTTCTGATGTTTGTGGTACCTGTCAACTTTGTAAGTTGAGCAAAACTCCATTTCTTGTGAGCCAAGCTTGGAGAGCAACTGAGAAGCTCCAACTAGTCCATATAGATGTATGTGGACCCATGAGTATACTTTCTTACAATGACAACAAATACTTTCTTTTATTCATTGATGATTTTTCAAGCTATTGCTGGGTCTATTTTCTCAAAAACAAATTTGAAGTGGTTTCAATGTTTCAAAAGTTCAAGGCTGCTGCAGAAAATCAAAGTGTACATATGATCAAAACTTTAAGATCTGACAATGGCATTGAATATATTTCTTCTCAATTCCAGTCATTTCTTCAAAAGGCAAGCATTCATCATCAACTCATAGTCACTTATACACCTCAGCAAAATGGTATGAGTGAAAGGAAGAATAGATCAATCATGAACATGGCAAGGTGCTTGCTGTTTGAAAAAGGATTGCCAAAGAAGTTATGGGCTGAAACAGTTAATACTGCTATGTATTTGCAAAATAGACTTCCAACTAAAGCTGTTGATGGCAAAACACCTTATAAAGCTTGGACAGGTGTTAAACCATCAATGGCACACTTGAAAGTCTTCAGTAGCATTTGTTATGCCCATGTACCATAGGTAAAAATGACAAATTGGATCAAAGAGTTGATGTTGGTATGTTTGTTGGATACAGTATTGTCTCAAAGGGATAAAGAATTTTAAATCCCATAACTGAGAAGGTTTATGTGAGCAGGAGTGTAAAGTTTAATGAAAATGGTGCCTAGAATTGGGAGAGAATGATTGGAGAGTCCTCAAATCAAAATACCAATGCTGAAAGTGCACCTCAGCTTCATGGCGAAACTTGTGAGGAGGATTCTGATGATGAGCATTATGTTGTGAGAGGCATCAGAACTTTGCAAGATGTCTATAGCAGTTGCAATGTTGCTATATTTGAACCTGCCTCAGTTGATCAAGCTTTGCAATCTCCAAAATGGAAAGCAGCCATAAAGAGAGAATTTAATATGATAGTAAAAAATGACACCTAGTTACTTGTTGACAGACTAGAAGATCAACAAGTAATTGATACAAAATGGGTATTTCGAATAAAGATGAATGTTGATGGCTCAATCAACAAATATAAGGCCAGATTAGTTGTGAAAGACTACTCTCAATAGCAAGGTATTGACTTCACTAAAACTTTTGCTCCTGTAGCTAGATTTGATACAATTAGATTATTGCTTGCTCTTGCTGCTCACAAAGGTTTGAGAGTTTATCAACTTGATGTTAAATTAGCATTCCTCAATGGTGTTCTTGAGGAGAAAATTTACATTGAGCAACCTGAGGATTTTGCTGTCAAAAGTGTTGTTGATAAAGTTTATTTGTTGAAAAAGACATTATGTGGTTTAAAATAGCCCCCTAGAGCCTAGTATGTAAAGATTGATGGCTACTTGCTTGACTTTAGATTTGAAAGGAGCATCAATGAAGCAACATTGTATGTGAAGCAAGTGGGGGCTGAAATTCTAATTGTTTCAGTCTATGTTAATGATATTCTTGTCCTTGGAAGCAATCCAAGTTCTGTGAAAGAGTTTAGAAAGCAAATGGAGGGCATGTTTGAGATGAATGATTTGCGGTAGATGTGTTATTTTCTAGGAATGGAAGTGTCTCAAGTTTCAACAGGCATTTTCATTTCTCAAAAGAAATATGCAACAGAATTGTTGAAGAAGTTTTCTCTAACTGGTTGCAAAGCTGTCAATACTCCAGCAGTTCAAGGATTGAAGTTACAAGTGAATGATGGCTCAACATCTGTTGGTCCTTCAATTTTTAGGAGTCTGATTGGTTCATTGCTATATTTATCAATCACAAGGCCATACATAATGTATGCAACCAACATTCTATCAAGATACATGCACATGCCAACTGAAAATCATCTCAAAGCAGCCAAAAGGATCTTGAGGTATATTCAGGGTATAATTTCATATGGTGTGCTGTTTAGGAGGAGTTCAACCTTGAAACTACTTGGATTCACTGATAGTCATTGGGTTGGATCATTTGAAGACTCAAAAAGCACCTAGGCTATTACTTTACCCTTGGATCAGGTGTTATATGTTGGAGTTCAAGGAAACAAGGTTCTGTTGCTTAGTCAACTGTTGAGGCAGAATGTATGACTGCATCTACTGCTGTTAATCAAGCCTTATGGTTGAGAAAAGTTATGATGACTTGAAATTTAAGCAAGAAGCTGCTACAAAAATTTTGTGTGATAATAAGTCTGTTGTTGCAATGGATAAAAATCCAGTTTTTCATGGAAAAACTAAACACATTAAAATCAAATATCATGCTATTAGAGAAGTAGAAAAGGAAGGTGAAGTTATGTTGTTGCATTGTTCAGTAGAGGAACAAGTTGTTGATATTTTCACCAAAGGACTGTAGAAGAACATATTTGAAGAACTTAGAACAAGCTTGGTGTTGTGCATAGCTCTTGCATCCACGAGGAGTGATGAAGATTGTTGTTTATGATCAAACAGTCCTGATACAAAGCTATGCACCAGATTATTATTTTTTGTTTCTTTTGTGATACTTTTGTGTAATGATTTAGCAAGAATTAAATGAATGTATCTGCTTTGAATGAATTGTGGTGGAACTTAATTTTAGCTTTAGACAAGGAAACATATTTCCTTAAATAATGAAAATTTGGTATTGACTCATACTTTTTGTATCACTATAAATATGTTTTTGCTATAATAAAAAAGTAGTTCCCATTTACAATTTCTATCTTCTTCTTCTTTCTAAATAAATATATACTAGAAACTTCCTGCAAATAGTAGCTTGAAGAAACCTAATTCAAAGAACCCACCTACAGAGACAACAGTTTGATCACCAGAGAGAGATTGGTTGCCACAGATGGAGTCAGCTCCACTAGAGACATTCCATTTGAGTGAGAAGCACATTGACAAGAGAATAGAAAACATGGACCATGGTTCTTCTTGATATGATCCATTGCTAGCTACAACAAATTTTGTGCAGGAAAGATAGATATCTCAAGAAACAGTTATATGCACACGAAACATCAGTTGCTTGTTTTTACTAAAGTCAAACCTTAAAATCATTCTAGATTTTGTACCATATCTCTAGAGGTTCAAGTTATTAAACTACTTCATCTTATAAAATATAGGCAGGCCATGTTGTTCAGACACTTAAGGCTTTTAGGATGAAAACAAATAATTGTAGTTGTGCAAATATTTGAGCTTACTACATGACCAACCAAATAAATACTAAATTATACAAAGAAATTGTTTTCAAGCAAAGGTGTAAGATCTGATTAGGTGACAACTAACAAGATTTGCTAAGATGTAACCTTGTGCAAAGCTACAACATGCCATTAACATCTGGGGTGTTAAATTATCGAACATTGCTTACCGAAGGTGAAAATCTTGATTATAAGGCTCGAAATTGGAGAAGAAGATGCATTGTCTACCAATCAGAAAAGCCTATGTTTCTCAGTCAATATATTAGATAACTAATTAACTAGGTTATATAAATCCTCTCCATTAGCAGAAAACTGACATATTACTAGTACATACACATACATTTTCATTTCATTTTTTGTAAGAATGCTTAGTGGTTCTTTGGTGCATAGAGAAATTTTAGGTGTTTGGAGAGAATACAAATCAAATTCTATCAATTACAACTTACAGTCTGTGTTGAACATTTTCATGCAAATACAAGATAGATTGTATTTGCACCATAAATATAACAGGGTCCACAATCCACAAAGCAAACAAATCTGGCTTTGGATTTGATAATGTCCTTCTCAGTTTTTATTAGACTTGTTGTCAAGTAGCCACAGGCTGAAGACTGTCAAGTTCCCAATCTAAATGGTAATTGGCAAGCATAATTGACCTTCAACTAAAAGTTTTGTCCTGGATTAGTGGAATGGAACGATTAAATGATAATTGACAAGTATAATTGACAAACAACTAAAATTTCTATCCTGGAGAAGTGGTAAGAAATGACCGAGAACATACGTTAAGGAGACTTTAATATAGAAATTAGTAGAAATAAAATTTTTGTTTGCTTTCAAGAGTTGAAAGTTTATGCAATTTTGTATTATTTATTTCTAACTGTAGATATCCTCCGCTAACACAATCTTAAATTAAATTATGAGACATATTACCCATACACACATATTTTGATTTTTTTCGAAGATTTCTTAGTGGTTACTTGAGCAAAGTCACCCTATAACTTGTTTTCCTTGTAGATTTTGCTAATGAACCTAATGTCACCAGTCTGTGATCCCTGATGTGATCGATATTGCATGTCTGAACCACATAGTGCCTAAAAGTTTATTCTTCTCTCACATAAATTGGAATAGTTTTTGTCATTTTCTGGTTAAACAAATTTTTTGTGTTTCCACAATTATAGAACCCCAAAAGGCAATTTTGTTGACAATGTGATGTCAACCATGTTAAATAAGATTACTTTGAAGTAAGTTAGCAACATAATAAACAATTCAAACAGTTAATTTAATGGTAAAGAAACTATGGTTTGCCTACTTTATTGGTTGAGTAAGGATATTCATCAATAACAATTTTTAAATTGGTTGTAAGAGTAGTTATCTAAGGTTTGTTATTGATGAATAATTTTATCTAACTAGTAAGTTAGCAAAACTCAAGAAACTCATTTACTTTTACCATACATCTATCATTAGCTAGAATCATGGATTAGTCTCTCCTAGGATCTTTACTACAAAGCCAATCCTTGAAAGCTCTTCTATATTAGTATTGATTTCAAACTCATGGATTGTGGAAGTAGTGGGTTCAATCTTACCTCTCCCCAAATCCGAAATTAAATTGTAATAGTTGAATGAAAACAAACAAACAAACAAACAAACACCAATCCTAACAAATGGTCCAGATAGCACCAGCTAGAATCATGGATTAGACTCTCCTAGGATCTTCACTAGCAAAGAGTGCTTGTCAAAAGTTTAATGTTATTTTGTTACAATAAGATATTCTCGATGCTACAAAATCTCTTTAGGATTGAAGAATGTTGATCAACTAGATATCTCATTACAAGTACTATTGTTGCTACAAAGGAAGCAACTTGGGCATCATCTACAATTTTTGCACTAAACGATGATGGCAATAGATTGTACAGAGAACAAATTTCTGAAATCAATAGAATGTATGGTCTAAAGAAGAATTTTAATAATGAGTTGGTTCATATTGATAGACTTGAAAATATTGAAATCAACACAGAAGTGTTTTTACGAAGTTTGAAGTTTAATACTAAGCAGTAAAATAGTGTGATGTAAAGCTGTAAAATAGTTAACTCGTGTTTTTTCCATTTACATTTATTCAGCAAAATTGACAAATGAAATAATACAGAATTCAAATATATTTTATGCATAATGGCTATAAAGCCTATTCAATACCTAGAACCATAATTAAGAAGAATTATCTTACGCATTTAGGAGCTTGTTGATGATGTGGTGCTTTAAGTTTGAGATGATGCAGTTAACGTATTTTTCCATGTTTGCGAACTTTGGCTTGAGGATGATTCTGTGTAGAAGATTAATGGCTCCTGTTTGTTAGCAAATACTTCGAGAGCTTTTGGAAGTGGAGGCTGAGTCACATCCAGAACTCCTTCAAGGAACTGCACTACTTGACCCATAGATGGCCTGTGATTTTCATCATCTTGGATGCACCAACAAGCTACTTTCAGCATTCTTGAAAGCTCTTCCACATCAGCATGACCCTCCAGCCTATGGTCTAGTAAGCTAAGGAGATCACCACCTTCAGTCATTCGCCTTACTGCCCAAGTTGGGAAGAAATTCACTTCCCCATGTTCGGATAGTTCAGAGTTTCTTCTGCCCGAGATGAATTCAAATAGCATCATTCCATAACTGTAAACATCAGCTTTGGCTGTTATGGCCAATCCTGAAATCCATTCTGGAGCAAGATAGCCTCTTGTCCCTCTTATGGTTGTTAGAACGCGGCTGAACTCCCGGCCAAGAAGCTTTGCCAAGCCGAAATCTGCTACTTTTGGACAAAATTCAGCATCTAATAGAATGTTTTCTGGTTTTATGTCACAGTGTATGATGCAGTCTCTACACTTCTGCCCGAAATTGTTTCTCTCCTTGGTTGGTGCTTTCCAGCTTCTTCACAGCTACGACACTTGAATCAGGGAACACCCCTTTGAAAACAGAACCAAAACCTCCTGCTCCTAATTTTTCTGAGAAATTCTTGGTTGCATTTTGCAGATCCTTGTATGTAAATGCCACCAATGAACCCTCCATTGCTTTTGCTGCTTTCCCTGTTCTCATTTTCCTTCTCAAGTACACAATCACAACTAGGCTTAAAAGAAGTACAAAAGCCACTGAGCCCACTACAACACCAATAACCATTCCTTTGTTCTTTTTGGTACTTGAAAACTCTGAAGCTGCAAGCTTGATATAAATAGTTTTTCCATCCATGTTACCTTGTGCAAGTGTTTCCAGACCCAAGAGATCTCCACTCCAAATTGAACACGCATTGTTTTCATAGGCATATGCAGTACAAGAGCAGTTACTCAAGCAGCTTCTTTCACATTCCATGATACTTCCTACTGCCACAGATTGTGGATGTTCGGGCAACACCACATCACGGTTTGCTGCAAACCTGTCACTCTTTTCATTGGCAAGACTGTTATTTTCACACTTCAGCGGAGTTTTCCTCACACACCCCCCAGAATAATCCTGCAGCAAGTTCCAATTGTGTTCTGAGCTTGGCTTGAAACCTCGCACACACCCGCAGAAAGATTGAGTTTGCTCACCACAGCTGCCAAATGCTCCACAATAGGCATAAACCTCGCAAGGTTGTCTTGGTGTAGACCAAAATTGAAACCAAGTCTCGGAAGCATGTAACCAATACAGTTGCTTAATCTGCCCTGAAGTATCAATAATAAATCTAGATGTAAAATTGGGCTGTCTTTCAAGGAAAGTAGGTGCAGTTTCATATACAAAATAGCGTCCGTTCTCATCCGAAATAAAACTGTAGTTGTAAATATAGTTCAACCTCATCTCGGGAACTGCGCTGAAAATTTGACCATTCCAAGCTCCACTAGCCCAGTACATTTCAGACCTGTTCCAAAATAAAACATATTGATCAGATCTGTTTGTGGGGTCTAGCTCAAGAGAGAAGAGACCTGGTGCAGGATTTTCTTTATTCTTCCAGGAAGTTAGAAGTTGATTTACATTGGTCCGCTTGTTGTATCCAATCTTCATACCAGGAAGCCATGTATCAGTTGGATGATCAAAGCTTTGCCACAGGAACTCTGTTAAATTATTAGACCTCTCTCTCAGAACAAAATTTCCTTCATTTAAAAGAACTGCTTCCACAGAACCGGAAGTGGTAGAGCTCACATTTGTGGACCAAATTGGTCTTTTGGACTCATTGAAAAGGACTAAATTACCGTCTAAGATCTTTAATACTGAGGAATATCTATCAGATATTGGTTTGTCTCTATTTGCTACCCAAACTACGGTTTGTTCAGACAGTTTCTTGAACCAAATGCCTATAAAAGAGTTGGAAGAGTTACCTGGCCTGAAGAAGCCTAGTTCAAAAACCCCACCTGCAGAGACAATAGTTTGGTCACCAGAGAGAGAGTGGTTTGCAGAGATAGTGTCAGCTCCGCTGGAGACATGAGATTTGATAGAGAAGCACATAAAGAGAACAGAAAACATGAACCATGGACTCGAGTTCATGATATCCATGATCATTTGCAACAAATTCTATTAATGTAAGTAGATATTTTCTTCAGGAATATAATGCTACATATTTATTGCTAAGATGTTGTTGCCAGCGTGAACGTTACTCAATATTTAATGCTTTGGGGTCCAGCTATTACAGCTTTCACCTTTGAAATTTCGTCAGTAGAGTTAGGAAAAATTTAGTTAGACAATAGGTATCAATTTTAGTTAACCAGTTTTATTATAGTAAGAGCATGGAAAATTTGACATCAAGACAACATAACTAACTATCATATTGTTTAAAATTTCATTAAATTATTGAGTGGTGTTATTCACCATGTATCAAGTATTCATTCACAATCCACTTTAATATTATTTATTAATGATAATTTTATTTTTAATTGAAATTATTAAACAAAATAAAAACTTCTAAAAACACATAAATTTTTATAGTATTCTTATTATCATTTTAGTAAATATTTAATAATCTATGGGGTAATGAAGTAAATTAATAGCTGACGTTGTTATACAACCAAACGGTCCAAACCAATGATGGACCACTATCTTTGATATATATATATATGCCCATGCATAACAAATTCTTGTAAATAAATAGATATTTTTCAGGAATAATTGATCAAAATATCATGCGTGTGAGAAATCATTTGTGTGTTTGAAAGTGACAAAAATGCCGCACATTTTTGTGATTCTTAGCCAACAAAGTCTTTTGAACCAAGTCAAGTGACTTCAGAATACACTAATTAAGGGTACTTAGCCCTTGCAAACTATAACTAATTAATAACTACTCGACAAAGAGTATATATATATATATACACACACACACACATTAATTAAGGGTGATGATGTTATCATCCAAATAAATATATGTATACATAATTAATGAATTTGCAAATTTTATTATAAGATATTTCAACATCAATCCTATTATTTATTACTTTAACGGTTGGTGAAAATATTTATTAGATTTCTTTTTTCTTCCAAATTTGTAACTAATAACATTGAATTTGAAGTTGAGCAAACTACAGGTGGATGAAGATTATAACAATAATTTAAAACAAACTCATTTTTTTTTTAATTTTTTTTTTAATAGTAGAGGCCTATCCACATAGTTATGGAAAAGTTATCTACACAAAGTGGGAAATACTCACAAAACCTACTTGACCCGTGACCTTTGCAATGAAAGCAAGGGTGGGTGACCGCCCCACTTTCAGTACAAACTCTTTCTCTTGTGGTAAGTAAGGTACAACCATACTACAGGAACAACAATACAAGGCAGTTTATGAGGAGTTGTACATTTAAATTTTAAATTTTTATTTTTTATATTTTTAAATATTTGAATTTTGTTTGATTGATGGTTAGATGATGATGATGATGAGTTGATATCGCTAATGATGGGTTGATGATGGATTGATGATGGTGATGAATAGGTTAATGTTGGTTATGGTGACTGATGATGATGGATTGACGATGATGATTTGATGTTGTTAGGTGGCTAATGAATATGCTGATTAATTGGAGGTAGGGATCCAATCTCTTGATTGGATCTCCACCATCAATTATTTTTAATGGATGATGAAAATCTAATCTGGAGATGAGATCTCTAACTTGAAAAAATATTTTTTAATTTTTTAAAATATATTTTTTAATTTTTTTAATGATATCCACCATCGATCAACATAATCGATAGTGGAAATCATTTTAATTTTTTTTATTGAGAAAATTATTATTATTATTATTTTTAAATTATTTTGATTTCCAACATCCATCTTATGGATGGTGGAGTTTTTTTTTTCATTAATTTTATGTGTTATAATTTATTAAAATTATTAATTAATAAAGTTATTAAAATAAATATAATTACTCATTCGATTATCATTATGCCTTTTAAATTCAACATTATTCAAATTTCTTTATCGGCAGAGAGCGATTTGTCAAATTAAAAAAAAAAAAAAAAGGAAAGGAAGGAGTAATCCTTTTTTCTTTTTTCTTATAAAGGGGCTAATCTTAATTAGTTTACTTTCGAGGGCATTTTTCATAATATTTCTAAAAATAAAAACAAACAGACAAAGGGGCCTACTGGCAAGCCCATAATCTAAACACATGCATGTCGAAAAGAATATGAGGTCAAATGATCAATGCAAAGATTAATCGAGATTATGAAATATTATTGCGTGCACTCGACGAGAAAGGAGGGTGGTGGTTATGATTTGTCAATGATGCTCGCCTTATATAATTATAAAATAATATTTCTTTGAAAAGGAATAGCAATAAGCAAGAAATGATCAAGCGTGAGCTGATTTGCTTTTGCTCCTTTTAAAATTTTTAATCACCTTAAATCATTACAGGATATTAAAATGTAATTTAACTCGTTTCACATTTTTTATGTAAGAAATTATATCAATTTAAATTTGATTGAACTAGAAAATTTTCCCTGTAATTTTGTAACGTTGGTCTTGTGTGTTTTCTGAAAAATATCTACTCTTTGGAAAATTTATAGTTTCTGATTTAAGTAAGCCCAAGACAGACAAGGGAAAAAAAAAAAAATTGTTACTGAAGCTTGTAAAATCGCTCTATAAGGAGAATAATGATTTGCATGGCAACAAATTGAGAAGGAAGGATATCAAATTACAGATTACAGAACTATAATGTTAAGAGCACATATGTAGCAATACAGAATTCAAACTAATTATTTTACACTGGAAAACGCTTGAAACCACATGTGAACATGCACGCAGACGTTGATTTATTCTCACAATAAGCAAATTAGAAACTTGGAGATGAAGTGGTGCTCTTACTCTGAGATGAGGCAGTCGAAATGTTACTCCGTGAACCTCTGGCTTGAGGATGATTCTGTGAAGAAGATTATGTGCTCCTGGTCTTGGTTGTCAACGATTAGTTGGAGAGACCTTGGAACTAGAGGCTGGGTAACATCCACAATCCCCTCAAGGATCTGAAGTACTTGATTCATTGATGGCCTGTGAGTTTCATTATCTTGGATGCACCAACAACCCACTTTACACATTCTTGAAAGCTCTTCTACATTAGCATCTCCCTCCAGCCTGGAGTCTAGTAGGCTGAGGACATCACCATCTTCAGCTATTCGCTTAGCAGCGCAGGTTGGGAAGAAATTCATTTTCCCATCTTTAGATTGTTCACAGTTTCTTTTTCCTGATACAAATTCAAAAAGCATCATCTCATAGCTATAAACATCAGTTTTGGCTGTTATGGCTACTCCTGAAATCCATTCGGGTGCAAGATAACCTCTTGTTCCTCTCATGGTTGTTAGGACTCGACTGAACTCATGCCCAACAAGCTTTGCCAAGCCAAAATCTGCCACTTTTGGACACAATTCAGCATCTAACAGAATGTTCTCTGGCTTTATGTCATAGTGTATGATGCAGTCCCTGCACTTCTCATGGAGATAAACCAAGCCTTTGGCAATGCCCAACGCAATTTTGTATCTTGTATTCCAATCAAGGAACTTTGAATTCTTTTCATTGAAGAGATGGGAATCTAAAGAACCATTTGTCATGTAATCGTACACCAGCAATCTTTTACTACCTTCAGAGCAGAATCCAAGGAGCTGAACTAGATTGACATGTTGGATGTTACCAACTGTGCTGACTTCTGTCCGGAATTGCTTCTCTCCTTGGCTGATGCTTTCAAGCTTCTTCACAGCTATTACCCTTGAATCAGGCAACACCCCTTTGAAAACAGAACCAAAACCTCCACCTCCCAGTTTTTCTGAGAAATTCTTTGTTGCATTTTGCAAATCTCTGTATGCAAATACCATCAACGTACCCTCCACAGCTTCAGTTGTTTTGATTTTTCTCTTTCTCCTTCTCAAGTACACAAACAGGACAAGGCCCAGAAGAACTACAAGAGCCAATGGGCCCACAACTACAGCAATGGTTATTTCTTCCTCATCTTTCGAAGTTGAAAACTCAGAAGCTGCCAGCTTTATGTAAATAGTCTTTCCTTCTGGATCACCGTGCGCAAGCTGCTGCAAATTCAAGAGATATCCAACCCAAATTGAACAGTCATTGTTCTCATATGCATAAGCAGTACAAGTGCAGTTGTTGAAGCAGGTTGCTTCACATTCCTTGAAACTCCCCACTGCCACAAATTGTTGATGTTCAGGCAAGACCATGTTAGGACTTTCTAAAAACCTGTCACTCTTTTCATTGGCAAGGCTATTACTTCAACACTGTAGTTGGGTTTTCCTCGCACAACCACCAGAATAATCGTCCAGCAGGTTCCAATTCTGCTCTGAGGAAGGCCTGAAGCCTTGCAAACAACCACATAAATGCTGAGTTTGCTCGCTGCAGCTTCCAAATGCTCCACAATAAGCATAAATCTCACAAGGTTGTCTCGGTGTAGACCAAAACTGAAACCAAGTCTCGGAAGCATCTAACCAATACAGTTGCTTAATCTGCCCTGAAGCATCAATAATAAATCTAGATGTAAAATTGGGCTGTCTTTCAAGGAAAGTAGGTGCAGTTTCATATATGAAATAGCGTCCATTCTCATCCGAAATAAAACTGTAGTTGTAAATATGATTCCACCTCATCTCAGGAACTGCGCTGAAAATTTGACCATTCCAAGCTCCACTAGCCCAGTACATTTCAGACCTATTCCAAAATAAAACATATTGATCGGATCTGTTTGTGGGGTCTAGCTCAAGAGAGAAGAGACCTGGTGCAGGATTTTCTTTATTCTTCCAGGAAGTTAGAAGTTGATTTACATTGGTCCGCTTGTTGTATCCAATCTTCATACCAGGAAGCCATGTATCAGTTGGATGATCAAAGCTTTGCCACAAGAGCTCTGTTAAATTATTACACCTCTCTCTCAAAACAAAATTTCCCTCATTTAAGAGAACTGCTTCTACAGAACCTGAAGTGGTAGAGCTCACATTTGTGGACCAAACTGGTGTTTCAAACTCATCGAAAAGGACTAGATTACCATCTGAGATCCTCAACACTGAGGAATATCTATCAGATATTGGTTTGTCTCTATTTGCCACCCAAACTACGGTCTGTTCAGACACTTTTTTGTACCAAATGCCTATATAAGAGTTGGAAGAAGAAGCCTAGTACAAAAATCCCACCTGCAGAGACAATAGTTTGATCACCAAAGAGAGATTGGTTTGCAAAGATAGTGTCAGCTGCAATGCAAACATGGGATTTGAGTGAGAAGCACATTAAGAAAAGGGAAAACAAGAACCATGGATTAATGTTCTTGATATCAATGGCCATTAGCAAGTTGCAACAATAAGTAGATATTTTCAGTAAAAAATTTATCAATATAGAAACTGTGCCACAGTATGATATGTATTTGAGACTTGAGAACTGAGAGTGAAAATAGTGCCACATATTTATTGATAAAATGTCATGGCCAGCAGAAGTCCACCAAGGCGCTGAAACCAAAGTTGAATTGCTGTCACAGTATTCATTCAAACTGAACAGCTCAACCGGGTCATAAAAATTAACACGATGGAGGGGCTTACATTTCAGCTATTCCAGAATCTAGATACTTATTTCGTCTTTTAGGGCATAGAGAAATATGAGGTCAATGCAGAAAATAAATAAAAATATTGAAGTGCAACCTTATATGTTGAAAAGGAAGTTGTTTCGGAAGTCACTTACGTGTTTCAGGGGCATGTTATCAGCAAATTTATGATTAAAGTAATAAAATGATATATTTAATAATCAAGAACTTTATTAAGAGAAAGAGAATTTTTTTTTTTTTTTTGGGGGGGGGTTGGGTGGGGGGGTTTAAATGTTTACTATTCTTTGGGGGAAGGTATTATAAACATGGTCAATTTTAGTTATGGACAGATGGACTGGACTTTGAACGCAAAGAAATGCATGACATGCGCTGATGCAGTGTTTATTGGGTTTTACTAATATATGGCCATCTTTGGGTGTTTGAATTTTCAACCAGTCACCGCCTTGAAGTTCTGGTTTTCAAATAATTTTAGATTAGCATAATTTTCTTTTGAGTTGTAATTGTGCATCAGGAGAGAAGAATGATTAGCACAACAACAATTTGAGGCAAAGGAAGGGTACCAAACTAAAGATTAGAATTAGTTATCTATTTTAATTGTTAGTGTAACGCTCTAATCCAAGTAGACTCAAGAAATTATTTAAGGAGAAAATGTATAAAATGATCCATTTGACCAAGTGGACTCCAAAATTAACCTTTTGGCTTTTGATCGTACAAAAAAGAGTGAGATTGGACAAAAATGCCCTTAATAAAACGGTGCCCTTGAAATTGACAGAAGCTGCTGCCGAGTATTGGTGAATCACCGTTCTCACCCCTTTATAACCTTTCCTGCATAGCAACATCTCCCGCCAACCAACTGTGCACTGGTGTCCTCCCACCGACCGGCTGTCCATTCTATCACTTCCGACGACCAACATGTCTTGCCAACCGCTCTTCTGACTTCGTAACCTGTCACGTAAAGCAGGTGTGCAATATCTCTTCTAACTTTCGACCTTCCGACGACCAACATCTCTTCTAACTTTCGATGGCCAGCCTCTGTTGTCACTTCCCACGGCCACCTATTCTTCTATCTTCCCTTGCTTAAGAAAAGGAGCGTGAATTTTTGGGTTGCCTAAGGACATGACCAGGGCTTCTGCTCTACTTCTCTGGGGGTGGGTAGTATATTTGACTAGTTATGGTTGCTTTGGGTACGTGAATATGGTGATATGAACCAAAGATGAGGCATTCAAAGTGGGTTGAGGCTGTTTTGTGCACTGTTGGGTGTGGTTTTGTTGGTATGATGAGAATGTGAAAGTTAGATTGTATTGGCAATTGTAATGTGTATGTATACTTTTAGGTTGGGATTTGTAACAGAGGCTGAGATGAGTTTAAAGGTGAAGTCTTCATGTAAAGGGTGAGAATCCAAACTTTTAGATGGGAATCTCAACTTTCAGTTGGAATTCCTAACCTATAGGTTAGGAATCTTAACCTTTATGGTTGAGAATTCCAAGCTTCAGGTTGGGAATCTTAGACCTTTGAGTTGAGAATCACAACCAGAAGATTGGGATTCCCATTTTTGAGGCTAGGTATCTGAACTTAATCAGTTGGGAATTTAAATTATAGGTTGGGAATCCTAACTTTCCAATTGGGATTCCTAACCTTCATTTAACTTTTTCATTGGGAATCCCAACCCTGAGTTAAGATCTCAACCTAAAAGTAGAGTGGAGGTTGGGAATCTCAACCTTGTTTCAACACCCAAGTTTGGAATCCCAACCTTCAGGTTGGGATTCCTAACCTGGAGGTTGGATTTCCTAATCTTGATTCAAAATTTCACGTTAAGATTCCAAACCTGAGGTGGGATTTCCAACCCTATGGTTGAGATTCCAAACGTGGATGTTGAATCCAAATTAGGTATCCAACATCCCAACCTCTAGTTTGAGATTCCCAACCTTTAGGTTAAGAATATCAACATTCAAGTTGAGATTCCCAATCTTGATTTAAATCCACGTTGGATTCATAACCCTTAGGTTGAGATTTCAAACAAATTCCCAACCTCCACATTGGGAATCCCAATCTTAAAGTAGAGAATCCAAACCATGAGAGAACATCCAGATTGGCATTCTCAACCTACAGGTTGAGAATTCTAACCTCCAGGTTAGGAATCACAACCTTCATTCAATAGCGTTTCAAATCCCAAGATGGAGGTTCGGAATCCCAATGTGGATGTTCAATCAAGATAGGAAATCTCAACTCGGATTTTACATTAAGATTTTGAATCCCAATCTTCGGCAGGAAATCTTAACCTCCAAGTTGGGAATCCCAATCTTGATTGTAAATACCGGTTGGGATCCCCTATCTTGATTCAACATCTGCATTGGCATTTCTAACTTGGGGTTAGGATTTGTTCCGTTGATGTTGAATGTAGTAGGTTGGGATTCCCAACCTCCAAGTTGGGATTCTCAACCTAAAGGTTGAGAATGTCAATCTATTTGTTCTATCATGGTTGAGATTCTCTACCTTGAGGTTAGAAACCCCAACCTCGAATTCTAGATTTCCAACTTGCAGATTGGGAATCCCAACCCAAAGATTGAGATTTTGAACCTCCAGATTGAGATTCTTAACTTGGTTGATTACTATGCAAAATGTAGGCCTGGAAGTTTCATTTCCCAACCTTTATTGAACAACGTAACATGTTAGAATGTGTTTTGTATTCCATTTATGAACGTCTTTAATGTGATATAATTTTGTATTCTGTTGTGTTTAAAGTTTGGTAGATTTGGTTTTACGGTTTGATACGAGGAGTTGTATAGGGTTTGATATGAAAAAAATACAAAATTGCCATGAAATGTTTACAGGTCATTGTTGTCGTTTAGAGTTATGCAATTGGTATGGAGGAAAAAATTGAAATTATACACTGCTGTATGTGGCAGTGTATACTGAGTCTAGTAATGCTGGATATATATACTGACCACGCTATTGCTTTAATTTGATAGGTTGGACGACATGGGTATAGTTCTTATTGCGGTTCACTATGATGGTGAGTGAATCAATAAAGGAGGAAACTTTCTGTATGAAGGTGGGAAGACAAAAGGAATTTTATTATCGAAGAATATAGCGTATGAAGACCTAAAAGATACTGTATGCTGTGCACTTGATATCAAACGTACTAATTTTGCAATTACGATGAAGTTCAGATATAAAATGAGTGATTCCGCCCCACCCATTAAAGTGTTGAATGATAGTGATGTTGACTTCTTTATCGCTGAAGTTAGTGATGTAATGACGAGGAATCCTTTATGCATTACAGTGGAATGTAAACATGCCTCGATAATAGGCTTGTTAGTTGGTGAGGAAGAATGTGTGAACAATATTGGAGTACAAGTAGCTACAGAGAAGTATTTGGACAGTGAAGAGTCGGTTCCTGTTGAATGCACAATGACTGATAATGATGTGCTAGAAGTTGATAACTATGCAGATCACATATTCGATCAATTTGGTTTCGAAGCTACAGATGTCTGTACATCTTTATTAGCTTGTCCGGAAGCATCACCAATTGATAGGGGTGACAATTCGAATGACAAGAAGTTGAAATAAGAAATGGTTCGGGGGGATTATCGTGTTGCAACAACATCTTTGATTCCTTATGCAGCAGATGGTGGTTGTTCTGACAGTGTGTTCGACGGTGTTAAAGATGTTCGGACAATTGATATTCTCTATAATAAGGAAGAGCTACTGCTGAATATAAGAATGTTAGCTATTAGTAGACAATTCAACATAAGAGTGAAGAAGTCCACCAAAGACTTATTGGTTTTCACTTGTGTGCAAAAAGGTTGCAAGTGGTGGCTACGTGCAACAAAACTAGCAGGGTTAGAAGCTTTTCGCATGCAAAAATGCCTTCTAGAGCACACATGTTCACTTGATTTGCTCATTTTTCAACTACTACAAGTAACAAGTAAATTGATTGGCTATTGTATCAAATGGAAGTATGAGGGTGCTACTCAGTCTTATTGTCCAAACGACATCGTTCAAGACATGAAGAAAAGGTATGGGATGACTTTTACTTATAATAAAGGATGGAGGGCCAAAGAGGTTACTATGGCATTAGCTAGGGGATCACCTAAACATTCCTATACTATGCTTCCGTTGTATTGTGCCATGTTGGAAAAAAAAAAAAATCCAGAGACTATAATAGAGATTGAATGTGATGCTTCTAATCAATTCAAGTACTTTTTCATGGCATCAGGAGGTTCAATTATTGGATTTAGATCTTCCATTTGGCTCGTTATAGTTGTTGATGGAATTTTTCTCAAATCGAAGTATAAAGATACCCTCTTTATTGCGACTTGCATGGATGAAAATAACCAAGTCTATCCATTAGCTTTTGGCGTTGGAGATTTAGAAAATGATAATGCATGGATTTGGTTTATGATAAAGTTGGATGGGTGTTTTGGAGAAGTTGATGATCTAGTGTTCATTTCAGACTATAACATAAGTATAGCAATGACTATTGCATATTCGTTTCCAGCAGCATTGCATGGAATATGTATGTATCACCTTGGGCAAAACATGAAGGCCAATTGTAAAGGTGGTGATGTGCATAAGCTGGTTTATAAGGCTGCCAAATCATACCGGGCTTCAGTGTTCAATGCCATTATGTCCCAAATTGTAGGACCTAATGTTAAGGCAACTGCATATTTGATTGTTGCGAAACCTACCAAATGAGATAGATGTGAGTTTGATGGTAGAAGATATTTCATTATGACAACAAACATTGCCGAGTGTTTGAATGCCATTTTGAAGGAGGCACGAGAGCTGCCTATCACAAAGTCAATAGAGCATATATGTGGCATACTTCAAAGATGGTTTTGGGAAAGGCGTGAGGATGCTGTGATAATGCCAACGCCAATGATAAGATGGGCTAAAGGCAACCTGCGATAGAGGATGAAGAAAGTTGTTCGTTATCTTTTGTGCCCTGTTGACGTAGATAGGTACCTTGTCATCGATGAATTTTTGAACCCAGTTGTTAACTTACGGAGTAGAACTTGTGACTACAAAAAATTTTAGATCGACCAACTTCCATGTGCACATGCTTTGCTATCTATAGTCATCGCCAACTATCCTGTTACAACTACTATGCTATGTACTATACCCGAAAAACATTAGCAGCAGCATATATGGCTTCCATTCATCCGGTTGGGCCTGAAGATGATTGGATTTTGCTTGATGCTCTTGAAGTTCCTACTATCCTACCTCTTGAAGGTCGTAAGCCTCGTGGCCGACCTACTACAAAAAGAAAACCTTCGTTCGGTGAAGATAAGCGAAAATCAAAGTGTAATAGATATGGTGGCTTCGGACGCAACAAACAAAGGTGCACCACACCAATTCTAATATGATAAGCTGCTAAATGGAATGATAATTTTGATAAATAAAATAGTAAGACATCACCTTCAGGTAGAGAAGATCTCATCATGTAAGATGTAGTTGATATTTTGTGTTATGTAGATGACATTGACCGTATAAAGTATTTTTTGTCTTGTTCCTCCTTCATATTGTTTTGTACATCAAGTAGGTGGTGTGATAAAGGAAAGGCATTTTGTATTTAGAATGTATTTTTTGTACATCATGTAGGTGATTTTATAAGGGAAAGGCATTTTGTATGAAGAATGTATTTTTTGTGCATCATATTGGTGGTTTTATAAGGGAAAGGCATTTTGTCTTTTAGACTGTATTTTTTGTACACGAACTTTGTCTACTTGATTCAAAATTTCTATAATTATATGTTTTTCTTCCATGTATGCATATGTTTAGAACAATTAGCCTTTGTAGATGCTACTTTGGCTGATTTAATGTATTTGCAACTGCTATTTTTAGTCTTCAACCATGTGCTATCCTCCATGGGGAATCCGAAAAAAATCAGCCATGAGTAGAATGCATACTTCTGCACTTGAACTGTTGCAACAGCGTACCTGAAGATGCCGTAGACATTTGTGATAAGCAACTATTGAAGCTGTTGATTATCTCATTTTCCAGTTGTTGAAAACAAATGTTCCATTGTGTTGAACTGAATTTGGTCTTGTTCCTCCTTCATTTTCTCTACTGCAAAACGTTTCCAGAATTTGATAGAATTCTTTTATTGTTCAGATGCATTGATATTACATCCATTACTAGTGCTGTGGAGTTGGTTGATGGCAGACGACATGGAAAGTCGGGCGAACTGAATCCGAATTCTCGACGAAGCGTTTGAAGAAGAAACTAAATTTTTGTTCTCCATGCATGTAAAAAATTATTTTAGGTTAATGTTAGTCATGTAAATGTTTTTTAGAGTAAGTACTTACTTTTCTGCATCAAAAACTTGTTTCAAGATTATGGTTTTTCTACGCATCAGGCTACTTGTTGCTCGAATAAGAAAGTAAGACTTATATTGATTTATATGTGTGACAATGAAAATGGCAGAATTGAAAATCATTATATGATATTAATGGATTTAACTATTTTACACAAACACTAACCTTATTTCTCAATTAAACATTTAGATCTTATTTCAGTGTTACCTTCTTTTATTGTAATTAGATTAGATCCTAGTGCTATCCTCAACCATGCCAAATTCCTAGGATGGATGCTCAAACCTGTGATATAACTGTTTCCTGGATTTTTTGTTGCTGGTGTCTGTTTGTTGTTACCATAAAATTATTTTCACACCCCACTATACGTATTTTACAAGTTAGTCACTGTCAGTGATATAACAGTTTCCAAATGGTTGAGGTAAATTACCTGCAACGATTTCCTACTCTTTATTACGTACAGTTCCAAAATCACTATCAGTGGCACTACTTGCTTTTGTAGTTGACAATTAGCTTCAAATCTACTTAAAACTTTAATTAAAATCCAAACAACAAAAACATAATCTAATTTATGTTCTTTGATTATTTCATTTATTTCCCATGCTGCACATATATGTTGCAATTGTATTTGTAGATCATTGTTCAGAATATAAACATAAGTGAAGAGCTACAAGCTCTAATAGCTCCAGCACTGCTACCATATGGATTTTTATAAGTCTACGGTACATAAATCTTCACAGCATTAGCCAGTGCATAAATGTGACAATGAGATCCTGATGTCCCCTACCGCAGTCCTTATGACATTGTGACATAGCTTAAGCAGGAAATCAATGGTCCTTTTTGCACTGACAGTACATGAAAACTTCTCAGCAACGAAGGGCTACGAAGGGAGCTTTCCATCCAGCTTGACATGAAGGAATCTTTTCCAACTGTGTAATCCAATTGTTTACAGTGATGCACCCGAAGCTGCAGAAATTGTATTGACTGAAACCATCAACTGATCAACAGTCATTTAATGTAAATTGAACATATAACCGGTATGTCATACCATGGCATGTGTTTGGAACTGCTAACTACGAATGTTAATGCAGTTCAGAATTGAACTACATTAACAAAGTCCACATTGAGGCATTATTAGCATCTTACCTTTATACATACAACAAGTAGAACAAATGCACATGTACAACAACTATTCGTTCAACCTGTCTAGGAAGGTATATTATGCGTGGGAGGATATCGACCCGTGGATCTGTTTGCTTCCATTGTTTTGCCTCAATGGATCACTGGAGGTTGTTCAGAGTTATAGAAGCTGCATGAAACAATTGATAAGATGTATGAAAACATCATCAAGTGCATAAGAATAAAGGAAAAGCAATATTATAGGCTGAAACTTCTCAACAAGTCATGATTGCTCTTCATTCAAGCGGTTATGCCAACCATATACTACAATTATTTTACCTATACAACCTACACTATCAAAGTTTACAGTGGACTAAGAACCATAACAATATCACCCCCCATAATTGTTGAGACTATTTCCATAGGTCGAGTGCTAGCTGCTCCCGAAAACTTGGTATGTAGGATTTGTTGAATGAGTTCACTGGTAAACTGTACGCCATGTGTTCGGCCAACTTGATTACGAAAATCCCATAATCACCACTCCTACATAAAAGAAGACAACATAACAGGTTAGTGCATGACGTATATATAATTGCAATACTGCAAACCGCTGCATATGGTACAGCTCTTACCTTCCTTCTTGTTATAGCGTGTCATCACATCGAGATAGGGACCATCCCTCTTTCGTATACCATTCTACAGTCATGTGCGCCTCTACTCCGTAGTGATCAGTCTTCTGAAAGAGCTGTGGCAGTATTGTTTGTATGAGTTGCAAAAACCGTTTCTAATTACGCATGTAGGTGCCCAATGAGTCAAATAGGTTATCGTTCAGTCCTTGAAGTGTACTTTCATAAGGACCCAATGTACACCCTTGTAATTCAGGAAACGGCTATAATACGTACAAAAAAAATGTTTGTATGATACAAACAACATCAAGGGAGAGTTTGGGTCTATTGGATAAGAAAAAATGAGATCCAATGGCTATAAAAAAAAGTAGAAAAAAATTATATTTTTTAATGGGGCAAACAGGCAACCGGTTGAGGCTGGGACAAACTCTCTATTTCCTCTGACAACCACACATTACACAAACCTAATCCTCTCCTTTTCTCATCTGTTCCTCTCCTTTTCTCATCTGTTCCCTCTAGCCACTGCCATGGCTATGGAGGTTCAACTGCTACCAGACCTGATTTTGCAGAATCTTTTTCTATCTCTTTTATTTCATTCTCTTGATCTAAGGATACATTAATCAAAGAACAATTTCAGTTTCCAATAGTATGTTGCAAATTATTGAAAGGTTTGTATTTGATTTTTTGGAATTTGAAGTTGTATTTTTTTTTGGGTTTTATGATATTGTTTTGTGATTTCTTTTTTTCGTCACTTACCAAGAAAAGTCTCGCCTTTATTTTCTGGAGAAAATTTTGTAGTGTGGTTCTTTAAATCGACCGAGCGCAGAAGAAGAGAAACCGCTCATTGGTCGTGCCGGAAGCCCCTCTCTGCTACGTCCGTGTTGTCTCGTTCCATCTCATGAAACAAATGGTGCATTCCCTCTCCAAATAGTCATAGTATGTTCTCAGTTCATATGATATATTTTTTTTATTGAAAAATCTGATCATGTGATTGTTGTTTTTACAGGGATGGGAAGAAGGAGAGAAAAGCAAGGCAGCAAAGAACACATCAGAGTCAAAAGCAAGCAGGACACAACTGGTTTGTCTCTTTTTCTCTGTTTTTGTCTTTTAATATTTTGTTGATTTGAAATTATGTTTAATTTGTTGAGAAAACATACATAGTAAATGAACAAAAAATGTTTCGAAGATCTATTTAGTGAAAATTTTATTGTGTTTGGTTGCTGAGAAAATTGGTAGAGATAGGAAATGTAATGACACTTGTGAATATCATATTCAATTGAGTTTACGAATTTGTCTTTCGAAAATTTGTAACAACAAGTGTTGGTCTAGAGAAGTTGAATCTCTAAGTGAGTATGACATAGTATGATAGTATTCTTAAGAGATTGAAAGTGGTATGTTTTGATAGTTTGGTTGTTTTGTGGTCTGGACTGACTTATAGTTGGTTCAATTTATGACCTCTTTTTTTTGGTTGTCAGCAAGGAGAATGAAATGATGTCAAAGTTATAATGTGATGAAAAGATTGATTATTATTATTTTTTTTTTGCACTTAATTGTACAAAAAAAAATATGGAGTGTGAGCTGTTTTTTGTTTGTATTCAACAGTTGAGAAACATAATGCTCGAGTAGAAACTGAGATTGAAACATCTAATGGTGGTAAGGAATCTGTTGTGAAGGCAACTCGACCACAAGGAAGGTTGGTGCTTTAATTGTATGTGATATATATATATGTATTTTCTGCTGTCCATTCCCAGTTGTTTTACTTGTAATACAACCATTCGGTTGTCTACATTCTCTTGTTTTTAGATATAGTAGAAGAGAGAGAGGGAAGCTTGTCCATGGATATATTTCAAATGATCTTAAAGGAATTTTTGTAAGCTTCTAGCCCCTGTTTTAACTTTCTTCAATATAAAATACTGTTAGTTTGTTTCTTAAGACGCACAATATGTTGTATGTGGTTATAGTGTGATCCTATAAAATTTGCAGATTTGGCATCTCACACCATTAATATACTTAAACTGATGGAAATAGTGTCTACAATATAGTGAAGAAATATTTTGACCTTTATGCCTTTTTTGGTTTTTCTGTATATCTCTGCTTTAGTTTCAAATGCTTGTTTTGTTTTAAAAAGTCCATTTGGATCTAAAATATAAGTTTTTTATATCTTGCTCTACATGATTATTTTTTCAAGCTAAATATAATTTTTTTTAGTAATAAATAGCTAGCAGATCTTTTGTTGATTTTTTCTAATAGTTTTTTTTTTTTTCTTGTAATGTCTTCTATATTGTATATATGATGATTGATTATTATCAAGCAACCTTGTATATGTTAAGCTGACTTTTTTAATTATATCTTGTTCGACTATTTGTGCAGTCAATACTTAGTAGAAATAAACTCAGGATCCACTCGTATTTAAACAGCCTAGTTAGCCCCTTTTTTTGAATTCATATGTATATTACTTATGTTTCTTCTTGACACAATTTCAGGAAATGGAGATTTCAACATCCTTGATGACAACTGTGTCAGTGCTTTGTTTCTGAAAAGGTTGATCATTAAAAATAAATTTGTCAAAGATTATATAATCTGAGTGATTATAAAAGTTTTTCTTTTTATTTTAATTTTAGGGTGTTTTCTAGGTCTGAATTTGAAGAAGTACAAATACTTGTTACTATACTCTCTACTTATGAATATGTGACTATATGCCTTATGCATTTGGTAATTACTTGGATGCTACATCTTTTTAGGTTGGTGTGTAATGTAGTCCAAGTGATGATCCAGTTTGATTTTATAGAAGTTATTGGATTGTTATGCAAGAATTGTTAGAATTTTGTTAGTAGTACCATGTTCTATGTTTACAAATTTATTTTGTTCCTTAGCTATGTATATGTTTTCTTTCCTTTTTGGTTGCTTAGCTAAGGATGGTAGCGGTTTGTAGGATGTCTTAGGTACTGAAATGATAGCTTGGGTCAATATAACTTCTGAAAGCATTGTCACTTAAATTATAGTTAATAGTATATATTGTGAAAGAACAATCATAATATCTTTGTTATTTGTTAGATATATAGGGAAATGTTGAACTAAAAGCTTGAATTTATGCATCATATAAACTAGCTTTGAACTTGTATCATTTGTTCAATTGCCAGTTGTTGTTCTTGTTCTATTTAAATAGTTGTGGTTGGTATTGCGCTTTTATGTAGATTCTCATCTATTGCTTTGTTACTATTTTCCTTTCAATGGTTTGGATTGTACTACTATCTCCCATTCTATTATTATTATTATTTTAATTTGGATGTAAATGCATATTATCATCAAAATTGTTGCAGGGAATGGTGTTTGGTAAAATACGGATTGGCAAGCTTTCATCTACGTAGACCTATTTGGTCAAAAGAATGTCAAGCTTGAGTGTGTAGAAAATGCTTTAAAAGAATCTATTAATTTTTTAGGTTGATCTACCTGTAAGAGTGGAATTTAAAATGTTTGGAATTTTTTTTTCTTTGATGACATTGCGATTTTATGAGAATGAAAGTGAACTTTGCCATTTTTATTTTATAAATGTTAAAATTTTTTGATGTGCTGTGGGTTTATTTTCTTTAGAATTTTGAGCATGTGAAAGAAAATTATTAAAAAAAAAAGAAGAAAGGGTTGTTTGACAATATTAATTTTTAGATAAGTAAAACAATAGTTTGATGTTGAATAACTTATATAAATCCTTTGTTGGTTATGATTTTGGATGATAAGTGAAATAAGGTGTAATCTAATGTTTATGAACTTTACTTCTTTTTTTTTTACTATACTTTACTTCTACTTTTAGATGGTATCGTTGTGAAAAAATAATAGTCGAATGTTATGGAAATCATGGATATTTTATCAATTTGTTTTTTTTTTCTGCCAAAAAAACATTAATTTGAACTAATAATTCAAATTTTACATTAAGTAAATTACAAATTAGTTATCTAGTTTGAAGATATCAAGAGATAGTAAATTTACAGCTCGTACTTATTTTTGAAAATTTTTGTTAATTTGATTAAGTTTAATTGGATACATTTGTAGGTATGAGTTAATATATTTATTATTTATATGAGATATAGATAAAATTTATTGTCGTAAAATAAATATAAAAAAGGGGAATTCTAAGTTTAATGTAAAACTGATATAATAATTCGTATTTTATGTTGGATATTAGGTGTTAAAAATGATATTAAATTATATACACATTATGCTTGATTGAATTTTAGTTTTGTTAACTTATGGTTGATCATGAAAAGTTAATATAATTACTACAAAAGCTTATATCATAACAATTATGAATAAATAAAGTTAATTTCATGTTAAACCATTAGGGTTAAGAAAAAACGTTATCTTATATATTAATGAATTAAGTGATAAGGAATTATCTCACATACCCTTAAATGTTAAAAATAAATAAAGAGTCTCCCATTTGGCATGATGGGAGAGCGTCCTATCATGCCTAAGGCGTGACAGGAAAGCGTCTCATCGCACACAGCGTGATAAGATAGCTTCCAATTGCAGTTATAATATTTTACAATATTTTAAAATAAAAAATTAAAAATATAATTGGATTATATTAGTATAGATGCATGGTCACACTAAAACAGTGGTACAACCACATATCCATGACTAGTGCAAGCATTGGCCATGATGGGATGGAAGAGCCTCCCATCATGTTTGGCATGATAAAAGAGTCTCCCATCACACCTAAGGCAAGTGTGATGGAAGACTTCCATTACACTTAGGCATGCGAGAGGCTATCCCATCACGCTTGTGCGTGACAAGAGGCAAGCTTGCTAGGACAGTCTCCCATCATGATTCCCCTGTCACAGTATTTTTAAAATTTTACTATAATAATTTTTATTTTTTTAAAAAATAAATCATAATTAAATTGCATTTCAAATTTGCATTCAAAAACAATTCTAAATGAATTTACAATTCAATAACAAGTAAGAATTTTAATTTAACAAAAAATAAAATTACGATATTTTAGTTTCATCATACGCTATGTTCAAAAGTTAAATTGTAAGAGTAACTTTTTATATAAAAAATAAAATAAAAAATACTTTTATATATTTTTAAGAAATAAATTTAATAAAATTATTTTATAAAAAAATATTTTTAAATAATATTTTAATCCAATTTAAGTTATTTTACATAAAATAATTCAATTTAAGTTATTATATTTTTCTACATTTTAAAATTAAAAATTAAATTGGATAACATTGGTATAAGTGCGCGGCCACGCTAAAGTAGTGGTGCGGCCGCGCACCAACACTGGTGTTGGTGCGTGCCACGCTGAAACAATGGTGCGGCCGCACATCAACACTGGTGTTGGTGCGCGGCCACGCTGAAACAATGGTGCGGTCGCGCACCAACACTGGTGTTGATGCGCGGCCACGTTGAAACAGTGGTGCGGTCGCACACCAACACTGGGATCAATGAAAAACTTGCACTGGCATGAGTGCGCGGCCACGCTGAAATAATGGTGCGGTCGCGCACCAACACCAGTGTTTGTGCACGACCACACTGAAACAATGGTGCGGCTGCACACCAACACCAATGTTTGTGCGTGGCCACGCTGAAACAATGGTGCAGCCGCGCACTAATATCAGTGTTGGTGCGCGGCCACGCTGAAACAATGATGCAGTCGCACACCAACATGCGGTTGTACCAGAATTTGAGTGTTGCTGCATACCCATGATCAATGAAAGGTTTGCATTGGTATAGGAATGCGCTCATGCTAAAACAGTGGTGTAGCTGCACACCAATATTGGAATAAGTACGTAACTATATCATGATGTGAGGACAGTCACACACCCATGACCGGTGGAAGGCTTCCGCTTTAGAATTTATGAAATTTTGACATTTTAAAATTTATTGATTGGATATGTGTGAAACTAAAATTATTATATTAAAAAATTTAGAAAGAATAACTAATTTAAAATAAAATGAAGTTATATTTATTAATTTAGAACATAAGAACGGTTGTTTTTGAAATTTTCATTATTATTAAAATATATCTCATTTGCTTGGTTGTTATTATAAATTTCTTTCTTCCTTAGGGTGTGGATTGTATGACAATAATAATATTCTTGTTTTGTACAAATAATAATAATAACTATACTTAGTATTGTTTGAGAAAACAAATTACTTAATACAAAATGTTAAAATAAAATCCAAAATAATGAGTAATTTAATTAATTTGTAATTGCACAAAAACAAAGATAAATAAATAAATAGATAATTATAAGTAGTTGGGTCAAAAGTCCTAAGAAAGCCAAAAAAAAAAAAAAACGTGATGGGAGACCTTCTTGTCACACTTTTACCATGAAAGAAGACTTTATTATCATATGTGCCATGACAGAAGACCTTATTATCACGCCTATAAGTGATAGGAAGGCTATAAGAGAAGGCTTTAGTATCACGCTTGACCGTGACATGATGTGAGAGCCTCCTATTACGCCCAAAGGAATTGTGACGGGAGAGCCTCTGATCACGCCCAAAACAATTGTAATGGGAGGGCCTCCTATCATGCTTGGACGTGATAGGAGAGCTTTTCGTCATATTTGGGAGTCATGAGAAGCTCTCCTGTATTGATTTATATGTGATGATAAAAGAAATGATTAAATAATAATATGCAAAAGATCTAAAAATTAATTGAAATATAATTAGTTAAAAACTCTTATATTGCGATATTAGGTGTTAAAATAATATTAAATTGTATATATAATGATGTTTGCCTATGTGTCACATCCAATGATGACGTTTGTTTATGTGTGACGTCTCATAACGGCATTTGTCCCATAAAGGCATTTACGAAGAAAATCATTAGAAAAAAGGGACCAATAATAGTGTTTGTCTACGTGTCATGTCCCATTTGTTACACAATAAGTTGGTAAATTATAAATTGAAATGAAATATATAAAATTTCATAGAACCCATTGAAATCTACTCAAATTTATGTTTTAATTTTAAATATAGTTGAAGTCTACTTAAAAACTAAATATAAGAATATCATAATCTCACAAACATGGTTAGAGAAGTGAGATCTGATTTAAGAGGAAGAACTCAATCCTTTTTATAGTGTTCCGCGAACTAATAGTTTTATATATTTATGAAACATCATAAGGGTAATGATGTAAATACCTAATTAAATCCCAATAAAAAAAAATCCTTGAAATTATATTAAAATTAGGTGTAAATAATTTAATGTATTTTTAAGATATAAATTTAATAAACTTATTTTCTTCAAAAATATAATTAAATAATATTTTAATCTAATTTAATTATTCTTATATAAATCCTTTGTTGGTTATGATTTTGGATGATAAGTGAAATAGGTGTAATCTAATGTTTATGAACTTTACTTCTACTTTTAGATGGTATCGTTGTGAAAAAATAATATTCAAATGTTATGGAAATCATGGATATTTTATCAATTTGTTTTTTTGTTATGCCAAAAAAACATTAATTTGAACTAATAATTCAAACTTTACACTAATTAAATTACAAATTAGTTATCTAGTTTGAAGATATCATGAGATAGTAAATTACTGCTCGTACTTATTTTTGAAAATTTTTGTTAATTTGATTAAGTTTAATTGGATACATTATGTATAAATTAATATATTTATTATTTATATGAGATATAGATAAAATTTATTGTCGTAAAATAAATATAAAAAAGGGGAATTCTAAGTTTAATGTAAAACTGATATAATAATTCGTATTTTATGTTGGGATATTAGGTGTTAAAAATGATATTAAATTATATACACATTGTGCTTGATTGAATTTTAGTTTTGTTAACTTATGGTTGATCATGAAAAGTTAATATAATTACTACAAAAGCTTATATCATAATAATTATGAATAAATAAAGTTAATTTCATGTTAAACCATTAGGGTTAAGAAAGAAAAGTTACCTTATATATTAATGAATTAAGTGATAAGGAATTGTCTCACATACCCTTAAATATTAAAAATAAATAAAGAGCCTCCCATTTGGCGTGATGGGAGAGCATCCTATCATGTCCAAGGCGTGACATAAAAGCGTCTCATCACACACAGGTGTGATAGGATAGCTTCCAATTTCAGTTATGATATTTTACAATATTTTAAAATAAAAAATTAAAAATATAATTGGATTACATTGGTATAGATATATGGCCACACAAAAACAGTGGTAGAACCACATGCCCATGACTTGTGCAAGCCTTGGCTGTGATGGGATGGAAGAGCCTCTCATCATGTTTGGCATGATAGAAGAGCCTCCCATCACACCTAAGGCAAGTGTGATGGAAGACTTCCATTACACTTAGGCATGACGAGAGGCTATCCCATAACGCCTGTGCGTGATAGTCTCTCATCACGATTCCCCTGTCACAGTATTTTTAAAATTTTACTGTAACAGTTTTCATTTTTAAAAAAATAAATCATAATTAAATTGCATTTCAAATTCGCATTTAAAAACAATTCTAAATGAATTTATAATTTAATAACAAGTAAGAATTTTAATTTAACAAAAAATAAAATTACTATATTTTAGTTTCATCATAAGCTATGTTCAAAAGTTAAATTGTAAGGGTAACTTTTATATAAAAAATAAAATAAAAAATACTTTTATATATTTTTAAGAAATAAATTTAATAAAATTATTTTATAAAAAATATTTTTAAATAGTATTTTAATCCAATTTAAGTTATTTTATATAAAATAATTCCATTTAAATTATTATATTTTTCTACATTTTAAAATTAAAAATTAAATTGGATAGTAATGATATAAGTGTGCGGCCATGCTAAAGTAGTGGTGCGGCCGTGCATCAACACTGGTGTTGGTGCGCGGCTACGCTAAAACAATGGTGCGGTCGTACACCAACAACACTAGTGTTGATGCGCGATCATAATAAACAACTTCTGACGTTGTCGAAACGTCAAACTTGTTCCCAGAATAACTTCGACGTTGATCTCAACAAGATGACGTCACCTAACTTGTTAACATAACGTTGGAGTTGTTCGTAGAACAACTTTGACGTTTGCTGACGTCATACGTTCGTTTTTGTTAAGTTTGAACAACTTCTGACGTTGTCGGAACGTCAAACTTGTTCGGAGAACAACTTTGACGTTGTGTCAACAAGATGACGTCACCCAACTTGTTGACATAATGTTGGAGTTGTTCGGAGAACAACTTTGACGTTTGCTGACGTCATACACCATTTTTGTTAAGTTTGAACAAGTTCTGACGTTGTTTGAACGTCAAAGTTGTTCGTAGAACAACTTCGACATTGTGTCAACAAGATGACGTCACTCAACTTGTTACCATAACGTTGGAGTTGTTCAGAGAACAACTTTGACGTTTGCTGACGTCATACACCATTTTTGTTAAGTTTGAACAAGTTCTGACGTTGTTTGAATGTCAAAGTTGTTTGTAGAACAACTTTGACGTTGTGTCAACAAGATGACGTCACCCAACTTGTTAACATAACGTTGGAGTTGTTCGGAGAACAACTTTGACGTTTGCTGACGTCATACACTATTTTTGTTAAGTTTGAACAAGTTCTGACGTTGTTTGAACGTCAAAGTTGTTTGTAGAACAACTTCGACGTTGTGTCAACAAGATGACGTCACCCAACTTGTTACATAACGTTGGAGTTGTTCGGAGAACAACTTTGACGTTGGCTGACGTCATACATCATTTTTGTTAAGTTTGAACAAGTTTTGACGTTGTTTGAACGTCAAAGTTGTTAGTAGAACAACTTCGATGTTGTGTCAACAAGATGACGTCACCCAACTTGTTGAGATAACGTTGGAGTTGTTCGGAGAACAACTTTGACGTTTGCTGATGTCATACACCATTTTTGTTAAGTTTGAACAAGTTTTGACGTTGTTTGAACGTCAAAGTTGTTCGTAGAACAACTTCGACGTTGTGTCAACAAGATGACGTCACCCAACTTGTTCACATAACGTTGGAGTTGTTCGGAGAACAACTTTAACGTTTGTTGACGTCATACACCATTTTTGTTAAGTTTGAACAAGTTCTGACGTTGTTTGAACGTCAAAGTTGTTCGGAGAACAACTTCGACGTTGTGTCAACAAGATGACGTCACCCAACTTGTTACCATAACGTTGGAGTTGTTCGGAGAACAACTTTGACGTTGGCTGACGTCATACACCATTTTTGTTAAGTTTGAACAAGTTCTGACGTTGTTTGAACGTCAAAGTTGTTAGTAGAACAACTTCGACGTTGTGTCAACAAGATGATGTCACCCAACTTGTTGAGATAACATTGGAGTTGTTCGGAGAACAACTTTGACGTTTGTTGACGTCATACACCATTTTTGTTAAGTTTGAACAAGTTCTGACGTTGTTTGAACGTCAAACTTGTTCGCAGAACAACTTCGACGTTGTGTCAACAAGATGACGTCACCCAACTTGTTACCATAACGTTGGAGTTGTTCGGACAACAACTTTGACGTTGGCTGACGTCATACACCATTTTTGTTAAGTTTGAACAAGTTCTGACGTTGTTTGAACGTCAAACTTGTTCGCAGAACAACTTCGACGTTGTGTCAACAAGATGACGTCACCCAACTTGTTGAGATAACGTTGGAGTTGTTCGGATAACAACTTTTACGTTTGCTGACATCATACACCTATTTTTGTTAAGTTTGAACAACTTTGGACGTTGTTCCAACGTCAAACTTGTTCAGTTGACAACTTCCACGTTTATTGAACAAGTTGACGTACTAAACTTGTTAAGAGGAACGTTGTAGTTGTTGAATGAACAACTTCTACGTTAATGTTAATTTTTTAATAAAAAATAGTTAATATAATATAATATTTATAATAAAATTTATTTATATTATTTTAATTATAATATAATATTTTTTAACTTAATAATAAAATATTAATAATAACTTAAAATATTATGAAATATTATTATAATACTATATTTCATAATAAAATATTATATTTATATATTATTTTATTATTAAACTATTATTTAAATATTATTTATTATAAAATTATTATTTTAAATCTGCAGCAACCGGTTTCAACCGGTTGCTGCAGGTTGTAATAAAAACTATTTGGCTGCCAGCTGGCAGCCAAATGTGTTTGTATGGTACAAACAACTTTGTTGTTTGTACCATAGCCAATCCCTGTAATTCAATGGAATGTACGGCTACCAACACAACATGCGGAAGACAACCAAAAATTAGTTTCTATATATAACATAACAGTTAAAATAACAAATGCGAAGCAACCAATTAATGATGATATCGTTGTAAGTCCTGCCCACAGACGACAGGCAACCTCCGCAATACGTGTCTGTTGCCGGCCACCTCCCCCCTTGCATATCGTATGCACATGTCATCATCAGCCCAAATAGCTTTTTTCTTGCTATACGCCTCTCATTTACCTAGCAAATGTTGCTACATATATTCAACAAACAATTCAATTAGTAAGGGAAAAATGTTTAAAGGTTCAGTACTCCGTTTACTTTTGAAGAAACAAAAAATTTACCCCAAACAAAATATCTATCATCGTGAAGGCTTCCATCTTGCTAGTAGGGGACCACATCGACTTTCATCGAATGAAGCAGAAAACAGCATCCATATGTTGCAAATAATCAAAATGCATACAATTAAACCGTACCGTCCTTATATATGTCTGATATACCTAATTTTCATATTGTTTATACACACTGAATTTTGCAACCACTCACTGGGTTTGCACAACTCCCTAAACCACTACCGATTGCAGTCTCCTATTAGCAAATGCACCATTGGTTTGTAATGACAAACCCATTTTTGACAATTGGTTTTATATATACCAATCAGCAGTACGAAAATAACAACAATGCAGTAAGAAGGTCAGAAATATACAACTCGTTCGGCTCATGTTCATCATGTCGTACTTTAAATGCTTGCAGTTCTGTATCAGACAGTTTAGGACATGGTTCGAACTTGGTGTGCTTTCTTGGAACAACTTGGATTTGCTGAAATGGAGAGGAAATTTATAGACTCTTTTTTAGCTTTCTTTTGAAAAATTTGGTTTTAGGTATAATCTTCAAACTTATGTTCAAACCTACGGAAGGAGACCCTAGAATTGGTTGTCTTGGTAGGATAGGGTCCAAAATAATTTTCTCTCTGAAATTGTCTACCCAATCATGTCACTTCTACATTGCCCTTTGTCGGATTACACAACGATATTTCAGGCCTTTTTCTTGAGCCACCTTCGAACCTTGAAAAAAGGGCAGACAGTTGTAGACCCTTGTCTTGCTTTATCCTCAAACTTTGGGATTGTGGTAAAATCTTCACTGATGCATCAGAAGCACCTGAAGGCAACAATACCCATGCTTTTATTGGTACGATTGGGGTGAACATCATTTTTTCACTAAAATTGTCCACTTCTTCATGAGTATTGTCTAGAGGCGTCTCGGCCCCAATTGGCATTGATCCTTCCACCCTAGTACTGTATCTATTAGTTTCATGTTGTTCCTCATCGATGTCCTGCCAAGCGAAATTCCAACGACATCAGTTCATGTTAATATACATTACTAATAATTGACGTTAGCCATCTCTACACTGTACCTTCGCTGCAGGTGTCTTCTAATGTGTATGAACAACATTGTTTCTAAATAAAAGTCGATAATCATAACACCCTTCTTATTTGTTTCATGGAGGAGATCGATTATTTCCTATACCTTGAACTTGGTGTCTTCTACGTTCTTGTTTGTATGCTGTAGTTGTTTCATCATGTCTTTCCCAACCTACTCCACCTATTTCTGGATGGCTTGTAATTGATCACTATGGCTAGTACTGCTATCCTTGGTAGCTTGTAGAAAATTCAGTGCAGATGTGTAGTGAGGTGGTATACTTGCACTCCATGACTAATAGCCAACATAAAAGTTAACAACGGAAGTACCTGAGTATGTGATCGTCTTCCTTCAGTCTGCACCTTTAGAAATGGGACTACAGCTGCTTTGTAACTATTATCCTTCTCACTAGTGGTAGCACTATTAGAGGCCCCACTATCAGAAGACACTCGGGTTGCACCCTCCTCTTTGTTGCCAAAATATTGCCAATAATCCTTTTTTTCCTCTATAGGCATCGCCTCATGTAGGGTGCGCTTGAAACCAGCATAAATTAAAAAACATATAGCAACTAAAATGTAGGCCGTCTATTCAAGTTAGTAATATATTAACATGTTCAACTCAGTACTATATTTACATACATCAAAGTGATGAAACAACGTAACAATTTCTCCTGACTTTGGGATTGTCGTAGAACTCCAATTGACGATACAAGGGAGCAAATTGCTGGATTTCAATGCAATTTGTTATGCAATGATCGAAATTGCTTCACAAGCCCATATCTACGAGTGTAGAAAAAAACACCAAATGTTATTGCCAAACGAACCAACCGTTAGGAAGCAAGATAAACTACACAAAAAACATACATATACCTAAAATGCATATAGAAAACCAGACAAAGAATAGAATGCACCGTCTCTCTTGTACTTCTGCCCTTTATTTTGTTTTCCAACCTTGGCAGCCATTTTCTTAAAATCCTTTTTCATGCCACTCAATGTCATCTCATAGTAGCATCGACTTTAGGGGTATTTGTTGAATGCATTGATATCATCCAACAGTCAAATATGCTCCCTTCGAATCTGGATTTTCGGATCCTTTCCAAGTAACATTGTCTCTAAAAAGTACACCAACACAAGTTTTATGATGTCCTCACCATTGTCCTAAAAAGCACCCTTGAAAGTGATGTCCACGCTTTTATTCGAAATTTTGCCGGTACCTGGAAACATTCTTTGGTTGAAATTCTTACCGAATGGACATTCATCAGCTGACCCATCCTTTAATGGGTATGGCTCACAATCAAGCCCTATGACGATGCCAAACTTATGCATTGAGAATCAAATGATATTTTCATTCGGGAGTGCAAACCATAGCTCCTCCGAATCATCACAATCCACTTATCAAATAAGCAAGTTATGCATTAACTGTCTGGCAAACTTCAAGTCCTTCATGTGCAGCAGTTTACCAAAGCATGACCTACTGAACATCTCTAATTGCGCTTCACTTAACTTTTCCACTATCACTTTTACAGCTCCCACCTTGGAGAAGCATGTAACTTTTGAAGAAAAATGATCTGAGTCCATTATCTTTAACACAACTGCAGAATCCATCACCCTAAACCTGCAATTATAAAAGAACCCATTAAAATTTTATTACTACATTTTATGATTCAACTCTAATATAACATATATTATATCGATACAATTTCATTTGTATGCCGAATAACAAATAAAACACGGGCAATTACGTTACAACATCAGCGATTTCAGACCTATAAACAACACTAACTAAGCCCAAAATTCACCAAATTGATGCATCTATCAAGGAACCAATGCAAACAATGCCATATCTATAACCACAACCCTAACAAAGATAAACACCATGCAAAAAATCCCTAGGTTGGGATTATGAACTGCAAAGTCCGGATTCTCAACATAGAGGTTCGACCCAAATTGCATCCGAACCTGGACATTAAGAATCCTAACCTGAAGGTTGGGAATGTTGAGACTCCCCTTCAAAATGGTTGGAAAGGTTGGGATTCTCAATCCAACCCGTAGGTTGGGAACATACGGGATTCCCAACTTATAGGTTGGGAGCCTGCAGGTTAGGAAGGTTCCCAACCGAACTTTAGGGTTAGGATCTCCAACCTGCAGGTTAGAATCCTAACCTCAAGGTTGGGAATTCCAACTCTTATGTTAGGAATCCCAATCTATAGGTTGTCAATCCCAAGATGGAGACTAGGAATCCCACCCTTAAGGTTGGACATCCTAATCTGAAAGTTGCGATCCTAACATCCATGTTGAGAATCCCAACCTACAAGTTAAGAATTCTAATCTAAAGGTAAGGATCCAACCTTGAGGTTGGGAATCTTAAACTTGGCAAACCCAACCTCAAAGTGTGGTTTCAACTTAAGTCCGCAATAATATATTCAACCAAAAGTTATAAATCCCAACATGGAGGTTCGATTTCAACCTACACTTCGAAAAGTATGTTCAACCTAGATCGGGATTCCTAACCTCCAGGTTGGGAATTCCCAATCAGATTGGGAATCTCAACTAAGAGATTGACAATCCTATCCTTTAAGTTTGGAATCCCACCTTCGAGGTTGGAACTGTAACTATATTAGAATCCTAACCTGATGATTGCAAATCCCAACATGGAGATTGGGAATCCTCATCTACAAGTTACAATTCCAAACCTCAAAGTTGGAGTCCCAATGGTGGGGTTATTTACAACTAACTAATATCCTTATTTACAAACCAACACAACCACACAATTATCCATCATAAACTAAACCCACAGTTTCAAATTCACTCAGTTGTTTACAATACCCATAAATGACACCATGAAACCAATCATCTACAAAATTTAAAACAGAAACTCAATAATCTTAACAACATCAAACATTTTTACGCTACAAATAACATACAACCATTAAACCTACTAGAATAAAAACACCCACAAGCAATGTGTTCTTACTGTGGAGTTTTTCCAAGGCTGCCGCATCTCTCACTTAGCTTCAACTTGTTGCCTCTTCTTCCTTCACCTTTTTGCCTCTTCTTCCCTTAACTTCTTTCTTCTTCTTCCATCCTCTTCTTTTTCTTCTACTTTCAGTAGGTTAGTTTCTTCGACAGAGAGAGAAAATGACAATAGGTGGGTAGGGTTTGCCTACTCGATCATATTTGGAAGTCACCAATCAATGACATGCGACGGTGATGAGGTCGAACAGTGGGTTGAGATTCATACATAGTTTCTTTGACAGAAAATAACACAAAAACCTTACACGAAGAGAGATCGTCGGTGGGTGCGTCAGGTTTGCCTCGTTGGTTGTGGGTGGAGGTTGGTAATGGGTGATATGCGACAGTAATGAGGTCGGACGGTGGATTCGTTTTCAATTACATAGAGACAGGTTATGAATAGAGAGAGAGAGAGTGAGTGAAACATTTGGTAGAGAGAGACTCACTGACACACAAAAAATGGATGGGTCAAGGGCATTTTCATCCGAAAAATGTTAATGTCCTGTGCTTTGTCAAAAAAAGTGTAGTTCTGAAATAGGTAATCAGAAATAGGTTATTTTTCAACAAAATCCTTATTTAAGCCCAAATAAGAATTAATAAATGGGCCCAAATTGAGTTTAAGCCCAAGTTGTATAATAACGTTAAACTAATTGAACAAAAGCTTAACTAGGTGAATTTGATGCCCATGCAAAGAATAGAAAGAATTAATTAAAAAAAAAAAAAAGAAAGACAAAAATATATCATTTATATATTTTCTCTAATTACTATTAGGACTTGAAGCCATTCATATAAAACCTAGTTTTTCTATTCACAATAGCCAACTCTCACTATCATTCAAAATTCTTCTCTCCATCAACAAAGTTAAACCTCAACCATAGCAAGTTTTGAGTTCAAGGTTGATTATGAAAATTGATTGCAAATAAAGTAGATGTTCTTCTTTTTCTTTCATTTTCTTAAATTTTATGGCATGTTAGGTTTGTGGGATCATATTATTTAGGTTTTAAGTATTTCAATGTTAAAATAATATTGTATAAATTATTTTAGAATAATCAATGACTGTTGGAATGTTTTATTTTGAAACAATAAAATAAATTAGAGAATTTAAGTTATACTGTTCATAAAATTATGAAATTTGGTATGATGTTAGGTTATAGCCTGAAAATTTCGTGGTCATATGATAAGTGTGTAATTAATTAGAAATTTTTGTTCACCTTTAACTTAGTGAAATAAAAATCTAGATAGCATTAAACTAAGTTGAATCTCGAAATTGTTAAACATAAAATTGTTGTTATTTTCGTCTTATTAAATTTTCATATGAACCATTATGAGTCTTCTTTAAGCCATTAAAGTTTTAAGGATTTTTATGAAGTGGTTTCTTTTTAAAAATTCAGACATCAATGGCTATTCAGTTTCGAAATTGATATCGATACAACCTTTGTTTGGATTCGAAGGTTTAAGTCGATAGATTAACAAAGGTATTTAAGATTGGAAATTTTTATGACATTTATTCTGGGCCTTTAGAACATATATATGTATATGCATTTTTTATGATTGGTCTTATATACAATTTATTAAAAATAGATAAATTGGACTGCATCAATATAAGTAGTGTTGATAGTAGTAGATTTTAATGGTATTTGGATTTAGAATAATTTAGTAAGTTATGGTTTCCTATAAATTTATGAGTTTCGTAGTGTGATTTTAGGTTGATAAAGGGGATTAAATTTATAAAGTTATTTTCTCTATTCAGATAAGTGAAAAAGGTGAGTAAATCTTATGCGTTGCTTTAATATATTATATATTTAATTTCAAAAATACTATAATTGGTCCTTTTAAATAATCAAATGAAACTTTGGATTTTTCAATGTCATTTTATTATATTTTATTTAAATGTTTTTGCATCCTTAAATATATGTTTTATGTACATTGTTCTATTGTATTAAAAGTATTATTTTCCTATTTGGAAAATGTGATATGTTTTATCAAAAGCATTTATCAGTATTTGAAAAAAATGATATGTATTGTAATCGTGATTGTTATAAAAATATTTTGGCTCACCTGTCTATAGTTTATTTAATTATGTTGGCCTAAGCACAAAGATTCAGGTGTCATAATTGTATCATGTTAGTCCAACTAGAATATTTATTATTGCACAACATTAATTGTATTGGTCCCTTACTAGGATTATAGGTGCTAATTGTATCAATCCCACACTAGGATTATAGGTGCTAATTGTTTTAGCCCAGCATCAGGATTATAGATGCTAATTGTATTGGTCTCGTATTGGAAATACAGGTGTTACGATTGTATTGTATTGTCCAGTTCACCAAAATTGAGAATAATATTACATGACATGAGACACTACCATTTTATTTAAATTCATATATGAAATATTTTTCATAATTTTGACTTTAGTTTAAACATTGAATGTCTTATGTATCATATTGTTAAATGTTTTATTGTTTTATTGACTTCCATTTTGAAAATTGAATGTTTTCTATATTGTATTGTTATATTGACATTGTTATATTCGCTATTTTTCAATTACTATAAAATCACGGTTTTACTTTTACTATAAAGCTACTTTATAAAATTATAATATATCCTTTTGATTATATATTACATCATAATGTATAATGTTTATCTGTTGAGTTTATGACTCACTTCTTGTCCTATTGATTTTACAAATTAGTTGGTTTTATTTATCTTAAGGGATGACTTCAAGTTATTGGTGTCACTTGGAGAAGGATTTCAGTTCTATTATTATGGTTATATCACTTCATATTATTAAAAAACCATTTAAATTTGTTTTATTGGTTAAGACTTAAGTATAAAAGTTGATTTTGAATGATTATGAATTTGAGTTGTTTAAAATTGTTATTGAGGTGTTGAGACAAATTTATGTTAATGAATTAAATCATTTATGGAAATGTTCATTAATGGAGTTTTAGTTTTAGAGATTTAAGTTATTGATTGAACATTGCATTGATTTTATGACAAATTGGGGTGTTACAGTTAGGACGCATGTAGCAATATAGAATTCAAACTAATTGTTTTACACCTAAACAATGATTTGGTTTTATCATAAGCAATTAGGAACTTGAAGATATGGTGCCCTTATCTTCGATGAAGCAACCGAACTGCTACTTCATGTCTGTGAACTCTAGCTTGAGCATGATTTAGTGAAGAAGATTATATGCTCCTGGTTGTCCATAATTAGTTGGAGAGACCTTGGAATTGGAGCATCAATAACATCCATTATCCCTTCAGGGATCTAAACTACTTGACCCATTGATGGCTTAGTTGTTTTATCATCTTGGATGCACCATCAAGTCACTTTACAAATACTTGAAAGCTCTTCTACATCAATATTACCCTCCAACTTAGGGTCTAGTAGACTGAGGACATTGCCATCTTTAGCTATTTGCTTAGCAGCCTAAGTTGGGAATAATTTTATTTTCCAATCTTCAGATCTCTCAGAGTTTCTCCTTCTAGATATGAATTCGAAAAGCATCAGCTTTAGCCATTATGGCCATTCCTGAAATCCATTTGGGGACAAGATAACCATTTGTTCCTCTATGGTTTTTAGGACTTGACTGAACTCTTACCCAACAAGTTTTGCCAGGCCAAAATTTGCCACTTTTGGATAGAATTCAGTATCTAACATAATATTTTCCGGCTGTATGTCACAGTGTATAATGCAGTCTATGCACTTCTCATGGAGATGTACCAACCCTCTGGCTGTCCTCAAGGCAACATTGTATCTTGTTTTCCTAATCAAGAAAGTTTGAGTTGTTTTCATGGAAGAGATGAGAATCTAAAGAACCATATTGCATGTAATCATAGACCAGCTATCTTTTACTACCTTCAAAGCATAATCCAATGAGTTGAATAAGATTGACATGTTGGATGTTCCCTATTGTGCTAACTTCTATTTGGAAATGTTTCTCTCTTTGGCTGATGCTTTCAAGCTTCTTCACAGCTATTACCCTTGAATCAGGCAACACCCCTTTGAAAACAGAACCAAAACCTCTACCTCCCAAATTTTTTGAGAAATTCCTTGTTGCATTCTATAAATCCTTATATGTAAATGCTATCAAGGTACCCTCTATAGCTTTTGTCATTTTGATTTTTCTCTTTCACCTTCTCAAGTACACAAATAGGATAAGGCTTAAAAGAACTAAAAAAAGCCATTGAGCCCACAACTACACCAATGATCATTCCTTCCTTATCTTCTGAAGTTGAAAACTTAAAAGCTGCCAACTTGATATAAATAGTCTTTCCTTCTGGATCACCTTATGTGAGCTGCTACAAATTAAATAGATCTCCAACCCAAATCAAATATTCATCGTTCACGTAAGCATAAGTAATGTAGGTGCAGTTATTAAAGAAGGTTGTTTCACATTCCATAATACTTCCCATCTCTGCATATTTTGGATGTTCTGCGAAGACCATGTTAGGATTTTTTGAAAACCTATCACTCTTTTTACATAGGAGATCAGCTCTAATAGAGACATCTTATTTGACCGTGTTAGGATTATGTAATTAGACGAGGGTGTTGTGGCTTGTGATGCGTTTACTCATGAGGAGACAACATGCTAAGGCCAGGAGAAGGAGGGTTTGGCATTCCAAGCCTAGGAGGAAGAGCAATAAGAAGGCCTCTAATCATAGGCCTGAGATGTGGTGGCACTATAGGCCTCTACCTATGGGAATTGCTACAATTGTAGCAACTATTGCGAAAATCACAGCCTTGTCAATTACCGTAGTAATGGAAACCATTGTAGCAACAACGGGAACCGCAATAGCGGCAATCAGCATGGCCATAATGGCTTCACTTCGATTGCAGTAGCAGGACCTTTGTCCTCTTATCATCAACGGTAAAACCTGTTTGAGTATGCCGAAAGAGGTGTTTGCAATTTGACAATAAAAAATATAGTTAGTTTATTCCATTACTTCAAAGCCAACAAACTATAATAAGAGAGACAAAATATATATATATATAAGCCAAGTTTTCTTAACATTTTCCCTAACACCTCCCATACTAGACCCGTGAAGTTACTCAAGCCTTAAGGTGGAAGGCAAGTGGTAATGTTGTTGTGTATTTGAGATAGCTTGTTTTGTGGGTGTTTTGGTTTGGTGATCTCTGGTTTGGTTTGTAGAGAGGGAGTGAGTGGTTTATATAGAAAAAGAGCAAGCATTTTGCTTGCAACTACCTTTTCCACAACTATATAAAAATCTTGGTACAACAAGGTTTTTACGTGTTTGTTTGGTACAACAAGATTTCTATGTGTTTTAACTACCCTTCCCATTTTCTCCATGTGAATTGACAAGAAGATATGCTTGTAAGCATTAATTTCATGTTGTTATAGTGAGTACAATGGTTTTCTAAGTAAAATATATTTATCCCATGATTTCCTTATGCTGAGGTATATGATAACAAGAATGTTATATGATATTAAAATGAGTATTACTATAGAAGAATACATATAAAAATACAATAAGTATGAAAATGATATGGGCTGATGAGTGGGTGAAGTGTGATTTTTGGAATTTTTTCTTTACGCTTTGTCCATTCTTTTCAATGTTCCATTTTTTTAGGCTTCACTTGTTAGTCACACTCACATTTCTTGTAGAACTCAGGATTTCCTTTTCTTAAGAGAAATAGTGTTTTTCGGATAAATAGTGATTTTCAGGTGAATAGTGAATTTTGAGTTCGAACCCAAAAAATCAAAATTTTTTAGAATGAGTAATAGAGACTAATGGAACTGAAATGGAGTTTAATGAGTTTGTTTAAGTGGATTTTAAAGGTTTCGAAGATTAATTGATAAAAATACATTTATTGGAAACGTTGCGAATTTTAGTGAGTTCAAAACCAACTAAATTTTTTTTTTTTTAAGCATGGAATTGAAAGTTAAGACACCCAATTAGAGTATTGCATTATCAATTTGATGATAGGATGACCATGAAATATTTTTGAAATTTATTAGTGTTAAATGAGAATTAAATTTTTAGTTTAAGGAATTATTAAAGTGTTGCAAGAAAGGATAGCCATCAAACAAGCACAATCCATGTGATTAGGTGTGGACAAATGATGTGTTGACACATGTAAGTCAAAAAGAAGTGTAATTAGTTTGAAAGAAACTAAAAGTGGAGTGATTTAGTTGGTGATTAATTGGATAGAATAATTGGACCAATCAAATGAGATTTCTTACAACTAATAGCACTTGTGTGATTTTTAAGTTAGTTAAAGGGCAATTTAGATATTTGTAGGGCTAGTATATAAAGTGAATTGCACGAATGGATGAAGAAGCAAGATTTATTCGACCAAAAGAGAGGGGAGATGTGAAGAAGAGCTAAAACCGTGAGAGGAAGAACTGAAAGAAGAAAAAAAAAGGTGCAGGTGGTGAAAGAAGAAGAAGAAGAAGAAGAAGAAGAAGAGGTTCCAAGGGTGTTCCTCCATCTCTAGCTCTCAAACCCCTCATGATTTTCTCAAGAAAAATTGAAGAGAAGTGAAGGTAAATTGGATTTAATTCATACTAGTTTGATGGGTATTTTTTTGATAGTGGATTACATGAGTTTTTGATGGATTTTATGGCATAATTAGAGGTTGATCATCATTAAATTAAGCTTGGAAGGAAAGGAAATCATCAAAGAGTTTTGGGTCAATCAATATTAGTAAGGTAAGGGTTAGGGTTAGGGTTACGTTGTGATTTTAATGGATTTTGAGTTTGAGATTTTATTTGAATCATTTGATGGTTATTTGATGCTTTTGGTGTAATTTTTGAGCTTGAAATGAAGATATTACCTTGGTTATGACCAATATTAGTAAGTGGTCAATTTGGAAAATTTTATGTAATTGAATGAATTTTAGTATTTGGATGAGTTTATATGAGGATTTATATTAATTTGAGAGGATTTTTGGAAAAGAAAAGCAAAGGGAATGGAATGATAAGCATTATGTTAGTGTATGGAAAATTTATGTTATCCATGTGTTTGTGTGGATTTTTAATGCTTGAGTGGTTGGAATGATGTGTTAAAATGAATTTGAGTTGATTTGATATCAAATGAATGGAAGAAAAATTTGAAATGGAAAGTTTGGGTGTAAAGTTAGTTAAGGTCAAGAATGGGGTAAATTTGTTATTCTACCATTTTGATGTGTTTTAGTGATGTTTAGAATGTGTTTGAATGATTTGGTGCAAAGGAAATTGAACGAAATGGGTGTAAAATAATTGATTGGAAATATGGTAAAGTGGTGAAAGTAATTGAGTATTTATATTGAATTGTAATTTAAGTGGTTAATTTGTGTTTATTGTGTTAAAAAGTTATTTGAGTGAATAGTGGGCTTTTGAATTGATTTTCAATGAAAAGTTTTAGTTTGAAAGTATGGTTGGACTAGTGGTGATGTTGCCTAAGCGTGGTATTTGAAATTATGTAGGTAACTCAGAATTGAGGGAATCCTAAAGCATATTTTACTGTGAGCCATTACAAATAATAAGTGAGTGTCTCTACTTAAAATATGTTGTTATAATTTAATTAAATTTATGCCATGTTTTGTATTGAAAATGGATTTTAAATTAATGAGCCACTTGTGAAAATATTACACGGATATGAGATATGAAAATGTGTTTACAAATTTTATATGAGAATGATTTAAATGAAATTGAAACGATGAAATGAAATGTGTTTGAAAAACTTATGGTATGCCCGGTAGATACTATAGATCTCTCCAGTTGAGGTTGAGTACCCGAAGCATGCATTGGCAAAATCAGGGGTGTCTGCCTGTCACTAACAACTCTAATAGCGGGAAGTACCTGCGGGAGGTTATGTGAGTCAGTCTAGTCCTATATGTCATCCAATGCACGTCCAGGATATATTATTAGCTAGTTTTCATCTGAGCGAGGAAAAATGCCACTCCGTAGTGAGGGAAAAATTCCGCTACGTATAGTTGGATAGATGGCCTGAACGAGGGAAAATTCTAGGAAGGTTAGAGCGAGGCAAAAATTCCACTCCATACCTAGGATACCATGTGATACGGATTGATAGTGGTTGGCTTGTTTTATTAAAAGTTTTCGAAAAATAGTAAGGCCACCACTATTTACATTTTTCCAGAAAATTGAAAGCATATATTATGTTGCTTTATCATTCAGTTTTATAATAAAATCGAATGCTGTTCATGAAAATTATTTATCTATACTATTATTTGAAATATGGTTTTCGGAGAAAAACTTATTTTAATATACTATGATTAAAGGTTTATAAAATGTTTTAAAACTTAAAGGAGGAATATTGTATAAAGTAAATTGAACTAAAAACTTATAACACTCACTGGGCTCGTGTAGCTCATATTGTTGTATGTTTCATGAACAAAACCTCCCTAGGGTCAGATGCAAGGACTGGTGCATCAGTAATAGGGATTCCAGCTCAGGATTAGGCAAATCAAGTCGGGGGTGCTGCTATGATTACATTAATGTATTTTGGATATTTTTAATAGTTTTGTATATACTTGATTATATAGTTTTCCCTAATTTTGAAAATGTATAAATAAACGTATGCATGACATGTGAATATATTTTAGGTTTCTCTTTGAACTTGATAATTTGTTTGTGGTTGTTTGTGATTTGATGGAATGAGGGCCAGAGGCCTAGAAGTTTGGGGAAATCGTTGGATTGTAAAAGTGTTTAATTTCTATACAAATTTTGCAGGGTGGTATTGTTAGAAAAACAGTCGTTATACTACCCAAATTTTTATAAATCAAATTTGTAAATGTGAAAAAAAAAAAAATTCCCATGTTTCCGTTAGAAACGAAAGTTTAGAAAGATTTTGAAAAAGTAAACGACTTAGCTTCACGGAAACCTTTCAAAGGGATAAGATATTTATTGGAGGGCTACCGTGAGATTGCAAGCAAGCTGCCCTAAGGAAAGAGGCCTATCATTTCTAATTAGTCAAATAGAGAGAGAGTGTGTGTATGTGTGTGTGTGTGTGTGTGTTTTTTATGCATTTCAACCATTTAAGCCACATAAAATTTGAAATTTGATACCACAAATCTCGGTGGTTGTCATGTGGATGTAAGGTCACATTTCTTGTTTAATTTTTAAGTCCATGATGGGCCAACAATAAATGTTAAGTGGACTAGCCCAGTAGAATTTTTAAAAACATGAATTGAAACCCATTAGCTGAAGAAGTCAAATTATAGTTTAAAAGAAATGATTAATTATTATTAGGTAGATTTCAATTTTTGAGCTAGGGCCAAAAGTGAGAAATTTTATTTTTGGAGCTCAAATATGAGATTAAGCCAAGTAATTAGAATTTTAAATTCACACCCAAAGCCCATTTTAAGAACCCAATAGTTCAAATGCATCCCTCATTTATTCTTTAGGCTCCCATCGGTTGTTATATATATATATATATATATATGTATATTTCAATTTTTGAGCTAAGGTCCAGTAGTGAGAAATTTTATTTTTGAAGCCTAAATATGAGATTAAACCTAGTAATTAGAATTTTGGATTCACGTCCAAAGCCCTTTTTAAGAACCCAATAGTTTAAAGAGAAAATGCCTTAAATGACCAATTTCAGTAGCTCCTCTCCAAAACTACCCCTTTTGTTTTTGTTCGTACAAAAATGACCATAAATGGACAAAAACACCCTTAATGAAGACACCCAAAAGTTGCAGCTCTTTTTCTAACTCTGCCCAAAAGCTCTGCAGTCACAACCTCTCTCGCAGACTGGCACCACCACTACCCACCGCCTTATACTACAATTTGTAGTCCGTTTTGTTGTCTAGCTCCTCTACTTCTTCCTCCTCCATGTCATACTCCCCATCGTCCGCAACACCCTCGTGTAGATGAAGCTGTTGCTGTTGCTGTTCACCATCTCCGACTTTGTACTCCCCATCATCCCCCGTTTTGTAATCCACCACCATTTCCGACTTTGTGTAGACGAAGCTGTTGCTGTTCACCATGCTTATATCTTCGTCTTCATCTCGACCACCACCACTACCCACTACTTCATATTGCAATTCATAGTCCTTCTTGTTGTCTAGCTCCTCCACTTCTTCCTTTTTCATGTCGTTGTTGCGGCCGTCGCAGCGCCGTCGTCAACGTGAGCCAGTGACAGCTTTTTTGGGAAGGCATGCAAATGAAAGGGAGCTTAATGGACGAATGAAGGAAAGCTTTGCAGCAATTCGAGCTACACAACCATCCACGACTTTGTTAAGATATACCATTGGTGTATTACCCCAACCAAGAATACACACACGTGATAAACAAGAAAAACTCTAACCAAGAACAAAATTCAAGAAAAAAAAAACCAAAGTCATTGCATTTAGAAATTACTTCAGTAACATCCTTCTGAATTGTGCAAGTGTCCTCTATGGTGTTACTTAATCAAACACAAAACTGGTTAGATGGGAAAGTTATATTGATTGGTAGTTTTTATTGGTGAATCTATACTTTGAGGGTGAGATTTGTAACGGAGGCTGACAATCGAAGTTTAGAGGTGAAGTGTTCACGTGAAGGTTGGAAATCCAAATTTTTAGATTGAGAAACCCAACTGGGTTGAGATTCCCAACCTGAAGGTTGGGATTTCCCACTAATCCCAACTTGTAGGCTAAGAATCTCAATATCGAGGTTGGGAATTGCAACCTTAGTTGAACATCCAAGGTTGGGATTCTCAACCTACAACCTCAGATGTTCAATCAAGGTTGGGAGGTTGAGAATCTCAACCTAACGGTTACGAATCTCAACCATTGGTGTTCAATTAAGGTTAGGATTCTCAACCTCGAGGTTGGGAATCCCAACCTTAGTTGAAAGTCCAAGGTTGGCATTCTTAACCTACAGGTTGAGAATCTCAACTTGACGGTTGAGAATCCCAACCTTGGAAGTTCAATCAAGGTTGGGAGGTTGAGAATTTCAACCGTGGGTGTTCAATTAAGGTTCGGATTCCCAACCTCGAGGTTGGGAATCCCAACCTTAGTTGAACATCCACGGTTGGGATTCTCAATCGTAAGGTTGAGAATCCTAACCTGACGGTTGAGAATCCCAGCCTTAGTTGAACATCCATGGTTGGGATTCTCAACTGTAAGGTTGAGAATCCCAACCTTGGAAGTTTAATCAAGGTTAGGAGGTTAAGAATCTCAACCATAGGTGTTCAATTAAGGTTGGGAATTCCCACTAATCCCAACCTCTAGGTTGGGAATCTCAACTTGGAGATTGAGATTGTCAATCTTGATTTTACATTCACATTGGGAATTCCACCCTAAATCCTGACCTTTAGGTTGGGAATCCTATCCCCCAAGTTTCGAGTCCCAACCGAAAGTACAACTAAATCTATATTAATAAATGTTATGAGAACTCGTCGATGTGCTTTTAAAAACTAAATCTATATTTTCCTCCTTCATCTATATCACCTAAAAAGAAAGTACAACTAAATCTAACTTTACATTTATTTTTCATATAAATTATCTCAATTATCTTATAAATACAATATTATTAAAGAAAATAACTAATTAACCTGCAATTCTGTATTACAATATTAAATTGCCAATAATGGTTAACATTGAAGTGACAGTAAAATTGCTACTAAAGTATTGAAATAAAAATCTGATGATGGGAAAATTTTGTACAGAATAATTACCTATGGAACAGTGCTAAGAGGAGTAGAAAGATAAAGGAAATTGATAATATAACCAGTAGCAAGATTATAATTGTATCCTTCCACCTGACAGTAGTATGATTCAGGAGCCAATTTAGATTCAAATTAGATACAAGCAGTTCTAGAATTCAAACTAACTATTTCTTAACCCCATTCTTTTAAGAAAGTCAGATTCCTAACCCTGAGGTTGGTGTTTGTTACAGTGTTGCTGTTTGGCTTCATTTAGGTTTTGGCTATTCATATGGTTTTTTGAATTGGTTTCTTTATAGTGAAATTTAGATCTGTTTAGTGTTGTAATAAGGTAAATTCTGTTGCCAAGAATATGTGACTTATACTTAATATCAAGTGATCCATCCCTCTCTTGCAATTGGAACACCAGACATGATTTATTGGAACATTCATCTTCATAAGATTGCTTAAAAGAGCAACATTCATTGACACAAACACGCCGACAACAATAGCAAGCACACCAGCAGGTTTACTAGCAAGGAAGCTCTGAAATTTACTTCCAATATTCACTGTATATTCAAACTAAAAGATGAATTTGCTAGAAACATTTATAACTGTGCCATCATAACAAATGACAACATAACAAAGAATAGCTATCAAGATCTTGAATAAGGTTCTTGCTTCAAACAATCCTCGGGATGATAAGCTACACGATACAAAGAATAATGTTACGAAAACCATTTCATTTGATTTGTCCACATCATTTGCTAGGCCCTACATATGTTTGTACATGCCTGTATGCAACACCACAAATAGGATCAACATTGATTGAAACATTAAATTTATACTATAACAATTGCATTAACTGCACAGCAGATGACAACTCAAGAATCAAGATAATAGTAACCCAAAGTTTCCTTGCAGTAAAAGAGCCCATAAAAGCACATTCACAAATAGTAACCCACAGTTACCAGATCAGCCGGACAACACTTTGATAGAATGCACAAAAAAAAAAAAAAAAAAAAAAAAACAAGCCACACCAAAAAGGTGATTTTTACAAAACAAAGGAAATTAAAACAGAAAATGAAAATTAAGTACACACCTGTGAAGCACCATAACCATCTTCATAAGCACCATAAACACTAGATGAGGCAACCCATAAAGCTAACCAAAATAGGAAGAGGAATTGACATAACAAATAATAAAACTGATAGCAACAGAATTTGAATATTAAACCTGAATAATCCAAAAACTAGTTGTATATTATGACCTTCTTGTTGGCAGTTGCAATCTCTTGTTAACCTTTTTCAAGCTGTTCTAATAGTGAAGCTTGTGATTTTTTAGTAGCAACCTTAGCTGCAATTTCCTGTCTAACATTTTCAATTGTTTCCTAATTATCCAACTATATAATAAATTAACACATTCTCATAAAAGTAGAATAATAATAATAATAACCACACACTCTATAAATGTCCTTACTATCTTTTCAGATTCTTCTTTGGCTACTTTCTCCTATAAGGAATCACTTTCTTTCCTCAACTCCAAAATAACTGCATTCAATTCCCCTTCCTTGTTTTTCAGATCCATCTCTAACAACACAAAAAAAAAAAATTTTACATTTAGTTCCCTCAATTTCCCATAGCTCCCAACACATAAAAAACACAAAACAAAACAACAATACGAAAATTACAAAAAGGGCAAGAAGAATGCCATTACCAGTAGCAGAACACTTATTCTCAGTAGACTCCAATTCACTTCGAAGCTTCTCCTTCTCCAAACCATGATTCTCATTCACTTGTTAAAACCATTTAATGCAAAGCTTGAGGCTCTTGTTATGCTCAACCATTTGTTCCATCTTAGCCTATAACAACATCACCAACATCATTACAAACCAATGTAAAACATGAAAAAACTGGCAAATCTACTGCATCAAAGTATAACCAATTCCGTTAAGATCACACTTCGAAGCTTTGATGGCTTGAAACTATCACAGTCCGAGGATAATTCTCTTTTTCACATCAAAATAACCCTAATGCAGTGGCTAAAAACAAATACAGTAGAATAAAGCTTTTGCCATGCTCTTGGATACACAAAATGATACACAGAAAAAGAAGAAACCACCATATACCCTACATTTAGGATCTTTCAACTTTGTTGCATGAAATAAGTTTTCCACAATTTTCACAATGATCTCCTCGAGTAGACTCATACTTGCAATTTTCAAATGGACAGGTACCGTCCACAAATCGATAGGCTAAGAATCTTTTGCATGTATCACAGTAAAGCTGAATGACAGCAACAATTGAAGGCAAGTACGAACGAGATTAGAAATCACAACTACAAAAAGATAAACAAACAACAAGTTTGAGACTAAGGTAAAAAATAATTTTTACTTCTTGCATTGTACTGTGTACAAGCTAATTTTCTACAACAACTTGTTGAAAATGGCTTGGCATGCTTTTGTTTGTTATGGAGTTGATGTACATCCAAACTTATCAAAACTTATGTTGAACCATTTATAGACTTTAGTATGAATACCATGGTATCTGCAAAGTTGTAATTCACAATTTAGCAACACAGTTCACAGCACATTATAAAGAATGCACATATCAACCTGTAATGATGCCTTAACAAGAGGGCCACATCTTGCTCCTACAACCATCAGTACCTTGCCACAATTGAAAACACATAAATGTCATGAACTTGCAATTTTATGTCCTCATTATAAGAAGACCCATACAATGCAATGTTTAGATTATCAGCTCAAAGTATAGATAACATAAGCAGGACATGGAAAACTTACGATGGTTAATGAAGATGCTTCTTCATCAGGAACCCAGTCCAACAAAGCTTTACTGATTGCCCTTTGGTACTAGCAAAATACAAGTATTTGATAACTAATCAGAATGAAGAAAATAAACAAACTTATGAGATGTCTTTAGAAGAATTAAACTTCCAACCATCAATATAGAATCCAGTGCTATATATTGGATTTTTTCTAGAACATGCATACATTATAATACCTGGATGTATTTAACACAATCTTTCTCAAATGTCTCATATGTTTGAGCCTCTAGATTATCCATAAGCAACTGCAATGAAATAAAAGAGGAACACAACTTGTAATTACAAAAATTGAACTAGAAATTATCACAAGTGCAAGAAAATCATTACAAAATAAAATTCGAAGCTGATGATTGAAGAAAGAATTGCAAAAACCCCCTTGAGATTTAACCTTTTGTCGAAACAACTCTCTAGTCTTGAATTTAGATGAAAAACAACTTGTAGGGTGGTTTTTGACATTTAGGGCATTTTAACTAAATTTTGAAACTGCAAGGTGGTTTTGGTGTGCAGTAAGGGAATTTTTTCCTAAAATCAAAAGTGGAAGGTTTCTCTTTAAAACAGATACACCAAGGACGTTTTTGCAAATATCCCTTTTAAAATTTAATTACTTCCACAAAGACGATGGAGTTTTGAACAAAAACTTAGCCATAACAGAAGAGAGTGCAAGGCATATAATCTTTCTTGCAATGGAGACTACAAAAAGTCTCGATAACCAAGCTGCCATGAGAGGTTACAAGTGTTAGAAGAATTATATATAATACAAAAGCACACATCTCAATTAGAATCATACCTTAAAACACTCTTACTCAGGCAGGGGATCCATCCTTTGGTAGAGATAAGCAACATAGTCCAAATATGGCCTTAGCGGATGCCTTTGGGCATCTGAGTGATAGGAAAATTTCATGTTTATTTAAAAAACAAAAAGAATAAAAAAGATGTTCTCAGGCAACTACATATAGAAGCAATAAATGCATACATATGTGCACACTTGTGTACATAAATACACAACCACATCATGTGAACTGCATGAAAAGCAGTAAGTACCACTAAACAATAGTAGTTACGCATGAGCACTTTCAAAGAAGAAAAACAGAAGTAATTGCAACATGTCCAAACTCCTTCCAATCATCAGTTTAAAAATGTTTTAGTAATAACTACTAAATTAATAGTTTAAGCAATTTATCAACACAATTCATAGCCAAACAATAGTTAAGCAGTATAGGAACTTACTGTTGGCATTACTGCTAGTATGATTGGCAGATGAATCTGAGCTTGCTCCGAGAAGACTCTATACACTTTTTCCTTAGATAACCATCTAACAAATATTCCCAAGGGTATCATTAAATTGAGAGCTGACAGTTACCAACAAGATAGAAATTTGCTATCATATGAAAGCCAAAACACTAAGATATACCATCATACATGATTGAAAAATGAAACTGGTTATTAGGCACAATGAAAAAGACCCATTACACACTATTCATCTCATGTAAGAATTCTAGTGCTTTTGTAGGAGCGTCAACTACAAAATTATTACACCTGTGCTTTGAGCATCAAGAGCAAAGGAGAGAGAAGCCAAGAAAAAGTTTAAGTGATAAAAAATTGCAGAAGAATATAAGAGTCAGCAATCAAGATCGCTATTTAAATGAACAAAAGGCTCAAGAAAGTATGCAAATTGTTGGGATACCTGTACAGAATGGTTAGAAAACCTAGTAACAAGCATTTGGTGACGCCTCAACAGACATGGATAACTACGAGCGTTTGTTAGGAAGGACTGCCAAATTAACAGAAATCATTGATTGAATCATGAAGAAAGGACAGATAAATTAATTAACAATAAAATTCTCGAATTACTAGAAAATGACATAAGCCAAGCAACATGCAATTAGTTCAATATTCCAAAGGTGCAATAACAAAAGCCTAAAGATATATTTACATCAGTATTTACTATGGCAGCTCTAACAGGCTCTCCAAACCATCGCCCAAGTGAGTTGGCTGAAGGTAGCGAGCTCCTAGAGAATAAATCATTGATAGTAAACATGAGTATATATAATAGGTGGTTTGGTCAAAATAAAGGATAGATGTTGGTGGATCATAATTCTTTTAACTCACAGAAGATTAAGAGCAACTGAGAGCTGACTATGATGTTCACAGAGAAGACAAAATGAATTCCACACTTCCCAGGAATCAATCTGCAACCAAGATTAGGAAAGAACAGAATAAAGCAAGAATCCCAAACATTCAGGTCTTCACAAATATATCCCAAATGTATTGCATTACTAAAGTAGAAAAAAAATAATAATCATGTGATTTTGCTAATTGAGACATTCAAAGGAGGAACTTAAATTATACTAAAAAAACCTTTGACTAACGACCAGAATATTTCATTCGCAATGTATACAAGATAATCCCCACAAGTAAGAAGCCAAGAATCTGTTTATCACAAAACCTTACATTCACAAAATACAGTATAACATGCTAGAAATCATTCAGAAGTAAGACTTGAGTACGAAGCGACATGCGTAAGCTCACCATTTGATCAGAATCTACAGAATCATCATCTGTCTTTACCAAGGGGATCCTAAGCCATAACTTCAATATCAAAGTGATAAAAACAGAGGCAATGATGAGTAAACAGACAGAAATCAAATAGCTAAACTAAGAAAATAGTAATAAAAAGGAAAAACTATGAACACCTACATATTGTTTAGGCCCTGCAAGATCTGATTCACACACCTAGCATAATTAGCATAGGATGCTCCTTTAGGAGAAGGAAGAAGGCATGCCTGTAACAGATAAATAGAAATTCAAAACCAATTGGTATTTTTTTTTTCAATGATGTTCACAATGTTGTATGGCTTGCCGCTTTTACTAATACAAATATCAGACAGTGGAAGAATAGGATGAGATCAATAACTATAAGGAGGCAGAAATAGATAGGATCAATATTTAGTGGCAATGCGCCAAGGCAACAAGTCCAATCTCAATAATGAAGGTTTAGGTTTCGTTTCTCAAAGTTTGCGCATTAATATTAAACAAAAAACGAAATCTTGGATTGGTAAGGGTTGAGTAGGGACGGGATGGGAGACCTATAGGGAAAGATGGGTAGCCCATGCTATTTCTTGCTTCAAAGTAGTTTCAGAATCCATACAAAGGATGTCATATTCTGAATCCAAGTCAATCCACGAACTAATCTTTCTTGACCAAATCAAAATATTGTTTGCGACTAAACAAGAATAAAATCATAATTGGAATGACTGGAACTGAGACAGAGACAAGATTTGTTCTTACCCACAACATGACTACTCCACTGGGAAGGGCTCAAAACTAAGTTGGAACTGGCAAATGGCAAAACATCTCCCTCATTACTCTGGTTTGGCCTATAACTGGGATCCATCAAGCTAGCAACCACGAAATCAAACCCACCCGTCGACAGATTCAAACTCAATACATTAGGCATGTCATCGTTGAACTCCGTCTCCACTCCACAGTATCTGGATTCGCTCTTATCCCACCCTCCTCTCTCACCTAACGGCATCTTCAGCACCACCAAACCACTTCTGAAATGACTGGGACTAGAGGGGGAGGGTTTTTGTAAGGTTTTATGATTATTAGTTGTCACAATCCTTTCCTTTGGCTGTTAGATATGTCTGTATTTGCCTTTCAAATTCACTCACACGTTGACAATATCCATAAACGACACCATGCAACCAATCGTGTACAACATTCATAGCAGAAACTCAACAATCTTAACAACATCAAACATTTTATGCTATAAATAACATACAACCACTAATACAATAAAAACACCCCACAAGCAATGTGTTCTTATTGTGGAGTTTTTCCAAGCCTGCCGCGTCTCTCACTCATGTTCCACTTGTTGTCTCTTCTTCCTTCACCTTTTTGCCTCTTCTTCCCTCAACTTCTTCCTTTTTCTTCCGTCCTCTGCTTCTTCTTCTATTTTTGGTAGATTACTTTCTTCGATAGAGACAGAAAATAAGATTGGGTGGGTCGGGTTTCCTTCTTCGTTGTGTGTGGAGGTCGGCAATCGATGACAAGCAACGGTGATGCGGTCTCACAGTGGATTGGAAATGGTTGATAGTTTCTATCACGAAAAATGACACCAACACTGGTGGGTGCATCAATGGGAACGCCGGTACGTGCATCGCCTTTGCATCGTCACTCGTGGGTGGAGGGCCGTAATGGGTGATATGAGACGGTGCTGCGGTCGGACAGTTGCTTCTTTTTCAATTGGTTTAGATACACGTTGGGAATAGAGAGACAAAGAGTCAACCATTTGGTTGACAGAGACACATCTACACACAAAAGAGAATAGGGCAAGGGCATTTTCGTCCGAAAAATGCCACTGTTCTATGCTTTAAAAAAAAGGGGTAGTTTCCCAATGGGTTATCAGAAATGGGTTATTTTTCAACAAAACCCTAGTTTAAATGCACCCAAAGCCCATTTTAGGAACTAATAATTACATATATATAAAGTTAGTGGACAAGCCCACCAATTTCGATGGACTCTTATGAAGCAAACAAAGTTTGATTAATAAAAGAACAAAAAACCTGAACCATTGATTATTCTTGATACTATCCATTGCTAGCCACAACAAATTTTGTGCAAGCAAAATAGATATCTCATAAAAACAGCTATATGTGCACACAAAACATCAAATTCACATTTTTTACGGTTTTGTTTTTCAAATAATAGCATTAAAAAAGGGGCTACATGCTTTTGTTCAATTTTTTTAATCCTCAAACTGCTCTTACCAAACGCTTTAAATATTATTGTGTCTTTGGACATTAATTGGTGCTAGGTTTGAAATTTGGAACTAATAAAGTGAAACCTGATAAAGGAGTTGTTTCAGTTCGGTGAGTCATCAGTGAAATTGAATACAAGGAGACATGAGGCATCTCCTTTAAAAGGCAATTGGAAAAATAGCCATGGGCCACTTAAAAAGAAAGTGACGATGAAGGAAGAGAAAAGAAGAGAGAAGAACGGTAGAGACAACTATGGAGAAGATGAATGACATAGACAAAAGAAACCTTGGTGACGGTGACAGGAAAAGGTAGGTGAGAAGAAAGAAGAAATGGTAGGGAAAAGAGGAACGGTGTAGCGAGAAGCAAGAAAAGAGAGAAGAAATGGTGGCGAGAGGAGGAACGATGCGAAGAGAACGAAGAGAAGAGAGAAGAAACAACAGTGAGAGGGGGAACGACGTGGAGGAAGGAAAAGAAGAGACAAAACGGTAACGAGAGGAGGAATGACGTGGAGAAGAGAAATATTGGCATCGGTGATGATAAAAAGAGGTGAGAAGGGAGAAGATTTTACGGAGGCACGCCGGCAACATTAATGCTAGTATTGAGAGGGTTGGTTTGTGTTTTGAAGTATGACTATTCTGAATTTGATTTCATTTTGATTGATTTTGTGCCAATTTTTGAAGTTATTAGTGTTGGATGTGTTTGGGTTTTATGACTATTTTGATTTTGATTTGGATTATTTGGTGCCAATTCTTGATGTTATTAGTGTTGAATGTTGTTGCGTTTTGTGTTATTTACCGATTTATGTTTGTGAAAACTTAGATTGAGGTTTGAATAATGATTGTCTATTGAGAATGGCAATGGTCCGCGCCCTTATGCATATGTTTCACGCCTTGATTTTGTTTTTCATGTTGTTGTTGCTTTGGTTTGGTCCGTGCCATTGTTCCTTTGCTTCATGCCTTCATTCCTTTGGTCCATGTTTTCATGTGGCCGGTTCATGCCTTCATGCCTTTGGTTTACACCTTCATATATGTAGTTCGTGTCTTCATGTTAGTCCCCAACTTTATTGCTTTAGTTTACGCCATTATTCCTTTAGTCCACTCTTTCATACCACTAATCCGTACCTTCATTCATTTGATCCGTGCCTTCATGCCTTTGGCATGTGTCTTTATACCTCTCTTTTTGTTTGCGCCTTTATTCCTTTAGTCCATGCCTTCGTGCCTTTGGTCTATGCCTTCATTCCATTTGTCCCTATCGTTATAGCTTTCAACCACATACCGTTATTTTAGGCTGCATGTTACTGAGAAAATTGGTTGATGTGTTGTGTTTTTATTTTGTTTATTGTTTTAGTTTGATGTTTGTTTCCCTTGGTGGTCATATTTGTTTACGTTATAGAGAATGTGTTTATGAAGTGACTTTGTTTAATGTTTCAGATTTATTTATGTTTATGTCGTCGTGTTCTTTGTAGATGAGCATTGTTGGAAAGAAGATAAAGCTAAAAACAAGTGAGAAGAAGTACTACGAAGTAACCATAGTGAAGCGAAACTACACCGACACTTTAACAGAAATTGTGGGTGCATTAAATCCACTACATAACAAGGGAAATGATATGCAATGCTTTAGGGATTCATGTTTCGGGCACTTCTTATGCATGGAATGGAACATGAATTTGTTGGGGTTGATTATGCATGAGCTACTGCTTAAAGAGGTGGTTTAAGACGGACCAAATGATGAGATGCGTTTTGCCATTTAGGACAAGTTATATAAGTTCACGAAGCATGAGTTTTGTTTGATCACGAGATTAAAGTTTGAGGAACTCTCAGATACCAATGTCTTAAAACATGTGGAGGGCAGTATTCATGATGCCATGCTGAAGGCATTTGTTGATGAGGTACATGAGGTGGAGAAGTGTAGAGATGTACAGATGGCTGAAGTCACCGTGGCCATTAATAACATTAGAGGGGTCATTCCTTTTGTTGCATGTTGATCGAGTGGTCCTACCCTCTAGGTATATGGAAATCAGAATTGAGTAGTGCTTATGCAAAAGTAATGCAATTGGTAGGGACATTAATGTTTGAAAGTATATGTAGGTGCTTGACAGGATGGAGGAAAGAGTAATACAAAGAGAGACGCCCCTAATGGTAAACGTCTCGACCCTGCCGCATGATGTGGGCATAGGTTATATATTCACCGATATTGATGGGACGACTAATGTTGTTAAGGTATGTAAAAACAATCATACATTTTTGTTGTTGATATTTCAATGAATTAGTTTGAAAACTTCTTGCACATGACATTTTCCTGTAGGTTTGGGACTCGATGGATAAACAAGGGGTGCATATTAAGACATTGACGGGGGTAGCCTTCAACCCTTCAGAAGTGAGCATAGTTGAGATAGACGAGCTGCATGCCCCAATCGTGCAAAATGAGGAGACTACCAATACAGATGCAACAGTAGGTACGGTTGTTAGGAGATATTATTGTGGTGGACCCTACAGTTGGAGAGGAGACGGAAGAGCTAGGACGGGGTTCATCTGAGGGAATAGGTATAATGGTGCATGTTTATGCCGAACGTGAATAAAAGCATGGCCAACAGTTGAAGTCGCCATATACAACATTGGCAATAAAGAAGCATAAGAAAAATGTGGATGTAAGATGTCAAGTAAAGAAGGATAAGAAGGATGGCAATCGGCTTACTAAGGGTGGAACACCACATAAGGAATCACTACTGATCGGGTCCAGTCATCGAGATAAATGAGGACCCCAAGTTTTCAGTTATGTCTGAGCATAAGGACTTAGCTTTCAAAACACCCATTGTGGACCAGTGAGTACCTCCTTTTCATGTCATCAATGGTGTTGACGTATATTGGTTTTTGTTAAGTGCTCAGACGATTACATTTGAGCATATGTTTAGGGTTGGCATAGGTTTAATGGTAGGTGTAAATGGCTCGTTTTTAATGGACATCGAAATAGACGATGAATGGTTAAAGAACAGGGTGAGTGATATCATCTATTAAAGCTTTGATATTGAACATAAAATGACGTGTTATATTAATGTTCTTACTAGTACAGCATTTGAAGGCGTACATGAGGGTGCTATGGATTCGACAGAGGGAGCAATTGACAATCTATGACCATGACGTCAACATAATGCCCCCAAAGTTCTTTGTGAGTTGAAACTATAATTACTCATATTCTCAATGTTACTGTGTTTGATATGAATGAATCTTGACACTAATAAGCTGCAGATGCTTATACTTGACCACTGGAAGCAGTATTAGCCAAAAGGAGCTGTTGCGTCAATGCCGACTGATTTCCCTTGGCTTAAGCATCCATGGAATGAGGGGAATGTTCTCCTATAGAACGTTGGAGGGGTAGAACCGATGGGCTTAAAACATTTGACAGAGGTGAATAGGTAAGTCAATCTTGAAAGTTTTTTCATGATGCTTGTTGTTTATTATACCTTTCTGTTTTTATGTTTTGTTACATGTCCTTATACATTTCAGTGATTGATACCATGCAATATTAACAACGAATATTGGTTTGCTGATGAGGATAACTTGCAATCGTACACCATTAAGCTGTACTACTCATTGTGGAAAATTTGCCTGGGAGAGTAGTAGAAAAGCTCAGTTTGCTTGCCTTAGTTACATGCTACTCGATTTGATATATCATGTTGGATACTTCATGGTCACCAGCCAACTTGTACCCAAGCACCACCATCAAATAAAATTTGTACCAGTGAACGATGGAAGTGTTTGGGTTTAAGATGACAAGTAAGGATCATTAATATGCAGAAATTGTTTGCTTACTAAAACGTTCGCTTTTTTTTTTTTTTTTGTATATATCCTCAATATGTACTCATGAATAATGATATATGACGCAGTGGGAATTGTGGTGCATTCATAGTGAAGTTCATTGAGCACCTCCTCAGGACCTTGTGGAAGATGAGATGCCTTTTTGTGAGATGAAAAAGCTGAAGTGTGGCTTCGTGTTTGTGAACTCTGACTCCAGGATGATTTTATGGAAAAGATTATGTGCTCCGAGCTGTTAGGGAATAAGTAGAGAAATCTTGGAACTGGAGGCATGGTAACATCCACAACCCCTTCAAGAATCCGTACGACTTGACCCATTGATGGCCTATGAGATTCATCATCTTGCATGCACCAACGGGCCGCTTTACAAATTCTTGAAACCCTCCAGTCTGAGATCAACACCGTCAGTAATTCGGCTTACAGCCTAGTTTGGGAAGAAATCCACTTCTGCATCTTTAGATTGTTTAGAGTTTCTCTTTCCTGATATAAATTCAAAAAGCATCATTCCATAACTGTAGACATCGGCTTTGAGTGTTATCTCCATTCCTGTAATCCATTCTGGAGCAAGATAACTCTTGTCCCTTTTATGGTGGTCAATACGCGGCTGAACTCCCGCCCCAGAAGCTTTGCCAAACCAAAATCTACTACTTTTGGACAAAATTAAGCATTTAATAGAATGTTTTCTGGCTTTATGTCATAGTGTATGATGCAGTCCCTGCACTTCTCATGGAGATAAGCTAACCCTCTTGCTGTCCCCAGTGCAATGTTGTACCTTGTTTTCCAATCTGCAATCCAGAACCTTCGAGTCCTTTTTATGGAATAGAAAAGCATTTATTAGGCATGTAATCATAGACCAATAACTTTCTATCACTTACAGAGCAAAATCCACAAAGTCGAATCAAATTGACATATTGGATATTCCCTAGTGTCCTTCTATTCAGAATTGGTTCTCTTCTTGGCTGTGCTTTCAAGTTTCTTCACAACTATGACACTTGAGGCAGGCAACAGCCCTTTGAACACAAAGCCAAAACCTCCTCCGCCCAACTTTTCTGTAAAATTTTTCATTGCATTCTGTAGATCGTTGTAGGCAAATGCCACCAATGAACCCTCCACTGCTTTTGTCATATTGATTACTCTTTTTCTCCTCCTCAAACATGGCAAGGACTATGAGAACTAAAGGGCCACAGAGCCTATAACACCTATGGCTACTTTTGTGTTAGTTTTAGGACTCGAAAACTCAGAAGCTGCATGCTTGATATAAACAGTTTTCCCATTTGAATCGCCTTTGTTGTAAAACTGAAGGTTCAAAGACTGGAAAGACACACAAAAATGAGAACAGAACAGCCTCTCTTGATGCAAAGGCACTGATTTTTCTTTTTTTTTTTTTTTTTTTTTTTTTTTTTTTTTATATGAGAAATACAAAAGTTACTTTATAAGTTTAATCCATACCTAACACTGACAACTAACCATACCTCTGCAAAACAAACTCCTTAAAACATGGATCATCACAAACTTTTCAACTAAACCTACATTTAAATACAAAAAAATCTAGAACAATCATTACAATCATAATTTAGCAAATAATAATAATAATAAATAAACTGGTTTCCAAGAGAAATTTCAATGTTACTAACACTCCTCCTTGAGATTTTTCTTGGATACTCCAAGCATTGATCTTATAACTTCAAACTTTGCTCTAGGCAAAGCCTTTGTGAAAATATCAGCCTGCTGCTCCCCAGTGCTGCAGTGAACTAATTTAACTTCTCCAAACTTCTTTGCATCTCTTAAAGCATGGAACCTAACATTTATGTGCTTTGTCCTTCCATGTTGGACTGGATTTTTAGCCATGGAAATAGCAGACTTGTTATCCACAAAGATAACAGAAGCTTCCTGTGGGTGCATGCCTAGATCAGAAAGGATTTTCTTGAGCCAAATCATTTGGTTCACAGCAGAGGCTGCTGAGACATATTCAGCTTCAGCTGTGGACTGAGCAACTATATCTTGCTTCTTAGAATTCCAAGAAAAAACACTAGAACCAAAAGAAAAAACATAACCAGAAGTACTCTTATAATCATCAGCACATCTTGCCCAATCACTGTCTGCAAAACCAACTAATGCACAATTTTCAACTTTTCTGAACCATATTCCAAAATCTGTTGTCCCATTTATATATCTCAAAACTCTCTTGGCTGCATTAAAGTGCTTTTGACTTGGATTCTGCATATATCTTGACAACAAACTGGCAGAGAACATCACATCTGGTCTTGAAGCTATCAAGTATAATAAACTTCCAATAAGACTTCTATACAAATTAGCATCTACCTTTTCTTCTCCGACATTCTTCATCAGTTTTTCATTCAACACAAGAGGAGTAGCAATTGGATTGCATTTCTCAAGCTTAAACCTTTTCAGTAAAGAAGATGCATACTGCTTCTGAGATAAAAAAATGCCTTATAAAGTTTGAGTTATTTCTAAACCCAAAAAATACTTCATTTCTCCCAAGTCTGACATGTCAAATTCTTTCATCATCTCCTTTTTGAATTCTTGCACAACAAAAGAATCTTCACCTGTAATCATCAAATCATCAACATACAATGAAACCACAACCAACTTTCCACTGTCTGACTTTTTCACATATAAAGTAAGTTCATTCTCACTTCTTTTAAATCCTTGACTTTCTAAGTGAGACTCTATCCTACTATACCAAGCCCCGGGTGCCTGTTTTAACCCATAAAGTGCTTTCCTTAATTTATAGACCTTATTCTCCTCTCCTGAAATTAGAAAGCCTTCTAGTTGCTCAACAGAGATATCTTCCTCAAGTAATTCATTTAGAAAAGCTGACTTCACATCTAAATAGAAGAGTTTCCATTTAAATTGAGCAGCAAGTGCCACAACCAACCTCACTGTTTCATGCCTAGCTACTAGTGCAAAACTGTCACCAAAATAAACTCCAGGTAGTTGTGCATACCCCTTAACCACCAATCTAGCTTTATGCTTGAAAATAGTTCCATCAAAGTTTGTTCTATACATCCACTTAACCCCTATAACATTCTTGTTTTTAGGCCTATTTGTAAGAAACCAAGTCTCATTCTTGTTTATCATAGCCAACTCCTCCTTCATAGCATTGTTCCAAACCTCATGTTGAGCTGCTTCTACATAACAAGAAGGTTCGACAATAGCAATACTACACCTTTCGTAAATATTTGCAAGGGACTTGGTTTTAACAATAGAAGAATTGGTAGTTGGATCCTCATCATCAAATTCTTCATTCTTACTTGAAGAACTTGAAGGTTTGTGTTCATGAAAAATATCAAAAGCACTGACTTTTTGAGACACAACTTGTTTCTTCACAGCTAAATTCTTTTCCCAATCCCAATAGCTGACTTCATCAACTTGCACATCCCTACTTAACATCACCTTCTTGCTTTGCACATTATACACTTTGTACCCTTTAGTTAGAGTACCATATCCAAAAAGGACACCAACTTCAGCTTTATCATCCAATTTACTTCTTTTAGCAACAGGAACATGCATGTAACACACTAATCCAAAAATTCTCAGATATTTTGTAGAAGGTTTGTGACCACTCCAAGCTTCAAGGGAAGTCTTTCCATCCACTGATCTTGTTGGTAACATGTTAATCAAGTACACAACAGTGTGGACTATTTTTGCCCAAAACCACATAGGCATTTTCTTCTCAGTTAACATACTTCTTACCATCTACATGATCGTCCTATTCTTTCTTTCGGATACTCCATTTTGCTCAGGAGTATAGTTGATAGTAAACTAATGTTGAATCCCTAAATCATGACAAAACTTATCAAATTAAGAGGATGTCTACTCAATGCCATTATCAGACCTTACAGTCTTTAATTTACACCCATTTACTCTTTCCACTATAGCCTTAAACATCTTAAAGATAGAGAACACTTGAGATTTATTGCTCAGAAAATAAACCCATGTCATCCTGGTGAGATCATCAACAAACAACAAGAAATATTTACTGTCATTCAAAGAGGCTGTTCTTATTAGTCCACATACATCGGTATGTACCAATTCTAGCCTTTCTTTTGCTCTCCAAGACTTCACATTTGAAAAATGTTGTCTATGAAACTTTCCTAGCTGACATGATTCACAAACATCTTTATAAACTTCAATTTTTGGTAAATCATGTATCATGCCCTTTGATTGCAAAAATTTGAGTGAATTGAGGTTGTAGTGACCAAACCTATTATGCCACAACCAAGTTTCAGTAGCCACAACACTAAAAGCGTATTGATTAAATGAATTCCAATAAATAGGAAAGCAATTATCAACCATACTAACTTTTGTAATCTCTACCCTCATAGGATCATGAATTATGCACATCTTATTTCTAAAGGAGAGTGAATAATTTTTATGCAACATTTGAGCCACACTTAAAAGATTTTGAGCTAAACTTGGAACATAAAGAACATCTGAGATAGTTTTGTACCTTTGTCAGTATGGATTTTGATTTATCCCCTGCCTTGAGCTTGAACCATTTCTCCATTGCCCAACTTGACTTTACTTTTATCTGACTTGTCTAGAGAAACAAACAAGCTTTCATCTCTTGCCATATGGCTTGTACAGCCATTGTCAACATACCAAGTGCTCTTTTCAAAAGCTTTGGAAGAGTGAGTGGCCATGAACAATCGATCTTTTACTTGTAACTCCTTCTGATCATTTGTGAAATTAGCTTGTTGAGAAGAGTGCTGGTTAGACTGACTTTGTTTCAATCTACAATATCTCTCCAAGTGACCATATTTCTTGCAGTATCTACATTGAAATGGAGGCTTCCCCAACTTCTGCCAGCAATCCTTCTCCAAGTGATTAGTTTTCTTGTAGGTACCACAAGGTGGAAATCTACCTTTCTTTACTAGTTCACTTGAGGTTTCTGGAAGTTTTCCTTTTCCAAATTTATCTACAGGAGGCTTCTTACCCTTTTTGGACTGCTTGGACTTTTGCTTTGCTTGAAAAGCCCCTTCAACAACTTCTTCAGATCTCATTGAAACTCTTTGCTCTTGTGCTTGCAACTTGGAGATTAATTCTGCAACAGTGAGTGTTTTTAAGTCATAAGATTCTTCTATAGCTGAAATCTTAGACTCAAATTTGTTAGGAAGACTTATCATTATCTTCTCTACAACCTTTTGATCTGAAAAATCTTCGCCATACAGCTTAATTTGATTAACTATCTACATAAGTTTTGTAGAGTAGTCTTTTACACCTTTTGTTTCCTTCATCTTTAGCAATTCAAATTCTCTCTTCAAAGTTAAAAGCCTAACTGCTTTAACCCTCTCACTTCCTTCAAATTCTTCATTCAATTTATCCCAAGTCTCCTTTGCTATTTCACATGCCATTATCCTTGTAAAAATAATTTCTGATACTGCAAAATGAAGACATGTAAGTGCCTTGGGACTTCTAGTAACCAGCTCTTCATGCTTTTTGATTTCATTCAGAGTAGCATTTTCTCTCAAACGTGGAACTTGTGCTCCTCCATGCTCCACTACATCCCACAAGTTGAGAGCTTTAAAATAAGCTTTCATTTTGATAGCTCATATTTGATAATTCTCTCCTATGAAAATAGGAGGACCAGCTGTAGGAAAACTTCCAGATGCCATGTTATCTCTCACACAGAGTGTTTGATACGAAAGAACAAGGCAAAACAACAAGAAATTAAACCCACAACATGTAAGAAATCAGCTCTAATACCACTGTTGTAAAACTGAAGGTTCAAAGACTGGAAAGACACACAAAAATGAGAACAGAACAGCCTCTCTTGATGCAGAGGCACTGATATATTTTTTTTTATATATATATGAGAAATACAAAAGTTGCTTTACAAGTTTAGTCCATACCTAACACTGATAACTAACCATATATACCTCTGCAAAGCAAACTCCTTAAAACATGGATCATCACAAACTTTTCAACTAAACCAACATTTAAATACAAAAAAAAAAAAAAAATCTAGAACAATCATTACAATCATAATTTAGCAAAAAAAAAATAATAATAATAAACTGGTTTCCAAGAGAAATCTCAATGTTACTAACAGCCTTTCACAAGTTGCTGCAGATTGATCAGCTTCCCAGTCCAAACTGAACATGCATTGCTTTTGTAAGCATAAGCGGTGTAAGAGCAGTCATTCAAGCAGGTTGTTTCGAAATCCATGATACTTGTCGCTGCAAGAGATTGTGGATGTGCAGGCAATACCACGTCAGTATTTGCTAAAAACCTATCACCCTTTCCATTGGCAACACTGTTATTGTCACACAGCGGTTGGGTTTTCCTCGCACAACCACCAGAATAATTGTCCTGCAGGTTCCAATTCTGCTCTGAGGTAGGCCTGAAGCCTTGCAAACAACCACAGAAATGCTGAGTTTGCTCGGTGTTGCAACTTCCAAATGCTCCACAATAAGCATAAATCTCACAAGGTTGTCTTGTTATAGACCAAAACTAAAACCAAGACTTGGTAGTTTCTAACCAATACATTTGCCTGACCTGTCCTGAAGCATCCAGGATAAATCCAGATACAAAATTGGGATCTTTCACAACATATATAAAAGACTGCTCATTTTCATCCGAAATAAAAGTCATATCGAATAGATCATTAGCTTTTAAATATGCCATTTCTGGAATCAAGCTGTACATGTGTCCATTCCATATCCCAGTACGCCAGTAAATTTCAGATGCATTCCACATCAACACATATTGATTAGATCCATCTGGGTGCAGTTCAAGAGAGAAGAGACCTGGTGCAGGATCCTTTTTATTCTTCCACCAAGTAAGACGCTTCTTTTCTTTGGTCCGCTTATTTAATCCAACTTTCATGCCAAGAAGCCATGCATGAGTTGGTTTGTCAAAACTTTGCAATAAGAACTTCGATGAATTGATGTTAGACAAATCTCTCAAAACAAGATTCCCTTCATCCAGTAGCGCTGCTTCTATAGAACTATTTACATTTGTAGTGTTCAATTTTGTGGACCAAATTGGCATTTGGGACTCATCAAAAAGGACAAAATAGCCGTATGAAAATCTCAAAATAGAAGAAAATCGATCAGAAATCGGTTTATCTCTATTTGCCACCCAAACTATTGTTTGTTCAGACACTTTTTTGTCCACATGCCTAAATAGTGATGAAGAGTGCTGTTTATGATCAAGCTATCCTGATACAAAGCTATGTACCAGATTATTATTTTTTGTTTCTTTTGTGATACTTTTGTGTAATGATTTAGCAAGGATTAAATGAATGTATCTGCTTTGAATGAATTGTGGTGGAACTTAATTTTGGCATTAGACAAGGAAACAGATTTCCTTAAATTATGGAAATTTGGTATTGACTCATACTTTTTGTATCACTATAAATATGTTTTTACTGCAATGAAAAAGTAGTTCCCTTTTATAATTTCTGTCTTCTTCTTTCTAAATACGTATACACCAGAAACTTCCTACATCTGATATCATAACTAAATTGATCTTTGTAGGACTGTGTGTGAGAGAAAACAAGTAAGAAAACCTCACTTAAAAAAACCATAAACACTTGAGAGATTTGAGTAATCCTTGTGATGGCTACAAGTAGCAATATTTCTACTCTTTCTCCTCCAATCTTCACTAGAGAAAATTATCATGTGTGGTCTGTGAAGATGGAAGCATATCTCAGGCGTCTGCTACTATGGGAAGCTATTGAATCAAACTTTGAAACTGAATTGTAAAAGAATCCAACTTTGAATCCTGTCAGAATGTATGAAGAAAGGGTCTCTAGGAATTTAGAGCCTTGAGTAGTCTTTATTCAGCAGTAAATGAGACTATTTTTACAAGAATTATGGCATGCAAAACAGCAAACGAAGTCTGGGACAAGCTAAAGTCAGAATTTCAAGGAAATGAAAAGACAAAACAGATGCAGATCTTCAATTTAAGGAAGGAGTTTGAATTTCTCAGGATGAAAGAGACTGAGAATGTGAAGGAATATATTGATAAAGTCATGAAAGTTGTTAATCAAGGTTGCTAGGTGAGGACTTACCAAAAAGAAGAGTTATGGAGAAGGTAATGGTAACTCTTCCAAAAAGATTTGAGGCAAAGATCTCTTCACTTGAAAATGCTTGGGATCTGTCTCAGCTTTCTCTCACAGAGCTTGTAAGTGCTCTACAAGCTGTTGAGCAAAGAAAAGCATTTAGAGAAAAAGAAGGCTCAACTAAAAGGGCACTTACTACATCCCAAAAAGCAAATGTCCAAGCTGATGATGCAAAGAAAGGCTCTCATTCAAAGAGAGGTAAAGATAGAAATTTCATCAGAACAGCAAAGGAAGAAACAGAAAAGGCAAGTATCCACTTTGTCCTTATTGTAAGAAGACAAGTTACACCGAAAATTACTGCTGGTATAAGCCTGGAGTTTAGTGCAAATTCTACAAGCAGTTTGGATATATGGAAAAGGTTTGTCCAAGTTATGCTAATTATCGAAATCAGCCTCAGCCTGCTTAAGCTAATTAGGCACCTAAAGTTCAGGAGGAGGAGCTCTTTGTTGCTATTGGTGTAAAAAAATGCTCAGTTGCAGCTTAAAATATTGATGCTTGGATAGTTGATAATGGTTGCATACACCACATGTCAGCAAATTTGAAAAATTTCAAGACTTTTGATAGAGAGTACTCCTCAAAAGTGAGACTTGGTGATGGTAGACTTATGGATGTCAAAGGAAAAGGTGTTGTAACAGTGCAAACCTTATCAGGTACTAAACTTATTTCTCATGTTTTGATTGTACCTAATATCAAACATAATCTATTGAGTGTTGGCCAGTTATTAGACAAGAATTATGTTGTTAAGTTCAAAAACAGAACTTGTGAAATTTATGATCCTGATGGCTTGAAGCTTTTATCAACTAGAATGCATAACAGGAGCTTTAATCTTGGTTTGAAAAAAATGCTCAGTTGCAGCTTAAAATATTGATGCTTGGATGGTTGATAATGGTTGCATATACCACATGTCAGCAAATTTGAAAAATTTCAAGACTTTTGATAGAGAGTACTCCTCAAAAGTGAGACTTGGTGATGGTAGACTTATGGATGTCAAAGGAAAAGGTGTTGTAACAGTGCAAACCTTATCAGGTACTAAACTTATTTCTCATGTTTTGATTGTACCTAATATCAAACATAATCTATTGAGTGTTGGCCAGTTATTAGACAAGAATTATGTTGTTAAGTTCAAAAACAGAACTTGTGAAATTTATGATCCTGATGGCTTGAAGCTTTTATCAACTAGAATGCGTAACAGGAGCTTTAATCTTGGTTTGAAAAATTATGAAATTGAAGCATTTGTTGGTGTTGAATTTGATTCTTATCTATGGCATAAAAGGCTAGGCCATATTAATTTTGATGCTTTGAAGTTGCTTAAAAAGGACAAAATGGTGAATGATTTGCCTGTTATGACTGTAATTTCTAATGTCTGTGGTACCTGTCAACTACTTAAGTTGAGCAAAACTACATTTATTGTAAACCAAGCTTGGAGAGCAACTGAGAAGCTCCAACTGGTCCATACAGATATATGTGAACTTATGAGTATACCTTCTTACAATGACAGCAAATACTTTCTTTTATTCATTGATGAACTTTTAAGGTATTGTTGGGTCTATTTTCTCAAAAACAAATCTGAAGTGTTTTCTATGTCTCAAAAGTTCAAGGCTGTTGCAGAAAGTCAAAGTGCACATATGATCAAAACTTAAGATGTCACAATGATACTGAATATATTTCTTCTCAATTCTAGTCATTTCTTCAAAAGGTAGGCATTCATCATCAACTCATAGTCACTTATTCACCTCAGCAAAATGGTGTAAGTGAAAGGAAGAATAGATCGATCATGAACATGACAAGGTGCTTGTTGTTTGAAAAAGGATTGCCAAAGAAGTTATAGGCTGAAGCAGTTAATACTGCTATGTATTTGCATAATAGACTTCCAACTAAAGCTGTTGATGGTAAAACACCTTATGAAGCATGGATAGGTGTTAAACCATCAGTGGCACACTTGAAAGTCATTGGTAGTATTTGTTATCCCCATGTATTAAAGGTAAAAAGAGACAAATTGGACCAAAGAGTTGATGTTGGTATGCTTGTTATATACAGTATTGTCTTAAAGGGATATAGAATTTTAAATCCCATAACTGAAAAGGTTTATGTGAGCAAAAGTGTAAAGTTTAATGAAAATGGTGGCTGGAATTGGGAGAAAATGATTGGAGAGTCCTCAAATCAAAATACCAGTGCTGAAAGTGCACCTCAGCTTCATGGTGAAACTTTTGAGGAGGAGGATTCTGATGATGAGCATTATGCTGTGAAAGGCACCAAAACTTTGCAAGATGTCTACAGTAGTGCAATGTTGCTATATTTGAACTTGCCACAGTTGATCAAGCTTTGTAGTCTCCAAAATGGAAAGCAGCCATAGAGGAAGAATTTAATATAATAGTAAAAAATGACACCTAGGTACTTGTTGACAAACTAGAAGATCAACAAGTAATTGATACAAAATGGCCATTCCGAATAAAGATAAATGCTAATGGCTCGATCAGCAGATATAAGGCTAGATTAGTAGTGAAAAGCTAGTTTTAGTAGCAAGGCATTGAGTTTACCAAAACTTGTGCTTTCGTAGCTGGATTTGATACAATTAGATTATTGCTTGCTCTTGCTGCTCACAAAGGCAAGAGAATCTATCAACTTGATGTTAAATTAGCATTCCTCAATGGTGTTCTTGAAGAGAAAATTTACATTGAGAAATCTTAGGGTTTTTGTCAAGCCCCTCTTCCTTACACACTAGGTAGCCTGACCAGTAACCCCATGATGGCTTCCAGATGGGATTTGCATCAGCTGAAAGGTTTCTATGAAGCTAAACCTTTTTCTTATTCCTGAAAACCTTTTTAAAACTTCTTAATATCTTTTCTAATGGAAATGTGTAGGAATTTTTTCTTTTTCAAAATACATTTACAAATCAGGTTTTCTAAAAATTTGGTAGCACAATTGTTATTTTTCTGAAAATTTCACCCTGTAAAAACAAGATAAATACCTATACACTTCTAAAAATCACATTTTCTTAACTTCCAGGCCTTAGGCCCTCTTTCAATTTCACCCTCAAATGCAATTACAATTCTAATTTAAAAGACAAATCAAACTCATCAAATTTGCTTAAAACAATTATGTTTACGAAATCATAAAACATTATACAAAATATACATGTATAAAGATTTTCCAAAACAATATTTACAAACATGTACAAAACTTAAAATATATGCATATACATGATATTTCCAAAAATAGAGGCTAGTGCAGTAGCATCGTATCTTCAATCAGCATGTGTGTCCGACGAAGCTCTTTTTGTTGTGTGGTTGATACTTGCACCTAGGGAGGTTTTTTTTTTTTTTTTTTTTTTTTTTTAAATAAAACAGGAAAACGAGTGGTGAGTATAACCTCAATGAGTGGAAATACTTTAGGCTTTGAAATTTTTGTTCAAAATATATATCTATCCTCTCAAAATAATTTTGAAAACTATTAATAGTTTGTTATATGTTATAAGCTTATAAAACTAGCATAAATCATTTGTATTCTTTCTCTTGAAATCTCAAATAATTTCATAAAACATATTTTTCTTCTTTTCTAAAACCTTATGCTCAATGACGTGGTTTTTCTTTCCTTAAATTGCCTATAAGGTAACCTAGGGAAATCTTGTTCTTCGTGATGGTGCGTAGACACACCACTGGAACCAGGAACTTCCACCATGTGTAGTCGCAGATATGAGAACTTTGGGATCACGCTTCCCACCTAACATCAGGGAGTTCTACACTACCCCATACGTGCAAAGGGTGATACACTGATACAAACCCCCTAAGTTAGTAACTCTCCCAACCACTCTTACTATACACGCATAGGGTATTTTGGTTGGGTGTAATTGGGGCTTAGGGTAAACCAAAGATATATAAAAAATTTTTCAATGTGCTTGAAACTTTCTTTTCTCTTTAACTAGAAAGCATATTGATTTAGCTTTAAAAATACTTTGTCCTCTAGTATGTGATTTATAGTTGAAATATTTCCTTTCTAAGGCAAAAACCTAAAAACTTTACAAAATTTCCTTAGCATGTCTCTTATGCATGTCTTTTACTCAAACATATCAAATCGCTTTGTTTCTAAAGTATATAAACATTTATAATATGAATTTCAAAAACTTACATGCATTATATAAAAATATAATAACATACTAAAGCAAATCAATTCAACATAATAACTTGGTTACTAAAATAAACATTGCAATGTGAATACTCATTTGATAAATTCATAAAAACTTTATAAAATCCATAGTCACTACTTACTTTCAAATTAACAACCCACTCCTTTATGCTTTTTTCCGATCACTGTTTCACCTATATTTTAATACAAACGAATTTTTTTATTAGAACTTACGCACACATTGATATTTAACTTCAATTACGGAACGATATCGAAATATTTGTTTTCAAGTCGTACTAACTTTTATCAATCACATCCAATATCCATTTGAAATCTTAACAACAACGCACGGAATTCACTTCTATTTAAGCCCAATTCTTATACTAATGCAATAAATGATACTTGAAATCATCCTAACCATTTTAACTGAATCTAAACCAAATTTTTACACCATCCCTCTTATTCAATTTTCTTATCGAATTTACATTTGAACATACACAATAGGGTGTAAATTCTAATGAACTTCATAAAACAATACACTTTTGGAATTTTGAAAAATTTGGCTGTGAGATGACTTTTTAACAATCATTGAGTTTCCTATCAATTTCCATGCCAATTCTAACATCAAACAGCCCATAAAAATATACAAACCAACTAAAAACTATTTTCTATCACAACATCATCTCTTAGCCGAAACATAGCATATTTATATACCAACCTTTATTTTTCATTTCAATCAAAAACCTGATATCTCAACACATTCAAATGCATGGAAATCATTCAAACAAATCAAACTCAAATCAACCATAAAACCCTTGCTTTGGCTGAATACAAACCAGCCCCTAACACTAATTTTTCTTCAATTTAAATCATTAAAATCCATCCTAAACTCATCATATTATTGGTAAAATCATCAAACAATATTTCCATCATAAAGACCTCACTTTGGCCGAACCAACACAAGCATCCATCATCAAATTTTCTATCAACATCACACTAATTTCACATGTAACACTTCAACCATCACTTTAAGACATTAATCATTCAAACCCAAACATAATCTCACACAATCCATCCATTACACAATTTAAACCATGAAAACTAGTTGCTCACCTTATCCCTTATCAAATCAACTCCAAATGGAGGGGTTTTGCTCCAAGACTTTTATGCAAACTTGATGGATTTGAAAACCACTTGAACAAACTTTCCAAGTACTCAAGACAGCTGCTGCACTTCTTTTCTTCCTCGGCAGAAACCACACAACTCACACACTTTCTTTTTCTTTCTTTTAGTCCAAAAACACCCCTTTAAACCGAATGTGTGATTTTTCTCTTGTTTGACTAAATTGCTCTTGTTTTGTCTTGATTCAACACCCTTTAATGATCGAATGTGATTGCTTCTTGCTTTTTGTTACATTTTGTTTCTTGTTTGATTGATTCTACTCTTCTTTATCTCCTTCACTTTATTTATTTATTTTATTCAACTTTATCTATCAACCACAAAATCATGCCACTTGTCAAGCATCTACACCTCCTCTTTGCCACTTGTCACTAATCTAATCATTCTCCTCTCTTTAAATGCCAAGTGTCCTCTTTCTCACCATTCCATGCATTTGTTTTATTTTTTTTATGTTTCTATGCTCGAAACCATTTTCGATCTATTTGGAAATTATATGAAAATTAAATTAATACAACAGAAAATTCTACTAAAATCTTATTTATACCTATGGTCACTTTAAAAATCATTTCATTACTTCACAACTAAAATCACTCCCGATCTTATCCAGGAATTTTACTAAAATTCCCTTTACACATTTGGTACCGAAAATTATTTCAGTTCTCTCTGAATACTGTCTACAGGACACTAATCAAATAGAGTACTTCCATTCAATATACTTTGAATCACTTAAAATCTCTTCGAATAGACTTATCTTTACTTTGTTTTAGTTTCCATTAATTCTAATATTAATTTCGAAACTTTTAATCTACGAGATTCGTTTTCCAAAAATTACTATTCACATGGACACTTTCCATTCGAAAATACTATTCATAAAAAAAAATTTATCTCATGAAACTTGAGGAAATGTCCGCTTTCCAGAAATCATAATTCACTTGAAAATACTATTCATCCAAAAATACTATTCATTTCGAAAATATTATTCATCCTGATATATTTTTATTTCTCTTAAATACAAAAAATTCTAAACTTTACAGTTTTGCTATCAAAAGTGTTGGTGATAAAGTTTATTTGTTGAAATTGACACTATATGATTTGAAACAAGCCCATAAACCTGGTATGCAAAGATTGATGACTGCTTGCTTGACTTAGGATTTGAAAGGAGCATCAATGAAGCAACATTGTATGTGAAGCAAGTAAGGGCTGCAATTCTAATTGTTTTAGTCATGTAGATGATATTCTTGTCATTAAAAGCAATCCAAGTTCTGTAAAAGAGTTTAGAAAGCAAATGAAGGGCATGTTTGATATGAATGATTTGGGGCAAATGTGTTATTTTCTAGTTTCAATAGGTATTTTCATTTCTCAAAAGAAATATGCAACAACATTGTTGAAGAAGTTTTCTCTAACCGGTTGCAAAGCTATCAATACTCCAGCAGTTCATAGATTAAAGTTATAAGCAAATGATGGCTCAACATCTGTTGGTCCTTTAATTTTTAGGGGTCTAATTGGTTCATTGTTGTATTTATCAATCACAAGGCTAGACATAATGTATGCAGCCAGCATTCTATCAAGATACATGCACATGCCAATTGAAAATCATCTCAAAGCAGCCAAAAGGGTCCTAAGGTATATTCAGGGTACAATTTCATATGGTGTGCTGTTTAGGAGGAGTTCAGTCTTGAAACTACTTGGATTCATTGATAATGATTAGGCTAGATCACTTGAAGACTTAAAAAGCACCTCAGGCTATTGCTTTACCCTTGGATCAGGTGTTATATCTTAAAGTTCAAGGAAACAAGGCTCTATTGCTCAGTCAACTACTAAGGCAGAATATATGGCTACATTTGCTACTGTTAATCAAGTCTTATGGCTTAGAAAAGTTATGAATGACTTGAAATTTAAGTAAGAGGCTCTATAGAAATTTTGTATGATAATAAGTCTGCTGTTACAATGGTTAAAAATCCAGTTATTCATGGAAAAACTAAACACATTAAAATCAAATATCATGTTATTAGAGAAGCAGCAAAGGAAGGTAAAGTTATGTTGTTGCATTGTTCAGCAGAGGAATAAGTTGCTGATATTTTCACCAAAGGACTGTAGAAGAATAGATTTGGAGAACTTAGAGACAAGCTTGGTGTTGTGCATAGCTCTTGCATCAAGAAGGAGCAATGAAGATTGCAATTTATGATCAAGCAGTTCTGATACAAAGCTATGCACCAGATTATCATTTTTTTGTTTCTTTTGTGATACTTTTGTGTAATGATTTAGCAAGAATTAAACGAATGTACCTACTTTGAATGAATTATGGTGGCACTTAATTTTAGCTTTAGACAAGCAAATAGATTTCCTTAAATTATGGAAATTTGGTATTGACTCATTCTTTTTGTATCACTATAAATATGTTTTTGCTATAATGAAAAAGTAAGTCCCTTTTACAATTTCTATCTTCTTCTTCTTTCTAAATACACATATACCAGAAACTTCCTACAAATAGTAGCTTAAAGATTTACTTGGCTTAAAGAAGCCTAATTCAAAGAACCCACCTACAGAGACAACAGTTTGATCACCAGAGAGAGACTGGTTGCCAAAGATGGAGTCAGCTCCACTGGAGACATTCCATTTGAGTGAGAAGCACATTAACAAGAGAACAGAAAACATGAACCATTGGTTCTTCTTGACATGATCCATTGCTAGCTATAGCAAATTCTGTGAAGGAAAGATAGATATCTCAGGCAGCAGATATATGCACACTTTAGTAAAGTTAAGACCTTAAAATCATTCTAGATTTTGTACCATATCTCTAGAGGTTCAAGTTATTAAACTACTTCATCTTATAAAATATAGGCAGGCCATGTTGTTCAGACACTTAAGGCTTTTAGGATGAAAACAAATAATTGTAGTTGTGCAAATATTTGAGCTTACTACATGACCAACCAAATAAATACTAAATTATACAAAGAAATTGTTTTCAACCAAAGGTGTAAGATCTGATTAGGTGACAACTGACAAGATTTGCTAAGATGTAACCTTGTGCAAAGCTACAACATGCCATTAACATCTGGGGTGTTAAATTATCGAACATTGCTTACCGAAGGAGAAAATCTTGATTATAAAGCCTGAAATTGGAGAACAAGATGCATTGTCTACCAATCAGAAAAGCATATGTTTCTCAATCACAATATATTAGATAACTAATTAATTAGGTTATATATATAAATCCTCTCCATTAGCATAAAACTAATATATTAGTAGTGCATGCACATATATTTTCATTTCATTTTTTGTAAGAATGCTTAGTGGTTCTTTGGTGCATAGAGAAATTTTAGGTGTTTGGAAAGAATACAAATCAAGTTCTATAAATTACAACTTACAGTCTGTGTTGAACATTTTCATGCAAATACAAGGTAGATTATATTTGCACCATAAATATAACAGGGTCCACAATCCACATAGCAAACAAATCTGGCTTTGGATTTGATAATGTCCTTCTCAGTTTTTATTAGACTTGTTGCCAAGTAACCATAGACTGAAGACTGTCAAGTTCCCAATCTAAATGGTAATTGGCAAGTATAATTGACCTTCAACTAAAAGTTTTGCCCTAGATTAGTGGAATGGAACAATTAAATGATAATTAACAAGTACAATTGACATACAACTAGAAGTTCTGTCCTGGAGAAGTGGTAAGAAATGATGGAGAATGTACGTTAAGGAGATTTTAATATAGAAATTAGTAGAAATAAAATTTTTGTTTGCTTTCAAGAGTTGAAAGTTTATGCAATTTTGTATTATTTATTTCTAATTGTAGATATCCTCCACTAATACAATCTTAAATTAAATTATGAGACATATTAGTAATACATATATATGTTTTGATTTTTTTTTTCCTAAGATTTCTTAGTGGTTACTTGACCAAAGTCACCCTGCAACTTGTTTTGCTTGTAGATTTTGCTTATGAACCTAATGTTACCAGTCTATGATCCTTGATGTGATTGATATTGCATGTTTGAACCACATAGTGCCTAAAAGTTTATTCTTCTCTCACATAAATTGGAACAGTTTTTGTCATTTTCTGGTTAAACAAATTTTTTGTGTTTCCACAATTATAGAACCCCAAAAGGCAATTTTGTTAACAATGTGACCTTAACCATGTTCAATAAGATTACCTTAAAGTCACATAACTAGATGAGAGTATACACTATTGGTATCATATTAGTCAATATGTTTAAAGCAATATACCCAATTAACTATAATGTCCTGCATTGAAAATCAACACAATAAAAAATTCGGACAGTTAATTTAAGAGAAAATGCATAAAATGACTCAATTAGATAGAGGAACCTCAAAACTGACCTTATTATTTTTTATTCTTAAAAAGATATGGAATGGACAAAAATACCCTAAAGGAAAATGGGCGCCAGAACATGCATCTTAACTCGCCAGCTATTGAAATACATGCATAACTCATTTGTCTCTTCATCCATTTTGCCCAACTGCTGAAATACATGCATAACCCATTTTTCTCTTCTTCCATTTGCCTCTTCTTAGTGTGTTATGAACCTCTATGCATGCTAACCCGTGAGCTACTGAATTGTATGCACTTAACTTGTCTCTTCTTCCATTTGCATGTTGTTAGTGTATTGTGAGCTTCCATGCATGCTAACCCACCAATTTCTCAAATGCATGCATAACCTATTTGCTTCTTCTTCCATTTGCCTCTACTTAGTATGATGTGACCCTCCTACTGAATGTAGCCTTCTATTTTGTCTCTTCCCACACCTTAGTCAGTCTTCTTAGTTTCCACATTCTACTGTCTTCTCAATTCCAACACCCAAAGTGTCTTCTCTCTTTCGACGGTCGATAAAAGGAATGAGGGAGGTTTTGGATGACATTGTACTATGCCATAGCTATCACACATCTTGTCTGCTATAGCGACTTTTTCTCTGCGGGTGGTAAGTTTATTTGACTAGTTTTACTTGCTATGGATATCCGAATGTGGTAAGTTTATTTGACCTGTTCTTCTGTGGGTCTGTTTGGTGTATTTTATGTGTGGTGTTGTGGGTATTAATAGAATGAGTAAGTTAGACTAAATTGGTAGTTGTTAATATTGAATGTTTAATTGAAATTTTGTAAACGATTTCATTCATGGTATTTGATAATGGTAATGTAAGTAGTGGGTTGAATGAAAACCAATGGTTTAGGTTAGGATTCCTAACGTGAAGGTTGGGATAGCCTTTAAGCTGGGAGACATTAGTGCAGATTGAGAATCCCAACCTAACTCATGTTGAGAATGTAAACGTCAAGGTTGGGAATCAAAAGATTCAGCTGAGAATCCAACGTGAAAAGGAATCTCAACCTCAATGTGAAAAGGAATTCAGTTGAGAATCTGTACAAAGGTTTGTTTTGTTGACATACATGCAATTTGCTTAGAGGAAAAATTAAAAAATACAACTTGCACTTATTCGAGAGATTGTGAGAGTTGTAGTGCTTGTTTGGCACAAACCAGGAGGAAGCAATGTTTGGATATATGTATTGACCACAATATTGCCTTCATTTGACAGGTTGAAAGACACAGATAAAGTTCGGATTGTAATGCAATACAATGGTGAGTGGATGAATAAGGGAGGAAACGTTATGTACGAAGGTGGGAAGACAAAAGGAATTTTGTTGTCGAAGACAGCAGTGTACGAAGAATTACACGATGCAGTATGTCATGCAGTTGATATAAGCCCAACTGAATTTGCAATTATAATAAAGTTCAAATATAAAATGTGTGATGTCGCCCCACCAATTGATGTGTTTAATGATAGTGATGTTGAGTTCTTTATCGCTGAAGTGAGTGATGTAATGACGAGGAATCCATTATGCATTACAATGGAATGTAAAGGTGACTCTACAGCAGCGACATTAGTAGGTGATGAAGAATGGGCTACAAAAGTTGGAGTAAAAGATGCTGGAGAAAAATGTTTGGGTAGTGAAGTTCTGGATACTACAGAACTGATAATGAGCGATGAAGATGTGATCGGGGTTGATAACTATGTAGACCTTAGATTTGATCATTTAGGAACCGAAGCTGCAGATGTGTGTACATCTCTATTGGCACCTACGAAAGCATCACCAATTGATAAGGTTGACAGTTTAAATGAGAAGAAGCTGAAATCAGAACAAGTTGAATGGGATGGTCATATAGCAACGACATCTTCGATTCCTGAGGCAATAGATGGTGGCTGTATTAACAGTATGTGCAATAGTGTTAAAGAAGTTTGGCCTAGTGATATATTCTCCAATAAGGAGGAGCTACAACTAAATATAAGAATGTTAGCCATGGGTAGACAATTCAATATAAGAGTGAAAAAATCCACGAAAGAGTTATTGGTTATGGCTTGTGTGGAGAAAAGTTGCAAGTGGTGGCTACGTGTAACCAAATTTGCCAGGTCAGAAGCTTTTTGTGTGCGGAAGTACATTCCAGACCACACTTGTTCTCTTGATGCGCTCATTTTTTATTGTCCACAAGCAATAAGTAAATTGATTGGGCATTGCATAAAATGGAAGTATGAGGGTGCTTCTCAATGTTACCACCCAAATGACATAGTTAAGGACATGAAGAAAAGGTATGGGCTGAGTTGTAATTATAATAAAGCATGAAGGGCTAGAGAGGTTACAATGACATTAGCAAAGGGATCACTGGAACAGTCTTATAGTGTGCTTCCGTTGTATTGTGCGATGTTGGAAATGAAAAATCCAAGGACTGTCACGCACATTGAATGCGATGATTCCAATCGATTCAAGTACTTTTTCATGGCATTAGGAGGTTCTATTGTTGGATTTAGAACTTCCATTCGACCCGTTATAGTCGTTGATGGAACATTCCTAAAATCCAAGTATAAAGGTACCCTATTTATTGTGACTTGCATGGATGGAAATAACCAAGTGTACCCATTAGCTTTTGGCATTGGAGATTCAGAAAATGATAATGCATGGATTTGGTTTATGACAAAGTTACATGGGTGTATTGGAGAAGTTACGGATCTTGTGTTCATTTCAGACCGAAACACAAGTATAGCAACAGCTATTGCACATTCGTTTCCAGGGGCATTGCATGGAATATGTATATATCACTTGGGGCAAAACATGAAGGCCAATTGTAAAGGTGGTGATGTGCAGCAATTGTTTTATAAGGATGCCAAAGAATATTGGGTTACAGTGTTTAGTGCGCTTATGTCTCAAATTGCAAGAGTTAATAGCAAGATAGCTGAGTATTTGATGTTTGCGAAACCTACCAAATGGGCTAGATGTGAGTTTGATGGTAGAAGATATTTCATAATGATAACAAACATTGCAAAGTGTTTGAATGCCATTTTGAAGGAGGCACGAAAGCTACCGATCACAAAGTTAATCGAGCATATACGTGGTGTACTTCAAAGATGATTTTGGGAAAGGCTTGAGGAAGCTGCAAAAATGCCAACGCCAATGACCAGATGGGTTAAAGCGAAGCTGTGATAGAGGATGAAGAAAGCATGTACTTATCCTATGCATCCTATTGATTCAGAAAAGTATCTTGTCATAGATGAATATTTGAATCCAGTTGTGAACCTGCAGAATAGAACGTGTGATTGCAAAAAATTTCAGTTAGACCAATGTGCCATGTGCATATGCACTAGCAGCCTGTAGTAGTCGCCACATATCTTGTTATGACTACTCTGCTTTATACTATATCATGGAAACATTAGTAAAAGCTTATACAGCTTCCATTTATCCGGTTAGGCATGAAGATGACTGGATTTGGCCTGAACATGTTGAAGTTCCTATTATCCTACCACCTAAAGGTTGTAAGCCGCGTGGACGACCTACCACAAAAAGAAAACCTTCAAAAGGTGAAGCTAAGAAACAAATAAAGTGCAGTAGATGTGGTGACTTTGGACACAATAGATAAAAGTGTAGAGCACTAATTCCAGTATGATTAGCAATTGCACGAAAATGGGCTGCAAAATTTACAATGTAAGATAGCAACTCCTTAATCATAATGTAAAGTGTACTGCAATTGGTTTAAAGTCTTTGTTTTGTCTTTTATGTGATTGGTTTGTATTTTGGTGGTAACCTGAAATGCTGCAACTAAATGTCATCATTTCAGCCTCATCCCTATAGGTTGGCATTTTTCACACAAGCTGAATGTTGTACAAGTTTTTCACGCAAGCTGAATCTGTCCTAATATTCTTAATGTAAGGGTCAAGAGCGTTAAGAGGAAGCAAATGGTTTCACTAGAAACAGGTCAAATGACAGAGAAGAAACAGTTTGCAGCAGTATGCTTAAGGTTTAAAGATGTGCATTGCATGAATGATGTTTCCAATTTAAAAGCTATAGAATTCCCTTGTCTGATAAGTCAGTGTCAAGTTAAAAGAGGTTTTTGGCTGGCAAACTTCTCAACCTAATGCTCTTAAATTTTTGGATAAATGATCTTCTACTTGATTTGCTACATTGTTGTTGACAGGGCCTTTGTTGTTAATTTATTGATTTAATAAATGACCTTTTTACAAATAAGCTCATTTAGTAATGAGAAATGAAGGACTCTTGCTCTCCAAATCTAGTTACTTGCAACATAATGCTTAAAGCTTACTCGGAATAGGGTTGGTTTGAAGGAGCAAAAAAGCTGTTTCAGAAGATGTTAGAAGACAACAATCATATGAGCAGTGGATTTGATAACAAGGATCTCATCATACCAGACATCTACACATTCAACACCCTGTTAGAAGTATGTATTGCAGATAAAAGGTGGGATGATGTTGACCTTGTCTACAGAAGGATGTTGCAGCATTGATATTTTTTCAATGCAAAACATCATCTTCGAATTATGTTGGATACTTCAAGGGCTAGAAAGGTACATATATATTTTGATCCCCCACTAATAAAAATTAAATTTCTAGCAATAGCAATATTGCTTCTATTTCGTTATATACCTGTCTAAATGGATAGATATGAAGTGTGATAAGCATAGTTGTCACCTCGAGATCCCCTCAAACAAAGATACTGAGACAATTGTGTAAAATGGATGATAACAAAACTGAAGGAGCTATGCTGCAAAAAATCCTAAACTGGTTAGCTCAGTCACACATGAATAGGTTGACTATAGGTAGTTAGCCAAATATGAAAAGGTTGTAATAGCAATAGAACAAATACTTTTTCAAAGTTCTATGAACAAATTGAAACCAACTCCTTCTCACAATGTGATAGTGACAACCCTAAATAACGATTGCAAGTAACCGTAAACTCAGCGATTCCTGGTTATGTTATCCAGCTTCTTCAACTAAACTTGTGAAATCAGAAAACTATAGCAACAAGCATGCTCTTCCAAGGTTTTATAGAGTAAAAATATGATAGATGTATTTTTGCCACTTTGTAATGGAAACCACCGGTACTTGTATACATCACTGGCTTGTTTGTTTTCTCATCACGGAACCTGAACTAGTTTCCTATATGATATTCTGACATCCCGTCAATGCCTTATACCTAGATTTGATATTTGAAGTTGACATCATAACCATGTGTTTTGGAACAGTGTTATAGTTAATGCATTATGGATATGATTGAAGTGTGCTCTTTTGGTTATCGAAAATTCTCTTCTTGTCAAAAAATAATGCATTTCAATAAGCATTCACTTCGTGGAAATCTTCTACTTGGTTGGCCATGCCGTGCATTCTCTCTCATTCTGTGCCTTGTGTGAGACGAAGCTGAAACAATCTAGAATAACTATTTTGGTTTTGATATTTGAAAATTTCATAAATAATAACTTTTTACTATAAATTGCATTGTCTAGATGTGATGCTACCGTATCTTTTATTTTATTTTTATTTATGATAGCTATGACAACAATGTTGTTGCTGTTAATGTTTTGCAAGTAGAACTGCTAGAAACAACCTAGCAGCACTTGGTACAGACTACTCGAATTCCTCCATCGCCTCTTATCAAAGAAAGGTTTTGCATTGGACTTGAAAACAAGGACTACTTTTCTGTTGTTTCTTGCAGAACTAGTCTTCCAGTTGGTGATTGGCCAGAATTTTCTGAGAATGCATGGTTGAACTTATTGGAAAAAATTTGTTGGCATTTTGGAGAGGATACTCTTGTTCAATTACTGCATGAGGCTAGCATCCATACCAGAAGCAGCCTTCCAAATTCAGTATTGCTGAATCTAATATCTTATTGTAATGTATTTTTAAGGACTCACATTGTGCTTGCAAGGAATTTGAGAAATACTCCCTCTACTGTATTATCTGAAAGTGCTTTGAATGAAAAATTATTATTAGTTTGTGTTATGATTTATGAAGTGCAATGGATGTGTAATTTGTCTGACATTTCATTATAATGATTTCATTTTCAATTTAAAGGAGTCTTCCATTTTTTTACTTGAAAGTGTACACCAAATAAGTTAAAGGCCTATCAATACATTTATTATTATTTGTTCACATATAAGCTTGTAAATTATTCATAGCAATTTATAAAATGCATTTGTTGAGAATCAAATCCTCAACACCTTAGTGAGAATGAATAAACTTATTTTGTTCACAAATTTTCACTTGATGCAATAGTTACAAAATAAAAAGAATGAACATATCAAATAATAACAGATGGAGTGATTTACATAAGCAATTGTAGAGTTCATCTACATTATAATATTACATTTATTAATGTCATTCAATGTATATACATTAATTAATTTATTTTGTGTCCATTCCAATACTACATAAAAAAATAAAAAATAAAAAAATAAAAAAAAATTAGTCTTAATGGAGATCAATTTCATTTGCACGAAATACATCATATGTTCCATTCAGTCATTTGTAATCCTTTCTACGTTCCAATCAAGCGTCTACATCCCATGTTCCAGTAGCACTCATAGAAATTGCCTCATCATCGTTGTCATGACGTCAGCTTAGTGCAAATCAAATGCTTACTGTCATGCTATTAGCTTACTGAAAATCAACTAGTTACTGTCATGTCGTCAGCTTAGTGGAAATCAACTGCTTACTGTTAGATGTAATGGCAATATGCCATGTTTCAGCAGTAGCAACTCACATATAATTAGCATAGATTATTGATGGGTTCTGTACATCAAGTAAAAATGATAGAAAGTGGATTACATGAACACAATTACAAGCCACAGTCAACCCACATATAGATCATCAAGATAGGTAGAAAAAAATTGCAGGTTTTCCCTGAACATATAAGTACATTTATAGGTAATAGCCACAACATGAGTAATTCCACATTCTTTTGCAAAACATTTTAAGTACTATGTAAAACATCATACAAAGTAACCAAGATGTCAACTCAAGTACAATATAATCCATGGTTAATAGTGACAAATCATAGCTACAGAACATACATTATCAATGAAGCAGTGTATATACCAATACTGATATTTCGTTCAAAAAAGGAATACAGCACCACCATGAAACCATTCTAGTTTTTAAACTACTATTTACTGATATTACCTTGCTAAACATAAGCATACAATCTGTTAAACCAGTGTGCCAAAATAGTAGTTTCAGTTATTGTCAAAACTCATGCAACATCATTTTCAACTGTATCTGTCTGACTACTGAAGTCACTTAACCACTAACTTGGTCAACACATAAAGAAGGAATAGCTTTTTGAGTAAGTTGGATTGTTTCAACATGATGTCAAAGTAACCATTTAAAACCTCTATAGTGGACTGCTAAGAATTCAAATATTATTACCGCCATGTAATCGACGAGACCATTTCCATAAGTCAAGAGCTAGTTGCAATCGAAATCTGGTATGTGGGATTTGTTGAATGAGTTCACCGCCAGACTGTTCGTCATGTGTTCAGCCAACTTGATAACGAATATCTCATAATCACCACTACTACATAAAAGTGACAACAAACCAGTTAACACATAACGTACATATAGGTAAAAATAATATAAATAAACAAAATCTGGTATAGCTCTTACCTTGTTTCTTGTTGTGGCGTGTCGTCGCATCGTGACAGTGTCCATCTGTCCTTCGTATACTAGTCTGCAGTCATGCGTGCATTTGTCCTATAATGATCAGTCTTCTGAAGTAGCAGTGGCAATAGTGTTTGTATGGGTTGCAAAAATTGTTTGTAATTGCGTACATAGGAGCCCAGTGTGTCAAAGAGGGTAATAGTTTGCTCATGTAAGTGTAGTTTGATGAGGACCCAATGTACACCCCTATAATTCAATGGCATGTACAGCTACCAACAGGACAAAAATGACCACTCAATTGCAAGAAATTCAGTATGCTATCATCGACGGTCCAGTCCATGGACGACAGACTACCTTCCCTAATGTGTCTTTGTTGCCAAACACCTCCCCCATTGCGTATCTGATACACATGACATCGTCTTCCCATTTAAGTTTTTTCTTGGTATAACACTCTCATTTACTTAGCAAATGTTGCTTCATATATTAAAGGCAAAAATTCAATTAGTAAGGGAAAAGGTATGATGCTTGACCACGTAGCTTACTGTAAGCAAAACAATATACTTACCCCAAACAAAATATCCGTTGTTATGAATGCTTCCATCTTGGTGGTAGGCCACCTCATCGACTTCCATCGAATAAAGCAGAAAGTCGCATCCATATGCTAAAACATAGGGAAAATGTGAATGTTGCTACTGACTTATATATGTATGACATACCTACTTGTGATATTCATTTTATGTGCCGAATTAGCCAACCAGACATCCGGTTTGGACAAAGCCTAAAACCATTGCCGATTATGGTGCCCTATTGGCAAAGGAACCATAAGTCTGTAGTGACATTCAAGTGATTGACAACTTGTTATCAATGAAGCATATACCACAGTAAAAGATAGTAAGAATAAAGTAAGAAGGACATAAACATACAACTCATTCAGTACATCTTCATTCCGTCATGCTTTAAATGCTTGAAGTTCCGAATCGGATAGAACCAGAAATGGTTAGAATTTGTTGAGCTTTTTGGGAACAACTTCAATTTCCTGAAATAGAGACGAAATTTGTGGACCCTTTTTCCACTTTCTCTTAATAAAGTTGGATTGTGGTATGATCTTCATACCTGAACTCCCACCGCCCCAGAAGCTTTGCCAAACCAAAACCTGCCACTTTTGGACAAAATTCAGCATTTAATAGAATGTTTTCTGGCTTTATATCACAGTGTATGATGCAGTCCCTGCACTTCTCGTGGAGATAAGCTAACCATGTTGCTGTCCCCAGTGCAATGTTGTACCTTGTTTCCCAATCTGCAATCCAGAACCTTCAAGTCGTTTTAATGGAACAGAAAAGCATCCAAAGAGCCATTGGGCATGTAATCATAGACCAACAACTTTCTATCACTTTCAGAGCAGAATCCATGAAGAATCAGATTGACGTGTTGGATATTCCCTAGTGTGCTTGCTTCTATTCGGAATTGCTTCTCTCCTTGGCTAATGCTTTCAAGTTTCTTCACAGCTATGACACTTGAGGCAGGCAACACCCCTTTGAACACAGAGCCAAAACCTCCTCCACCCAACTTTTCTGTAAAATTTTTCGTTGCATTCTGTAGATCGTTGTAGGCAAAGGCCACCAATGAACCCTCCACTGCTTTTGTCATATTGATTACTCTCTTTCTCCTCCTCAAACATGGCAAGGACTATGAGAACTAAAAGCACCACAGAGCCTCTAACACCTATGGCTACTTTTGTGTTAGTTTTAGGACTCGAAAACTCAGAAGCTGCATGCTTGATATAAACAGTTTTCCCATTTGGATCGCCTTTCACAAGTTGTTGCAGATTGATCAGCTTCCCAGTCCAAACTGAACATGCATTGCTTTTGTAAGCATAAGCGGTGCAAGAGCAGTCATTCAAGTAGGTTGTTTCGCCATCCATGTTACTTGTCGCTGCAAGAGATTGTGGATGTGCAGGCAATACCACGTCAGTATTTGCTAAAAACGTGTCACCCTTTCCATTGGCGACACTGTTATTTGTCACACAGCAGTTGGGTTTTCCTCGCACAACCACCAGAATAATCATCTTGCAGGTTCCAATTCTGCTCTGAGGTAGGCCTGAAGCCTTGCAAACAACCACAGAAATGCTGAGTTTGCTCGGTGTTGCAGCGTCCAAATGCTCCACAATAAGCATAGATCTCACAAGGTTGTCTCGGTGTAGACCAAAACTGAAGCCAAGACTTGGTGGTTTCTAACCAATACATTTGCCTGACCTGTCCTGAAGCATCCAGGATAAATCAAGATACAAAATTGGGATCTTTCACGAAATATATAAAAGACTGCTCGTTTTCATCCGAAATAAAACTCACATTGAATAGATCATTAGTTTTAAAATATGCCATTTTCGGAATCAAGCTGTACATGTGTCCATTCCATATCCCAGTACACCAGTAAATTTCAGATGCATTCCACATCGTCACATATTGATTAGATCCATCTGGGTCCAGTTCCAGTGAGAAGAGACCTGGTGCAGGATCCTCTTTATCTTCCACCAAGCAAGACGCTTCTTTTCTTTGGTCCGCTTATTTAATCCAACTTTCATGCCAGGAAGCTATGCATGAGTTGGATTGTCAAAACTTTGCAATAAGAACTTCGATGAATTGATGTTAGACAAATCTCTCAAAACAAGATTCCCTTCATCCAGTAGCACTGCTTCTATAGAACTATTTGCTTTTGTAGTGTTCAATTTTGTGGACCAAATTGGCATTTGGGACTCATCAAAACGGAAAAAATAGCCATATGAAAATCTCAAAATAGAAGAAAATCGATCAGAAATCGGTCTATGTCTATTTGCCACCCAAACTATTGCTTGTTCAAACACTTTTTTATACCACATGCCTAAATAGTGATGAAAATTGTTGTTTATGATCAAACAATCTTGATACAAAACTATGCACCAGATTATTAATTTTTGTTTCTTTTGTGATACTTTTGTGCAATGATTTAGCAAGAACTAAATGAATGTACCTGCTTTGAATGAATTGTAATGGGATTTAATTTTAGCTTTAGACAAGAAAACAGATGTTCTTAAATTATGGAAATTTGGTATTGACTCATACCTTTTGTATCACTATAACTATGTTTTTGCTGTAATGAAAAAATAGTTCCCTTTTACATTATTTATCTTCTTCTTTCTAAATATGTATATACCAAAAACTTCCTACATCTAGTCTTAGAGCTAAATTGATCTTTATAGGACTGTGTGTAAGAGAAAACAAGCAAGAAAGCCTCACTAAAAAACCCATACACACTTGAGAGATTTGAGTACTCCTTGTGATGCTACATGCAGCAATATTTCTACTCCTTCTCCTCCAATCTTCACTCGAGAAAATTATCATGTGTGGTCTGTGAAGATGGAAGCATATCTCAGGGGTCTGCTACTGTGGGAAGCTATTGAATCAGACTTTGAAACTAAATTGCTAGAGAATCCAACTCTGAATTAGCTCAGAATGTTTGAAGAAAGGGTCTCTAGGAATTTAGAGCCTTGAGTAGTCTTCATTTAGCAATAAATGAGACTATTTTTACAAGGATCATGACATGCCAAATGGCAAAAGAAGCCTAAGACAAGCTAATGTCAGAATTTCAAGGAAATGAAAAGACAAAATACATGCGGATCTTCAATTTAAGGAAGGAGTTTGAATTTCTCACAGGATGAAAGAGACTGAGAATGTGAAGGAGTACATTCATAGAGTCATGAAAGTTGTTAATCAAGTAAGGTTGCTAGGTGAGGACTTACTTGAAAGAAGAGTCATGGATAAGGTAATGGTAATGTAATGGAAATATTGTTTTTGAGAAGTTTCTATCAATTAATAGATAGTTTTTATCAATCAGTAGACCAATTAATAGGTAGTTTTCTATCAATTAATAGACATTTATTATTTCATTAATTAATAGGCAGTTTTAGATCAATTAATAAAGATTTATTACTTCATCAATTAATAGGCAGTTTTAGATCAATTAATAGAGATTTATTATTTTATCTATTAATAGGCAGTTTTCCATCAATTAATAGGTAGTTTTAAATAATAATAAATTATTATTAAATATATATGCACATATTTGTGTGTATATATATATCTTCTATTCACTATTAGGTTTGGGAAACCATATTGTTTTCACAATAGTCAATTCTCATATTATTCAAAACCCTCTTCTCTATTAATGGAATTGAACCTTTAACCACCGAAGCATTGGAGATCAAGGTTATCGTGAAGGTTGATTGTGAATCAAGTTGATAAGAGAGATTAAATTCGTAAAGTTATTTTTCTTATTAGGATAAGCGGAAGAAGTAAGTAAACCTTATAAGTAAACCTTATACATTGTTTTAATATATTATATGTTTAATTTTAAAAATACTTTAATTGGTTCTTAAAAATAATTGAATGAGACCTTGAATTTTTCAATGTTATTTTATTAGATTATATTTAAATGATTTTGCATCCTTAAATATATGTTTTATGCACATTGTTCGATTGTATTTAAATAATTCCTTCCTATTTAAAATGAATATGATATGTTTTATTAAAAGTATCCTTTCGTATTTGAAAATAATGATATGTATTGTAATCGTGACTGTAACAAAAATGTTTTGGGTTATCTATCCATAGTTCATTTAATTGTATTGGCCCTCCACTGGGATTATAGATGTAAATTTTATTGGCCATGCATTGGGATTACACGTGCAAATTGTATTGGCCCTGCACTGGGATTACAGGTATAAATTGTATTGGCCTCGCACTAGGATTATAGGTGTGAATGATATTATTTGACAGAGGCCACTTCCATGTTTGTTTAAATTCATATGTGAAATGTTTTTCATTATTTAATGAATATTTATGTATCATATTGTTAAATGTTTTATTGTTTTATTTTGAAAATTTAATATTTTTTTATATTGTATCGTTAATATTCGTTATTTTCAATTACTATGAAATTATTGTTTTTTTTCTTATTGTAAGGCTACATTATAAAATTAAAATATATCCTTTTGGTTAGTTACTACATCGTAATGTATAATGTTTACTTATTGAGTTGACGGTCACCCCTCGTCTCTACTATTTTTATAGATTAGTAGGCATTATTTATTTTGAGGGACGATTTTGAGTAATTAATGTCTTCGAGGAGTTTAGTTTTGCTATTATGGTTATATATACTTGTATTATTAAAGGACTATTTAAGTTTATTTCATTAGATAGGACTCAAATGTAATGATAGATTTTGAATGTTAGTGGATTTAAGTTGTTTAAGATTTTTATTGAGGTATTGAGAGAAATTATGTTATTGAATTAAATAGTTTATGAAATTTTTCATTAATTGAGTTTTAGTTGTGAAGATTTAAGTAATTGATTAAACCTTGCATAATATTGATTTTTATGGCAAATTGGGGTGTTATATGTAACTCTTCCAAAAAGATTTGAGGTAAAGAACTCTTCACTTGAAGATGCTTGGGATCTGTCTCAACTTTCTCTCACAAAGCTTACAAGTGCTCTATAAGCTGTTGAGCAAAGAAAAGCATTTAGAGAAGAAGAAGGCTCAATTGAAAAGGCACTTATTGCATCCCAAAAAGCAAAAGTGCAAGCTAATGATGCAAAGAAAGGCTTTCATTCGAAAAGAAGTAAAGATAGAAAATTTCATCAGAACAGTAAAGAAAGAAACAGAAATGGCAAGTATCTGTAAGAAGACAAATCACATTGAAAATTACTACTGGCACAGGCCTGGAGTTTAGTACAAATCCTACAAGCAGTTTGGACATATGGAAAAGGTTTGTCCAAGTAATGCTAATTATCAAAATCAGCCTCAGCCCGTTTAAGCCAATGAAGCACTTGAACTTCAAGAGGAGAAGCTCTTTATTGCTGTTGGTGCAAAAAAATGCTCAGTTGCAGCTCAAAATATTGATGCTTGGATGATTGACTGTGGTTGGACACACCACTTGTCAGCAAATTTGAAAAATTTCAAGACTTTGGATAGAGAGTACTCCTCAAAAGTGAGATTTGGTGCTGGCAGACTTGTAGATGTCAAAGGAAAAGGTGCTATAACAGTGCAAACCTTATCAGGTACTAAACTTATCTCTGATCTTTTTTTTGTAGCTAATATCAAACATAATCTATTGAGTGTTGGCCAGTTATTCTACAAGAATTATGCTGTGAAATTCAAAAATAGAAATTGTGAAATTTATGATCCTGATGGCGTGAAGCTTTTATCAACTAGAATGCATAACAAGAGCTTTAATCTTGTTCTAAAAAATTATGAAATTGAAGCATTTGTTGGTGTTGAATCTAATTCTTATCTGTGGCATAAAGGCTGGGCCATATAAATTATGATGCTTTAAAGTTGCTTGAAAAGGACAAAATGGTGAATGATTTGCCTGCTGTGACTGTAATTTCTAATGTTTGTGGTACCTGTCAACTGCATAAGTTGAGCAAAACTCCATTTCCTGTGAGCCAAGCTTAGAGAGCAACTGAGAAGCTCCAACTGGTCCATATAGATGTATATGGACCCATGAGTATACTTTCTTACAATGACAGCAAATACTTTCTTTTATTCATTGATGATTTTTCAAGCTATTACTAGGTCTATTTTCTCAAAAACAAATCTATAAGTGTTTTCTATGTTTCAAAAGTTCAAGGCTACTGCAGAAAATCAAAGTGCACATATGATCAAAACTTTAAGATCTGACAATGGCACTGAATATATTTCTTCTCAATTCCAGTCATTTCTTCAAATGGTAAGCATTCATCATCAACTCATAGTCACTTATACACCTCAGCAAAATGGTGGAAGTGAAAGGAAGAATAGATCAATCATGAACATGGCAAGGTGCTTGCTGTTTGAAAAAGAATTGCCAAAGAAGTTATGGGCTGAAACAGTTAATACTGCTATGTATTTGCAAAATAGACTTCCAACTAAAGCTGTTGATGGCAAAACACCTTATAAAGCTTGGATAGGTTTTAAACCATCAATGGCACACTTGAAAGTATTCGGTAGCATTTGTTATATCTATGTATCGGAGGTAAAAATGACAAATTGGATCAAAGAGTTGATGTTGGTATGTTTGTTGGATACAGTATTGTCTCAAAGGGATAAAGAATTTTAAATCCCATAGCTGAGAAGGTTTATGTGAGCAGAAGTGTAAAGTTTAATGAAAATGGTGCCTAGAATTAGGAGAGAATGATTGGAGAGTCCTCAAATCAAAATACCAATGCTGAAAGTGCACCTCAGCTTCCTGGCGAAACTTGTGAGAAGGATTTTGATGAGGAGCATTATGCTGTGAGAGGCATCAGAACTTTGCAAGATATCTATAGCAATTGCAATGTTGCTATATTTGAACCTGCCACAGTTGATCAAGCTTTGCAATCTCCAAAATGGAAAGCAACCATAAAGAAAGAATTTAATATGATAGTAAAAAATGACACCAAGTTACTTGTTGACAGACTAGAAGATCAACAAGTAATTGATACAAAATAAGTATTCTGAATAAAGATGAATGTTGATGGCTTAATCAACAAAGATAAGGCCAAATTAGTTATGAAAGACTACTCTCAGTAGCAAGGTATTGACTTCACTAAAACTTTTGCTCCTACAGCTAGATCTAATGCAATTAGATTATTGCTTGCTCTTGCTGCTCACAAAGGCTGGAGAGTTTATCAACTTGATGTTAAATTAGCAATCCTCAATAGTGTTCTTGAGGAAAAAATTTACATTGAGCAACCTGAGGGTTTTGTTGTCAAAAGTGTTGTTGATGAAGTTTATTTGTTGAAAAAGACACTATATGGTTTAAAATAGGCCCCTAGAGCCTAGTATGTAAAGATTGATGGCTACTTGCTTGACTTAGGATTTGAAAGGAGCATCAATGAAGCAACATTGTATGTAAAGTAAGTGGGGGCTGAAATTCTAATTGTTTCAGTCTATGTTAATGATATTCTTGTCCTTGGAAGCAATCCAAGTTCTGTGAAAGAGTTTAGAAAGTAAATGGAGGGCATGTTTGAGATGAATGATTTGCGGCAAATGTGTTATTTTCTAGGAATGGAAGTGTCTCAAGTTTCAACAGGCATTTTCATTTCTCAAAAGAAATATGCAATAGAATTGTTGAAGAAGTTTTCTCTAATTGGTTGCAAAGCTACCAATACTTCAGTAGTTCAAGGATTGAAGTTACAAGTAAATGATGGCTCAACATCTATTGGTCCTTCAATTTTTAGGAGTCTGATTGGCTCATTGCTAAATTTATCAATCACAAGGCCATACATAATGTATGCAACCAACATTCTATCAAGATCCACGCACATGCCAACTGAAAATCATCTCAAAGCAACCAAAAGGATCCTGAGGTATATTCAGGGTATAATTTCATATGGTGTGCTGTTTAGGAGGAGTTCAACCCTGAAACTACTTGGATTCACTGATAGTCATTGGGTTGGATCATTTGAAGACTCAAAAAGCACCTAAGGCTATTACTTTACCCTTGGATCAGGTGTTATATGTTGGAGTTCAAGGAAACAAGGTTCTGTTGCTTAGTCAACTGTTGAGGCAGAATGTATGACTGCATCTGCTGCTGTTAATCAAGTCTTATGGTTGAGAAAAGTTATGATGACTTGAAATTTAAGCAAGAAGCTGCTACAAAGATTTTGTGTGATAATAAGTCTGCTTTGTAATGGATAAAAATCCAGTTTTTCATGGAAAAACTAAACACATTAAAATCAAATATCATGCTATTAGAGAAGTAGGAAAGGAAGGTGAAGTTGTGTTGTTGCATTGTTCAGCAGAGGAACAAGTTGATATTTTCACCAAAGGACTGTAGAAGAACAGATTTGAAGAACTTAGAACAAGCTTGGTGTTGTGCATAGCTCTTGCATCGACGAGGAGTGATGAAGATTGTTGTTTATGATCAAACAATCCTGATACAAAGCTATGCACTAGATTATTATTTTTTATTTCTTTTGTGATACTTTTGTGTAATGATTTAGTAAGAATTAAATGAATGTATCTGCTTTGAATGAATTGTAGTGGAACTTAATTTTAGCTTTAGAGAAGGAAATACATTTCCTTAAATAATGAAAATTTGGTATTGACTCATACTTTTTGTATCACTATAAATATGTTTTTACTGTAATGAAAAAGTAGTTCCTATTTACAATTTCTATTTTCTTCTTCTTTCTAAATACATATATACTAGAAACTTCCTGCAAATAGTAGCTTGAAGATTTACCTAGCTTGAAGAAACCTAATTCAAAGAACCCACCTACAGAGACAACAGTTTGATCACCAGAGAGAGATTGGTTGCCACAGATGGAGTCAGCTCCACTAGAGACATTCCATTTGAGTGAGAAGCACATTGACAAGAGAATAGAAAACATGAACCATTGGTTCTTCTTGATATGATCCATTGCTAGCTACAGCAAATTCTGTGCAGGAAAGATTGATATATATCTCAGGAAACAGATATATGCACACGAAACATCAGTTGCTTGTTTTTAGTAAAGTCAAACCTTAAAATCATTCTAGATTTTGTACCATATCTCTAGAGGTTCAAGTTATTAAACTACTTCATCTTATAAAATATAGGCAGGCCATCTTGTTCAGACACTTAAGGCTTTTAGGATGAAAACAAATAATTGTAGTTGTGCAAATATTTGAGCTTACTACATGACCAACCAAATAAATACTAAATTATACAAAGAAATTGTTTTCAAGCAAAGGTGTAAGATCTGATTAGGTGACAACTGACAAGATTTGCTAAGATGTAACCTTGTGCAAAGCTACAACATGCGATTAACATCTGGGGTGTTAAATTGTCGAACATTGCTTACCGAAGGTGAAAATCTTGATTATAAAGCCCGAAATTGGAGAAGAAGATGCATTGTCTACCAATCAGAAAAGCCTATGTTTCTCAGTCAGTATATTAGATAACTAATTAACTAGGTTATATAAATCCTCTCCATTAGCAGAAAATTGACATATTACTAGTACATACACATATATTTTCATTTCATTTTTTGTAAGAATGCTTAGTGGTTCTTTGGTGCATAAAGAAATTTTAGGTGTTTGGAGAGAATACAAATCAAGTTCTATAAATTACAACTTACGGTCTGTGTTGAACATTTTCATGCAAATACAAGATAGATTGTATTTGCACCATAAATATAACAGGGTCCACAATCCACAAAGCAAACAAATCTGGCTTTGGATTTGATAATGTCCTTCTCAGTTTTTATTAGACTTGTTGTCAAGTAGCCACAGGCTGAAGACTGTCAAGTTCCCAATCTAAATGGTAATTGGCAAGCATAATTGACCTTCAACTAAAAGTTTTGCCCTGGATTAGTGGAATGGAACGATTAAATGATAATTGACAAGTATAATGGACATACAACTAAAAGATCTATCCTAGAGAAGTGGTAAGAAATGACCGAGAACATATGTTAAGGAGATTTTAATATAGAAATTAGTAGAAATAAAATTTTTGTTTGCTTTCAAGAGTTGAAAGTTTATGCAATGTTGTATTATTTATTTTTAACTGTAGATATTCTCTGCTAACACAATCTTAAATTAAATTATGAGACGTATTACTCATACACATATATTTTGATTTTTTCTAAGATTTCTTAGTGGTTACTTGACCGAAGTCACCCTGCAACTTGTTTTGCTTGTAGATTTTGCTAATGAACCTAATGTTACCAGTCTGTGATCCCTGATGTGATCGATATTGCATGTCTGAACCACATACTGCCTAAAAGTTTATTCTTCTCTCTCACATAAATTGGAACAGTTTTTGTCATTTTTTGGTTAAACAAATTTTTTGTGTTTCCACAATTATAGAACCTCAAAAGGCAATTTTGTTGACAATGTGATGCCAACCATGTTAAATAAGATTACTTTGAAGTCACATAACTAAATGAGAGTATACACTATTGATATCATATTGGTCAATATGTTTAAAGCAATATCAACATGTAAGCCAACTGACTATAATGTCCTGCATTGAAAACCAACACAATAAACAATTCAGACAGTTAATTTATTGGTAAAGAAATTATGGTTTGGCTATTTTATTGGTTGGGTAAGGATATTCATCAATAACAATCCTTAAATTGGTTGTAAGAGTAGTTATTTAAGGTTTGTTATTGATGGGTAATCTTATTCAATTAATTAGTTAGCAAAACTCAAGAAACTCATTTACTTTTACCATACATCTATCATTAGCTAGAATCATGGATTAGTCTCTCCTAGGATCTATACTACAAAGTCAATCCTTGAAAGCTCTTCTATATCAGTATTGATTTCAAACTGATGGATTGTGGAAGTAGTGGCTTCAATCTTACCTCTCCCCAAATCCGAAATTAAATTGTAATAGTTGAATGAAAAAAAAAAAAAACAAACAAACAAACAAACAAACACCAATCCTAACAAATGGTCCAGATAGCACCAGCTAGAATCATGGATTAGTCTCTCCTAGGATCTTCACTAGCAAAGAGTGCTTGTCAAAAGTTTAATGTTATTTTGTTACAATAAGATATTCTCGATGCTACAAAATCTCTTTAGGATTGAAGAATGTTGATCAACTAGATATCTCATTAAAAGTACTATTGTTGCTACAAAGGAAGCAACTTGGGCATCATCTACAATTTCTGTACTAAACGATGATGGCAATAGATTGTACAGAGAACAAATTTCTGAAATCAATAGAATGTATGGTCTAAAGAAGAATTTTAATAATGAGTTGGTTCATATTGATAGACTTGAAAATATTGAAATCAACACAGAAGTGTTTTTATGAAGTTCGAAGTTTAATACTAAGCAGTGCACGGTACATATATTAGTATTCATTGTAATAGAAATCATCTCCATATATAGCAATAAATTGAGCCAAAAGTGTGATGTAAAGCTGTAAAATAGTTAACTCGTGTTTTTTCCATTTACATTTATTCAGCAAAATTGACAAATGAAATAATAAAGAATTCAAATATATTTTATGCATAATAGCTATAAAGCCTATTCAATACCTAGGACCATAATTAAGAAGAATTATCTTACGCATTTAGGAGCTTGTTGATGATGTGGTGCTTTTAGTTTGAGATGATGCAGTTAACGTATTTTTCCATGTTTGCGAACTTTGGCTTGAGGATGATTCTGTGTAGAAGATTAATGGCTCCTGTTTGTTAGCAAATACTTCGAGAGCTTTTGGAAGTGGAGGCTGAGTCACATCCAGAACTCCTTCAAGGAACTGTACTACTTGACCCATAGATGGCCTGTGATTTTCATCATCTTGGATGCACCAACAAGCCACTTTCAGCATTCTTGAAAGCTCTTCCACATCAGCATGACCCTCCAGCCTATGGTCTAGTAAGCTAAGGAGATCACCACCTTCAGCCATTCGCCTTACTGCCCAAGTTGGGAAGAAATTCACTTCCCCATCTTTGGATAGTTCAGAGTTTCTTCTGCCCGAGATGAATTCAAATAGCATCATTCCATAACTGTAAACATCAGCTTTGGCTGTTATGGCCAATCCTGAAATCCATTCTGGAGCAAGATAGCCTCTTGTCCCTCTTATGGTTGTTAGAACGCGGCTGAACTCCCAGCCAAGAAGCTTTGCCAAGCCGAAATCTGCTACTTTTGGACAAAATTCAGCATCTAATAGAATGTTTTCTGGTTTTATGTCACAGTGTATGATGCAGTCTCTACACTTCTCATGGAGATAAGCCAACCCTCTGGCTGCTCCCAGGGCAATATTGTATCTAGTTTTCCAATCAATAAGCTCTGAATCCTTTACATCGAACAGATGGGAATTTAAAGAACCCTTAGACATGTAATCATAGACCAACAACTTTCTGGCACCTTCAGAGCAGAATCCACAAAGCCGAACCGGATTTACATGCTGGACGCTTCCTATAGTGCTGACTTCTGCCCGAAATTGCTTCTCTCCTTGGTTGGTGCTTTCCAGCTTCTTCACAGCTACGACACTTGAATCAGGCAACACCCCTTTGAAAACAGAACCAAAACCTCCTGCTCCTAATTTTTCTGAGAAATTCTTGGTTGCATTTTGCAGATCCTTGTATGTAAATGCCACCAATGAACCCTCCATTGCTTTTGCTGCTTTCCTTGTTCTCATTTTCCTTCTCAAGTACACAATCACAACTAGGCTTAAAAGAAGTACAAAAGCCACTGAGCCCACTACAACACCAATAACCATTCCTTTGTTCTTTTTGGTACTTGAAAACTCTGAAGCTGCAAGCTTGATATAAATAGTTTTTCCATCCATGTTACCTTGTGCAAGTGTTTCCAGACCCAAGAGATCTCCACTCCAAATTGAACACGCATTGTTTTCATAGGCATATGCAGTACAAGAGCAGTTACTCAAGCAGCTTCTTTCACATTCCATGATACTTCCTACTGCCACAGATTGTGGATGTTCGGGCAACACCACATCACGGTTTGCTGAAAACCTGTCACTCTTTTCATTGGCAAGACTGTTATTTTCACACTTCAGCGGAGTTTTCCTCACACACCCCCCAGAATAATCCTGCAGCAAGTTCCAATTGTGTTCTGAGCTTGGCTTGAAACCTCGCACACACCCGCAGAAAGATTGAGTTTGCTCACCACAACTGCCAAATGCTCCACAATAGGCATAAACCTCGCAAGGTTGTCTTGGTGTAGACCAAAATTGAAACCAAGTCTCGGAAGCATGTAACCAATACAGTTGCTTAATCTGCCCTGAAGTATCAATAATAAATCTAGATGTAAAATTGGGCTGTCTTTCAAGGAAAGTAGGTGCAGTTTCATATACAAAATAGCGTCCGTTCTCATCTGAAATAAAACTGTAGTTGTAAATATAGTTCAACCTCATCTCGGGAACTGCGCTGAAAATTTGACCATTCCAAGCTCCACTAGCCCAGTACATTTCAGACCTGTTCCAAAATAAAACATATTGATCAGATCTGTTTGTGGGGTCTAGCTCAAGAGAGAAGAGACCTGGTGAAGGGTTTTCTTTATTCCTCCAGGAAGTTAGAAGTTGATTTACATTGGTCCGCTTGTTGTATCCAATCTTCATACCAGGAAGCCATGTATCAGTTGGATGATCAAAGCTTTGCCACAGAAGCTCTGTTAAATTATTAGACCTCTCTCTCAAAACAAAATTTCCTTCATTTAAAAGAACTGCTTCTACAGAACCTGAAGTGGTAGAGCTCACATTTGTGGACCAAATTGGTCTTTTGGACTCATTGAAAAGGACTAAATTACCATCTAAGATCTTTAATACTGAGGAATATCTATCAGATATTGGTTTGTCTCTATTTGCTACCCAAACTACGGTTTGTTCAGACAGTTTCTTGAACCAAATGCCTATAAAAGAGTTGGAAGAGTTACCTGGCCTGAAGAAGCCTAGTTCAAAAACCCCACCTGCAGAGACAATAGTTTGGTCACCAGAGAGAGAGGTTTGCAGAGATAGTGTCAGCTCCGCTGGAGACATGAGATTTGATAGAGAAGCACATAAAGAGAACAGAAAACATGAACCATGGACTCGAGTTCATGATATCCATGATCATTTGCAACAAATTCTATTAATGTAAGTAGATATTTTCTTCAGGAATATAATGCAACATATTTATTGCTAAGATGTTGTTGCCAGCGTGAACGTTACTCAATATTTAATGCTTTGGGGTCCAGCTATTACAGCTTTCACCTTTGAAATTTCGTCAGTAGAGTTAGGAAAAATTTAGTTAGACAATCGGTATCAATTTTAGTTAACCAGTTTTATTATAGTAAGAGTATGGAAAATTTGACATCAAGACAACATAACTAACTATCATATTGTTTAAAATTTCATTAAATTATTGAGTGGTGTTATTCACCATGTATCAAGTATTCATTCACAATCCCCTTTAATATTGTTTATTAGTGATAATTTTATTTTAATTGAAATTATCAAATAAAATAAAAACTTCTAAAAACACATAAATTTTTATAGTATTCCCATTGTCCTTTTAGCATATATTTAATAATCTATGGGATAATGAAGTAAATTAATAGCTGACGTTGTTATACAACCAAACGGTCCAAACCAATGATGGACCACTATCTTTGATATATATGTATATATGCCCATGCATAACAAATTCTTGTAAATAAATAGATATTTTTCAGGAATAATTGATCAAAATATCATGCGAGTGAGAAATCATTTGTGTGTTTGAAAGTGACAAAAATACCGCACATTTATTGTTGTGATCCTTAGCCAACAAAGTCTTTTGAACCAAGTCAAGTGACTTCAGAATACACTAATTAAGGGTACTTAGCCCTTGCAAACTATAACTAATTAATAACTGCTCGACAAAGTGTACACACACATTAATTAAGGGTGATGATGTTATCATCCAAATAAATATGTGTATGCATAATTAATGAATTTGCAAATTTTATTATAAGATATTTCAACATCAATCCTATTATTTATTACTTTAACGGTTGGTGAAAATATTTATTAGATTTGTTTTTTCTTCCAAATTTGTAACTGATAACATTGAATTTGAAGTTGAGCAAACTACAGGTTCCTGCGGTCTTACGCAATGTATAATGTAACGAGTGGATGAAGATTATAATAAGAATTTAAAACAAACTCTTTTTTTTATAATTTTTTAAATAGTAGAGGTCTATCCACACAGTTATGGGAAAATTATCTACACAAAGTGGGAAATACTCACAAAATCTGCTTGACCCGTGACCTTTGCAATGAAAGCAAGGGTGGGTGACCGCCCCACTTGCAGTACAAACTCTTTCTCTTGTGGTAAGTCAAGTACAACCATACTACAGGAACAACAATACAAGGCAGTTTATGAGGAGTTGTACATTTAAATTTTAAATTTTTATTTTTTATATTTTAAATATTTGAATTTTGTTTGATTGATGGTTAGATGATGATGATGATGAGTTGATATTGCTTATGATGGGTTGATGATGGTGATGATGGATCGATAATGGTCATGAATAGGTTGACGTTGGTGATGGTGGACTGATGATGATGATTGGATGTTGTTACGTGGCTAATGAATATGATAATTAATTGGAGGTAGGGATCCAATCTCTGATTGGATCTCCACCATCAATTATTTTTAATGGATGATGAAAATCTAATCTAAAGATGAAATCTCTAACTTGAAAAAATATTTTTTAATTTTTTAAAATGATATCCACCATCCATCAACATAATGGATAGTGGAAATAATTTTAATTTTTTTGTTAAGAAAATTATTATTTTTTTATTTTTTAAATTATTTTGATTTCCAATGTCCATCTTATGGATGGTGGAGGTTTTTTTAATTAATTTTGTGTGTTATAATTTATTATTGTTATTAATTAATATAGTCGTTAAAATAAATATAATTACTCATTCAATTATCATTATGCCTTTTAAATTAAGTTTTTTTACCAGCAGAAAGCGATTTGTCAAATTGTATGAAAAAAAAAAAAAAAAAAAAAAAAAGACGGGCGGGGGGGGAGGGAGGCGGTGGTTGTCCTTTTTTTTTTTTTTAATATAATGGGACTAATCCTTATTAATTTACTTTCCAGGACGTTTTTCATAATATTTCTAAAAATAAAAACAAATAGACAAAGGGGCCTATTGACGGGCCCATAATCCAAACACATGCATCTCAAAAAGAATATAAGATCAAATGGTCAACGCAAAGATTAATCGAGATTATGAAATATTATTGCACACACTTGGTGAGAGAGGAGGGTGGTGTTTATGATTTGTTAACGATGCTCGCCTTATATAATTATAAAATAATATTTCTTTCAAAATGAATAGTGATAAGCAAGAAATGATCAAGCGTCAACGGATTTGCTTTTTGGTCCTTTTAAAATTTGTAATCACCTTAAATCATTATAAGATATTAAAACGTAATTTAACTCGTTTCACATTTTTTATGTAACAAATTATATCAATTTAAATTTGATTGAACTAGAAAATTTTCCCCGTAATTTTGTAACGTTGGTCTTGTGTGTTTTCTGAAAAATATCTACTCTTTGGAAAATTTATAGTTTCTGACTTAAGTAAGCCCAAGATACACAAGGGAAAAAAAAATTGTTACTGAAGCCTTTAAAATTGCTCTATAAGGAGAATAATGATTTGCATGGCAACAAATTGAGGAGAAGGAAGGATATCAAATTACAGATTACAGAACTATAATGTTAAGAGCACATATGTAGCAATACAGAATTCAAACTAATTATTTTACACTGAAAAACGCTTGAAACCATATGTGAACGTGCACACAGACGTTGATTTATTCTCACAATAAGCAAATTAGAAACTTGGAGATGAAGTGGTGCTCTTACACACATACATTAATTAAGGGTGATGATGTTATCATCCAAATAAATATATGTATACACAATTAATGAATTTGCAAATTTTATAATAAGATATTTCAATAACAATCCTATTATTTATTACCTTAACGTTTGGTGAAAATATTTATTAGATTTGTTTTTTCTTCCAAATTTGTAACTGATAACATTGAATTTGAAGTTGAGCAAACTGCAAGTTCCTGTGGTCTTACGTAATGTATAATGTAACGAGTGGATGAAGATTATAACAAGAATTTAAAACAAACTCTTTTTAAAAATAATAATAATAATAATAATAGAGGTCTACCCACACAATTATGAAAAAATTATCCATATAAAGTAGGAAATACTCACAAAATTTGCTTGACCCGTGACCTTTGCAAGAAGGCAAGGGTGGGTGACTGCCCCGCTTGGAGTACAAACTCTTTCTCTTGGGTAAGTAAGGTACAACTATACTATAGGAACAACAATACAAGGCAATTATGAGGAGTTGTACATTTAACTTTTAAATTTTTATTTTTTTATTTTTTTATTTTTTTAAATATTTGAATTTTGTTTGATTGATGGTTAGATGATGATGATGATGAGTTGATATTGCTGATGATGGTGATGATGGATTGATAATGGTGATAAATGGGTTGACATTGGTGATGGTGGCTAATGGTAGTGGATTGAGGATTATGATTTGATGTTGTTAGGTGGCTAATGAATATGCTGATTAATTGGAGGTAGGGATCCAATCTCTTGATTGGATCTCCACCATCAATTATTTTTAATGGATGATGAAAATCTAATATGGAAATGAAATCTCCAACTTGAAAAAATATTTTTTAATTTTTAAAAAATATTTTTTTAATTTTTTAAATTATATATTTTTAATTTTTTAAATGATGTCCATTGTCCATCAACATAATGGATAGTGGAAATCATTTTAACTTTTTTATTGAGAAAATTATTATTATTATTTTTTATTTTTTAAATTATTTTGATTTCCAACGTCCATCTTATTAATGGTGGAGTTTTTTTTTTTGTTTATTAATTTTGTGTGTTATAATTTATTATTGTTATTAATTAATAAAGTTATTAAAATAAATATAATTACTCATTCAATTATCATTATGCCTTTTAAATTCAACATTATTCAAGTTTTTTTACCAGTAGAGAGCGATTTGATAAAAAAAAAAAAAAAAAGAGGAAGGAGCGGGGGTGGAAATCCCTTTTTTTTTGGATTAAGGGACTAATCATAACTATTTTACTTTCTAGGGCATTTTCATAATATTCCTAAAAATAAAAACAAATAGACAAAGGGGCCTACTATTAGCAGGCCCATAATCCAAGTATACGCATCTCAAAAAGAATATGAGGTGAAATGGTCAATGCAAAGATTAATCAAGATTATGAAATATTATTGCATGCACTTGGCGAGAGAGGAGGGTGGTGGTTATGATTTGTTAGCGATGCTCGCCTTATATAATTATAAAATAATATTTCTTTCAAAATGAATAGTGATAAGCAAGAAATGATCAAGCGTGAGCCGATTTGCTTTTTGCTCCTTCTAAAATTTTTAATCACCTTAAATCATTACAGGATATTAAAATGTAATTTAACTTGTTTCACATTTTTTATGTAAGAAATTATATCAATTTAAATTTGATTGAACTAGAAAATTTTCCCCGTAATTTTGTAACGTTGGTCTTGTGTGTTTTCTGAAAAACATCTGCTCTTTGGAAAATTTGTAGTTTCTGATTTAAGCAAGTCCAAGACAGACAAGGGAAAAAGAAATTGTTACTGAAGCTTGTAAAATTGCTCTAAAGGAGAATAATGATTTGCATGGCAATAAATTGAGGAGAATCAAATTGCAGATTATAGAACTATAATGTTAAGAGCACATATGTAGCAATACAGAATTCAAACCAATTATTTTACACTGAAAAACGCTTGAAACCACCTATGAACATGCACGCAGACGTTGATTTATTCTCACAATAAGCAAATTAGAAACTTGAAGATGAAGTGGTGCTCTTACTCTGAGATGAGGCTGTCGAAATGTTTCTCCGTGAACCTCTGGCTTGAGGATGATTCTGTGAAGAAGATTATGTGCTCCTGGTTGTCAACGATTAGTTGGAGAGACCTTGGAACTGGAGGCTGGGTAACATCCACAATCCCCTCAAGGATCTGAAGTACTTGATTCATTGATGGCCTATGAGTTTCATTATCTTGGATGCACCAACAAGCCACTTTACAAATTCTTGAAAGCTCTTCTACATTAGCATCTCCCTCCAGCCTGGAGTCCAGTAGGCTGAGGACATCGTCATCTTCAGCTATTCGCTTAGCAGCGCAGGTTGGGAAGAAATTCATATTCCCATCCTTAGATTGTTTACAATTTCTCTTTCCTGATACAAATTCGAAAAGCATCATCCCATAGCTATAAACATCAGCTTTGACTGTTATGGCCACTCCTGAAATCCATTCGGGTGCAAGATAACCTCTTGTTCCTCTCATGGTTGTTAGGACTCGACTGAACTCATGCCCAACAAGCTTTGCCAAGCCAAAATCTGCCACTTTTGGACACAATTCAGCATCTAACAGAATGTTCTCTGGCTTTATGTCACAGTGTATGATGCAGTCCCTGCACTTCTCATGGAGATAAACCAACCCTCTGGCAATGCCCAACGCAATTTTGTATCTTGTATTCCAATCAAGAAAGTTTGAATTCTTTTCATTGAAGAGATGGGAATCTAAAGAACCATTTGTCATGTAATCGTACACCAGCAATCTTTTACTACCTTCAGAGCAGAATCCAAGGAGCTGAACTAGATTGACATGCTGGATGTTACCAACTGTGCTGACTTCTGTCCGGAATTGCTTCTCTCCTTGGCTGATGCTTTCAAGCTTCTTCACAGCTATTACCCTTGAATCAGGCAACACCCCTTTGAAAACAGAACCAAAACCTCCACCTCCCAGTTTTTCGGAGAAATTCTTTGTTGCATTTTGCAAATCCCTGTATGCAAATGCCATCAACCTACCCTCCACAGCTTCTGTTGTTTTGATTTTTCTCTTTCTCCTTCTCAAGTACACAAACAGGACAAGGCCCAGAAGAACTACAAGAGCCAATGGGCCAACAACTACAGCAATGGTTATTTCTTCCTCATCTTTCGAAGAAGAAAACTCAGAAGCTGCCAGCTTTATGTAAATAGTCTTTCCTTCTGGATCACCTTGCTCAAGCTGCTGCAAATTCAAGAGATCTCCAACCCAAATTGAACATTCATTGTTCTCATATGCATAAGCAGTACAAGTGCAGTTGTTGAAGCAGGTTGCTTCACATTCCTTGATACTCCCCACTGCCACAGATTGTTGATGTTTAGGCAAGACCATGTTAGGACTTTCTAAAAACCTGTCACTCTTTTCATTGGCAAGGCTATTATTTCCACACTGCAGTTGGGTTTTCCTCTCACAACCACCAGCATAATACTCCAAATTCCAATCATGTTCTGATTTTGGCTTGAAACCTTGCACACAAACACAAAAAGGCGGAGTTTTCTCATTGCAGCTGCCAAATACTCCACAAAAACCATATACCTGGCACTGTAGCCTCGGCATAGCCCAAGAAAGTAACCAGGACTTGGGACCATCTAACCAAATCGCTTGCTTAGTCTGCCCTGAAAAATCCATCATAAATCGAGAAATAGTGGAATCCAGTACAGTGTATACGAAATAGGTCTCATTTTCATTATCAACATAGTCGATATTGTAGATAGAAACAGGACTCAGCCTCATCTCAGGAACCATGGTGAAGAATCTTCCATTCCAATAGCCACTGTTCCAGTACCTTCCAGAATCAGACCTATTCCTCGACATAAAATATTGATTGGATCTGGGGTCTAGCGCATACGAGAAGAGACCTGGTGCAGGATCTTCTTTATTCTTCCAAGAAGTTAAAGCTTGAAGTACATTGGTCCGCTTGTTATATCCAAACTTCATAGTAGGAAGCCATGTATGAGTTGGATGATCAAAGCTCTGCCACAAGAGCTCTGTCAAATTATTAGACCTCTCTCTCAAAACAAGATTTCCTGCATCTAGAAGAACTGCTTCAACCGAACTTGAGGTGGTAGAGCTCACATTTGTGGACCAAACTGGTGTTTTGAACTCATCGAAAAGGACTAGATTACCATCTGAGATCCTCAACACTGAGGAAAATCTATCAGATATTGGTTTGTCTCTATTTGCCACCCAAACTACAGTCTGTTCAGACACTTTTTTGTACCAAATGCCTATATAAGAGTTGGAAGAATTACCTGGCCTGAAGAAGCCTAATACAAAAATCCCATCTGCAGAGACAATAGTTTGATCGCCAGAGAGAGATTGGTTTGCAAAGATAGTGTCAGTTGCAATGCAAACATGGGATTTGAGTGAGAAGCACATAAAGAAAAGGGAAAACAAGAACCATGGATTAATGTTCTTGATATCAATGGCCATTAGCAAGTTGCAACAATATGCAAATAAGTAGATATTTTCAGCAAAAAAATTATCAATGTAGCAACTGTGCCACAGTATGATTTGTTTTTGAGACTTGAGAACGGAGAGTGAAAATACTGCCACATATTTATTGATAAAATGTCATGGCCAGCGGAAGTCCACCAAGTCGCTGAAACCAAAGTTGAATTGCGGTCACAGTATTGATTCAAACTGAACAGCTCAACCGGGTTATAAAAATTAACATGATGGAGGGGCTTACATTTCAAGTATTCCAGAATCTAGGTACTTATTTTGTCTTTTAGGGCATTGAGAAATATGTGGTCAATGCAGAATATAAATCAAAATATTGAAGTGCAACCTTATATGTTGAAAAGGAGGTTGTTTCGGAAATCATTTACGTGTTTCGGGGGCTTGTTATCAGCAAATTTATGATTAAAGTAATAAAATGATATATTTAATAATCAAGAATTTTATTAAGAAAAAGAGAATTCAACTTTTTTCTTTTTTCGGTAATGAAAAGGGAGTTCAATTTTTAATTTGAATGTTTACTATTCTTTGGGGGAAGGTATTATAAGCATGGTCAATTTTAGTTATGGACTGAAGAACTGGACTTTGAACGCAAAGAAATGCATGACATGCGCTGATGCAGTGTTTATTGGGTTTTACTAATATATCGCCTGGGTGTTTGAATTTTCAACCAGTCACCGGCTTGAAGTTCTGGTTTTCAAATATTTTTGGATTAGCATAATTTTCTTTTGAGTTGTAATTGTGCATCAGGAGAGAAGAATGATTAGCACAACAACAATTCGAGGCAAAGGAAAGGTACCAAACTAAAGATTAGAATTAGTTATCTATTTTAATTAATTGTGCATCAGGAGAGAAGAATGATTAGCACAACAACAATTCGAGGCAAAGCAAAGGTACCAAACTAAAGATTAGAATTAGTTATCTATTTTAATTGTTAGTGTAATGCTCGAATCTAAGTGGACTCAAGAAATTATTTAAGCCCAAATAAGAATTAATAAATGGACCCAAATTGAGTTTAAGCCCAAGTTGTATAATAACGTTAAACCAATTGAACAAAAGCTTAACTAGGTGAATTTGATGTCCATGGAAAGAATAGAAAGAATTATTATTATTTTTTTAAAAAAATATATATCATTTATATATTTTCTCATTTTTATCATTCATATCAATCTAGTCATTTCATATATATCACACCATTATTGTGATAATTATAGTTTCCATATATGCAGGATATTATTCAATGGTTATCATTTTTACCTTGGGCAGAGTGGCACTATAATTCTTCTTGGCATTTAGCTATTAAGATGACTCCTTATGAAGCTGTCTTTGGGCGTTCTCCACCAACCTTGCTGGATTATATTGCTGGTACTTCATCTGTCGCTGCAGTAGATGAATTACTTCAGTCCCGTGCTACCATATTGGTGACTCTTAAAGACAATCTAGTCAGGGCACATAATCGAATGTGCAGCTAAGCAAATTTAGGCCCTCGTGATGCTACCTTTGCTATTGGCAATTGGATTTTTATCAAACTCCAGCCCTATAGACAAACCTCCCTTGCTAATCGCCAGTCCCACAAATTGGCTCGTCGCTTTTATGGTCCCTTTCAAATCACAGCTCGCATCGGACCAGTGGCTTATCATTTGGCCCTACTTGACAGTGCAAAAATCCATAATGTGTTTCACATTTCTAAGCTCAAATTATGCAAAGGTGATCCCTCTTCTCAATCAGCTCCCTTACCTTCAGTTTTTATGGATGATAAACCAGTTATGCAGCCAGCAAAAATTCTGGGTTCCCGTCATATCTTGATTCAAGGACGACCTATTAAACAAATTCTTATCCAATAGGAATCTCAACCTGCCTCTGATGCAACCTGGGAAATGGTATCTGAAGTTACTAAAGACTTTCCTTCTTTTCCCTTGAGGACAAGGTCGTTTTCGACGGAGGGAGTAATGATGCAAGCCCAGTCCAAAATGAAGCCAATAGAAGCAGCCCAGTCCAAAATGAATCCCAGAAATTTGATGCAGTTCGAAGAAGTTCCAGAACCAGAAAAATCCCTACCAAATATCTAGAGTAAGGATAGGTGCAAAATGGTTGTAAAAGTTTGTTATTTTACAGTCTGTTACAATTCCACAAAATCAGGAATTATGTCACAAGAATATCCTATATAATGTAATGATTACAAAGGAATGAGGGAGCAGATATTCATCAGCAATTTCTCTCTCTCCAGCTTCTCTCTACTTCGTCCCATCTTATTCTGTCCCACTCTTCCTTATTCTCTGCTATTTGCCTAACATTCTTATTCTGCAGTATTTTTAGCTATTGCCAACAATGGTTGTCGTTGCTACTGTAATAATTCTTATCGCCACCATAGCAGTTCTTATTAGCAGAGGCCTATGGTGCCACTACCTCCTATAGAAATTTACCCTTTCTAGAAGAACAAGTGCTTCATTTCTTCCCCTTCTATAGAAATTTAGGTCATAATTTGGAACATTGGAAAAATATAAATTACTTGGTGCTAGCATAGGAATTTTGCTCTAGCTCAATAAGAAATTCTTTTGAGTCAAACAGGAATGTCCCTATTGTGTAGAGACGATGTCTCCATCATAGGTGGGAATTCGTTTAGCCAAATGTAAGTCATCATACATACGAGTCACTTGGCCCATTACTTTTCTTTTCATTTTCTTAAACTTCACTTTAAGAGAAGTCGTCACCTATGCCTTATAAAATAATACAATTTAATAACAATGCTTACAAATTCGAAACTTGAAACATACAAACCTCAAATGACAATAAATAATTAACAAAATTAAAACCCTAATAATTTTCAAAATCACTTTCAGCAAGTGTTTTTTTTTTTTTTTAACATCAATCAAATCATTTCGAAAAAAAAAAAAAACATGATTCATGAATCTCATGCATACAGTATCAAGCTGACATACAAAATTGAATTGCAAAGCCATCAAATACCAATAACAAAAAATAATAATTTAGTCAAATGAACTAAAATCTCTCAATAAAAAAGTAAACAACAACAGTGACTCATTAAGTCGTAAAAAATGAAAATACAAAACAACTTATATGGTAGTGATGGATGTGTCACACACCTCTATTTTGGCTAAGAATTTTTTGCATAATGGCGCTAAGAATGCCCTAGCCAGTCAACCAATCTTGCTCAAACACTCTACCTACTAAGTGCGTAACATGTTGTTACCACAATATCCCACACAGTTATGCACCAACACAACCCAATACCCTTGTATACCTGTACAACACTTACTGCATGCCAAGCTATTTAGCCATACATGCACAATTTAGGTCACGCACATAAGCATGCAAAGACAACAAATTTTACAAGAGACTGCTCTCAATCTAATTCAATTTTATTAATCAAATCAAGAATCAATGCGCAAGATATTCACAAAATTACAACAATAGCCTATAGACACTTTGCCATAAACACAGTGCAAACAGCATTTTATACTACAGCAATTGACAAGCTCAACTGCACAACTTTATTGACACAAGCCAGCAATAAACTCATAAACAAATGTAGTTATTTAGGAATAATTGTCTCATAAGCATCAGTCAACTTTTTAATCGACGTTGATATCGGCCATAACCGCTTGAAAAACCATCACACGTGTGAGTGTTTTGCCTGCCCATGTGCCCACATGTGCCACTCATAAGCAATACTTGCTACCATTAGTTCAGCCTGCTAGCAACGCCCATAGAATAGCTCATAGCTAGCATATGTTATGTTTAGCCTTACCCCATACTTGTTGAATGCACTGTCTTGCTTAGTTTTGCCACATATTTGCCTTGTCTTGCCTTGTCTTGCTCACACACATGTCTTGTTTTACCTTATCTTGCTTAGCTTGGCCTGCCCGTTTGGTCATCTGCCCATGTTGCCATGCATATGCACGTGCAATGTCTTGCTTAATTGCTTATGATGCATGCCTATTGCCTTACATGCCCATGCCTTGGCAGCCCATTGTTTATACAACGTACAAATACTTATGCATGTTATTTGCCTTGGCAACCCATTGCTTATGTTATGTATGAATACCCATACACGCTGCTTGCCTTGGTAGCCCACTACTTTAACTACTTGCCTTGTTGCTTGCCCAAGTTATGCCAACCAATATGCCTTGCTCACAGTTTCGCTAGTCCACTAGCATTATAGGTATGCACCAATATGTCTTCCTTTAGTTTTGCACCATCCAACCAAGCCATGCCTAGAAATCTACCTGCGCCAAGCTTTGAGGGTCTAGCAAATGTCTCCATGTTTAACTTCAACCACAAAGTGATTAGCTCTCACCAAACACTTTTTCTCCAAAGGCAACAACACCAGACCTTTTTGGTGGCCTTATTTCCTTTGTCTTTTCCTGACTTATTGATGAATTTGAAGTCAACAAAGGAGTTGAAGTCAGAGCCCAAGTTGGAATCGAAGTTGGAAAAGAGGTTAATGGGAGTTAGAAGTCTTAATGACATAAGCGAACGGTCCTTAACCTCATCTGATGGAGGTAGAGGCTCAATGACCGGGCTAGGATAAGGAAATAAGGTCGGAAAAGGTTGATGATTTGAAGCCGACTACGGCACTAGAACTGGAGGAGAAGAAAGGGTCGATAGGAGCTAGAAGCCTCAATAGAACTAATGAATGGTCCTCTACCTCTTCCGACAGAAGTAAAGGCTTGACAACTGCACTAGGATAAGAAAGCAGAGGCCATAGAAGGTTGATATTGGCAATTGTTAGGTTGATAGTGGCTAGCTCCACTACCACGTCTTGACATTTTATGAGGAATTGGTGGAAGCAGAAAAGGAAAGAGAATATTGGGAGAGAGTTTAAGAGAGAATGAAATTGCTTGTGAGCGTGTATGTATATGCATGCAAGGAGAGTGGTAGCAATAAAGGGAACATTAAGATTCAAAAATAAGAAGTCGTTAATATGTTTTGGGAAAGTTTGAGAGAGAATGTAATTGCTTGTGAGAGGTTGCATTTATATGCATGAAAGGAGAGTGAGAGTAAAAAAGTGAACCCCAAGACATATAAATTCGAAATTAATGCATTTGGGGAGCGTCTGAGGGAGAATGAAATTGCTAGTGAGAGTATGTATTAATATACATGCAACAAGAAGGGCAATAAAAAAGGGAACACCAAGATTCAGAAATGAAAATCGTTAACGCATTTGGGGAAAGTCTGTGTGAAGCCCCGAATTTTATTTATTTATGAGGAACAAAATTTCTTTTCGATGAATAGTAATTTCAGATGAATAATGTTTTCGATTAATGGTATTTCTGAGTGAATAGTAATTTTTAGATTCGTAAAACCTAAAATTTCCTCTCCATAGGAGAAATAAAATTTTTTTTGGTTAATAGTATTTTTGTGTAAATAGTATCTGTATGAATAATGATTTTCAGAAAGCGAACCTTGCAAAAACCAAAAGTTTCGGAATTAGTACAAGTGTTAAATGAAACTGAGATGGATCGTAGATAACTTTATTTGAAGAGATTTTAAGTGATCCGAAGTATATTGGATAGAAGTACTCTATTCGGTTAGTGTCCCGTATACAATATTTATAGAGAAATAAAATAATTTTGAATATCCGGATGTATAATTGAATTTTAGTAGAATTTCTTAATAGGACCGGAATTTTGAGGTAATAGAATAATTGTTTTTAGTGACCGTAGATATAAATCGAATTTTAATAAATTTTACGAAATGTTAATTTAGTTCTCGTATAATTTCTAGATGGACTGAACACGGTTTCGGATACGAAAATAGGAAAGCGTGAAAAAAATGCATGAGAAAAGAGGACACTTGGCGTTGAATAAAAGGAAGAATGAATGCATGGGATACAAGTGGCGACAAGAAAGCAATAAAGAAGACAAATGTATGGTGGATGGAGAGAAATCAATAAAGAAGACAAATGTATGGTGGATGGAGAGAAAGAAGTGACAAGTGGTATGATCTTGTGATGTATATATATAGTTGAATTAAACAAACAAAAGGCAACAAACAAGAAGCAAATTACATTTGTATGGTGGATGGAGAGACAAATGTATGATGGATGGAGAGAAAGCGATAAAGAAGACAAATGTATGGTGGATGGAGAGAAAGAAGTGACAAGTGGTATGATCTTGTGATGTATACATATAGTTGAATTAAACAAACAAAAGGCAACAAACAAGAAGAAAATTACATTTGTATGGTGGATGGAGAGACAAATGTATGATGGATGGAGAGAAAGCGATAAAGAAGACAAATGTATGGTGGATGGAGAGAAAGAAGTGACAAGTGGTATGATCTTATGATTTATACATATAGTTGAATTAAACAAACAAAAGGCAACAAACAAGAAGCAAATTACATTTGTATGGTGGATGGAGAGACAAATGTATGATGGATGGAGAGAAAGCGATAAAGAAGACAAATGTATGGTGGATGGAGAGAAAGAAGTGACAAGTGGTATGATCTTGTGATGTATACATATAGTTGAATTAAACAAACAAAAGGCAACAAACAAGAAGCAAATTACATTTGTATGGTGGATGGAGAGACAAATGTATGATGGATGGAGAGAAAGCGATAAAGAAGACAAATGTATGGTGGATGGAGAGAAAGAAGTGACAAGTGGTATGATCTTGTGATGTATACATATAGTTGAATTAAACAAACAAAAGGCAACAAACAAGAAGCAAATTACATTTGTATGGTGGATGGAGAGAAAGCAATAAAGAAGACAAATTTATGGTGGATGGAGAGAAAGAAGTGACAAGTGGTATGATCTTGTGATGTATATATATAGTTGAATTAAACAAACAAAAGGCAACAAACAAGAAGCAAATTACATTTGTATGGTGGATGGAGAGACAAATGTATGATGGATGGAGAGAAAGCAATAAAGAAGACAAATGTATGGTGGATGGAGAGAAAGAAGTGACAAGTGGTATGATCTTGTGATGTATATATATAGTTGAATTAAACAAACAAAAGGCAACAAACAAGCAGCAAATTACATTTGGTCTTCAAAGGGGTGTGTGAACCGAGAGCAACAAGAGAGTTTAAGAGAGAGAGCTGTATATTTCTACCATGAAAGGAGTGAAGTGCAGCTACTATTTTTTTGAAGTTTTGAGAGCATTTCCAAGTGAGTTCAAGTTCATCAAGCTAGCATGCAAGTCAAGGATTCATCCTAAATTGATTTCAAGAGGCAAGTGTTGGTTTTTATGGATTTATTTAAGTAAATGGATGGATTTTTGTGAGATTTTGTTTGGGTTTAAGAATTTAAGGCTTAAAAAAGATGGGGATGGCTTGCATGTGATTTTTGATGCAAGAATTGATGAAAATTTTGATGTGGTGATGTGTGTTGGTTCAGCCAAAGTGAGGTGTTTGTGATTGAATTGTTGTTGGATGATTTTTACCATGAAATATGTTTGGGTTCTAGAATTTGAGATCTCATCTGTGTGGAGGTTGTGTTACATGTGAAATTTGTGAGATATTTGATGAAATTTTGGTATTATATACTTGTAATGGTTTGGCCAAAGGATGAGATTTTAATGGTTTAGTAAATTAGATTGTTTTACCATGAATTATGTTAAGTTAGGATGAATTTTAATGATTTAAAACATGAAAGAATGTGGTTGTATTAATGCATGAAAGTCTCGACCAAACAAGGATTCTATGGTTTGTTTTGAGTTTGATATAGCTAAATGATTTCCATGCAATTCAATGTGTTGAAATAACAAGTTTTGATGTTGAAATGAAAAGCAAAGGTTGGTATATCTATTTGCTATATATTCGGTCAAGGTGTGTATGTTGTGATGGAAAATTATTTTTGATTGGTTTATGTGATTTTATGAAGTATTTGGATGATAGAATTAGCATGAAAATTGAAGGAAATGCATCGATATGTTAAAGAAACATTTTGCGGCAAACTTTTCAAAATTTTGAAAGTGTAAAGTTTATAGAATTGATTTGAAATTGCACCATAATGTGTATGTTTGTGTGTAATTGTTATGAGGAAAATTAATTCGAATTGATGGTACAGAAGTTGGTAAGTATTCGACCAACATATGCCAAAATGGGTTAAAAATGTGTTTAATCCATTGATATTAAATTTGGACTTTAAATGAGGTGTTTTGTATGCTTGAACATAAAGAAATTTGAATGGAAAGTGTTTACAAATAATTATGGTTGTTACGCTTTGGAAAAAAGGTATTTCAATATCCTTGAGAATTTAGGTGTTTATGTGTGTCAATGCAAGTTAATGGAAGTGTGTGTACAAATGAATTTGATTATGACAATTTCCTAAAAATAGAATGTGAAATATATAGCTAACAAAGAGACGAAAGAATTCAAAGTCATGAAATTATCACAAGTTAGGAAATCGTAAATTTTCCGTGAATTAGGAATCGGTGAGTGTAAATTATTTTATGAATTGATAAATGCATTTCTTTTAGTATGCTTTAATGTGAGCATAAATTATCTTATGATATGTTAAATGCATGTTTTAAATTGTTGTATGAATATTAAGTATCTTGAAATGTAAATGAGTTTTATAGAAGTTGTTAACTTACGAAAAATCTTTATGAATTTATCTAAGAAATACATTTATGAATGTTGAAGCAACATGAAATTTAAATAAGTTTTTATGAAAGAAATGTTTATAGTATGAAATTATTGAAAAAATATATTTTTATGCTTGTAGTATCAAATTGAAAGCAATATTTTTTTATGAATGATTATTTTAGTATACGAACTAAATTTTTAAAGTAAAATGGAATGAAGGCTTTCAAAACCAATGGTTACCCTTCCTCATGAAATAAATGATATGACTGAGAAATGACTGAAATGCGTCCGAAGTACCTTATTACGTGTATGGCAGGTTAGTTGGGGGGCAAGTCCACTAACTAAGGGGGGATTGAGTCTATTGTGTCGCCCTTTACGCATTTTTAAGTTACTATTATAACCGATGCCCAATACAAGGCAATGTAACATTCCACAGCATAGTGGCTTATGACTAAGATTGACCATCCCCACCACCAGTGTCCTAGGATCGGGCGGTGATTTATAATTTCCCTAGGTTCCATTGGATATATGTTTCATGAATGATAGTTATATCTATTTATTATATCATGTACATGTATTGTATAGATTTTTAATGATAAATGTACTTATGTTTTCAAGCAAAATTTAAATAAATTTTATGCAAAAGCATGAGATTTATGATTTGCATAAACCCTTATGAAACTTAGATTTTCAAATAATTTTTGGGAGGCTATTTTAAAAAGTAAAGTTTCGAATAGAAATGCATAACACTCACTAAGTTCCTTTAGCTCACTTCTTTTATGTTTTATGAATAAAAATCTTCCCAGGTGCAAAGATAGGTGCTCAGGATGAGCAATCTTCGATGCAAAGTTAGGTGAGCATATCTGACGACTACTACTATGAAATTAAAGTAAATATTTTGATGTCTAATGAATATGTATAATGTAAATACGCTTAATTTTATATTGATACTCATGATTTTATGCATGTTGAAACGTTTTTAAGTTAAAAATGATTTTGATTGAAACACCTTGAATTGTGGCTGAGTTTGACTTTTGGGATGGACCTGAGGTCCAAATTGAAAGTGAAGAAAAATATATATATTTTTTGAAGTATTTATAAAATTGATTACAGGTGATTTTTAAAAGATTTGGAATATTCAGAAAACAGTCGTTATACTGTCGAAATTTATATAAAAATAAAAATAAAAATAAATTATCACTATGATTTCTAAGTGATTTATGAAAAGAAAATGTATCACAACTTTGCTTCACGGAGTCCTTTAAAGTTAGTCACTAGTTTCAAGACTGCAAGGACTTTCGTTTAAGTGTCAGGAGGGCTCCGCTCGAGTTCCATAAAGGGAAATCCAGGTCAAGTCCCTTCAGTCTAAAAGAGAATGAAATTGCTTGTGAAAGCATTTATTTATTTGCATGCAAGAAGAGTGGCAACAAAAAAATGAACACTAAGATTTAAAAATGAGAAGTCGTTAACACGTTTGGGAAGAGTATGAGAGAGAATAAATTTGCTTACAAGAACTTGTATTTATATGCATGCAAGGAGAGTGGAAGTAAAAAAGGAAAAACTAAGATTCAAAAATGATAAGTCGTTCCCCTTCTTTTTCCGTTTTATGTCCACTATAAGAAATTTTGTCTACATCAACATTTAAATAACAATATGCATGAGGTCTATGTCAACGTGTAAAGAATGCACGTAAAAAACCATACAAAACCATATAACAACATGCAAAACCATTCATGTTGGTAAAATCGTGCAAATGAATTGATTGGTGTAAATATGCGTGAAAACACTTTATTTACTAATAATAATGCATGTTGTTACTTACAACAAAATGCATTCACACAATTTTAGCATTGTGCATAATTTTGCATATTGTCATATGGTTTTGTAGGTTGTCATAAACCCCTTTCACAATATATATTCTTTGCACATTTCTATAGGTGATCTACGGCAACATAGACCTCATACACGTTATATTTTGAACATTGTTATAAATAAAATTTCTTATAATAGTCAGCACGGTCTTAGTGTCCTAATTGTCTTGCTAGTTGCTAATGTTTCAGCTTTTCTAGAAAAGTTATGCAAATTCCATGTTTCTTACGACAAGGCTCTTGCTAGTGTTTCTGTTGTAATGCAAAAGAAAGATAAAAAAGGGACCCAATAGGCACTATGGAGGGTAACTGGGGTCTTGTTAGTGTTTACACACACACATTGGTATAGCATCACAATGCTACCAATCTTCTTTTTTTTCCCCATCTTCTTTTTTATGATAGAGTTATAATTCCTTTAATAATTTAATATATCACACGTTGGTATACTCATTCACTCTTTGTTTCATTTTTTGGTTATAATGAAGTTGTACTTGATTGTTTCTACTTCTATATTTTGCCAAAATTTTCATTTCGATTCTTTCTTTTAAGTAAATAGCTAATCACATGAATTGTGCATGACATGACTCTCATCTTATAGGTTAAGTGCTACATATTCAAGATTAGACATGTGTAAAAACTATGGAAACCTTGAAAGGTGCCACATAAAATTGAAAGGGGCAGATTTTGTGGATGATAAATTGAAGTCTTATGGATTTTATGTTTATTGGCATTCACAGAAGAGCTCGAAGCCATATTCCATACAAAATTGGAGTCAAGCATTGCTACATAGAAAACTAAAATGGACATTTATATTTCATCAAATGTTACAAAGATTCCCCAGTGAACAAAGTGGTGGTGGCATGCATAAATCAAACCTAGATACAAGTCATGAGTGGCACAAAGTTGTGCACAACTGAACCCCAAGAGCTCTCTCTAAGTTCAAAAAAATGAGCTTAGTGAATGACAAAATGAACAAGAAGCTATGTTAAATGAGAAAGAATGAACGGACTTAATTTTTCTTCTCTTAATCTTCTATTTACCTACATGTTTTATGCAGCTCCTCTATTGTTCTCAATGCCACTCTCCGCTCAGCACTTTATGCCTCGCTGCATAGTATTCTATGCATTATTTTCAACTCTTTGGGACTTGCCTTCTTAATTAGTCTTCTTTAAGCGCTTAAAGTTTTAAGAATTTTTATGAAATGATTTATTTTTAAAAATTCGGATGTTGGCTTTTCAGTTTCAAAACTGATATTGGTACAACCTTAGTTTGGATTCGAAGGTTTAAGCTGATAGGTTGACAAAGGTATGTAAGGCTGGAAATTTTTATGGTATTTATTTTGGGTCTTTAGAACATATATATATATATATATATATATGCATTTTTGGGACAATTTGTTATAAATACAATTTACTAAAAATGCAGAAAATAGATTGCATTAGTGGAGGTAGTGTTGATAAGAGGAAATTTTAATGATATTTGGAATTAGATTAATTTAATAAATTACAGTTTCCTATAAATTTATATAAATAAGTTCCGTAATGTGATTTTAAGTTGGTAAGAGTGATTAATTCGTAAAGTTATTTTATTTATTGGGATAAGCAGAAAAGATAAGTAAACCTTATACACTACCCCAATATATCATATGCTTAACTTCAAAAATACTTTGATTGGTCTTTTTAAACAATTAAATGAAACCTTGGATTTTTCAATATAATTTTTCACTATATTCTATTTCAATAATTTTGCATCCTGAAATGTATGTATTTTGTATATTGATCGAATTGTATGAAAAGTATTGTCTCCCTATTTGAAAAGTATGAAAATATTTTTCCATATTTGAAAAGTATTATATGTATTGTAATCTTAATTGTAATGAAAACATTTTAGCTCATCTGTTTATAGTTTATTTAATTATAATGGCCTAGGCATCAGGATTACAAGTGTTATAATTGTGTCGTATTGGTCTAGCTGGAATATTTATTATTGCGTAACATTAATTGTATTGGCCTCACACTAGGATTACAGATGTTAATTGTCTAGACCACCTATTAGGATTACAGGTGCTACAATTATATTATATTGTCCGGGTCACTAGAATTGTGAATGATATTACGTGACAGAAGTCACTTCCATTTTCATTTAAAGTCGTGTACGGAATGCTTTCCGTTATTTGGACTTCAATTTAAATATTTAATGTTTTATATATCGTATTGTTGAATGTTATATTGTATCGTTAAATTTTTTATTTACATTGCTATATTCGCTATTTTTCAATTACCATGAAATTATGGTTTTATTTTTATTGTAAAGTTACTTTATAAAATTACAATATCTCTTTCTAATTATATACTACATTGTAATGTATAATATTTACCTATTGAATAAATAGCTCATCCATCGTCTCTATTACTTTTACAGATTAGTAGGTTTTATTTGTTTTGAAAGATGACTTCAAGTTATTGGTATCACTTGGAAGAGGATTTCAATTCTATTATTATGGTTATATTCCTTTTTATTATTAAAGAACCATTTAAGTTAGTTTTATTAGTTAGGACTTAAATGTACGGGTTGATTTTGCATTATCGTGAATTTGAGTTGTTTAAGACTTTAATTAAGGTGTTGAGACAAATTTATTTTGTTGAATTAAATACTCTATAGATTTTTTCCTTAATTGAATTTTAGTTTTAGAGATTTAAGTGATTGATTGAACATTATATTATATAGGATTTTACGTCAAAATTGGATTGTTAAACAAACCGCGTGACTTACAATATTGAACTCTTCAAGGAGCTAGACATGTCTTATACCTCCAAAGTAAAGATTGGCAATAGAGATTATATTGATGTGCTAAGAAAAGGAGTTGTTGCAGTTAAGACTCCCTCATATACAAAACTTATTCATGATGTTTTATTTGTTCTTGAGATAAATCAAAGTTTGCTAAGTGTTGGACAAATACTTGAAAAACAATATGCTTTGATTTTTCATGATAAGTCATGCACCATAAATGACTTCTAAGGCTGTAAGCTTATGATAGTTAATATGAGAGACAACAGTTTCTCAGTTGAATTGAAAAAATCTACTTTGTATTCTCATCCTAGCGTTGTTGATGATTCAATCATTTGGCACAAAAGGTTTGGATAGGTTTGGACACTGCAATTATACTTCTTTAAAGCTTATGCATACACATGGATTAGCTCTAAATATGCCATTTATTCATGATGATCAAGGAGTGTGTGATGTGTGTCAATATGGGAAGTAAAGCAAGCCGCCATTCCCTTTAAACCGAAGCTACAGAGCTTATGAAAACTACAACTAATCCACATTGACTTGTGTGGACCAATGAGTACTCAGAGAGTAAATATTTTCTTCTTTTCATAAATGATTGTACAAGGATGTTTTGGGTTTTCTTTTTGAAGCAAAAGTCAGAAGTATTTGGTGTATTTCAGAAATTCAAAGCTTATATATATTGAAAACCAATCAAGATGTCAGATAAAGAAGCTAAGATCTAACAATGGAACAGAATATACATCTAGAGATTTTAATAAGTTTTTGTGATGCAACTGGCATATAACACCAACTTACTGTACCTTACACTCCTCAATAAAACGAAATGAGTGAAAGGAAAAATAGAAAAGTGATGGAGATGTCTAGATGCTTGTTATTTGCAAAAAATCTACCAAAACCTCTTAGGCAAAGGCAATTAACACCTCAATATACTTGCTAAACATGCTTTCTTGAAAGGAAAAACACGATTTAAAGCTTGGTACGATGTAAAGGCTTCAGTTGAGCATCTCAAAGTGTGATACTTTAGTTTCGGATGTTAAAAGAGACAAGCTGGATCAAAAGTCAGAGGTTGGAATCTTTTTGTGTTATAGTAGCAATTCAAAAGGCCACAGAATTTTCCACTTGAAGACTGAGAAAGTTTTAGTTAGCAGAAATGTGAAGTTTGATGAAGCTGCAAAATGGAATTGGGAGAAGAATGAAGCTGAAGCAACATCCAAGAATCAAAGTAATGGAGTAATTTTCCAATAAGAACAAGCTATTGAAACAGAAAGTGATTCAACCAATGATTCTAAGATGGTTGTTAAAGGCAATAGGCATTTTAATGACACATATGCAAGACATAATTTTGCAATCTTAGAACCAACAAGCTATGATAAAGCTGCCACATCACATGATTGGAGAGTTGCAATGAAGGAGGAGACCAACACAATTGAGAAAAATGAAACATGGCTACTTGTTGACAGACCTAAAGATGAGAGTCATTGGTGTGAAGTGGGTTTATAGAAGCAAGCTAAATCCAAATGGTTCTATAAACAAGCTAAAAGCTAGGCTTGTAGTTAAGGGGTATTTTCAATAACAAGGTGTTGATTGCTCATATACTTTTGCTCTTGTGGCAAGACATGATACAATAAGAATTTTGATAGCCTTAGTAGCAAAATTGAGTAGGAAAATATACCATTTGGTTGTCAAGTTAGCCTTCTTAAATAGTGTTCTTTATGAAAATATGTATAGTACAAGCAAAAGGTTTTTTGATTACTGGTTGTGAAGAAAAAGTTTACAACCTTAGCAAAGATCTCTATGGCTTAAAGCAAGCTCTAAGGGTTTGGTATAGCAGAATTGATAATTATTTACTAAAACAAAGATTCTAGAAAAGTAATAGTGAGGCTACCTTGTATGTGAAAGAAAATTGAGATGGTGTGCAGCTCATTGTTTCCTTGTATGTTGATTACCCTATTGTTGCGGGAGGAGACACACAATGGTTCAAAGAATTCAAGACTTGCATGGAGAGTGAGTTTCAAATGTCAGACTTGGGTGAAACGATCTATTTTCTGAGAATGGAAATATGTCAATCTGATGGAGGTATTTTCATCTCTTAAACAAAGTATGCAAAGGAGATCTTGAAAAGATTTCAGATGGAAAATTGCAAACCAGTAGCTACCCCACTAGTTGTTAATGAAAAACTCATCTTGAATGATGAAGAAAGCAAGGTAAATGATTCAACTTATAGAAGTTTGATTGGTAGTTTATTGTATTTGTTTGCCACCAGACCAGCCTTGATGTTTGCAGTAAGTTTGCTTTCAAGATTTATGAATTCTCCCAGCCAAACTCACTTTGTTGGAGCAAAGAGAGTCCTAAGATAAATAAAAGGGACTACTGATTTTGGTATTTGGTATGAGAAGAAAGAAAGTGGGAAATTGCAAGATTATGCAAACAATAATTGGGTTGGAAGCTTTCATGATTCCAAGAGTACTTTAGGTTATGTTTTTTCATTTGGAAGTGGTGTTTTCTCTTGTAACTCAAAGAAATAAGAAGTTGTTGCTCAATCAACAGCTGAAACTGAATATATATCTGCAATAGCAGCAAATCAAGCCATTTGGCTTCGAAAAGTGTTGTAAGATGTTGGGCAAAAACAAGATGAAGCTACTGTTATTTGGGTAGATAACAAGTCAGCCATTGCAATCACTAAGAATCTAGTCCAGCATGATAAAACAAAGCACATTAAAGTAAAGTTTCATGCCATTAGAGAAGCTGAAAAGCTTGGGGAAGTCAGTCTTGTTTATTGCACCTCTGAAGAACAGATTGCAAACATTTTAACTAAAGTGCTTCCTAAGGGAAAGTTTGAGCTCATGAGAGCAAAGCTTGGTGTGTCCAAGAAAATCTCAAGGAGTGTTAGACTATGAGATTTTTCCATAAAAGCTGCTTTTTGTCTCTTTTATTTGTTGTACAAGTTTCATTGTCAAAGTTTTTGATTGAAAACTTATGGTAATCCATACTTTTAAGGGTATGGTCCTTTTGCATTTGGTAACGGGTTGGTTATGGTGATGTTTTACCAATCTCTTTGTACCTAACACATTGTCTTATATGTATATATAAACCAATAGATGAAATGAAAAAGTCAGTTTTCTTTTTTCTCTGCATTTTCTTTGTTCTCATTCTGCTCCCAGTTCTGTTTATGCATCAGCTTTGACAGGGCCACTGCAACAAAGTGGAACTGAATTCCTGTACAAAAGTACTGAGGTATGTTGTGAGGGTCAAGCCCTGCAGAAAACTCTCCAGGACTGGGATCATCAGTTGACTTCCATGAAGTCATGATATGGTCGGTGGAAACTGATCCACAAAAATCTCAGTGAATGTTAATGTTCCTAACCATTTGTGTTACATACAAAATTTGTTTGCTATTACTTATACTTATGAATCCTTTTAATATGTTTATATAAAGACAAATTTGTAAACAATAATAAAAAGAAAATGGGTTTTGTTGAAATCTAACCTTTTCTTGATGACCCAATTGAAAAATAACTCATTTTTTTTAAATCATTTCAGATTGATCTTTTTTGGACAAGAATACCCTTGATTACTCTACTAATTACCACTAACCCACCCCTTTTGTGTGTCACATTCACCAAGCTTATCCCTCTCTCTACCAAGCTTTTTTCTCTCATTCCCTCTAACCCACTGTCGCACCTCCTCACTGGCAGAGCTCACCCTCGCATCTCCTCACACCACCGACCAAACCCACCGAAATACATTGGAAACCCACCATTGTTCGCTCTCTCTTTTTCTAGGCTTTGGATTTTATGGTTCGGATGCTGAGATTCTCTGATGAAGACAAGTAGAGAATAGGAATTGCTCAACAAGGTGCAGGCAAAGGTGTTGTTCGTGGAGTGTTGGGTCTACCTGGCCACTTAGTTGGTGGCATATTGGGAGGGAGTCCAGCTAAAGCACATGCAAAGATGGCATCTGAAAACCAGGTTCATCTCCTTGTAAATTTTTATTTTATTTTTCTATATAATTGATTTTGCTTTGACATGCCAAATAGTGGGTCAAGTGTTAAGTTATACTTTTATGTTCATTGTATATAGTGATTTGCAGACCTTTGCAACCCCTGTTTTCACTGGTTTTACTTTAGCAACAGTGAACTATGCTATTTCTGGAAGAGGCTGGCATCTCATGTCTCCTTGTGTCTACACTTTCTTCCACTTCCACACATCTAATTTGACTTTTGAACTGTATCTTGTTTGGGAATAGGCAGGTGCAATTCTAACTTTAGTTGATTTTGTTTTTCAGTCCATTGCGGATGTATGGGTTGATTTTCTTCTCAAAGAAATTGAAGAAAGAGAAAGGAGAGAATCTGCTGAGAATATAGCTAGATCCCATGAGGATATACACGGAAGGAGTCCAGATGCTTCAGTGACTAGTCCGCCAGTACCTGACCAGAGAACAAGCACAACTGGTGCTATGTCTTGTTTTTCAAGATCAAATATTTTACGTGGCCAAAACTTTAGTCCTCTACCTCCTAGAGGAAATATGCACCCATTTGAGTAGTCTGACTCTGAGTTCTCAACAAATCCTTTATCCTCATCAGATAATAGCACTTCTTGAATGTCAAGACCATTATTGTTCAACCCAACCCATGAGGTTAGTTATACAACCCAACCCATGATCAGTCAAAAGCCATGAAGCAGAAGCCATCCCTGCAGCGTGACAAAAGTGTAGACCCAGGACTTTCGCGACTCGCAAACGCGAGGTGCAATTCGGGATCGTCATTCGCGATACGCGCAGAAAACAGACGTGCAGTAGCGTGTTACGTACAGACTTGAAACTCTTGCTTTGTTGCCCTATTTTCACACTATAAAAAGGCACTTAAACTCAGAAGAACGGAAGGATTCAGCGGCCACAGGAATACACAGCAGAGAGAGGACAAGGTGAGAGTTAGAATGTGAGGGTGGAGAGAGCTTGGAGACGAACTGTGTTGCAGTTTTCTGCAGATCATAAGCAGCCTCTCTACCCCAGTTTTTACCAGTATTTTGAGTGGTCTGAGTGCAGTTTTTAAAGACCTAAACGCAGCCTTTAGAGTGGAAAAGGGAGGAGCTTTGATCGTTGGTGTTGAGACTATTTTGGAGGCACATTCGGCAGACCGTCGACAGCTTCCAACCTAGGTTCTACACATCTTTTGAAGGCCCGCATGACAGCCCCTATTCTACAGCTTCAAAGTGGATATTGGAGGCTAGAACCGAGCCATAAACTAGAGCAAAAACAGTCCTCAACAGGCCCTTGACAGTCCGCGGAGAGAAGATTTGGGAGCTGCAAACTAGTCCATCATCAACCTTTTTAGCGTTCAACAACAGCCCATCATCAGCCACATTTTGGTGCATAAACGGTATGGGAGAAATGAAGATTTCGTTGTTGGAATGGTGGTTGATTCTTATATTGTTTGGAACCCTGGTTCACAATTTGGTTTAAGAACCTTGTAAAGAATCTAAATTGTAGGATTGCTAACATCAAAGGTTAAGTATGATCAAGTTCAAATGGATGGTTCTCTGATAATTTTTTTTTTTTTTTGTTTTTTTTTTTTTTGTTTGTAATGTGAATTAAGAAATGACATCCTTGGTTTGTTTAAATGAGTATGTGAATGGTATGTTACAGTGGTGCAATTGTATCCTCTATTCTTGTATTGAATAGATCTTGCTTGAATTGAAGTTTTCATCCTTTTCGATTGTATTATTGTTTGAAAAAGTGAAGAACCTTTATTATATAATTTACTATTATTGTTGTTTTAGAAGCTCATGATTCATGAATGGTAAATAATAACTATATAAAGAACAATTATTAACTTGTTGAATAAAAGTTTCCATATCAACAAGTACAAAAAATCTCAATAGAATCAAAATAAATAAGTAAGCTAAATGTCAACCTTAAGATAATCTCCATATCAACTGAATTAATGAGCACTCCATCATCTTCCCTGTTGACATCCTTGGTTTTCAGATCTTTCCAATTAATTTAAGAGGTACTTTGAATTAGTTGTTGCAACCTAAGTACTCCCAATCGAAAGGGTTTTAATATTATCCAAGAATTATTAGAAGTACAAAAAAGAATACTCAATTCCAAACCTAGGAACATAATTCTCAACCTCTGGGTTGGGAATCCTAACCCCGAGGTTGGGAATCCCAACCCAAAGTCGGGAACCTTCCCAAACTTAGGAATAGGATTCCCAACCTTCGGGTTGGGATTCCCAACTTCCAAGTTGGGAATGAGATTCCAAACTCGAAGGGTGAGAATGGGTTGGGATTTCCTAACCTTGGGGTTAGGACTCCCAACCAGTGGGTTGGGATTCCCAACCCAGAGGTTGGGAGTCCCAACAAAAGGGGTTGAGAAGGTTCCTAACCCCTAGGTTGGGATTTCAAACTCAGAGGGTAGGAATCCCAACTTAAGGATTGGGAATCCTAACATATATGTTGAGATTCTCAACCCTAAGATTGGGTTATTTTTCGACTTCGGATTGTATCTATGGTGGATTCCCAACTTCCGGGTTGGGAATCCACTATAGATATTGTCGGAAGTCAAAAAATAACTCAAAGACAAAGTTAGGAATCTCAACCTACAGGTTGAGAATCCCAACTTCTAGGTTGAGAATCTTAATAAAAAGGTTGTGATTCTTAACACGAAAGTTGGGAAACCCAACTTCTGGGTTGGAATTCTCAACCGAAACACAAATTTCAGTACAAAGTCAATATTCTCCATATGGAGACTCCAAACAGATGTCATCAAACTTAGCAATACTTGTCCATTCTACAAATTCCATCATTCAAATAACATCCATCTCTAATCACTCAATAAATAAGAAATTCATAATAGTTAAAACTAAAAATCAAAGCTTTCAAACTTGACACCCCCAATATGTCAAACTGGTCCTTCCCAAAAAAATAGTCTAAACAAGATTGAAATCATAAAAATTAACATCACCACCACCATTCTCTTCATCAAAAACATCATCACTACCATCAAACCCCAATTCTCTTACCAGCCTCCCCATCAACTCAATCGACCATGGCCACGGATAGACCACCTCCATCTCTTTCCTCCTGCCCACTGCCGTCGTTCCATCTGAAACCCTTTCTGGGTTTTCTTCTATATCGAAATCCCTATCCAAGTTTTTGAAACCGCCCCCACCTCTATTCGAGTTCTCCTCCCTCCTTGATGTTATTGATTTGCTTGAATACGAAGCTCATGTGAGTAGAGAACGAGGTGGGTTTCACTTGGGAGTCCAAAGAGGAGGTAGCGTTTGAAGCTGGGAAGTTGGAACTGGAGAAGTGGAGAGAGAGGAGGGCTTGTGGACAGTTGTGTTGTCGACAAAATCTGAGGACGAAGCTGGGAAGAAGTTTGAGGAAGAAGAAGTTTGTGGACGGTTGCCGATGAAGAAGCTGGGAGCATGTATTTCAGCTTATATCTCTTATTTCATTAAGGAAATTTTTGTCCATTCATGCTCTTTTTTGTACTATCAAATAAGAAAGGTTATTTTTGAGGTTGGGCTTTCCAAATTGGTCAATTTTGCAATTATCTCAAAGAAAATTTGATATAGGTGCACATACATTATAACAGGTATTGGGCCCCAAATTTCAATGGATTTGGAGGCTTTTAAAGCTTGGATCATTATTGTGTAGCCCAACTAATTATTTGTGGCCACTTTATGGTCGCCACTCGCCTTGAGGGCAAAAACTGTAGTATTATTTTTCGTGTAACAATTCATGTATTTGCATATTATGATCGAGATTCAACATTAATACTTATTGAAAGTTAATAAGTTGTATATATGAACAACCATGCATATTAGTTGTTAATTATGTATAACAAATCGTGCAAACTCAAAATAAAATAGATAATATTATGTTATGCTTAATATTTATTGTGATTAATTTTCTTGTTGTGTGTAAAGCTCCATCTGTAATAGATTCATTGTAACTGAATTCATAATCTGTTTTCCCTTTATTTTCAGATTTAATTTTCTCTAAATTTCTTGTTATTTTCTTGCATTTTCTACTTAATCAAACTATAGACTATCATGGTCCTCGTTTTTTCACTTCAGTTCCCCAGTTCTTCTGTCATCAATGATGCAACAATTTCCTGAGTTTCAGCATTTTACCAAATGTTGGGCTTCAGGCCCAAGTTCCAAGCTTGACGAAGGGTTGTTTAGTATACCAAATTCGCTAAAAACAAACATACGTTGTTGATGCAAAAGGAAGTCAGGTAACTGTATTTCGGTGTATTGATTCATTCTTGCAGTAGATTAATATGCTCCCCTCGTTAATGGAAAAATTTTGTTCTTGTAGTAAATGAATTACCTAGGAGCTGGGAAAAAGAAGTACTGTCTAAAAAATTAGTACTCATTTAGTTTACATGGACAAGTCATGAAAGAAATCAATATTGTGATTACCAATGAACGGATTGTAAATTTAAGTGTGAACTCTTGATTTGAGATAAAGGATATCCATACTCTGAAATCAATATTTTGTTAAAGAGATTTATATCATTAATTGGTTTTCGCTACACAGTTTTAACCATCAGCTGATTTTCTAATTACTCTATAATTTGAATCTAGCAGTAACTGACATGTTTGGCCTATATATTTTGTTGTCTTGCACACTCAACAGTGCAACCCGAATGTATAGCAAAGCTTGTGGAATTGGGCATGGTTAAGCCGAGGATAAACCATCTCTACAATATTCTAATGTCCTTTTTATTTTGAAACATTAACATTATTCTCTTATTAATTCCATGCAATTTATAAATCAAAGAGAATCAATATTTGCACCCTCTAAAACTATGTGTACACCCTTATCATAAGTTTATCCCATTAAATAAATTATAATTATAAATTATAGCTTCTTAAAATAATATCTAGTAGGAGTGTATTAACGAAAGGAGTGCACATACCTCTTCAGTGGGATGCAGATACCATCACCCTAAACCAAAGCTATAAGGTTTAGATCAAGGCCCATTTTATTTTATTTTTTAAAGCCCTAAAAGGACCCATGGTCATTTGAAACAATGAGATGGACTAAAACTTTGAGAGCATCTAAGTAGGGATAATAGTTTGGGTGGCTTTATTGCCACCCAAAAATGTTCTTGTTACACTCATTTACTCGTCACACCCACTTTAAATATTAAAAATTTATTATTTACTTTTTACACTCTTTAAAGTGCCAAAACTAACCTTTAAAATATTAATATTACCTTTGATGTATCCATAAGAATCACAGCCAATAACATTGAACTTATTTTGGGTGTCAAATGGTGATGGAATTTCCTGCAGTGTGGGAGGTCCACTCGACACAAGGGAGGACCCACTGTTGGGCTAGGGGGACACGTGCCCCCTCTCCCTCCTAAAAATTTTTGAAAATTAATTGAGTTTACTAATTTAAATATATAAAAATAATGCGATACTCCTGCATTGATGCATGATGGCTTTGATGGTAGCAATCTTCCTTTTGCTGTAGCTGCCACCTGGGTTCAATCTCGCCCTCGTCAAAGAGATTTTGCATTTTATGTTTTTTCTTGCTAATTTTATATATATTATATAAAATATAAATAGAATGTCAAATAGAATCACAACACCTAAAAGGTTTTACTGGTTGTGGTTGTTTTCCTTCCTAGATGCAACCATGGTTCAACTTCCCTTGTCTCGTATATATATTTTTAAATTTTATTCACTCACAAGCATTGCATTTTTTTTTTTTTTTTGAAATATTTTTTTTATTTTTCCATCAAAACATGTTACTTTTTCTCAATTTTTTTCCCATTATGGTTTAATTTATTCCCCTATCAAAACATGTAATTTTTTTTTTTTTTTCCATTATTACAAACTCATCCTTAAATTTGAAATATTTTAATTTCATAAATTATCAACTTACAATCGGTATGCTTTTGATTTTATATTTGTATTAAGAATGTTATTTTAAGAAATTTTGTTTATAATCTTCTAAAAGGTAAAATTATATATCTCCTATTGGTTATGTATTTTTGCTAGTTTTATTTTATGTAACATCATTCTAGTGTTGAAAGAAATATTATAAATAACATTTCATATAATTTAGTTTTTTGATATTATAATTATTATAGAAAAGTGTCTCCCATTACACAGATTTCTGGGTCCGCCATTAACTCGACATTATCCTTTTCATTGTAGCAGTCTTTTGATACAAGGATCTGGAATTGCAGGAGGCCTTCCACGGTTATGCTGCTGACCCTAAGATTTGAATTCCAATAAAAAGGTCTGGGAGGGCCATAATGATGGTCGTTACAAGTGATTAAGAAAGTTTCATTTAGGTAACAAAACTAGGTTTTGTACCGAATGGATATGGGATTTCAAGGTCTCCACATGTCGTGGGCAACCAGGCTTGGCTTGGGCTAATTGAGTTGTGCTGCATTAGTTGCCAGTAACAGTAGCATCTCCACCGCAACTACTCGGAGACACATTGCACTCAATCCCATATTTCCAACAACTAAAATCATAGTTAGTTTCTCTATTGATGTCATTCTTTTATATAATTACTCCAAAGCACCAATTCACAAGCTCGTCAAAACTTGTAAGATGTCCTTTTGAATAATATTAAATAAGGATATTTTTATAATATTATTATTTAAATGATGGGTGTAACAAGAACATTTTTGCGTGCTAATAGAGCCATCCTAATTGTTTCGGTGACAGGCATTAGTTAATGAGAATTCTGGAAATGTACAACTTTATTTTCATACATTTGTTAAGTTATCGAATGGTGAGCTTTGGTTAACAAACAGATTTTATTGAGGGTTTTTTTTGTTTTTTTTTTTGTTTTTTTCGTTTTTTCATTTGAAATAAAGTCATGCTGAGACTTACATTGGTTATTTGCAAATGGTTTCAGAAGATTCAAATTTCAGTTAGATGAAAATGAATTTTACAAGATTCCTTTGAATTAATTCAAGAGAGAACTCTAAAAGGGTTCCGTTAATAATGAGATCAATAAATAGACAACTAAGAAAATATATATAGTGATTTTATCATTAACATCTCATAATTTTAAAAAATTGGGACAAATCAATCAAATTTATCTGTTGTATAGAATTAACAAATTTTCTCTTTTATTTAATTCAAATACAATGAATAAAATTGATTAGTTCGTTTTAATTTTTTAAAATTAAGAAGCACTGATAGTAAAATTAATATATATATATGGGGTCCTCTTGGGTACACTTGAGTATACATACACTTGATCCCCCCCCCCCCCCCCCCCCCCCAATAAAAAGCATTGATTGCATTCTACAATGTATTATTATAATTTATTATATGTTATTAAAACTAAACATGTTTTATTATAATCAATAATATGGTCACAATCAATAAATCAGTTAATGTGATCACATACATTGATTGTAATCCTATATGTTTAGTTGTAATAACATATAATAAATTATAATCACATATTTTATAATGCAATCACATCTTTTTTTTGGTCAAGTGTATGTTAGAGTGTGTCATATATATATATATATTGACTTTACAATTAGTATCTTCTAAAATTAAGACGAACATACCAAAGTCATCCATTGCATTTTCTCTCCTAAAATAAATTATCTCTCATATGCAATTCAAATACAATAAAAGAATTCGATTGGTCCGTCTTAATAGTTTAAAATTAGGAGACACTGATCATAAAAGTTATATATATATGGAGTAGTATCAGCTGCCCTAATAAATTATACAAATTCTAATACAAATTAATTGCAAACTTTTAGATCAAGGGAATATGAATGATAAGTATGAATTAATACCTTAAGCAACCAAAGATGTATACATTACAACAATTGTTTTCTCTCTCCTCTTTAATGACTATGAATATAATTCTGTTCATTCATCTCAGATCTCTTGCCTTTTTTGTTTCCATTTTATGTATTCATTTCCATTACATAATTTATTGAATCAACTATGAAGATCATCTATTTTATCTTTTAACTAAAAAGGAAAGCTCATCAAAATAAATTTATTGGCCCAAATGTAATATAATAGAATCTCTCTCCTCTTTTAAAGTATGTAACTTGACGAAATTGCCTGCTTGATATTCATCATTATTGGAAAATTGGACATAGCTGCAAAGTCACTTTCTGAGGCTATTGTTTCACGATAAAAATTTTGTCTTTTATCTTTATTTGTAATTTAATCCAAAAACACATGTCCATATATATACATATATATGTATGTATGTATATATCCGCTTTTAGTGAGAGCAAAATTCTTACCTGATTCATCTTATACATAATTCATGATGTCAATATAACTGCATACTTTCAGAATTTTTTTTTTTTTTTGTCTTTTATTTATTTTTTATACTCTCAAGAAGGTAGATAATTACATTTATACATGGGTGGAACTTGTGAGTATAGAATTCTAGTTTTGTTTTCAAAAATTTTGTTGATAAAACTAGAATATTTGTGAAAAAAAAAATAAAAACAATTAGGGTGCTTTGTAACTACCATTTTTTGTCATATTTTAATTCAATTTATTTATATTGAAGAATGAATATGAGACAGAATTCATGAGAGGATAACAGAAATGAGAGAAAAAACAGTTCAGAGAATAGGAAAAGAGTTATTTTCATTATTAAGGCGAGAGAATACTTGAGAGCTGAGAATGCCTTTTGGAATTTAGATAAATCCTAACCATTCATAATATCTTGATCTAATGGTTCATAATGTGTGTAAAATATTGTGTATTCTAAAGGGGGTGCCAAATCTGCCATATGTGTGTATATATATAATCATCTACAGTACACTTGGGTATCGATATATCTGAACTGATTATATTATAAAATTACTAATTGTATTTTGTTATATATAATTACAACTAAACATGTTAGATCACATTTACAACAATCGTCTATATTTAGTTGTAATCAGATGTAATAAAATATAAACAATTTTAGAATACATTTACTCATTTACAGTTGTCAAGTATATCGATATTCGAATACACCGTGAATCTGTCTATATATATTTACTTTCTGAAATGTCAAAAATTAATAAAGCTTTTGAAAAATCAAAAATTAATAAAGGATCGTGACCAATTGTTATTTGTCACACTAGTGATGACAGGAAAAACTAGGGGCGCTGAAGTATAAACAGAGACTGTCATAGACATTTTAACCCAAAAGGTTAAAATAAAATAAAATAAAATAATTGAGGACTTGAAGTTTTAATTTTGAATTCAACTGCCCAATGTGGCAACGTACACATTCTGCTGCTAAGTTATTAAGAAAACTAAACTAATCGTATTAACAACATTTGATCGTTTAAAATTTATGTTTCTAAGACAAGGTAAATGTTATATATATATATATATATATAATCTTTGCTTTGTTTTATAAGCATAAATTTTAAACTATTAAATGTTGTCAAGGCGACCAGTTTAATCTTCTTAATCACCCAGTAGCAAAACATGTTCATTAACTAGTCGTCTTAGACATAAATTTTTAACGATTGAATATTATCGAGGTGACTAGATTAGTCTTCTTAATGACTTAGTAGCAGTTGAATTTAAAATTAAAACTTCAAGTCCTTTGTGCTTTGTGGGTTAAAATGTCTATGACATCCTCTGTTTTATACTTCAACTCCCCTGATTTTTCCTGTCATCACTGATGTGACAAATAAACAATTGGTCATAATCCTTTATTAATTTTTGACTTTTCAAAATGCTTTATTGATTTTTGACTTTTCAAAAAGCAACATCAAATTTCTTCAGCTCCTCTGCCTAATTTGCATTTAGTGATCAATGGAGATCATGTTGATTTCACTGCTTTGTAATTACGATTTCTCTTCGAGAAGTACGCTTCATACATTCCATCAAGATATTACAGCCTTTTAACTTCTCCGCATCTTTTGTTTGGTTTGGATCATAAGGTGTACACAAACGTCCTTTATTTGTAGGTGTCTAATAATATACTAAGGGGTTATTTATTTTTTGTATTTGTGACTTAATAAAGTTGAATTACATTTATTAAATTATTTTTATTTGTTCCTTTCAAATGGTTAAATTGCTTTAAAAAGAAAAAAGAAAAAGAATGGTTAAATTAGGATGGGCATGAAAACATGAAACCGACTCGAACGATTGGACCTAAACAGATCTGTGGGTGTTCGGTTCTGTTTTCATGGTCAATTTTAGGGTGTTCAAACCTCATGCTTAAAAAACAATATGTTTCATAGATCAATCTGGGTATGTAGAACCGATCCGATTCGTTAAACATCAAGTATAGGGGCACATAGGTAATTTGTGTAATTTATGAGGCACATATGCGTAATTCGCATATGCCCCTATATAAGCAAAACCCATCTTCTGGAGCCTTCAGAAGTCAGAAATGTTTCTCACCATCGCCTCTTGATCGCCATTCTTCTTCTATCTTCTTCCTCCTTATTTCTCTTATTCTTCCTTCCTTTGTCTTTTCTTCTTTCTTCTTCTTCTATCTTCTTTTGCTTCCTTCTTCTTCCTTGTCCCATCACCGATTGAAACCCCAAGTTGTCATTCATGTTGCCGATCTTGTCCTTGTCACCAATCTTATCCCTTTTTGCCTCTTTCGCCTATCAATATCATCCTTCCTTTTGTTCTTTCTTCTTCTTCCATCTTTTTCTTCTTTCTTCCTTGTCCCGTCGCCGATTGAAACCCCAAGTCACCTTTCACATCACTGTTCACCTCACCGGTCTCATCTCTGTCATTGATCTTGTCCCTCTTTGCCTCTTTCGTTGATCGATATCGTCATTATTTGCCTCTGTCACCAATCAATCTTATCCATCTTGATGGGTTTTTTTGATTTTTTGGTTTGGGATTTATTATGTGGTGGTTTTTTTTTTTTTATTTGGTTTGATTGAATTTTGAGTTTTGATTTGTTTGAGTTTTGATGAAGTTTGAGTTCTGTTTAGGTTGAATATAGAGGATGAATATGTGATAATATGACTTTGGTGTTAAACATGAAACCGACCCGAATTGAACCAATCCAATCCTGTTCAGTTTAGGTCAATTTTCATGTTTCAAATATCTATGTTTGGTTCTCATTTTGGAAACTGATGAGTTTATCAATTCAGGTCGGTTCCAGCAAGAACTTAACCAAACAACCAAATGCCCACCCCTAGGTTAAATTACTTAAAATTACCTAAAGGCAACTAAAAAAAAACTCTTGACCTATAACTTAATTGTAAATCCCTAAATAATACTTAAAATACATTTCGAGTCCACCCTCCCAAAATAATATGTTTTTTTTTTTTAATTTATACTAATTTAATATTATATAACTTTCGTTTTTTTTCTCCTAAGTACTTACATTTAAAAAAAAAAAATCTTTTAAAAGAAAAACATTAAACACATCTCATCCCAATATTTTTAGAATTGGACTAATATATTTTAATTTACAATTTAAACATTTATTTTTTTAGGTACTTTATAATTGAATGCAAAGGTCATTTCATATTTGTTTAAATACATAAGTATTATTATTTCTTTGCGAGAATTACTCTTAACTTACCTAAAAGTTTAATATTCATAAATGCATATCACATTTTGGTTTATTTGCAGTGTCCTCACCTTAACTAATGGATTGACCAGTTTGACTACCAGTTAGTATGGTTGACCGTGTAAAAAATATTAAAAGATGAAATTGCCCTTCAATAAATTTATTTTTAATTTTCTTTTAAAATAAAATTTAAAAATTGCAAATAAATTAAAAATAAATTTAATCTGATCTCCACTGTCCATTTGAAAATGGACAGTGGAGATTAATTTGAGAAAAAATTTTAAAAATTAAATAAAAATTAGAAATTTAATAAAAACATTTTTCAATTAGATTGTCTCTTTCCTCTCTCTCTTCTTTTTTTTCCAACCAATCACTGTCTCTCTCTTCTCTCTTCTCTTTTCTCTCTTCTTCTTCTTCTTTTTAAACCCAATCGAACTATTGGGCTAGATCTGAGTTCGAATCATTCATTTGAACCCAGAACTAGATTCTTTGAACCCACTTGGGTTGTTTGGGATTGTTTTGGGGTTGATTGTAGGTTGTTTATAGGTATTTTTGGTGATTGAACACTAGTTTTTGTTGATTGATTGATTGTGATCATTTTTAGTTGGTGATTGATATCAGTGATTTTGCTAGATTAATGATGATTTTAGTCGAAGATGAGAGGGAGGAGAGATTAAAGATGATTTCCAATGGAGGTTTTCTAGGATTAAAGATGATTTTCAAGTTCTTCAAGTTGTTCTTCATTTCCATTTGGTTTGTGTCGACGTTGAATTTCAGTCGACGAGTAATCAATGCCTAATACCTACAATCAATGTGAGAAAGCACAAAAATCCAAGATAATAACACAGCAAAGAACCTAACGAGATGAGGGAACACAAAGCGTTTTACGTGGTTCAACAATAATAAGCCTACATCCACGACTGTCTCTCTTAATCTCTGCAGAGTGACAGTATATTATTTAATATTCTATATCGATTATAATGATTTTAACCCCTATTTATAGGGGAAGAGGCGTTACAATTCTGGTTGCAGTAAAATAGGAAAAGAATCCCGAATTAATTACACTTCCTAAATAATCAAGAAAAATATGGAAGAGAATCATAAATTAATTACACTTCCTAATTTGTTTGAATAAAATCCGGAAACTGCTCCTTAAATTCCGAGATAATGTTGACTTGATTTTGAATTTGAATAAACCTCCATATCTTATGAGGGAATCACGATTTGATTGGGTAACTACCATATTTAGTGAGAGAATCATGATCGGATTAGGCAACTGCCTATTTTTGGAAGATACTGCATTTATTACACTCTTGAGCGAGCTGCTGTCTATGGCGGTCTCGAGCTCGAGCTCGCTTAGAGACGAGCTGTGCACGAGGCGAGCTGTAGCCTGACTGTGTTTATAGGTCTGTTGATGCCAGCTGAAGAAATTACCTGAGCGAGCTGCAGAGCTCGCTGGGCTTAGAATTAATACTGGACCTCGCCTGATGGGCCTTGACTAGGTTAACTTTATCGGACCTAAACTGGGTTTTTACCAACCCATTTAATGAGTCTGAAAAATGCATATAACATCTGCCCCCCAGCTCGTAGTTCGCTCTGCGAACTGGGAGCTCGAGCTTGCTGGTAAAAGCTGGCTTCCTTGGCACGCTAACTTGAACAACCGCCTCTGCACCTTTTCAAATTCCACCTTTTCAGTTGCGACACGTGGCAGTCATGCAGGAGGTAACTGAAACGACGCTTGCACGTCCCTTACACGTGCATTAAATGCGCACGTCTTTCAACTGACGACTCCATGATTACAAAACCGTACTTCATGCTGCACCGTTGAATTTATGACGGTTACACATTTCAGAGATCTGATGGCTGGGGTTCGAGCTCACTTGTCTATTTAAACGGGTGGAGCCCTTTCATTTTCTTTTTTATCTGTCATTTTCTTTCAAAGCAAACAAGTTTAGAAAACTTACCGATTATTCACGAAATCAGCACCTTCAGTCGTCGTTTCTTCGTTCCATCAAAAAATCACAGTAAGTTCTTCCTTTTGACTTCAAATCTTGAGTTTTTGGGTTTATATTGTCGAGTTGATATTACTCTTGCATTCGTGTTTTACTCATCACTGTTGCTGTTACTTGGAATGACTTGAATATAGCATGCTGTCGTTGTTGAGTCTTTCTGATCACTGTTGAATCTTGTTGTTCTGGGTTCTTTGTTGAACACGACACTTCAACTTTTGTCGATTAGATCTTGCTTCATGCTTATTAGCGACCTGATTACTGTTGTAGTTTGTTATGTTTGTGAACTGTTGGATTATGTTCCTGTAGACTGTTAGCTCGCAGATCGCTTACTCACAGGTCGAGCCCCCCGTTCCATGAATGACTTGCAAAGTATGAGACTTAGTATATTTGTCATTTTAATAACTTGCTGCGAACTGAAAATACTTCTTTGGTACAGATGTCTTCAAGCGGGGCTAGCAGAGAAACTTCTCAAAGCAGGAAGGCTCACGAGCGAGATACAGCTCAAGAGCATATCAAGCAGGGAAGAGAAGCTCGGGATACATTTGCCCACCATCCTTCTTCCTTGGAACTTTCCGATGTGGCCGGGCATACTATGCAATTTCGCATCCCTTTAGGTTGTCGCGCACTGATACCGGCTCCTAAAAACCATGCATGTTATCCACCCAAGGGGTACTTCACTGTCAGTGTCTAACACCTCGAATAAGGACTAAGATTCCCCATACCCCCATACCTGATCGCGTTCCTTAACGCAGTCAAGCTCGCACCGTTCCAGTTAACTCCAAACTCCTATGCACAGCTGACCTTGCTGGCTATAGCCTTTCTCAGGAACGGCCTTACTCCCCCTACTCCAAAAATCATTCAGCAGTTTTACAGCTTCAAGGCTGTAAGTGCGGAGAAAAACCTGATGGCATTTTTTACCTCACGGCTCGTCCGTCAAAATACAAAGATCTCTTGCCCCAAGGAGATGCGAAGGGCAAGTCCAACATTGGACCGTACAAAACGAGCTGGTTCTACGTCTCCTGCCCCTCTCTCGCGGATCTCCAAAATGTTAGCTACGTCTTGGAACCAGGTATAAATAAAATTTCAGCGAGCTGCTTTTTTTAAAAATAATAATAATAATAATAATAATCTTTGCCATGCAGCGTTGAAAATGGACGAGTCTTCCCTCAGCAGCGAGGAGAAACGAGCTCTTGATACGCTTGCAAACTCGGAAGAAGCGGGCATCAGTAGCAAGTTCAATGATGCTCTTCTCAAAGCTTATGGTCTTTCCTTACCTAAAGAGTTTCCAATTCTACGACCTGACGAGGACATCGGCAACATGGGTGACAACCCTAGACTTCCTTCTGTCATTGATATCCCAGTCCAGGTAGGGGATACATCTACTTCTCGACCTCCAAAGCCTATTACTTTGTGGGCAGAGGGAACAGCTCGTGCACCTTCTCCAGCTCGGAAAGCTTCTTCTCAAGGTGCTTCTACTCGCACCCTATCTCGGAAGAAAACGTCTTCAGCTCGTGCTCCATTAAAGGGCGCATCTCGAGCTACTTCTCCAACTCCTACTCCGACTCGGACAGGATCAGATCCAGCTCACACAGCCCCTATTGTACAAGTTGACTCATCTCCTTCTCCCCATCATGCAACTATCTCTGAGGCTTCATTGCCTGCCTCAACTCGCACCCCAGCAGTGGGTGCATCTAAAAAGTCTGCTTCTTCAACCCCTGCTTCTTCTACCGAGCAAGCTTCGGCTAAAAGGAAGAAACTTGCTCTGCTGGAGTTCCCTTTTGATCGACCTGCCGAGTCTCCAGCTTCTTCAACAGCTCTAACAACTGCTGAAGCACCACCAGCTCCAGCTCGCACCCCAATAGTGGGTGCATTACCAAAAACTGCTTCTCTAGCTCTTGCTCCTTCCACTGGACGAACTCCGACCAATAGGAAGAAACTTATTCTTTTAGAGTGCCCTTCTGAATGACCTGCCGAGACTCCAATTTCTTCCGCAGCTCCAACATCTACTGAAGCATCACCAGCTCCAGCTCTAACTCCGACCACCTCAGCCACTCCGGCTAAGCGACCTACTGAGGCTCCAACCTCTCCAGCTGCTTCTTCAAAACAGCCTAGACAGACTGCTGCTAAGGCAATAACTCCCTCAGCCGCTGCCCCTAGCGAGGTGCCACTTTCAAATGCTTTCGCAGATCTTCAGTTGGTTCCAGCTTCAAGTTTGCAACTTGGAAAATGGGACGCTTCTCCTAAGATTGCTTCCCAAGCAACCCGAGCTGGCCCCAACGGGCATGTAACTAGGCGTACTGTTGCTTCGCGACGTGGTACTTACTCAACCAATGTGTGTGATCTCCCAGAGCGTGAAAGAACTCCTTCCCCAACAAGACTAGAAACAGAGCTCGAACCTGGGGGGAGATATTTGACTTCCTTCATTGATAATTGGGCACCCATTATATTTACTCGTGCAAAGGTTTTGGAGAATAAGTCCCTTCAAGGTCTAGAGCTAGATTAATTCGCAGTTCGTCATTCTATGCTAGTAAATAATTTTTCTTTATCCTCCGGCCTCTTTTACTTTATTGCATATTAACTCATAAAATTTTCAAGCTGCCCTTGTTGCAATGAAGCAATGGAGGATGACCAAGATTAATGAAAATCGAACAATGAAGCTGCAAGGCGAGCTGGATATTGCTAATGATGAGATAGCGTCCTTGGCTGGGCGAACCATAGAGAATTTTGAGGCTCAGATGGCTGCGGCGAATGATGCTAAACAGGCCGCCAAAAAAGCTCTGCTGGAAATACAAAAAGAGCGCGACATGCAAAGAGAAGTGCTGAAGCAGACTGATCAGCGGGTTGAGCTAGCCCAGAAAGCTGTCGATGTAACATCTCGATAATTGCTTCCGTATAAATAATATTATTAATTCTAGAATATAATTACATTAAGTGAGATTAAAAAAAAAAATTAGTTTATTAATAATTAATACAATTAGTAAATTAATATAGTTAATTGTTAGAAAATTTATTTTGGAAGTAATTTTTTAGGAAAATGATTTAATTAGAATTTTATTTGGAAAAGATTTGATGTTGGAAATTATTATTGGTGAGTTGTTAGTATTGTTTAATAGGAGAGGGGCGTGTGTCAGAATTTTTGGGCCAAAATACAATTTTAAAAAGTTTTGGGGTCAAAGTGCAATTTTGAAAAGTATGTTAGTATAAAAAGGCAGAAAAATCTGAAACTTTTCAGATTCTTCTTCTTCTTCCCGTGACCAGATCTGCAGCTCTGTTCTCTCTCAAATTTTTTTTTCATTTTCCAGCTAAAATCACTCAAATTTCTTCCCTTTAAGCCCTTATATATATATATATATATATATATATATATCTATAACCCTATTTCTTGCAAACCCCCCCTAAAATTCAAGATAGATTTTCAGATCTACAGTGATTTATGGAGGTATGTGCTATTTTGATCATTTTTTTTTTTATTCAAATCGATTTTTATATATGTAAATACATCCATAGGCATGAATAATTAGTGGATTTTATATTTAATTAAGTTATTTTGGTTTTTCATAGTTTTAAAAGTATAAATTTTAAACTTTAGGTGATAAATTAGGGCATGGGGAATCTAGTAAGAGCAAGGAGAAGCTTTGAGCTTCTAATTGGAGAGCTAGAAACTTGATTATAAGCTCTAAAAGGTTGGTATACACTTATTTTCGAAATTTAATTTTTTTTTTAGCAACGAAAATATATTATTTTGTTTCGTATCTTTGCGATAATATGATTTTTATGTGATGAGTTATTATTTATGATATGTATGTGTTGGTACGATAATAATGGAAGAGATTTTATGGGCTAAAACCAAGTAAAATAACGTTTTCGGGTAAAACCCTTTTTATGTCCGAATTTGAATTAAATAAGGGGTAGGGGTATTTTTGTTATTTTTAAACTTATATGCGTGTTTAACGAATGATATTAAAGTGATTTGTGATATGACTTTTAAAAACGAAATCAATTTTCGAGAATTTGACCCCTTAATCGAAATTGAAGACATAAAGAAAACAAGGGGCATTTTTATCGTTTCGTTTGTATTCACATGCTGTTTATATTATGTTGCGATGAGTTGTGTGATTAATGATGGGTTCGAAGAGAAAAATTTGAAAACCATCTTTTGAAATCAAGAGGAAATGAGAAACGAATGAAATTACGTAATAAAGTTTAATTGAAATTCATAATATTCGTTATTAATAAAATTATAGAGAGCCTGAGTAAACCTGTACATTGATAGGTAGGAATTGGTGTTTGGCATGCCAATAGGATAGTATTAGCAGTACTGCGCCGTTACGTTTATATATGATATGATTAACGGACTTTGAAAGGCACCGAGTGTCTGGTCCAGAATGTGAAACGAATGTGAAATTTGAGCTTCGGCGGGTAGGCACTGAGTGTCCGATGCCGGAGATAGATGTGAAATCTGTACCAATCCATGGTATCGTGACAGCATTTACGAAAGGCTCTTATGATATAATAATACTCGATTATGAATTTGAGTGGAATATATGTTTTTGAAATACATTTTATAAAGTTTTGATTGGTTGTTTGAATATATATTATATGGAACGTTATTTGTTTTTATGAAAAGATAATATGTACGTGCTGTGTTTATAAAATCCTGTGATTTCGATATGTTATGTTAGTGGGATTTTGTGATTGATATTATTTTATATGTATACCAACTAAGCTATGTTAGCTTAGCGCGTTGGATTTTCCACGCGCAGGTAGTTGATGTGATCTGAGAGCGAGAGTTCGACAAAAAGATCATCACAGTGTGCTTCTAGAGTCACAGCAGAAATTCCAATCCTTTTGGTAAACATTTTTGATATGTGCATATTTTTGTTACATTAAAGAAATGTTATGAACTTATATTTTGTATATTTAAATGCATATATATATATGTAAAACCTTGTAAATTCTAATATATATAAAATTTGAATTATGTTTTTAAACATTTTCTCAAAAAGATGGGAAAACTAATCGATGTAGTGCTTTAAAGTATCTGTGTTTACTTTGTTTTGAAAGTATAATTAAAAAATATTTACTTTGAGTTGAGATTGTGTGCTGAAGTGATTTTGAGACGAACGGGGAGTCTGTTGATGGAAGTTGAGAAAGTGGAAAAATATTGAAGTGTTTGTTTGATTATACAGGTTTTATGTAATTTTGGGTTTCTCAATAAAATAGAGGAAACTCTGTCGGATTTTCAATAATTATATTAAATGAGTAAATGTATTTTCGTAAATAAGTACGAAAAATAGCGTAACGTCCTTCGTCTCGGTTATCGGTGTCCGGTACGCCGAGGATCGAGGGGAGGGTGTTACAGTTTAGTGGTATCAGAGCAAAGGTTCGGGATTTTCTTAAATTTGGTGATTTTGAAAAAGAAATGTTGTATTTGAGTGTACATGCATTGCATATAGAAATGGTATAGGAGAATGTGACTCTGATGCGCGGATTTCTTTTTGTCTTAAATAGGTTAAAAGATGAACCCCTTAAAGGCTCCAAGAGTTTAGGGGAGTGATAGGAGCAGGCCGGGTAGTCCTGCTAGTGTAGCCGGAGGTGCATCCGGTGGATCGTCTAGTCGGGGGACGTCAGTACCCGAAGCCCAGGGTCAGCCGGCCCTTATGCAGCAGATGGCAGAGTTATTTCAGCAGATGGCCCGAGCTGCGCCGAGGAGATCTGTGATTGAGAGGCTTGCTAAATATAGGCCTACAGATTTCCATGGTAGGAAAGATGAAGATGCATTAGCAGCTGAGTTTTGGATGGAACGGACAGAGCGAATTTTACAATAGTTGCATTGCACCCTTGAGGAGAGCTTGGAGTGTGCAGTTTCATTATTACAGGAGGATGCCTACCAGTGGTGGACATCCATTTCTCAGTCTGTGCGACCGGAAGAGAGGACCTGGGAGTTCTTTCAGAGAGAGTTCCAGAGGAAGTATGTTGGTCGTATTCATATTGACAACATGAAGAGGGAATTCATTAATTTAAAGCAGCGGCAGATGTCAGTGACAGAGTATGAGCGAGAGTTCATCCGGTTAAGCAAGTATGCCAGAGAGGTAGTGGCGACAGAGGCTGATAGATGCGGAGGTTCGAAGATGGTTTGAATGATTATATTCGTTTCCAGTTGACAGCCTTGCAGATAGAGGACTTTCCCAGATTGGTATCTGCAGCTCTGAATATGGAAAAAGTGAAGAAAGAAGAGCAAGCTAGGAAGGATAGAAGCCAGCAGAAGAGAGGACCAGGGCAGTCCAGTTCATTTCAGTCATCAAGCAAGAGATTTAAGGGTCCTCAGGCAAGTAGTCAGCCAGCGCCGCAGAGGCAGGGTCAGGGGTTTTCTGCTAGGCCAGCGCCGTCAGCAGCTTCAGTTGCCAGTGCCCCAGGCATTATAGCTAAGGGATCAGCCAAGTCCCTATGTGAGCATTGTGGTCAGAGGCATCCAGGAGAGTGTTGGAGGTTGACAGGAGCCTATTTCAGGTGTGGGTCTCAAGATCATTTTCAGAGAGATTGTCCGAAGAATAGACCTGCGCCAGCTCCTCAGCCAGAGAGATCAGTTCCTGCAGCTTCGAGAGGGCGGAGACCTAGTCAGGCAGGGACAGAAGGAAGTGTTCAGAGAGGGACTTCAGAGTCGGCAGCCAGGTCGGAGACTCGTGCGCCAGCTAGAGCCTATGCCATCAGGGCTCAGGAGGAGCAGGATGCGCCCGATGTGATTGTTGGTAAAATCTCAATTTTTGATACCCTTGTGCATGCATTGATAGATCCAGGATCTACGCATTCATATCTCAGTGTTGTTATTCCGAGAGAGCAGAGTCTTCAGGCAGAGTCTACGGATCATGAGGTGTTGGTTAGTAATCTCTTGGGTCATAATGTGGTTGTGAATAAAATGTTTAGAGAGTGTCCGATTCAGATTCAGGGTTATGAGTTTCCGGGTGATTTGATAGAGCTGCCATTTCGAGAGTTCGATGTAATTTTGGGTATGGATTGGTTGTCCAGGCATCAGGTGGTAATCGATTGCCGTCTGAAAAGGATTGCTTTGAGGTATGCCGATGGGAAAGAGATAGTTATGGTGGGTGAGAGGGTGGATTACCTCTCTAATGTCATTTCAGCCACAATTGCTAGAAAGTTGATCAGGAAAAGATGTGAAGCGTATCTAGCTCATGTGGTTGATTCTCAGAGACCCAGATCTAGTCTTCAGGACATACCCACCGTATGTGATTTCCCAGATGTGTTTCCGGAAGAGTTACCAAGTTTACCGCCAGAAAGAGAAGTGGAGTTTGTGATCGAAGTGATGCCAAGAACTGCTCCGGTAACAGTTACCCCTTATAGGATGGCACCTGATAAGCTAAAGGAATTGAAGATTCAGTTGCAAGAATTACTAGACAAGGGATTTATAAGGCCTAGTGTATCTTCGTGGGGAGCCCCGATATTGTTTGCGAAAAAGAAAGATGGGTCTTTCAGGTTGTGTGTGGATTATCGGCAGCTGAATAAGGTAACGATCAAGAATAAGTATCCCTTGCCTAGGATCGATGATCTATTTGATCAGTTGAGAGGAGCTAGTGTTTTCTCTAAGATAGATCTTCGATCAGGATATCATCAGTTAAGGGTAAAGGAATCAGACATTCCTAAGACAGCTTTCCAGACGAGATACAGACATTATGAGTTTGTGGTGATGCCATTCGGGTTGACGAATGTGCCTGCAACTTTTATGGATCTGATGAATCGTATTTTTCGTCCGTATTTAGATCAGTTTGTGGTGGTCTTTATTGATGATATCTTGGTGTATTCGCAGTCTCCTGTAAAGCATAATCGGCATCTTCGGATCGTGTTGCAGATGTTGAGGGAAAAGCAGTTGTATGCTAAGCTAAGCAAGTGTGAGTTTTGGTTGAGCGAGATTTCTTTTCTTGGGCATATTGTTTCTGCTCAAGGTATAAAGGTCGATCTGAAGAAGATTGAAGCGATTGTGGAATGGAAGCCTCCCAAGAATGTTACTGAAGTTCGAAGTTTTCTGGGTTTAGCTGGTTATTATAGGCGATTTGTGAAAGGATTTTCTTCCTTGGCTGTTCCGTTGACCAAATTGCTTCATAAGGATGTAAGATTTGAGTGGACGGATAGGTGTCAGAGGAGTTTTGATAAGTTGAAAGAGATATTGATTGAGGCTCCAGTTCTTGCTCAGCCTGTATCTAGTAAGGATTTTGTGATCTATAGTGATGCCTCTCTTAGTGGTCTCGGTTGTGTGTTGATGCAGGAAGGGAAGGTGGTTGCTTATGCTTCCAGGCAGTTGAAGAATCATGAGAAGAATTATCCGACTCATGATCTAGAGCTAGCAGCCATAGTCTTTGCTTTGAAGATTTGGAGGCATTACTTGTATGGAGAAAAATGTTATATCTATACTGATCACAAGAGTCTCAAATATTTGTCCACTCAGAGGGAGCTTAATTTGAGGCAAAGGAGATGGATGGAGTTGCTGAAAGATTATGATTGCATTATCGACTACCATCCAGGAAAAGCGAATGTAGTAGCTGATACGTTGAGTAGAAAGTCTTTGGTTGCCTTGAGAGCGATGAATGCTCAGTTGCAGATCAGAGAAGATCAAGCTTTGGTAGCTGAATTGCAAGTGTGGCCCAGTTTCCTTCAGCAGATTCAAGAAAAGCAGAAGCAAGATGAGAAGCTAATGGCAATCTGTAGATCGATTCAAGAGGGGAAGGAGACTGAGTTTGTGTTAAGAAGAGATTGTTTGTGCTTCAGAGATTGAGTCTGTGTTCCTAATGATGCCGAGTTGAAAAAGGGGATTCTGATGGAAGCTCATAATAGTCCGTATTCGATGCATCCAGGTAGCACCAAGATGTATCAGGATTTGAAGGCTCAGTATTGGTGGCCTGGTATGAAGAAAGATATTGTGGACTATGTGAGTAAGTGTTTGGTATGTCAGCAGGTAAAAGCAAAGCATCAGGTTCCTTTAGGATTGTTGCAGCCGATATTCATTCCTGAGTGGAAGTGGGATCGCGTTACGATGGATTTTGTTTCAGGGTTGCCTCTTTCTCGAAGTAAGCAAGATGCGATTTGGGTGATTGTAGATTGGTTGACCAAGTCAACGCATTTTCTCCCAGTTAGGATGGATTATTCTTTGGAAAGATTTGTAGAGCTGTATATCAAGGAAATAGTTCGATTGCATGGAGTGCCAGTGTCGATAATATCAGATCGAGATCCGAGGTTTACGGCAAGGTTCTGGAAGCAATTTCAAGAAGCCTTAGATACTCGATTGAGTTTCAGCACCGCTTTTCATCCGCAGTCAGATGGGCAATCAGAAAGAGTTATCCAGGTGCTAGAAGATATGCTCAGAAGCTGTGTTATTGAGTTTGAAGGAAGTTGGATTGATAATCTTCCTTTAATCGAATTCGCGTATAATAATAGCTTCCAATCGAGTATAGGCATAGCACCCTATGAAGCTCTGTACAGAAGAAAATGTAAGACTCCTCTATGTTGGACTGAACTTGGTGAAGACAAGTTAGTGGGACCAGAATTGATCTGGCAAACGGAAGAAAAGGTTAAGATAATCAAGGAAAGATTGAAAGCTGCATCCGATCGTCAGAAGTCTTATGTGGATTTAAAAAGGAAAGATATTAAGTATGAAGTTGGTGATAAAGTATTTCTGAAGGTATCTCCTTGGAAGAAGGTGTTAAGGTTTGGTAAGAGGAGTAAGTTGAGTCATAGGTTTATTGGCCCATACGAGATCATTGAGCATGTGGGACCAGTAGCCTATAGGCTAGCTTTACCACCAGAATTGGATAAGATACATAATGTATTTCATGTATCTATGTTGAGGAGATACAGATCGGATCCTTCGCATGTGATAGTCGTTGAATCTATTGAAGTGCAGCCTGATTTGTCCTATGAGGAAGAACCTGTAAAGATCTTGGATCGTGAAATTCGAGAGCTAAGAAATAAGAAGATTCCATTAGTTAAGGTGCTTTGGAGAAGTCATAAAATGGAAGAAGCGACTTGGGAAAGTGAGGAAATAATGCGTCAGCAGTATCTGTAGCTATTCGAATGAGGTAAATTTCGGGGACGAAATTTCTTAAGAGGGGAAGAGCATAACATCTCGATAATTACTTCCGTATAAATAATATTATTAATTCTAGAATATAATTGCATTAAGTGGGATTAAAAAAAATAATTAGTTTATTAATAATTAATACAATTAGTAAATTAATATAGTTAATTGTTAGAAAATTTATTTTGGAAGTAATTTTTTAGGAAAATGATTTAATTAGAATTTTATTTGGAAAAGATTTGATGTTGGAAATTATTATTGGTGAGTTGTTAGTATTGTTTAATAGGAGAGGGGCATGTGTCAGAATTTTTGGGTCAAAATATAATTTTAAAAAGTTTTGGGGTCAAAGTGCAATTTTGAAAAGTATGTTAGTATAAAAAGGCAGAAAAATCTGAAACTTTTCAGATTCTTCTTCTTCTTCCCGTGACCAGATCTGCAGCTCTGTTCTCGCTCAATTTTTTTTTCATTTTCAAGTCAAAATCACTCAAATTTCTTCCCTTTAAGCCCTTATATATATCTATAACCCTATTTCTTGCAAAACCCTCCTAAAATTCAAGATAGATTTTCGGATCTACAATTATTTATGGAGGTATGTGCTGTTTTGATCAATTTTTTTTTATTCAAATCGATTTTTATATATGTAAATACATCCATAGGCATGAATAATTAGTGGATTTTATATTTAATTAAGTTATTTTGGTTTTTATAGTTTTAAAAGTATAAATTTTAAACTTTAGGTGATAAATTAGGGCGTGGGGAATCTAGTAAGAGCAAGGAGAAGCTTTGAGCTTCTAATTGGAGAGCTAGAAACTTGATTATAAGCTATAAAATGTTGGTATACACTTATTTTCGAAATTTATTTTTTTTTTTAGTAACGAAAATATATTATTTTGTTTCGTATCTTTGCAATAATATAATTTTTATGTGATGAGTTATTATTTATGATATGTATGTGTTGGTACGATAATAATGGAAGAGATTTTATGAGCTAAAACCAAGTAAAATAACGTTTTCGGGTAAAACCCTTTTTATGTCCGAATTTGAATTAAATAAGGGTTAGGGGTATTTTTGTTATTTTTAAACTTATATGCGTGTTTAACGAATGATATTAAAGTGATTTGTGATATAACTTTTGAAAACGAAATCAATTTTCGAGAATTTGACCCCTTAGTCGAAATTGAAGACATAAAGAAAACAAGGGGCATTTTTTATCGTTTCATTTGTATTCACATGCTATTTCTATTATGTTGTGATGAGTTGTGTGATTAATGATGGGTTCGAAGAGAAAAATTCGAAAACCATTTTTTGAAATCAAGAGGAAATGAGAAACGAATGAAATTGTGTAATAAAGTTTAATTGAAATTCATAATATTCGTTATTAATAAAATTATAGAGAACTTGAGTAAACCTGTACATTGATAGGTGGGGATTGGTGTTTGGCATGCCAATAGGATAGTATTAGCAGTACTGCGCTGTTACGTTTATATATGATATGATTAACGGACTTTGAGAGGCACCGAGTGTCCGGTCCAGAATGTGAAACGAATGTGAAATTGAGCTCCGGCGGGTAGGCACCGAGTGTCCGATGCCGGAGATAGATGTGAAATCTGTACCGATTCATGGTATCGTGACAGCATTTGCGAAAGGCTCTTATGATATAATAATACTCGATTATGAATTTGAGTGGAATATATGTTTTTGAAATACATTTTATAAAGTTTTGATTGGTTGTTTGAATATATATTATATGGAACATTATTTGTTTTTATGAAAAAATAATATGTACGTGCTGTGTTTATAAAATCCTGTGATTTCGATATGTTATGTTAGTGGGATTTTGTGATTGATATTATTTTATATGTATACCAACTAAGCTATGTTAGCTTAGCGCATTGGATTTTCCACGCGTAGGTAGTTGATGTGATCTGAGAGCGAGGGTTCGACAAAAAGATCATCATAGTGCGCTTTAGAGTCACAGTAGAAATTCCAATCCTTTTGGTAGACATTTTTGACACGTGCATATTTTTATTACATTAAAGAAATGTTATGAACTTATATTTTGTATATTTAAATGCATATATATATGTAAAACCTTGTAAATTCTAATGTATATAAAATTTGAATTATGTTTTTAAACGTTTTCTCAAAAAGATAGGAAAACTAATCGATGTAGTGCTTTAAAGTATCTGTGTTTACTTTGTTTTGAAAGTATAATTAGAAAATGTTTACTTTGGGTTGAGATTGTGTGCTGAAGTGATTTTGAGACGAACGGGGAGTCTGCTGATGGAAGTTGAGAAAGTGGAAAAATATTGAAATGTTTGTTTAATTATACAGGTTTTATGTAATTTTGGGTTTCTCAATAAAATAGAGAAAACTCTGCCGGATTTTCAATAATTATATTAAATGAGTAAATGTATTTTCGTAAATAAGTACGAAAAATAGCGTAACATCCTCCGTCTTGGTTATCGATGTCCGGTACGCCGAGGATCGAGGGGAGGGTGTTACAATTGAGGACCACAGGGCACAGTTAGCTGCAGCAAGAGAAAAGCTAAGGCAGTCCGAGCAGCGAGCTACAACCGCAGAAGATAAAATTGAAGTGCTCGATCGTCAAGTCGAGGTTGCTGCAAATCGAGCTGAGACTGCTGAGAAACGGATTGAAGAGGTAGAGGCCGCTGCTAAACGTGCTGAGGAGGCCGCAATTAAACGGGCTGAAGAGGCAAAACGCCAAGCCGAAGTGCTTAGACAACAAGTAGGGGTGGTAATTCAGCAAGCTGAGTCTGCGGAGCAGTAGATAGAGGCTATGAAGAAAGAAGCCGAGGTCATCAATCGCCTTGCAGACAACGCCTTTGAAGAGCTGTCAGTCTACCGCGAGCATTCTTTTCAAGAATTGAAGATGAAGGTTGCTGAAGCAAGGGACGAGGCTGAGGAAAAAATAAGCTGTAACTTTCTCTACACACTGTGGAAGTCCCATCCAACGATGGATTTTTCTATCTTTGGAGATGTCAGACTCAAAATTGTAGAGGAGTTCAAAGCAAGGGCTGCCTCGTCTTCATTTGATCCAATTCCTCCGTCAGAGCAAGCTCTTGGTGCGACCTCTCAATCTGAGCCCGCTGGCGATCTTGAGCTTCCTAGCTCGTCTCCTCCCCGCGATCATCTGTTTCAGAGCAATGATCCCCTGTTCAAAGTTCAAATCTTTCGGCTCAGAGCCTCGATCCTCCAGCTCAGAGCTAGCATTTTTCTTTTATGCTTGTATTTTTGCTTCAATTTGTAATGAACTTTAATCTCAATAAAATTCATTCCTTCATTTCTTTTGTGTTGAATGTATTTAAGCTATTGCATATGTTATAACATATTTTATGATCTTCCACTTTAGAGTTAACAAATTTCTTGCGAGCTGATAGTTATCGAGCTCAAAATCTGATATAATAAATTGAGCAATTGCTTACTTTAATAGTTAAAAGATCTTTCAATGTAAATATAAACAATTGATTAGTTAGAAGCTAACGAGCTATGCAGAGGCACTTAGTCATCTGCTTTTTAGGCTCTTTTTTAGCGAGCTATGCAGTGACACTTAGTCATCTGCTTTTTAGGCTCTTTTTGAGCGAGCTATGCAGTGACACTTAGTCATCTGCTTTTTATGCTCTTTTTTAGCGAGCTATGCAGTGATACTTAGTCATCTGCCTTTTAGGCTCTTTATTGAGCGAGCTATGCAGTAGGTCGTCATCTCGACTGCTTTTTAGGCTCTTTTTTAGCGAGCTATGCAGTAGGTCGTCACCTCGACTGCTTTTTAGGCTCTTTTTAACGAGCTATTAAACTCGGAGCCCGTGAGCCTAGTGAAATGAGTTGAATCACAAGCTGGGGAAATGGAGCTTTCATTAACTAGAATGAATTTGAATTACATATTACAAAGAGTTTACTGATAATAAGGGCGGAGATGCTCGGCATTCCAAGCTCGAGAGACTTCAGCTCCATTCTCATTGACTAAGTGATAAGCTCCATTCCTCAGGTTTGCTTTGACAACATAGAGTCCTTCCCAGTTCGGGCCTAAGGATCCATCACTTGACTTGCGGGCTCCTGGCAGAATGAGGCGTAAAACTAAGTCCCCAACATTGAATCTACGAATCTGAGCATACTTGTTGTAGTACCTCGCTATTCTCTACTGATAGACAGCTACTCTCAACCTGGCTGTTTCCCTGGCTTCTTCAAACAAATCTAGGTTTGCAGCGAGTAGCTGATCATTGTCGTTTGGATTGAAGGTCGCTCTTCGTTGCGAGGTGACTTCAAATTCAATTGAGATTATAGTCTCAGACCCATATACCATTGAGAATGGAGTCTCGCCTGTGGAACTACAAGCTGTGGTCCTGTAAGACCATAATACTTTCTAAAGCTCGTCTACCCATGCTCCCTTATTTGCTTCCAGTTTCATCTTCAAGGTCTGCTTGATAATCTTATTTACAGCTTCAACTTGGCCATTGGCTTGTGGATGGTCCACTGCTGAGAAGCTTTTAACGATCTTGAGGTCGTTGCAGAAACTGAGAAACTGGTCACTAGCGAACTGGGTCCCATTATCAGTCACGATTTGTTGTAGGACTCCGAATCTGTAAATAATATTACTCCACACGAACTTCTCAATCTTTGTTGTGGAGATTTTGCCAACTCCTTCGCTTCTGCCCGCTTGGTGAAGTAGTCAACTGCGACCACGGCATGTTTGCATCTTCCACGAGCCATTGGTAGAGGCCCGATCAAATCCATCCCCCAAATGGCAAAAGGCCACGAGCTCACCATTTGTTGGAAATAAGCTGGTGGAGCTCGTGGGATCTGGGCAAACCTCTGACACTTGTCACATTTTTTGACTAAGTTGATGGCATCTTGCTTCATGGTGGACCAATAGAAACCTTGACGAAGTGCTTTTTGAGCCAGAGACAGCCCCCCAGTGTGGTTCCCACAATGGCCTTCGTGTATCTACCTCAGTACTATTTCACACTTAGGGCCATCAAGGCACGTTAATAGTGGAGTTGAGAACCCCTTCTTGTACAGCGCATCATCATAGATGCAATATTTGGCTGCTCTAGCTCGCAGACGTCGAGCTTTCAGCTTGTCATCTGACAGCTTTCTATCCTGCAAATAAGTGAGAATTGGGCTCATCCAGGAATCGGGCTGCACAGATATTGCCATCATCACACTCTTCTCCTCTGTACTTAGAGCTAGTAGAAATTCAACTGGGATCGCCCCAAGAAAGTCTACATCTCGGGTGGTTGCCAAGCGAGCTAAAGCATCTGGATGTGCGTTCTGAGCTCGTGGAATCTACTTCACTTCGTACCTCTGAAATGCACCTAGTAGTTCATGAACTTTCTGGAAGTAAAGGGCCATTTTTGGTCTCTTGGCTTGATATTCCCCCAATATGTGGCACACAACAAGTTGCGAATCGCTGAAGACTTTCAATCGTTCAGCTCGCATCTCTTTAGCCAAACGCAAACCCGCGAGCAGGGCTTCATACTCAGCCTCATAATTTATTGCCTGAAAGCCAAACCTTAAGGCACAAAGGATTTTGTGGCCTTCAAGACTGATCAGTAGGATTTCAGCTCCAGCCCTTTGCTCGCTGGATGATCCATCAATATAGAGCTCTCAAGCCGGACCTTCAGAAGATTCAGCTTCATCATCCACAGGTCCGATAAACTCTATAATGAAATCTGCCAGAGCTTGAGCTTTGATAGCCGTCTTTGGCTTAAACTGGATATCGAACTATGCGAGCTCCATTATCCATTTCAACAAGCGACCTGAGGTATCTGCCTTTTGTAAGACTTGTTTCAGCGGGTACTGGGTGAGGACTTCAATTGTATGAGCTTGAAAATAAGGTCGTAGCTTCCTCAATGCAATCACCAGGCAGTAAGCTAGTTTCTCCATCTGCGAGTATCTGGTTTCAGCATCCTGCAACCTTTTGCTTACATAGTAGACCGGAAGCTGCGTCTTTTTTTCTTCCCTTACCAGTGCAGCGCTCAGAGCTTGTTATGACACTCCCGAGTACAAAATCAGTTTTTCTTCTCCTTTGGGCTTAGAAAGGAGTAGAGCTCGCCCCATGTATTCCTTCAACTGCTGAAAGGCTATTTCACACTGTTCAGTCCACTCGAAGCTCTTGACCTTCTTCAAAATGTCAAAGAAAGGGATACACTTGTCTGTAACTTTCGAAATGAACCTGCTCAGTGCAGCGACCTAACCGTTGAGACTCTGTACATCCTTCACCCTGGTTGGCGATCTCATGTCGATCAATGCTTTGATCTTCTCAGGGTTTGCTTCAATTCCTCTACTTTTGACCATGAAGCCTAGAAACTTCCCAGAAGCTACTCCAAATACACATTTGAGCGGATTTAACTTCATCTGGTAGCTCCTCAGAATCTGAAACATCTCTCTCAGGTCGCATACATGGTCACCTATCTACTTGGATTTTACTAGCATATCGTCAATATAAACCTCTATGGTCTTTTCAATTTGCTCCTCGAACATCATGTTCACCAAGCATTGGTAGGTTGCTCCAGTATTTTTCAACCCGAAGGGCATTACCTTGTAACAATATAACCCCCGATCAGTCATGAATGAGGTGTGTTCTTCGTCCTCGGGTTTCATTGGGATCTGGTTATATCCCGAATATACGTCCATGAAGCTTAGGAGCTCGTGGCCAGCAGTGGCATCCACGAGCTGGTCTATCCTTGGCAGAGGAAAACTGTCCTTAGGGCACGCCTTGTTCAGGTCAGTGAAGTCGATGCAAGTTCTCCACTTTTCGTTCTTTTTCTTCACTAACACAGGGTTGGCGACCCAGGTCGGGTAGTAAGCTTCTCTGATGAACTTGTTAATCAGCAGCTTGTCTACCTCCTTTTTCAATGCTAAGTAACGTTCCCCTATCATTGCTCTTCTCTTCTGGCGAACTAGCTTGAAGTGAGGATCAATGTTCAGCCTGTGAGACATCACCTTAGGATCTATTCCCACCATGTCCTCATGATTCCATGCAAACATATCCAAGTTCGCCTTGAGGAAGTTAGCAAGTTGGGTTCTCAGTTCTGGAGCTAATCCTCTTCCCAGCTTCAAGCACCGCTCTGGATCTGTCTCGCTGACTTGTACATCTTCTAATTCTTCAATTGGACCAGTAGCTCGGTCTGCATCTACCTCGCGGGAGTCCAAGTCGTGACTGACTCCTTTCTCAGTCATAGCTCGTGGCTCGCCCTCTGAGACCACGTTTACTTTCTTTCCTCTCATACCCATCTTCACAGCATCTTCATAGCAACGCCGGGCTAAGTGCTGCTCTCCTCGAACACATCCGATGCCATTAAGAGTTGGGAACTTAACTATTAGAGTTCTGGTCGAAGTAACCACATCCAACTCATTCATGGCACGCCTCCCCAGGACCATATTATAGGCTGATGGGCAGTCGATTATCAAGAAGTCTGTCAGAGTTGTTGTTTGACGACCTGCCTCCTCAAGAGTCAATGGTAGCTTAATCTGGCCCACTAGTATTATAGCATCTCCAGTGAAACCATATAAAGGTTCTGGGGACGGTCTCATTTGTTCTGCTCGCAGCCCCATTTGATTAAAACAGCTCCTATACATCACGTTTACCAAGCTTCCAATATCAATCATGATGCGCATAACTTCCATATTGTTGATTTTGGCTCGAATAACCAACGCATCATTATGGGGTCAAATCACACCCCTAGCATCCTCATCAGTAAACACAATCTCGTCCGAGGCGTTTTTGCTCTTTTTGATGGTCCACCTAATCCATTGAGCTGAAAAGTATGATTCGCCTCTCGGACGTATTTCTCATGAGATCTGTTTGAGTCACCTGCGATGTTTGGGCCACTATGAATGGTAAAAATGGTTCTTACCGCAGGCTCATGCTCCGGTTAAAGAGCTTGTAGGGGTTGCTACTGTGCTGGTTGTTGCTGCTAAGGTCGTTATTGGTGAGGTCGCGAGTCAGCAGGTCTTGCCACATATTCTCTCAAACGACCTCTCTTGATTAACTTCTCAATGGCGTTCTTCAACGACCAGCAATCTGAAGTACTGTGCCCTACCTCATTATGATAGGCACAAAACTTGCTTTGATCCCTTTGTTGAACAAGAGCCCTTATAGGATTGGGCCTCCCAAAATCTTCCTTATTCCTCTCTGCAACGTAAATCCTGTCCGGTGAAGCCGTCAGGAAGCTGTATCCTTCATGACAACCTTGACGTTGAGGTCGCTCATACCTTGGCTCTTTCCTCGCTCTCTTAGCGATCTGGTTACTTGAGCCACTATTTCTTCCTTCTTCATTCCTGCCATTGTTTCTCCTCTTTGGCTGGCTGGAACTGCCCACTTCATTCTTTTGATTCTGTTTCTTCGGGCCGAAGGTCTCTTCCCACCTAATCTCCTTCGTAGCTCGCTCATAGAACTCTCCCAGATCCTTCACTAGGGACTTGTAAATGCCCTCGTATAATTTTTCATCCTTGCGTAGCCCAGCCAAGATCGCTGTCAGTATACTCTCATCTGATAGATGTTCAACATTTGCAAGCTCATGTCTGAACCTGGAAATATATTCCTTCAACGATTCTCCCTAACGCTGAAAGATCGTAGCTAGGTGGTAGGATGGAGTGAGCTTCCTTCTCAGTGCTCTGTACTGACCAACGAACTTCTGTTGGCATTCCTCCCAACTGCCTATGCTGCGAGTCGGGAGATTCTTGAACCATGTTCTTGGAATATCTCCCAAAGTAGCTGGGAATACTCGGCACTTCACCATAAGATTACTGGTTTGCAGATCCATCTAAACGTTAAAGGCGTCGAGATGGTCATAGGGGTCACTGTCCCCGTTGTACTGCTGAATGCTCGACACTTTAAATCTCGGAGGGAGAGGCTGTGTCTTGATCTCCCTTGTAAAGGGGATCCTTTCCTCGTAATGCCCACGCTACTCCGGGGCTTCAGGTCGCGCCTCCAACTGTTGGACCCTCTAGAGAAGCTCCTCTAGTTCCTACACTCTTACAAGTATGAACATGTCCCAACGTCAAATATTTTCATATACATATACTTAACAACATTTTATCATATTCTACCTATAAACCCAGATCACAAATACAACAGGTTGTATGACGGACACTTAAACATTCCAAACGGCAATCAAACTATTTCAACTCAACATGATTTCTTAACTACTTCAATTACCAACTTCTTCCTCGGTCTCTTGCCTTGCTTCTTGCTCGTATGTTGCCTCAAATCTCTAGATCTATATACGGAAATCTCGTTAAACACATTCACAAACTATGAGTTGTTTTTTACAACTTCTCACTAATATAAAACCATGAAAACTAGTTCTTACCACTTGATTCTTACCAGATCTGACTTGATAATCTTTCCAAACCTGTTCTTCACCTTCCTACAGCTTGATTTTCCCTCAAAAATGACAAAGAACAGCTTGGGTCGGCAACTGCTCTTGTCTGCCAATAGCATCCTCTTCTCCCTCTCTAGATTTTTCTTCAACTCTTTCTTTCTCTCTCACTTTCACAGCAACACACACTACACACTCATATTTATAGACGTAGGTCAAGCTCCACTTTTACCCTTGAACTTCCTTCAATTTATGATTTTATCGTTTTTTAGAGAATTCTTTATTGTCCCCACATGCCCTTGACATTTCACTTTATTTACAATTTTACCATTCTCCTATAAAAATTCTTTTATTCCACTAATTGTCCTTTAACTTTTCAAAATTCAAATTTACTCCCAATCCTTCAAGAAATTTTATAAAAATTTAATTTCATCTTCGAACACTTAAAAATCTCTTTTATTATATCACAAATGAGTGTACATCTGTACGAGACATTATTCCGTATAGATTTACAATAATAAAACTGGGAAGGGATATTACACGAAGTATAATGATACAAAGTTTTAAACTATCATATATTATACATAAAAATTAAAGGTACTATAATGGAACAAGTTTAATTCATATTAGATATTTTTTAATTGCAATTCATACAACACTTAGAGAAACCTAACAACTTCATCGAGCATTAAATGTTGTAATTGTTACTTCATTAATAGAATATTTTGTTCCTGGAGTAGATGAATTTGGATCAGGAGGTAGTATTGTTTCGTTGCTTAACATAAAAATTACAATTGACATACTCGGCCTGTCTCTTGTGTTATCTTGCACGCATAAGAGCCCGACTTGGATGCACCTCGAAACTTCTTTAGCAGGACAAGAATCATTTATGCATGAATCAACTATCTCCAAGGCATTACCATCTTTCCAGAATTCCCATGTCTTATTTCCACCATCAAATGAAAATAAAACAATGTCAATTTTCAGCTAATACTAATAAATGGAATAAGCACGCAAAAGATGGGCAACAACTTACATATTGTATTAAGTTTGAGTATGGATATTCATTATGAAAAAAACCTCTGTTCTTCTTGCCACTTATGATCTCTAATAACATGACTCCAAAACTAAAAACATCTGATTTTATAGAGAAGATGTCATCTAATGCATACTCTGGTGACATATAACCACTGCAACCAATGAGTAATTTAATGTTTAATCCAAACTATAAATCCATTTCATTTATATGTCAAGGAGATAAATTAAGCAATTTAATACAAAATTTCATGCAATACGCAAAATAATTTAGTTTTACATTCATTGTGTTTTAAGTTGACTTACAAAGTTCCAATAACTCTTTCTGTATTTGCTTGAGTTTGATCCTTTCCAAATATTCTCGCAGTACTAAAATCTGAAATTTTGGGTTTCATTTCTTCATTTAGAAGAATATTACTAGCTTTGAGATCTATATGGATAATTCTTAATCTGGAATCTTGATGAAGATAAAGGATTCCAAGAGCAATTCCTAAAATTATATCGAAGCGTATTTTCCAATCCAAAAGTAGCTTTCGTGATTCATCTGATTCGATTACATTACATCACATATAACAAATATTAGAGTAGTCATAGAAGCAATACAAGGATAAAAGGAGGAAAACTAAGGACTAACCGTACCAAAAATGAAGTAGTCTAAACTTTTGTTTGACATAAATTCGTAAATTAAAATCTTCTCATCTTTCTCTATACAATAACCCAAAAGTCTTACAAGATTTCTATGTTGGAGTTTTGCAATCAATAAAACCTCATTTTTGAATTCCAAGATTCCTTGTCCTGAATTCGTTGATAATCTTTTGACAGCTATCTCTTGTCCATTAGATAATTCACCCTGAAAATTAATTGGAATTGTTCTAATATTAGGTCCCTAAAGTTAACAATAATGCGTTTAACATGCTTTTTTCTCCTTGTGCTTTTGACACTAGCTCTAGAATTTGAACTCTTAAATTACGTAAATTCCATTTTGTAAGCTTCTTGCAAGGCTCTATCCATGAAAGGGACAAGGGCATAACATAATTGCTACAGAATATAGAAAAATTACCTTGTAAACTAGGCCAAAGCCTCCTCGCCCAAGCTTATTTTTCGAGGAAAAGTAATCTGTTGCAACTATCACAGTATTTAGTATAAACAATGTCAGTTCTATATCACAGCCATTATTTGGAGAATCTGTATGGTTAGACAAACCACTTGCCGAATCCAAAACTATTTTTTGATGAATCTGTTGTTTCTGCTTTTGCCCTGTATTAAGTTTTTTTTTTTTTGGTTCCACATACATAGAAAGAGCAATCAGCCAACATTCTTATATAGTTTCATGTCCCCATTTTTTGGGGAAGTAGAAATAATGAATTGCACCAAAATAGTGAAGGTAGACTAATGAATTTGAGCAACATGAAAAGAAATTAAGACTTTAGTGACTATAATTGATAAAGACATATAGTTATGAGTACTTTAAATTACCTTTCCTTTTCGCATTCCTTCTCCACAAGTAGTAAAAGCACAGGGCTACCATAAGTATTTCAACAACAACAGGCACAACAATAAATACAAGCGTACTTTTCTTTGCTAGCAAGTGTTTTTCATTTTTTTGGGCATCTGCAGTTGCAAATTTAAAATTTCTTTTAGGCTCATGAAATTTCAAACTGATCTTAATTTGTAAGAGCATTTTGCTTCTGACAGTTGATAAAACTTGTGGTGTCAACTGTTGTTAATAAAACCTTTTACTATCAGACTGTGGTTCTCTACAATTGACTTAACTTCATCTGAGAAAATTCAACTGTTGAGTTTATCATATACAGCACAGAATTAAGGTCACAACTATGAAAAAAGGGACAGTTGATGAAATATGAAATATGAAAATGAATAGAATCATAAATTTATACATACGTACCTAGCTCCACAGCATTTACTCTTAGGTAAAAATCTTGTCCACTTTTGTAGTGTCTTATGTCTCCTAAGTCATCGTACCATGTTATGCACCCTCGTCTCATTTCATCAACATATTGATTAGCGTACCCTGTACAGTTACAACTCTTCAAACACTCTCTTTCACACTCTTCCAAGCTAATGTTTCCATGAAATGTAGAATGCCTGGCATCTGGAAACTTCACACCTTCCAGCCTCACAAAACCCTCCCCATCACCTTTTCGACAACCTTTCTTTCTTGTTTCCTGACATTGAAGGTACCAATCCTGGAGATACAACCGTTCAAACCCAGGCAAACAAGAACAATACGCCAACGTATCCTCATTGCAAATTGCATTTGGACCACATCGCATATACTCCTCACACATATCTGGGACCATGACGTTGACTTCTACCCATCTCTGGCTCTCATGCCATATAAGTCTCTTCACAAGTCCCATTGTCTCGAGAACAAATATGGAGAAGACGGTGCTCTTTCTTGGTGAAAATTTCAAATAAATTTCCTGCTCATTGCTCACAAATGTGAAATTGAGTATATAAATCTCGTCAGAGTAATTGTCTTTGTTGTCTCCGATAGCTGGGGAGCCATTCAGGATGCGACCATTCCAAGGGCCACTACGCCAGAGTGGAACTGAATTCCTATACAAGAAGAACTGAGGTATGCTATGAGGGTCAATCCTTGCAGAAAACTCGCCAGGAGTGGGATCATCAGTTGACTTCCATGAAGTCCAGATACGTTCGAGGCCAGTTTTCCTATTCCATCCAAACTTCATACTAGATAGATACGTGTCTGTAGGATAATCAAAGCTCTGCCATATAATGGTTTCTTCAGCTGCCAAAACCAAATTTCCTGAATCTAACAGCTTGGCGATAGAGGTACCTGCTGGCATGGAAACATTGGTAGACCAAACAGGACTGCTCTGATTACAACAAAAGACTGCAAGATTTCCATCTCCACCAATCTTGAAAACACCAGCAGAGTTCTTAATAGGAGTTGCTCTATTGGCCACCCAAACAACCTTTTGTTCTGAGATTTTATTGAACCATATTCCAACATAACGAGCTTGAGACTTGCCAGGACTAAAGAACCCCAATTTGAAGTTTCCATCGGATGATATAAGGCTTCCATTTTCAGTATCAGATATAAACTGGGTTCGGGTTATTATGTCTAATGGATGAGATGAACAGAAGAGATGGAATATCACAAATAGTACTAAGATATAGAGAGCTCTATTACAACCCATGTAGGACTGTTTAGATTTTTTGGGAATAGGCCATTATTTGTCAACAACTTGTATGAGCATCCATAAATAGCTTATGAAATTGCCTTATGGTCAACAACCATGTTTTTGTGATTTCCGTGTTTCTTCCCTTTCAAAAACGGTTCAACAATCATGTTCTCATAATTAGATTGTAAATCACGCCAAATTCTTTTTACTATATTTTATTTTATTTGAAGTTCATTTGGAGGAGATGAATATTAGTTTGAAGACATTTCAAGATTTCAAAAACCAACGACCGACCTACATAAGGTATAGATGGGGCACGGGCCCTATCTTAAATAGTTAAAAAATATATATATTTTTTAAAATTAACAATTTAATACATAGGTTTTTCTTTTTGAAAGAATTAAGTGTATAAATTTGATTTTATAACTTTTTTATATATATTAAAACTTTTGTTCTCCACTTTTATCAATACAGTAATGTATTTATATCTTTATTGTTATAAACGGGTTAATTTTTTAATTTTTGGTTACACTAGTACATTTTTTTTTAATTACACTTTTTTTTTTCTTTTGTAAACTGAAATATTCTTTAAGTTGATTGCCTTTAAATTTGTAAACTTTCCTCCTCTAAAATTTATAGCATCAAAATTGTTAATAGATTAGGAGGTAGCATCAAAATAATATATTGTTGATTTTATTATTTCATTGATTTGTTTTCTAAAAATATTTTAATTACAATTTAACCATAATATTCTTTACATTTAATGATTAGGTGTGTTATTTCGATTTGGTATAAATTTTCTCATTCAATCATTTTTTTTTCGTAAAATCATTTATATTATATTACAATATTAGGTTTTTAACATTAGAATTATTGTTTGTAGTAAATAGTAATACCATGGAGTTTGATGATGACAATGATGACGATATATAGTAATGCTAAGCTTCTCAAACATTTTACCTAAATCTATACTAAAATAATGTGGCATGTGAGTTGTCAATATCTTATAAATCATACAATGATTTGATATTTAATATGATATTAACAACTTATATGCTATGTTATTTGAATATAAATTTTGATAAAAATTTAGAAAGACTAATATTACCTTTATATATATATATATACACACACATATAGTTTTGGACTGTTTTGGGGATTGATTTTTTGGGATGGGCTATTGCTTGTCAACAACTTTTATGATCATCCATAAATAGCCTATGAAATTGCCTTATGGTCAACAACTACGTTTTTGTGATTTCCATGTTTCTTCCCTTTCAAAAAGGTTCAACAACAATGTTCTCTTAATTGGATTGTAAATCATGCCAAATTCTTTTTACTCTATTTTATTTTATTGGAAGTTCATTTTGAGGAGATGAATATTTGTTTAAAGACATTTCAAGATTTCAAAAACCAGCGGCCAACCTACATAAGGTATAGGTATTTCTTTTTCAAAGCATTTAGTGAGTAAATTTGATTTTGTAATTTTTTATGTATATTAAAACTTTTGTAAGTTCTCCACTTTTATCAATACAGTAATGTGTTTATATCTTTATTGTTATAAATGAGTGAATTTTTCAATTTGGTTACATTATTACATTTTTTTTAATTATACTTTCTCTCTTTTTTTTTTTTTTTTTTTTTTTTGTAAACTAAAATATTCTTTAAGTTGATTGTTGTCTAATTTGTAAACTTTCCTCCTATAAAATTTATAGCATCAAAATTATTAATAGATTAGGAGGTGTTAATTATTTATATCACTCATTCTTTTTTTTTTAATAATATATTGTTGATTTTATTGTTTCATTGATTTGTTTTTTTAAAAATATTTTAATTACAATTTAACCGTAATATTATCTACGTTTAATGATTAGGTGTGTTATTTTGATTTGATATAAATTTCTCATTCAATCGTTTTGTTTTTTATAAAATCATTTATGTTATATTACAATATTAGGTTTTTAACATTAGAATTATTGTTTGTAGTAAATAGTAATACCATGGAGTTTGATGATGATGATGATGATAATATATAGTAATGCTAAGTTTTCCAAACTTTTTATCTAAATCTAGACTCAAATAATGTGGCATATCAGTTGTTAATATCTTATAAATCATACAATGAGTTGATAGTTAATATGATATTAACAACTTATGTGCGATATCATTTGAACATGAATTTTGACAAAAATTTAGAAAGACTAACGTTACCTTTATATATATATATATATATATATACACATATATTGTTTTGGACTGTTTTTGGGATTGATTTTTTGGGATGGGCTATTGTTTGTCAACAACTTGTATGATCATCCATAAATAGGCTATGAAATTGCCTTGTGGTCAACAACTACGTTTTTGTGATTTCCATGTTTCTTCCCTTTCAAAAAGGTTCAACAACAATGTTCTCTTAATTGGATTGTAAATCACGCCAAATTCTTTTTACTCTATTTTATTTTATTGGAAGTTCATTTGGAGAAGATGAATATTTGTTCAAAGACATTTCAAGATTTCAAAAACCAGCGGCCAACCTACACAAGGTATAGGTTTTTCTTTTTCAAAGAATTTAGTTTGTAAATTTTATTTTGTAATTTTTTATATATATTAAAACTTTGTAAGTTCTCCACTTTTATCAATACAGTAATGTGTTTGTATCCTTATTGTTATAAATGAGTGAAATTTTCAATTTGGTTACATTATTACATTTTTTTTAATTATACTTTTCTCTTTTTTTTTTTTTTTTTTTTTTTTTTTTGTAAACTAAAATATTCTTTAAGTTGATTGTTGTCTAATTTGTAAACTTTTCTCCTATAAAATTTATAGCATCAAAATTGTTAATAGATTAGGAGGTTTTAATTATTTATATCACTCATTCTTTTTTTTTTAATAACATATTTTTGATTTTATTGTTTCATTGATTTCTTTTTTAAAAATATTTTAATTACAATTTAACCGTAATATTATCTACGTTTAATGATTAGGTGTGTTATTTCAATTTGATATAAATTTTCTCATTCAATCATTTTGTTTTTTATAAAATCATTTATGTTATATTACAATATTAGGTTCTTAACATTAGAATTATTGTTTGTAGTAAATAGTAATACCATGGAGTTTGATGATGATGATGATGATAATATACAATAATGCTAAGCTTTCCAAACTTTTTGTCTAAATCTAGACTGAAATAATGTGGCATATCAGTTGTTAATATCTTATAAATCTTACAATGAGTTGATAGTTAATAAGATATTAACAATTTATGTGTGATGTCATTTGAACATGAATTTTGACAAAAAATTTAGAAAGACTAACATTACCTTTATATATATATATACATATATTGTTTTGGACTGTTTTTGGGATTGATTTTTTGGGATGGGCTATTGTTTGTCAACAACTCGTATGATCATCCATAAATAGCATATGCAATTGCCTTGTGGTCAACAACTATGTTTTTGTGATTTCCATGTTTCTTCCCTTTCAAAAAGGTTCAACAACCATGTTCTCATAATTAGATTGTAAATCACGCCAAATTCTTTTTACTCTATTTTATTTTATTGGAAGTTCATTTGGAGGAGATGAATATTAGTTCAAAGACATTTCAAGACATCAAAAACCAGTGGCCAACATACATAAGGTATAGGTGGGGCACGGGCCTCATCTCAAATATTTAAAAATATATATATTATATTTATTTTTAAAATAAATAATTTAATATATAGGTTTTTCTTTTTCAAAGAATTTAGTGTGTAAATTTAATTTTATAATTTTTTATGTATATTAAAACTTTTGTTCTCCACTTTTATCAATACAGTAATTTGTTTATATCTTTATTGTTATAAATGAGTGAATTTTTCAATTTGGTTACATTATCAATACAGTAAACTGAAATATTCTTTAAGTTGATTGTCGCCTAATTTGTAAACTTTCCTCCTATAAATTTATAGCATCAAAATTGTTAATAGATTAGGAGGTTTTAATTATTTATATCACTCATTCTTTTTTATAATATACTGTTGATTTTATTGTTTTATTGATTTATTTTTTAAAAATATTTTAATTACAATTTAACCGTAATATTATCTACATTTAATGATTAGGTGTGTTATTTCGATTTGATATAAATTTTCTCATTTAATAATTTTTTTTTAATAAAATCATTTATATTATATTGCAATATTTGGTTTTTAACATTAGAATTATTGTTTGTGGTAAATAGTAATACTATGGAATTTGATGATGATGATGATCATATATATATATATATATAGTAATACTAAGCTTCCCAATTTTTTTTGCCCAAATCGATATCCAAATAATGTGGCATATGAGTTGTCACTATCTTATAAATCATACAATATTGATATGATAATTAATATTATATTAACAATTTATATGTTATGTCATTTAAACATGAATTTTGACAAAAAATTTAGAAAGACTAACATTACCTTTATATATATATATACACACACACACATAGTTGGTACATTAATTAAAAGTATATATATTATAGTAGAATCTTATTATTTTTGCATTATGTTTTATTATAGTGTCCTCTCTCATGTAAATGTTTGGGTTTGTCACTGTCAAAAACTTGATTCAGGCCTTATTAATGAACATGGTCAATGCACTAAATTATTATTTTAGTTTTCTGTACATAATACAGATAATGCAAAATTAGTATAACAAAATAGAGTTTATCAAAACTATTAACCTTAGTTGATGCAAACATATGTGGAAACTTATCAAATGCATTACCTATGCTAACGTATCATAATCTTAAGTTTTAAATATTGTAGTTGAACATTTTCCTATTAGCTTAAGTTTTTGGGTTTGATGGTCATTGATTTGGTATCAGAACTTGAAAGTCCTTAGTTCAAATCATTTCTTCCCCTTTATCTAAAAATCTTCTCGTTATACATATTTTACAATAAAAGACATTTAACATGTGTCCGTCATCTGTTACCTAGACATGTTGTATGTAAGGAGATATGTTAACATATCATAATCTTAAATTTTAAATACTATAGTCAGACCATTTTCTATCTACTTAAACTTTTGGGTTTCATAGTAATAAACTACCTACATCTTATTTCCAACATTAAATGAGAATAAACAAATGTAAGTTATGGTTGTCACAATGACAAATCAACTTGAATTAACATGACTAAAACTAAAAGGTTATATATTTTTAAAGTTTATATCAAATTGGATCTATACAGTCTGGATAACTACTCCTATAAAATTGGGAGACGGTTACCCTCCAGTAATATGGGAGAAAACCATCTATATAACCTTTAAAATATGGTTGGTGGAAACTGATCCTCAAAAATTTTAGTGAATGTTAATGTTCGTAACCATTTGGGTTACATACAAAAGTTGTTTGCTATTACATTATACTTATGAATCCTTTTAATATGTTTATATAAAGATAAATTTGTAAACAATAATAAAAAGAAAATTTGATATAGGGTGCTCATACATGATAACAGGTATCGGGCCGCAAATTTCAATATGTTGGGAGGCTTTTAAAGCTTGGATCACCACTGTGTTGCCCAACTAATTTTTTGTGGCCACTTTATAGTCCCCACTCTCCATGCTCCATTAGGGCAAAAACTGTAGTCTATTTTTGTATTTGCATATAATGATCTAAGATTCAACATTAATACTTACTGAAAGTTTGTAAGTTGTATATATGGACAACCATACATATCAGTTGTTAATATATGTGTAACAACTCGTGCAAACTCGAAATAAATAGATAATATTTTGTTATGCTTGATATTAATTGTGACTAATCTACTTGTTGTGTATAAAGCTCCATCTGTAACATATTCATTATAACTGAATTCATAATCTATTTTCTCATTATTTTCAGATTTAATTTTCTCTCAATTTCTTGTTATTTTCTTGCATTTCCGCATTAATCAAATAATAGACTATCATGGTCTTTGTTTTTTCACTTCAGTCCCCTGTTCTTCTGTCTTCACTAATGAAGCAAATTGACAATGGGTGACCAAAATTTACTTAGTTTCAGCTTTTCTCTAAATGTTGGGCTTCCAGGCTAAATTCCAAGCCTAAGGAGGGGTTGTTTAGTATACCCAATCTGAGGCAACTTGATAATGGCTAAAACGCTTTAACAAACATAAATTGTTGATACAGAAGGAAGTCAGGTAACTGTATTTAGGTGTATTTGATTCATTCTTGCAGTAGATTAATATGCTCCCCTCGTTAATGGAACAATTTTGTTCTTGTAGTAAATGAATTTCTTGGGAGCTGGGGAAAAGAAGTATTGTTTCGAAAATCATTTAAATTATATATATATAAATCATAAAAGAAATCAATATTGTGATTACCAATGAACGAGCTATAAATTTAGGTGTAAATTGGTGATTTAAGATAGAGGATATCTATACATTGAAATCATAAATTATATATGCAAATTAAAGTTATTATACTGGAACAAGTTTAATTCACGTATAGATATTTTTTAACTACAATTCATACAACACCTTAGGGAAACCTCACAACTTCATCGAGCATTAAATGTTGTAATTGTTACCTCATTAATAGAACATTTTGTTCTTATAATAGATGAATCCAGATCATTATTCCTAATGGCAAATGTCGATTTTTTGGGAGGGGGAATTGAGGAAATATTGTTTCATTGCTAAACATAAAAACTACAATTGACATGTTTGGCCTGTCTCTTGTGTTCTCTTGCACACGTAAGACCTAACTTAAATGCACCTCAAAACTTCTTTAGCATGACAGGAATCATTTATACACGAATCAACCATTTTCAAGACATTATCATCTTTCTAGAGTTCCCATGTCTTATTTCCACCATACATGAAAATAAAACAATGTCAAATTTAAGCAAATGCTAATAAATGGAATATGTACACAAAAGATGGGCAATAACTTATATATTGTATTAATTTTGAGTATGGATAATTATTGAAAAACCTCTTGTTCTTCTTGCCACTTATGATCTTCAATAATATGACTTCAAAAATAAAAACGTCTGATTTCATAGAGACTAGGTTATCTAATGTATACTCTAGTGACATATAACCATTGCAACCAATAGATAAGTTAGAGCATAATCCTAACTATAGATCTATTTTATTTATATGTCATGGAGATAAATTAAGCAATTTAATACAAACTTTCATCTAATAAGGAAAATAATTTAGTTTTTCATTCACTGTGTTTTAGGTTGACTTACTAAATTCCAATAACTCTTTTCGTATTTGCTTGAGTTTGATCCTCTCCAAATATTCTATCCATATCAAAATCTAAAATTTTGGGTTTCATTTTTTCATCTAGAAGAATATTACTTGCTTTTAGGTCTCTACAGATAATTCTTAATCTGGAATCTTGATAAAGATAAATGATTTTACGAGCAATTCCTAATATTATATCAATGTATGTTTTCGAATCCAAAAGTAGCTTTCATGATTCATCTGATCCAGTTACATTGCATCACATATAACAAATATTAGAGTAGTCATGTAAGCAATATATGGACAAAAAATAGTAAAGTACTAACCGTAACAAAAATGAAGTAGTCCAAACTTTTGTTTGGCATGAATTCATAAATTAAAATCTTCTCGTCTTTCTCTATTCAGTAACCCAAGAGTCTTATAAGATTTCTATGTTGAAGTTTTCCAATCAATAAGATCTCATTCTTTAATTCCAAGATTCCTTGTTCTGAATTCGTTGATAATCTTTTAACAGCTATTTCTTGTCCATTAGGTAATTGACCTTGAAAAATTAATTGAAATTGTTCTTATATTAGTTCCCCAAAGCTTATTTCAAAATAAAATAAAATAAAGGTTCCCTAAAGCTAATGAGAATGCTTTTTTCTTATTTCAAAAAAAAAAAAAAAAAAAAAAGCTTTTTTCTCCTTGTGCTTTTGACATGGGATCGAGAATCTAACCTCAAAGATTAAATAAATTCCTTTTTGTAAGCTTCTTGTAGGGCTTTTTCCATAAAAGGGCCAAAGGCAGAACACAAATGCTACAAAATATATACAAATTACCTTGTAAATTGGGCCAAAGCCTTCTTGTCCAAGCTTATTTTTCAAAAAAAAAAAAATGATCTATTACAACTATCACAGTATCTAGTTCAAACAATGTCAATTTTATATCACCACTGCTATTTGGAAAATCTATATGGTTAGACAAACCAAGTGCCAAATCCAAAACTATTTTTTGATAAATTTGTTGTTTCTGCTTTTCCCCTATATAAAGTGCTTTTTTTCTTCTTTTTTTCTCCACACATACGGAAGGAGCAATCAGCCAACATGCTTATATATTGTTTTATGGGGAAGCAGAATAGTCTTTTTAAGGCAACAGTAAATTAATGTCAAGATTCAATGCCTTCTACTCGTGCTATAACAAGTGCCTCTAACACTAGTACTTCAAACAATGAATTGCACTAATGTAATGAAGATAGACTGATGAATTCAAACACCATGAGAAGAAATTATAACTTTAATCACTATAATTGATAAAAATATATTGGTATGAGTACTTTGAATTACCTTTCCTCTTTGCATTCCTTCTCCACAAGTAGTAAAAGCACAGGGTTGCCAGAAGTATTTCAACAACAGCAGGCACAACAACAAAAACAAAAGTACTTTTTGCTAGTAAGTGTTTTGTATTTTTTTGGCCATCTGCAGCTACAAATTTAAATTTATTTTAGGTTCATTATGCAATTTCAAACTGATTTTAATTTGTAAGAACCTTTTGCTCCTGACAGCTGACAAAACTTATGGTGTCAACTTTTTTTATAAAAACCTTTTGCTGCCAGACTGTGTTCTCTAAAATTGACCAAACTTCAACTGAAACCCTATGGACTATATCATATACGACACATAATTCAGGCCACAACTATGAAAAAAGAGACAGTTGATGAAAATATAAAGATGAATAGAATCATAAATCTATACATACCTAGCTCCACAACATATACTCTTAGGTAGAAATCTTGTCGACTTTTGTAGCGTCTCATGTCTCTTAACTCTCTATACCATGTTATGCACCCTCATCCCATTTCGTCAACATATTGATTAGTGTACCCTGTAAATTGCATTTGGACCACATCGGGTATACTCATTACACATATCCTGGACCACGACATTGACTTTTACCCATCTCTGGCTCTGATGCCATAGTAGTCTCTTCAAAACTCTAATTGTTTTGAGAACAATTATAGTGAAGACAGTGCTCTTTCTTGGTAAAAACTTCACATAGATTTCCTTCTCATTGCTCACAAATGTAATATTGATAATATAAATCTGGTCAGGGTAATAATCTTTGGGGTCTGCGACATCAGGCAAGCCATTCAGGATGTGACCATTCCAAGGGCCACTACGCTAGAGTGGAACTGAATTCCTGTACAAAAAGAACTAAGGTATGCTTTGAGGGTCAAACCCTGCAGAAAACTTTCCAAGACGAGGATCATTTGTTGACTTTCATGAAGTCATGATATGATTGAGGCCAGTTTTCCTGTTCCATCCAAATTTCATACTAGGAAGATACGTGTCTACAGGATAATCAAAGCTCTACCATATAATGGTTTCTTCAGCTACCAGAATCAGATTTCCTGAATCTAACAGCTTGGCAATGGAGTTACCTGCTGGCACGAAAATTAGTAGACCAAATAGGACTGCTCTGATGGTCACAACAAACAGCAAGATTTCCATCTCCACCAATCTTGAAAACACCTGCAGAGTTCTTAATTGGAGTTGCTCTGGTGGCCACCCAAACAACCGTTTGTTCTGAGATTTTGTTGAACCATATTCCAACATAACGAGCTTGAGACTTGCTAGGACTGACGAATCCCAGTTTGAAGTTTCCATCAGATGATACAAGGCTTCCATTTTCAGTATCAGATACGAACTGTGCTCGGCTTATTGTGTCAAATGCATGAGATGAACAAAAGAGATGGAATATAAGAAACAGTGTTGAGTTACTGAGAGCTCTATTACAACCGATGTAGATATTGTTTGTGAACCACTTCCATGAGCAGCCATCATTAGTATATACTTGTTTCATGAGATTTGCATGTTTATTCCCACAGAAAAAGGCCGACAAGTCAACTTAAGTTATTGGTTGCTGATGTGATTTCCAGACTTCCAGCAATGCATGGAATCCTCGATAGTCAAGGACGTGTGTATCAAATTTTCTTTTGTTTCAAAAGATTAAGAAAAAAAATTGAAACATATCAATCAATGTATGAAATTGACTTATATTTCAAAAAGTTTTTAAATAAAATTAAAATATATCAATCATTGATCACTTATTTATATAATTGTATGTGAGTACTCATCAACAGTGTCGTCTTAAGGACTGTTCCAACAATAAAACAAGTCATTTTCGCTTGCACTACTAAAGAGAACTATCTATTATAATGGAATACTTTTCCTAGCTCCAAAATAAAGACAAATAAATACATTATAAATCAGACCTTTTTTTTTTTTTTTTTGAAGTTCATGTCGAGGAGATGAATATTAGTTTGAAGACATTGCAAAATTTCAAAGAATATAATTTATCAAGGCCCTGTTAATAAACATGGTCAATGCACTAAATTATTATGATTTTAGTTTTCTCTACATAATACAGATAATGCAAAATCAGTATAAAAAATAGAGTTTATCAAAACTATTAATCTTAGTTCACGCAAACATATGTGGAAACTTATCAAATGCATTACCCACGTCTTATTTCCAACATCAAATGAGAATAAACAAATGTAAGTTAGGGTTGTCTCAAGGACAAATCAACTTGAACGTGACTAAAACTAAAAGGTTATATGTTTTTAAAGTTGACATCAAATTGGATTAGTAGTCTGTTTGGATTCGTACAATCTGGGTAACTACTCTCATAAAATTGGGAGACAATTAACTTTCATTAATATGCGAGAAATTATCTACATAATCTTTAAAATGAGATTGGTGAAAATGGAACCTCAAAAATCTCAGTGAATGTTAATGTTCCTAACCATTTGTGTTACACACAAGAGTTGTTTGGTAACAGCCTAATACTTTAAACTTATGAATCCTTTTAATATGTTCATATAAAGATAAATTTGTAAACATAATAAAAGGAAAATTTGATATAGGGTGCACATACATGATAACAGGTATTGGGCCTCAAATTTCAATGGATTTGGAGGCTTTTAAAGCTTGGATCACCACTGTGTTGCCCAACTAATTTTTGGTGGCCATTTTTAGTCGTAATTCTCCACGAGGGCAAAAACTGTAGTTTTATTTTTCTTGTAACAATTCTTGTTTTGCATATTAAGATCTAAGATTCAACATTGATACTTATTGAAAGTTAATAAGTTGAATATATGAACAACCATACATATCAGTTGTTAATATAAGTGTAACAAATCGTGCAAACTCGAAATAAAATAGATAACATTATGTTATGCTTAATATTAATTGTGATTAATTTACTTGTTGTTTATAGAGCTCCATCTGTAATAGATTCATTATAACTGAATTGATAATCTGTTTTCTCGTTATTTTCATATTTAATTTTCTCTCAATTTCTTGTTATTTTCTTGCATTTTCTACTCAATCGAACAATAGACTATCACGGCCTTCGTTTTTTCACTTCAGCTCCCCTGTTCTTCTGTCATCACTAATGTAACAAATTAACAAGGGATGATCACGATTTACTGAGTTTCGGCTTTTCACCAAATGTTGGGCTTCAGGCCCAAGTTCCAAGCCTAATTAAGGGTTGTTTAGTACACCAAATTGGAGGCAACTTGACAATCGCTAAAAACAGACATACGTTGTTGATACAGACGGAAGTCAGGTAACTGTATTTAGGTGTATTGATTAATTCTTGCAGTAGATTTATATGCTCCCCTCGTTGATGGAACAATTTTGTTCTTGTAGTAAATGCATTTCTTAGGAGATGGGCAAAGGAAGTACTTTTTTGAAAATTAGTACTCATTTAGATTATATGGACAAGTCATGAAAGAAATCGATACTGTGATTATTAATGAACTGTTTATAACTTTACGTGCGAACTCTTGATTTGAGATAAAGGATATCCATACTCTAAAATCAATACTTTTTTAAAGAGAGTATATCATTAATTGGCTTTCACTACATAATTTAAACTATCATCTAATTTTATAATTACTGTGTAATTTAAATCTAATGGTAATTGATATGTTTGGCCTACATATTTTGTTGTCTTGCACACTCAACAATGCAACATGAATGTATAGCAAAGCTTGTGGAATTGGGCATGATTAAGCCAAGAACCAACCATCTCTACAGATGTCTTTTTAATTTCGAAACACATTATTATTCTTGTATTAATTCCATGCAATTTATGAATCAAAGAGAATCGATATTTGCACCCTCTAAAACTATGTGTACATCGTTGTCATAAGTTCACCCCATTAAATGAATTATAATTATAATTATAATCTCTTAAAATAATATCTACTGGGGGTATCAACGAAATTGGTGCACATATCACTTTAGTGGGATGCAAATACCATCATTCTAAATCAAATTATAAGGTCCAGATGACGGCCCATTTATATGTATTTTATTGGGCCCTAAAAGGACCCACGGCCATTTGAAACCATGAGATGGACTAAGGCTTTGAGAACATCTAGGTAGGGATAATTGATAGAGCCACCCAAAAATTGTTCTTGTTACACTCATTTACTCCTCACATCCACTTTAAATAGCGAAAATTTATTATTTACTTTTTACACCGTTTAAAGTACCAAAACTAACCTTTAAATTATCAATATTACCTTTGATATATCTATAAGAATTGTAGCCAACGATAATAAAGTTATTTTGGGTGTCAAATGGTGATGGAATTGCCCACACTAAGGGAGGTCCGCTTGACATTATCCTCTTCATTGTAGCAGTCTTTTGATACAAGGATCTAGAATTGCAAGAGGCCTTCCGTGGTTATGCTGCTGACCCTGAGATTTGAATTCCAATAAAATGGTCTGGGAGGGCCACAATGATGGTCGTTACAAGTGATTAAGAAAGTTTCATTTGGGTAACAAAATTAGGTTTTGTACCGAATGGATATGGGATTTCAAGGTCTTAACATCTAATGGGGCAATCGGGCTTGACTTGGGTAATTGAGGCTAGTGCTGCATTAGTTGCCAGTAACAATAGCAGTTAGCAACTCCACCGCAACTACTCGGGACACATTGCATTCAATCCCATATTTCCAACTAATAAAATCGTAGTTAATTTCTCTACTGATGTCATTCTTTTATATTATTACTCCAAAGCACCAATTCACAAGCTCGTCAAAACTTGTAAGATGTCCTTTCAAGTAATATTAAACAAGGATATTTTAATAATAATATTATTATTATTTAAATGATGGGTGTAACAAGAACATTTTTGTGTGGTAATAAAGCCATCCTAATTGTTTTGGTGACAGGCGTTAGTTAATGAGAATTCTGGAAACGTACAACTTTATTTTCATACATTTGTTAAGTTATTGAATGGTGGGCTTTGGTTAATAAATAGATTCTTTTGTTTTTTTTTTTTTCTTTCATTTTCAAACAAAACCACGCTGAGACTTACATTGGCTATTTGCAAATGCTTTCAGAAGATTCAAATTTCAGTTAGATGAAAATGAATTTTACAAGATTCCTTTGAATTAATTCAAGAGAGAACTCTAAAGGGGTTCTGTTAATAATGAGATCAATAAATAGACAACTAGAAAATATATGTGTATATATAGTCTGTTTTCATAATTCAGTATGTCTGATTTTAAAAAGTAAGGACAAATCAATTAAATTTATACAATATATTTGAATTAAATAAGAGAAAAAATTTGTTTTAGGAGAAAGAATATAATAGATAAATTTTAATTGGTTAGTTCTTATTTTTTAAAATTAGATATATCTGATTATAAAATCCTTTTATATGTATATATATAGTGATTTTACCATCAATGTCTCATAACTTTAAAAAGTTAGGATGAACTAATCAAATTCATATATTGCATTCTCTCTTTTTAAACAAATTCTTTCTTATATTTCTAATACAACAGATAAATTGGATTAGTTCATCATAACTTTTTAAAATTAAGAAGATATTAATGGTAAAATCACTATACATATAGTGTTTTTAAAATGAAGACTCTTTACTTTAAAAAGTAAGAACCAACCAATCAAATTTATATATTGCATTTAAATTAAATAGAAGAGAGAATTTGTTTTAAAAGAGAAAATGCAATTGATAAATTTGATTAGTTGATTATTACTTTTTAAAGTAAAGAAGTCATCATTTTAAAAGCACTACATATATAGTGATTTTACCATCAGTGTCTCTTAACTTTAAAAAGCTATGACGATCAAATCAAATTCATGCATTGCATTCTCTCTTTTTAAAAAAAATTTCTCTTATATCAAATTCAAATACAATTGATGAATTTGATTGGTCTGTCCTAATATTTTAAAGTTAAGAGACACTAATCATAAAAGTTTTATATATAACATTTTAAAGTTAAGAGATTGATCATAGAAGTTCTATATATAACATTTTAAAGTTATATATAGAACTTCTATGATCAATCTCTTAACTTTAAAATGTTATATATAGAACTTCTATAATCAGTGTTTCTTAACTATAAAAAGTTAAAATGAACCAATCAAATTAATATATTATATTTAAATTGAATAAGAGAAAGAAAATTTGTTTTAAACGAGAGAATATAATAGATGAATCTGATTAGATTTTCATAACTTTTTAAAGTTAGGAGACATCAATGGTAAAACTACATATAGGGACTGCGATTAGTAGCCCAAATAAATTACACAAATTCTAACAAAAATCGTAAACATTTAGATCAAGGGATTATAACCGATAAGGATGAATCAATTCCTTAAGCAACCAAAGTTGTCATACACTTCACAACAATTGTTTTCTCTCTCCTCTTTAATGACTATGTGTTGGAATTGTGAAGCCTGAAGGAATCTTAAATTAGAAAGAATTCGGAATTGGAAGTTTGAAAGAATTCAGATTTGTGAAGCCTGTAGGAATTCAAGTTCAATTCTGCCTCAAACTTTATCTGATTTCAAAGTAGAACAAACAAAGTCCGATTTAAGCGAATAAGGTGTCGTTGGAAAGATAATTTTGATAAGAATCCAACGCAGCAAGAATCATAGCAAAATAAGGCTGGACGCGCCATCACGCACCCCTGGAAGAGTCAGGGGTCAATCTACTGTGGATTTTTTGGAACTCAATTTTAATTCGACTTTTAAGTCCAAATCAGCTATGGATGATTCCTATACTATAAATATACATGTAAAACGTCTCATAGCTGAGATGTATGATGTACAAAGGGGTCTCTAAGGGTTTTAGGCTTAGATTGACTTGTTTGGAAAGGTGAGAAAAGATTTGTAAGCGAGATTCATGATTAAGAGTGAGAGAGACAGAGACTTGAGTTTGTAATCATCAATTTGATAGTGGAAGAAGTGTTGATGCACTCCGTGGACGTAGAAAATTTCTTGAACCACGTAAAACTCTTGTATCTCTTTTATTTTCAGTTTTTGTAGTGTGTGTACTTGATTGTGCTTTGCATATTTGTTTTGCGTGTCTACTTTCCTAACACTATGAATATAATTTTGTTCATTCATCTCGGAACTCTTGCCTTTTTTGTTTCCATTTTATATTCTCATTTCCATTACATAATTTATTGAATCAAATATGAAGATCATTTATTTTAACTTAAAAAAAAAAAAAAAAAAAAAAAAAAAAAAAAAAAAAAGGAAAGCTCATCTAAGTAAATTGATTGACCCAAGTGTATTATAATAGAATCTCTCTCCTCCTTAAAAGTATGCAACTTCACGAAATTGCCTCCTTGATATTCATCATTATTGGAAAAATGGACATAGCCGCAAAGTCACTTTGTGAGGCTTTTGTCTCACAATAAAAATTTTGTCTTTTATTTTATTTGTAATTTAATCCAAAAATACATGTGCACATATATACATAGATATATATATCCTTTTTTACTGAGTTTAAAATTCTTACCCCTGATTCATCTTATATATAATTCATGATGTTAATAACACTGTATAGTTTCAGAAATTTTTTTTTTTTTTTTTTTGTGTTTTATTTTTTATTTTTTTAACTCTTAAGAAGGTATATAATTACATTTATACATGGGTGGAACTTGTGAGTATAGAATTCTAGTTTTGTTTTCAAAAATTTTGTTGATAAACTAGAATGTTTGTAAAAAAAAAAAAATAGATTGCCTTGTAACTACCATTTTTGTCATATTTTAATTCAATTTATTTATATTGAAGAATGAATTTGCGATAGAATTCATGAGAGGGTAACCAAAATGGAGAGAAAACAGTTGAAAGAATAAGAAAAGAGTTATTTTCATTATTAAGGCGAGAGAATACTTGAGAGCTGAGAATGTCTTTTAGAATTTAGATAAATCGTAGTCATTCATACTATCTTGATCTAATGGTTCATAATGTGTGTAAGATATTGTGTATTCTAAAGGGGGTTTGGATCCTGCCATATGTGTGGATATATATAGTCATCTATAGTATACTTGGGTATTAATACATCGAAACTGAAATTACTGATTGTATTTTGTTATGTATAATTATAACTAAATATGTCAAATCACATTTACAACAATCATCCATATTTAGTTGTAATCAAATATGTTTAATTACAATAAAGTATAATAAAATACAATCAATAATTTTAAAATATAATTATTCATTATAGTTATCAAATATATCAATATTCAAATGTATCATAGAATTGGTCCATATATATATTTGCTTTTTGAAATATCAAAAATTAATAAAGCATTTAAAAGTAAAAAAATAAATAAATAATTATGACCAATTGTTATTTGTCACACTAGTAATGATAGGAAAAACTAGGTGAGTTGAAATATAATGCAGAGAGTTTCATAGACATTTTAACCTAAAAGGTAAAGAAAAAATAAAAACAATAATTGAGGATTTGAAGTTTTAATTTTGAATTCAACTGCCCAATGTGGCAAAGTACACGTTTTGCTACTAGGTTATTGAGAAGATTAAACTAGTCGTATAACAATATTTGATCGTTTAAAATTTATACTTTGAAAACAAAGCAAAGATTTTATATATATATATATATATATATATATATAAAATGTTTACCTTATCTTGGAAGCATAAATTTTAAGCTATTAAATGCTGTACCAATTTAGTTTTCTTAATGACCTAGTAGCAAAACGTGTTTATTAAACTAATCCTTTTAAGCATAAATTTTAACCGATTGAATATTGTGAAGGTGACTTGTTTAGTCTCCTTAATAAGTATGGCAGCAGTTGAACTTAAAATTAAAACTTCTAAGTCCTTTCTGGCTTTTTGGGTTAAAATGTCTAACATTCTCTGTTTTGTACAACAACTCCCTGATTTTTCCTGCCATCACTGATGTGACAAATAAACAATTGGCCATAATCCTTTATTAATTTTTGACTTTTCAAAATGCTTTATTGATTTTTGACTTTTCAAAAAGCAACATCAAAATTTCTTCGGCTCCCCTGCCTAATTTGCATTTAGCGATCAATGGAGATCATGTGGATTTCACTGCTTTTGTAATTACGATTTTGCTTCGAGAAGTACGCTTGATACAATCAGTCTGGATATTACAGCTTGTAACTTCTCCGTCTCTTGGTTTGATTCGGGTCATAAGAAGTACACGTCCGTCCTTTATTTATAGGTTTCGGATAGGATACTAAGGGATTATTTATTTTTGGTATTTATGATTTAATAAATTGAATTATATTTATTAAATTATTTTTATTTATTCTTTTTAAATGGTTAAGTCATTATTATTATTATTATTGTCATTTTTTATAAAAGAATTGTTAAATTACTTAAAATTACTTAAAAACAACTAAAAAAACTCTTGACTTGTAACTTAATTGTAATCACAAAATAATATTTAAAATACATTTCAAGTCCACCCTCCCAAAATAATATATTTTCAAAGTTGTACTAATTTTATATTACATAACTTTCATTTTTTCTCCTAAATATTTACATAAAAAAATATTTTAAAAGAAAACAACTGAACACGTCTCATCCCAAATTTTTTAGAATTGGACTAATATATTTTAATTTATAATTTAAATATTTATTTTCTTAATTATTTTATAATTTAATTCAAAGGTCATTTCATATTTGTATAAGTACATAAGTATTATTATTTCTATGGGAGAATTACTCTCAACCTATTTGAATGTTTAATATTCACAAGCGCATACAATTTTTAGTTTATTTACAACATCCTCCCCTTAATTAACGGATTAATTGGTTTAACTATCAATTGGTATCGTTGACTGTGTAAAAAATGTTAAAAGATAAAATTGCCCCTCAATAAATTTATTTTTAATTTTCTTTTTAAAATGAATTTTAAATTATTTTTAATTTTCTTTTATAATGAATTTTAAAAACTTCAAATTTGATGGGTTGTTTTGGATTATTTTGGGATTGTTTTAGGGTAGATTGTGGGTTGTTTTAGGGTATTTTTGATGATTGAACACTGATTTTTGTTGATTGATTGATGATGATCATTTTTAGTTGGTGATTGATGTTGATGATTTTGCTAGATTGATAATGATTTTAGTTGAACATGAGAGTGAGGACAAATTAAAAATTATTTCTAGTGGAGGTTTTCTAGGATTGAAGATGATTTTCATGTTCTTCAAGTTATTCTTCATTCCTATCCGGTTTGGACCTCTATCGTTGATGGAGAGTCCATCAACGGTTGGATCTCCATAAGTTTTTTTTTTTTTTTTAAATTATGTTTTGTTTGAAGATGAATATTTTATTTTTTGATTTTTTTTAAAATTTTTTTTTCTAAGTTTTGGTTTTCAAAATTTTTTTTCAAATTAATTTCCTTCGTCTATCTTTAGATGGATGGTGGAAATCTGATTAAAAAATATTTTTAGTAAATTTTTTATTTTTATTTAATTTTTAAATTTTTTTCTCAAATTAATCTCTACTATCTATTTCAAATAAACGATGGAGATCAAATTAAATTTATTTTAATTTATTTAAAGTATTTAGAATTTATTTCAAATGAAAAATAAAAAGTATTTTATTGAGGGGTAATTTCATCTTTAATATTTTTTACACGGTCAACCATACCCATGATGGTCAAACTGATTAATCTGTTAGTCTAGAAGAAGACGTTGTAAATAAACCAAAAAATTATATGCGCATGTGAATATTAAACTTTCAAATAGGTTGGGAGCAACTCCTCTTTATTTCTATTATGTTTTTTCATCATATTTTAATTATGAATAAAATATTATTAATATGTATATAAAAATGTTTTAGAATTTGATAAATTATTTATTTTAGTTATTTGTATTATATTAAATAAAATTTCATAATAATTAATAGTAAAAAGTATATAAATGTTAAATTACTAGCGTTTAGATAATTATAATTTTAGGGGAAAAAATAAGTATACAATAAATTCAGAGGTGAGGAAAAAAACACATGTTATTTAGATTTTTATTTTAATTATTATTCAATATTTAATAAAATTCAATTCTATTCAGTTTTTTAACAAAATAACAAACGAACCTAAGTTGAGATAAATTAATTGATATCTGAAAAGCACAAGATCCTTTGGCTTGCCACATTAAATGTGATAAACACTAGCACTCATCATAAAAATAGTTAGCGAAAAACTATGACTTATACTCTTTTATTATTATTTGAGTTACAACATGCAAATCAATTTATAAAATTTATGCTACTAAACTAGTCCTATTAACAATATTTGATCGTTTGAAATTTATGATTCTAAGACAAGGTAAACATTATATATATAATCTTTTCTTTGTTTTATAAGCATAAATTTTAAATAATTAAATATTATTAAGGCGACTAATTTAGTCTTCATAACCTAGTACCAAAACGTATTTATTAAGTTAGTCTTCGTAAGCACAAATTTTATACGATTGAATATTGCCAAGACGGCTAGTTTAGTCCTCTCAATAACTTAGCAGGAGTTTGAATTTAAAATTAAAACTTTGGGTGCTTTTTGGGTTAAAGTGCATGACGTTCTCTGTTTTACACTTCAACTTCTCTGATTTTTTCTGTCATCACTGATGTGACAAATCAACTATTGGTCATAATTCTTTATTAAGTTTTGACTTTTCAAAATGCTTTATTGATTTTTGACTTTTCAAAAGCAACATAAAAATTTCTTCAGCTCCCCTGCCCTATTTGCGTTTAGTTGTCAATGGAGACCACGTGGATTTCACTGCTTTGTAATTACCATTTTGCTTCGAGAAGTACGCTCCAATCTTCACACATTCAGTCTGGAAATTACAGCCTTGTAACTTCCCTATATCTTTAGTTTGGTTCGGGTCATCAGAGATACACAAACGTCCTTTATTTGTAGGTTTCGGATACTATACTAAAGGGTTATTTATTTTTTGTATTTGTGATTTAATGAAGTTGAATTATATTTATTAAGTTATTTTTATTTGTTTCTTTTAAATGATTAAATTATTACTATTATTAAATTTGAAAAGAATGGTTAAATTACTTAAAATTATCTAAAAACAATTGAGAAAATCTCTTGACATAAAACTTAATTGTAAATCATTAAATAATATTTAAAAAAACATTTCAAGTCCATCCTCCCGAAATAATAAAGTTTCAAATTTACACTAATTTTCTATTATATAACTTTCATTTTTTTCTCCTAAGTACTTTTATTAAAAAAAAAAAAAATCTTTTAAAAGAAAAACACTAAACACATCTCATCCCAAAATTTTTAAAATTGGACTAATATATTTTATTTTGCAATAAAATATTTATTTTTTTAGTTACTTTATAATTTAATACAAAGGTCATTTCATATTTGTTTAAATACATAAGTAGTATTATTTCTATGGGAGAATTACTCTTAACTTACCTGAAAGTTTAATATTCACAAGTGTATGCAATTTTTTGGTTTATTTGTAGTACCCTTCTTTTGATTAACGGATTGACTGGTTTAATTGTCAACTGGTATGGTTGGCTATGTAAAAAATATTAAAAAAATGAAATTGCCCCTCAATAAACTTATTTTTAATTTTCTTTTAAAATAAATTTTAAAAACTTCAAATAAATTAAAAATAATTTAATTTAATCTCTACCATCCATTAAAAAATGAACGATGGAAATTAATTTGAGAAAAATTTTTAAAATTAAATATAAATTAGAATTTTAATAAAAACATTTTTAATTAAATTTCCACCATCTATATAAAGATGGACAATGAAGATTAATTTGAGAAAAAATAAATTAAAAAATAATTAAAAAATGCACAAAAGCCCTATCACCATCTCTCTCTTCTCTTTTTTCTTCTTCTTCTAACTGATCATTATCTCTCTCTTCTCTCTTCTTCTTCTATCTTCTTCTTATTCTTCTTCTTCTTGAACCCAATTGAACTATTGGGTTAGATTTGGTTCGAATGATTCGAATCCAGATTTGGGTTTGAATCATTCAAACCCAGATCTGGGTTTAAATCATTCAAACCTCGAACTAAGTTATTCGAATCCATTTGGGTTGTTTGGGGTTGTTTTGAGATTGTTTTAGGGTTGATTGTGGGCTGTTTAAGGTATTTTTGGTGATTGAACACTAATTTTTCTTGATTGATTGATGATGATCATTTTTAGTTGGTTATTGATGTTAATTATTTTGTTAGATTGATAATGATTTTGGTTGAAGATGAGAGGGAGGAGAGATTAAAGATGATTTCCAATGGAGGTTTTCTAGAATTGAAGATTATTTTCAAGTTCTACAAGCTGTTCTTCATTCCTATTTGGTTTGGATCTCCACCGTTGATGGAGAATCCATCAACGACTAAATCTCCACTATTTATTTTTTTATTATTTTTTTATTTTTGTAAGTTTTGTTTTGTTTGAAGATGAATCTTTTATTTTTTTGATTTTTTCAAAGTTTTGCCTTTAAAATTTTTTTCTCAAATTAATCTCCGCCCTGCATCTTTAAATAAATGGTGGAGATCCAATTAAATTTTAATTTTTATTCAATTTTTAAATTTTTCTTAAATTAATCACTATCGTCCATTTTCAAACAAACAGTGGAGATTGAATTAAATTTATTTTTAATTATTTAAAGTTTTTAAAATTTATTTTAAACAAAAAAATACAAAGTAATTTATTGAGGGATTATTTCATCTTTTAATATTTTTTACATGGTCAACCATATCCATTGAGAGTCAAACTGATCAATTTGTTAGTCCAGGGGATGATTAGAGCATAAAAATACAATTTTAATGTTAGAAAATTGATTGCATTTGTCAATAATATGTTATTTATTAAACATTTTGATTTGATTATTTTTACGAATGCATTTGGTTTGATCATTTGATTTAATGTGTTTTTATGCTCATGAAATTGATAACTTTGACATAATTTATGTGTACTTAATTTGAGTTTATGATGTTTTTCAGAAATAAAATCAAAAGGCTCAATTTAAAGGATATCAGCTTAAGTGCACAAGACTTGTATGTTACCGGGGTTCAGTAGTTGAACACAAAGACAGTCAGACCCCAAATTTCTCCAGTCCAAAGCTTCATGGCCCATACATTCCCACCAGATTTGATTTTCAAATTTCAAAAATGATCAAGTGATTTGTGGAGATGATGGAGGAAAAATTTGACTTTTAAATTTGAATTTCAAAAAGTTGGATGAGATATGATTGATGGAGTGATTTGTGGAAATAAATTGGAATTTAATTTGTCTCTCAAAATTTTGGAAGTAGTAGTGATTTTTGGTGATAGATTGGGACAAACTTGTGATCAATATGGAAAGAGTTTAAACAAATTTTGTTTGTTTGAATTTTGCAATCAAATTTGAATTTTGAAAGCCTTCCTTTTTCGGTGAAGTGAAGATCTTATGGAGAGGCTTTTTGCTTCTATAAATAGGGCGTCTGGCAACACATCAAGACAACCAGTTTTGAAGGAGAAAACCAGTGTTTCAGAAAGAAAGTGTCTTGCTAAATTATTTTCATACTTTCTCTGTGGAATGTGTGAAATAATGAGCAAGTTAGACTAAAATTAAAGTGAGACTGAGAGGTGATCTTAATTGTAAGGTTACTATTATTCAAGTTTGTTTATTTTCAAGCTTTTCAATGTCTATGTTAAACTCTTTTTGAAGTTTTAATTCAGAAATTATATTTTACAGTTTCATATAAATTCAGTCAAACTTTTTTTATGTGGTTCATGTTAAAATCATAGTTTTTGGATTGATAAATTTATAAGTTGATTTTTTACTGCAGTATTGTCAATTTGATATATTGTCGTTCTTAAATAATTTATAAATTATATCCTAGTTTGTTCTTAAATATAAAGAGTTTTGCAATTATCACTGTGTTTTTATTTGATCTTCAAATCCATATTTTCCAATTGTTTGTTTGGGATGTGAAACATGCAATTAAGTAGTAATTTGAAATCAAACTTGATAATAGATAATTAAATAATTAAGTGATCCTCAAAGCCTTGCTATTTTCTCTATTGGTTGTCATTTTTATATTTTTATTCATTCTCCAATTAAAATTCTCAAATAATTTTCTCTTCAATTGTTCTCTATTGTTAAACTTTATTTTTATAAAGTTTTACTGTTTTGAATTCTTCTTGTTGTTCACTTCTCTGTGGAATCGATACCTTAAAGCTTGCTATAATAACTGCTTAGCCGAAGGTGATATTTTGAGCACAATCAGGGGATAACGCTGCAAATAAATCAAAAAGTTATATGCGTCTGTGAATATTAAAGTTTCAAGTAGGTTAAGGGTAATTCTCTCTTATTTCTATTATGTTTTTTTATCATATTTTAATTATGAATAAAATATTGTTAATATGTACATAAAAATGTTTTAGAATTTGATAAATTATTTATTTTAGTTATTTGTATTATATTAAATAAAGTTTCATAATAATTAATAGTAAAAAGTATATAAATGTTAAATTACTAGCTTTTAGATAATTTTGATTTTAGGAAAAAAAAAATTAAGTATACAATAGATTCAGAGGTGAGAAAAAAAAAAATATATATATATATATGTTACTCAGATTTTAGGTTTCAGTCATTATTCAATCTTTAATGAAATTTAATATTATTCAGTTTTTAAACAAAATAACAAACGAACCTAAATTGAGATAAATTAATTGATATATGAAAATTAAACACTAGTCCTCATCATAAGAATAGTTGGTGAAAAACTATGACTTATACTCTATAGTGATTAAGATCACAAACACCATCCCTAAAGTTTTGAATTGTATATGCTAAGTTTACTTTGATTCTGTTTAGTTAAAACAAAATTCATTGATAGGGTTCAAATTGAGTTTTTCTTCGAAGTATAATGGTACAAAGTTGTAAACTATTATACATTATATATACAAATTAAGGCTACTATAATGGAACAAGTTTAATTCATATTAGATATTGTTTAATTGCAATTCATACAATACTTTGGGGAAGTCTACCTACTTCATCGAGCATTGTATGTTGTAATTGTTACCTCATTAATAGAGTATTTTGTTCCTAGAGTAGATGAATTTGGATCATTATTCCTAATGACAAATGTAGATTTCTTGGGAGGAGGAAGTATTGTTTCGTTGCTTAACATAAAAACTACAGTTGACATGCTCGGCCTGTCTCTTGTGTTATCTTGCACACATAAAAGCCTGACTTGGATGCACCTCAAAACTTCTTTAGTAGGACAAGAATCATTTATGCACTCATCAACTATCTCTAAGGCATTACCATCTTTCCAAAGTTCCCATGTCTTATTTCCACCATCATATGAAAATAAAACAATGTCAATTTTCATCCAATACAAATAAATGGAATAAGCACTCAAAAGATGGGTAGTAACTTACATATTGTATTAAGTTTGAGTATGGATATTCATTATGGAAAAAACCTCTGTTCTTCTTACCCCTTATGATCTCTAATAACATGACTCCAAAACTAAAAATATCTGATTTTACAGAGAAAATGTCGTCCAATGCATACTCTGGTGACATATAACCACTGCAACGAATGGGTAAGTTAGTGCTTAATCCTACCTATAAATCCATTTCATTTATATGTTAAGGAGATAAATTAAGCAATTTAATGCAAACTTTCATACAAGACACAAAATAATTTAGTTTAACATTATTGTGTTTTAAGTTGACTTACTAAGTTCCAATAACTCTTTCTGTATTTGCTTGAGTTTGATCCCTTCGAAGTATTCTTGCAGTACCAAAATCTGAAATTTTGGGTTTCATTTCTTCATCTAGAAGAATATTACTAGTTTTGAGATCTCTATGGATAATTCTTAATCTAAAATCTTGATGAAGATAAAGGATTCCACGGGCAATTCTTAAAATTATATCGAAGCGTGTTTTCCAATCCAAAAGTAGCTTTCTTGATTCATCTGATTCAATTACATTACATCACATATAACAAATATTAGAATGGTCGTATAAGCAATACAAGGAATAAAAAGAGGAAGATTAAGGACTAACCATACCAAAAATGAAGTAGTCCAAACTTTTGTTCGACATAAATTCATAAATTAAAATCTTCTCATCTTTCTCTACACAGTAACCCAAAAGTCTTACAAGATTTTTATGTTGGAGTTTTGCAATCAATAAAACCTCATTTTTGAATTCCAAGATTCCTTGTCCTGAATTCGTTGATAATCTTTTGACAGCTATTTCTTGTCCATTAGATAATTGACCCTGAAAAATTAATTGGAATTATTCTAATATTAGTTCTCTAAAGTTAACAACAATGCTACTAACATACTTTTTTCTTATGTTTTTGACACTAGCTCTAGAATTAGAACTCCTAGATTACATAAATTCCTTTTTGTAAGCTTCTTGCTAGGTTGTTTCCATGGAAAGGCCAAGGGCAGAACATAGTTGTTACAAAATATAGAGAAATTACCTTGTAAACTGGGCCAAACCCTCCTTGCCCAAGCTTATTTTTCGAGGAAAAATGATCTGTTGCAGCTATCACAGTATTTAATTCAAACAATGTCAATTCTATATCACCACTACTATTTGGAGAATCCGTATGGTTAGACAAACCATTTGGGGAATCCAAAACTATTTTTTGATGAATCTGTTGTTTCCGCTTTTGCCCTGTATTATTATTATTATTATTATTTGCTCCACACATACAAAAGGGGCAATTAGCCAACATTCTTATATATTTTCAAGTCCCTGTTTTTGGGGGAAGCAGAAATAATGAATTGCACCAATGTAGTGAAGGCAGACTAATGAATTTAAGCAACATGAGAAGAAACTAAAACTTTAGTGACTATAATTGATAAAGACATATAGTTATAAGTACTATAAATTACCTTTCCTCTAAGCATTCCTTCTCCATAAGTAGTAAAAGCATAGGACTACCACAAGTATTTCTACAACAACAGGCACGACAATAAATACAAGCGTGCTTTTGTTTGCTAGTAAGTGTTTTGCATTTTTTTGGGCATCTACAGCTGCAAATTTAAAATTTCTTTTAGGCTCATGAAATTTCAAACTGATCGTAATTTGTAAGAGCCTTTTGCTCCTGACATCTAACAAAACTTGTGGTGTCAACTATTGTTATTAAAACATTTTACCATTAGACTGTGATTCTCTACAATTGACTAAACTTTATATGAGAAACTTGAACTATTGAGTTTATCAAATACAACACAGAATTCAGGCCACAATTACAAAAAAAGAGATAGTTGATGAAAATATGAAGATGAATAGAATCATAAATCTATACATACCTAGCTCCACAGCATTTACTCTTAGGTAAAAAGCTTGTCCACTTTTGTAGTGTCTCATGTCTCTTAACTCATCATACCACGTTATGCACCCTCGTCTCATCTCATCAATATATTGATTAGCGTACCCTGTACAGTTACAACTCTTTAAACACTCTCTCTCACACTCTTCCAAGCTAATGTTTCTATGAAACGTAGAATGCCTGGCATCTGGAAACTTCACACCTTCCAGCCTCACAAAACCCTCCCCATCACCTTTTCCACAACCTTTCTTTCTTGTTTCCTGACACTGAAGGTACCAATCTTGAGGATGCAACCGTTCAAACCCAGGCAAACAAGAACAATGCGCTAACGTATCCTCATTGCAAATTGCATTTGGACCACATCGCATATACTCCTCATACATACCCGGGACAAAGACGAAGACTTCTACCCATCTCTGGCTCTCATGCCATATCAGTCTCTTCACAAGTCCCATTGTCTCAAGAACATATATGGAGAAGACGGTGCTCTTTCTTGGTGAAAATTTCAGATAGATTTCCTCATTTCTCACAAACGTGAAATTGAGAATATAAATCTCATCAGAGTAATTGTCTATGGTGTCTCCAACATCTGGCAAGCCATTCATGATACGACCATTCCAAGGGCCACTACGCCAGAGTGGAACTGAATTCTTATACAAGAATAACTGAGGTATGTTGTGAGGGTCAAACCCTGAAGAAAACTCTCCAGGAGTGGGATCATCAATTGACTTCCTTGAAGTCAAGATACGGTTGAGGCCAATTTTTCTGTTCCATCCAAGTTTCATACCAGGAAGAAATGTGTCTGTAGGATAATCAAAGCTCTGCCATATAACAATTTCGTCAGCTACCAGAACTAGATTTCCTGAATTTAAGAGCTTGGCGGTGGAGGTACCTGTTGGTACTGAAACATTGGTAGACCAAATAGGACTACTATGATTATAACAAAAGACTACAAGATTTCCATCTCCACCAATTTTGAAAACACCAGTAGAGTTCTTAATAGGAGTTGCTCTATTGGCCACCCAAACAACCTTTTGTTCTGAAATTTTGTTGAACCATATTCCAACATAACGAGCTTGAGACTTGCCAGGACTGAAGAACCCCAGTTTGAAGTTTCCATCAGATGATACAAGGCTTCCATCTTCAGTATCATAAATAAACTGGGTTTGAGTTATTATGTCCAACGCATGAGATGAATAAAAGAGATTGAATATCACAAACACTGTTGAGATACGGAGAGCTCTATTACAACCCATGTGGGCAACCGTTTGGATTGTTTTTGGGATTGATTTTTTGGGATAGGCCATTGTCTGTCAACAACTTGTATGAGCATCCATAAATAGCCTATGAAATTGCCTTGAGGTCAACAACTATGTTTTTGTGATTTCCATGTTTCTTCCCTTTCACAAAGGTTCAACAACCATGCAGGCCAAATTATTTATACTATATTTTATTCGAAGTTCATTTGGAAGAGACGAAAATTAGTTTGAAGACATTTCAAGATTTCAAAAACCAGCGGCTGACCTACACGAGGTCTATGTAAGGCACGGGCCCCATCTTAAATATTTAAATATATATATCTATACTATATTTATTTTTAAAATTAACAATTTAATATATAAGTTTTTCCTTTTGAAAGAATTCAGTGTATAAATTTGATTTTATAATTATATATATATATATATATGAAAACTTTTGTTCTCCACTTTTATCAGTACAGTAATGTGTTTATATCTTTATTGTTATAAATGAGTGAATTTTTCAATTTTTGGTTGCGTTATTACATTTTTTTTTAGTTACACTTTTTCCTTTCTTTTTTTTTTTTCTAAATTGAGATATTCTTTAAGTTGATTGCCTTGTAATTTGTAAACTTTCCTTCTCTAAATTTATAGCATCAAAATTGTCAATAGATTAGGAGGTTTTAATTATTTGTATCACTCATTCTTTCTTTATGATATATTTTCGATTTTATTGTTTTATTAATTTATTTTTAAAAATATTTTTAATTACAATTTAACCACAGTGTTATCCACGTTGAATGGTTAGGTGTGTTATTTCGGTTTGGTATAATTTTTTTTTTCTTTTCATTTGAAACAAAACCATGCCGAGACTTACATTGGTTATTTGCAAATGCTTTCAGAAGATTCAAATTTCAGTTAGATGAAAATGAATTTTACAAGATTCCTTTGAATTAATTCAAGAGAGAACTCTAAAGGGGTTCTGTTAATAATGAGATCAATAAATAGACAACTAAGAAAATATATATATAGTAAATTTACCATAAATACCTTATAACTTTAAAAAGTTAGGACAAATCAATCAAATTCATCCGTTACATTCTCTCTCATAATTAATTCAAATATAACAGATAAATCTGATTAATTCGTCATAACTTTTTAAAGTTAGAAACCACTGATAGTAAAATCAATGTATAGATATGGGGTCCTCTTGGATATGCATACACTTGATAAAAAAAAAATGCGTGATTACATTTTAAAATGTGTGATTATAATTTATTATATTTGATTACAACTAAACATGTTTGATTACAATCAGTAAATGTGATCACAATCAGTAAATCAGTAAATGTGATCACATATATTGATTGTAATCCTGCATATTTAGTTATAATCACATATAATAAATTACAATCACACATTTTAGAATGCAATCACACTTCTTTTTTGGTCAAGTGTATGTTAGAATGTGCCCATATATATAATAATTTTATCATTGATACCTTTTAAAGTTAGAACAAACCAATTAAAATCATACATTATATTCTCTTTCCTAAAACAAATTATCTCATATTCAATTCAAATACAATAGAAAAATTTGATTGGTTCGTCCTAACATTTTAAAATTAAGAGACATTGATCATAGAAGTTATATATATATATATATATATATTGAGTGGGATCAGCAGCCTTAATAAATTATACAAATTCTAACACAAATCAAGGAAATAGAAATAACAAGGATGAATTAATAGCTTGAGCAACCAAAGTTGTTGTATCCATTACAACAATTGTTTTCTCTCTCCTCTTTAATGACTATGAGTATAATTTTGTTCATTCATCTCAGATCTCTTGCCTTTTTTGTTTCCATTTTATATATTCATTTCCATTACATAATTTATTGAATCAACTATGAAGATCATCTATTTTTTCTTTTAAAGAAAAAGGAAGGCTTATGAAAATAAGTTTATTGACCCAAGTGTAATATAATAGAATCTCTCTCCTCCTTAAAAGTATGTAACTTGACGAAATTGCCTCCTTGATATTCATCATTATTGGAAAAATGGACATAGCTGCAAAGTCACTTTGTGAGGCTTTTGGCTCACAATAAAAATTTTGTCTTTTATTATTATTATTATTATTTTTTTTTGTAATTTAATCCAAAAATACATGTGCATATATGTATGTATGTATGTATCCTTTTTTAGTGAGAATAAAATTCTTACCTGATTCATCTTATATATAATTCATGATGTTAATAAAACTGTATAGTTTCATAATTTTTTTTTGAATCTTTCATTTATTTTTTATACTTTCAAGAAGGTAGATAATTACATTTATACATGGGTGGAACTTGTGAGTATAAAATTCTGGTTTTGTTTTCAAAAATTTTGTTGATAAACTAGAATATTTGTGAAAAAAAAAAAACAAAACCAATTATGTTGCTTTTGTAGCTACCATTTTTGTCATATTTTAATTCAATTTATTTATATTGAAGAATGAATTTGAGACGGAATTCATGAGAGGATAATGGAAATGAGAGAGAAAGCAGTTGAGAGAATAGAAAAAGAGTTATTTTCATTATTAAGGGAGGAGAATACTTGAGGGCTGAGAATGCCTTTTAGAATTTAGATAAATCGTATTGATTCATAATATCTTGATCTAATGGTTCATAATGTGTGTAAAATATTGTGTATTCTAAAGGGGGTAACAAACCCGCCATATATGTGTATATGTATAGTAGTCTACGGTATATTTAGGTATCAATACATCTGAACTTATTACATTCTAAAATCATCGATTGTATTTTGTTATATATGATTACAACTATACATGTCAAATCACATTTACAACAATCGTCTATATTTAGTTGTAATCAAATATATTTAGTTATAATCAGATATAATAAAATACAATCAATAATTTATAATATAATTACTCACTTATAATTATCAAACATATCGATATTCATGTGTACAATAGAATGTATTTATATATATTTGTTTTTTGAAATTTTAAAAAGTAATAAACTTTTGAAAAGTCAAAACTTAATGAAGGATTATGACCAATTGTTATTTGTCACACTCGTGATGACAGGAAAACTAGGGGAGTTGAAGTATAAAAGAGAGACTGTCATAGATATTTTAACCCAAAAGGTCAAAAGAAAAAAAGAAAGTGATAATAATTGAGGACTTGAAGTTTTAATTTTGAATTCAACAGCCCAATGTAGCAACTTGCACGTTTTGCTACTAAGTTATTAAGAAGACTAAACTAGTCGTATTAACAACATTTGATTGTTTAAAATTTATGCTTCAAAGACAAGGTAAACATTTTACATATATATATATATATAATCTTTGCTTTGTTTTATAAGCATAAATTTTAAATGATTAAATATTGTCAAGATGACCAGTTTAATTTTCTTAATAATCTAGTAGCAAAACATGTTCATTAACTAGTCTAGTCGTCTTAAACATAAATTTTAAACGGTTGAATATTATCGAGATAACTAGTTTAGTCTGCTTAATAACTCAGTAGCAGTTGAATTCAAAGTTAAAACTTCATGTTCTTTTTCGCTTTTTGGGTTAAAATGTCGATGATATTCTCTGTTTTATACTACAGCTCCGCTGATTTTTCCTGTCATTATTGATGTGACAAATAAACAATTGGTCATAATTCTTTATTAATTTTTGACTTTTCAAAATACTTCGTTGATTTTTGACTGTTCAAAAAGCAACATCAAAATTTCTTCAGCTCCCTTGCCTAATTTGCATTTAGTGACCAATGGAGATCATGTGGATTTCACTGCTTTGTAATTACGATCTTGCTTCGAGAAGTCCGCTTCATATATTCAGTCCAGATATTATGGCCTTGCAACTTCCCGTGTCTTTAGTTTGGTTCGGGTCATAAGATATCCACAAACGTCTTTTATTTGCAGGTTTCGGATAGTACACTATGGGTTTATTTATTTTTTGTATTTGTAATTTAATAAAGTTGAATTATATCTATTAAATTATTTTTATTGTTCCTTTTAAATGGTTAAATTGCTTCTTTTTTTTTTTTTGAAAAGAATGGTTAAATTACTTAAAATTATCTAAAAACAACTACAAAAAATTCTTAATCTATAACTTAATTGTAAATCCTTAAATAATATTTAAAATACATTTCAAATCCACCCTCCCAAAATAATATTTTTTAAATTTATACTAATTTTGTATTATATGACTTTCTTTTTTTCTCCGAAGTACTTATAAAAAAAATCTTTTAAAAGAAAAACACTAAACACATCTTATCCCCAATTTTTTAGAATTGGACTAATATATTTTAATTTACAAATTATACATTTATTTTTCTAGTTACTTTATAATTTAATTTAAAGGTCATTTCATATTTTTTTAAATACATCAAGATTCTTATTTCTATGGGAGAATTGCTTTTAAATTACCTAAAAGTTTAATTTTCACATATGCATAGTCATAGATGTATACAACTTTTTCTGTTTATTTGCGACATCCTCATCTTGACTAACAGATAGACCAGTTTGACTACCAGTTGGTATGGTTGACCGTATAAAAAATATTAAAAGTTGAAATTGCCCCCTTAATAAATTTATTTTTAATTTTCTTTTAAAACAAATTCTAAAAACTTCAAATAAATTAAAAATAAATTTAATTTGATCTCCACTATCCATCTGAAAATGGACAGTGCAGATTAATTTGAGAAAAAAATTTAAAAATTAAAAAGAAATTAGAAATTTAATAAAAACATTTTATAATTAGATCTCAACCATCCATCTTCAGATGGATGATGAGATTAATTTGAGAAAAAATAAATTCAAACAATAATTTAAAAAAAAAGACACAAAAGCCATATAACCATCTCTCTTCTTTTTCTTCTTCTTCTTCTTCTTCTTCTTCTTCCAACCGGTCACTATCTCTCTCTTCTCTCTTCTTCTTATTCTTTTTCTTCTTCTTCTCGAACTCAATCGAATTGTTGGGTTAGATTTGGGTTCGAATGATTCGAGCCCAGATCTAGGTTTTGAATGATTCGAACCCAAAACTGGGTTCTTCAAATCCACTTGGGTTGTTTAGGATTATTTTGGGATTGTTTTGGGTTGATTGTTGATTATTTTAGAGTATTTTTGGTGATTGAACATTGGTTTTTGTTAATTGATTGATGGTGATCATTTTTAGTTAGTGATTGATGTTGATGATTTTGCTAGATTGATGATGATTTTGATTGAAGATGAGAGTGACGAGAGATTAAAGATAGTTTCTAGTGGAGGTTTTCTAGGATTGAAGATGATTTTTAAGTTCTTCACCTTTAATGAAGAGTCCATCAAAGGCTGGATCTCCATCATTTTTTTTTTTTTTTTTTTTTTTTTTTTTGCTTTTAAGATTTGATTTTTAATTTTTTTTCTCAAATTAAACTCCACCGTCCATCTTTAGATAGATGGTGGAGATCTGATTAAAAAGTGTTTTCAATAAATTTTTAATTTTTACTTAATTTTTAAATTTTTTTTCACAAATTAATCTCTACCATCCATTTTTAGATGGACGGTAGAGATAGGATTAAATTTGTTTTTAATTTATTTAATGTTTTTAAAATTTATTTCAAACGAAAAATAAAAAGTAATTAATTGAAGAGTAATTTTGTCTTTTAATATTTTTACACGATTAACCATATCCACTAACGTCAAATCAATCAATCCATTAGTTTAGGGGAGCACACTGCAGATAAACCAAAAAGTTGTATGCGTCTGTGAATATTAAACTTTCAAGCAAGTTGAGGGTAATTCTCCCTTATTTGTATTATGTTTTTTAATCATATTTTAATTATCAATAAAAGATTATCAATATGCACATGAAAATATTTTAGAATTTGATAAATTATTTATTTTAGTTATTTATATTATATTAAATAAAGTTTCATAATAATTAATAGTAAAATGTGTATAAATATTAAATTACTAGTTTTTAAATAATTTTAATTTTTTTTAAAAAAAATAAGTATACAATAAATTCAGACGTGAGAAAAAAAAACATGTTACATAGATTTCAGGTTTCAATCATTATTCAATCTTTAGTAAAATTCAGTACTGTTTAGTTTTTAGAAAAAATAACAAATGAACCTAAGTTGAGATGAATTAAGTGATATCTGAAAAGTACAAGATCCTTTGGCTTGCCATATCAAATGTGATAAACACTAGTACTCATCATAAGAATAGTTGGTGAAAAACTATGACTTATACTCTATAGTGATTAAGATCAAGAACACCATCCCTAAAGTTTCGAATTGTATATGCTGAGTTTACTTTGATTCTATTTAGTTAAAACAAAATTCATTGATAGAGTTCAAATTGAGTTTTTCTTCAAAGTATAATGGTACAAAGTTGTAAACTATCATATATTATATATAAAAATTAAAATTATTATAATGGAACAAGTTTAATTCATATTAGATATTTTTTAATTGCAATTCATACAACACCTTGGGGAAACCTAACAACTTCATCGAGCATTAAATGTTGTAATTGTTACCTTATTAATAGAATATTTTGTTGCTGGAGTAGATGAATTCGGGTCATTATTCCTAACAACAAATGTAGATTTCTTGGGAGGAGGAAGAATTGTTTCATTGCTTAACATAAAAACTACAGTTGACATGCTCGGCCTGTCTCTTGTGTTATCTTGCACACATAAGAGCCCAACTTGGATGCACCTCAAAACTTCTTTAGTAGGACAATAATCATTTATGCATGAATCAACTATCTCCAAGGCATTACCATCTTTCTAGAATTCTCATGTCTTATTTCCACCATCATATGAAAAAAAAAAAAAAAATGTAAATTTTCAGCCAATACTAATAAATGGAATAAGCACTCAAAAGATGGGTAGCAACTTACATATTGTAATAAGTTTGAGTATGGATATTCATTATGGAAAAAACCCTTATTCTTCTTGCCACTTATTATTTCCAATTGCATGACTCCAAAACTAAAAACATCTAATTTTGTCGAGAAGAGACCATCCAATATATATTCCGGTGATATATAACCATTGTAATGAATGGGTAAGTTAGTGTTTAATCCTAACGATAAATCCATTTCATTTATATGTCAAGGAGATAAATTAAGCAATTTAATACAAACTTTCATACAATAAGCAAAATAATTTAGTTTTACATTCATTGTGTCTTAAGTTGACTTACTAAGTTCTAATAACTCTCTATATTTGCTTCAGTTTGATCCCTTCCAAATATTCTTGTGGTACCAAAATATGAAATTTTGGGTTTCATTTCTTCATCTAAAAGAATATTACTAGCTTTGAGGTCACTATGGGTAATTCTTAATTTAGAATCTTGATAAAGATAAAAGATTCCACGAACAATTCCTAAAATTATATCGAAGCATGTTTCCCAATCTAGAAGTAGCTTTCTTGATTCATCTGATTCAATTACATTGCATCACATATAACAAATATTAGAGTAGTCATAAAAGCAATACAAGGATAAAAAAAAAAGGAAAACTAAGGACTAACCATACCAAAAATGAAGTAGTCCAAACTTTTGTTCAGCATGAATTTGTAAAATAAATCTTCTCATCTTTCTCTGTATAGTAACCTCAAAGTCTTAAAAGATTTATATATTGGAGTTTTGCAATCAATAAAACCTCATTTTTGAATTCCAAGATTCCTTGTTCTGAATTTGTTGATAATCTTTTGACAGCTATCTCTTGTTCATTAGATAATTGACCCTAAAGAATTTATTGAAATTTTTCTAATATTAGTTCCCTAAATTTAAAAACAATGCTTTTAACATGCTTTTTTCTCCTTGTGCTTTTGGCACTGGCTTTAGAATTTGAACTCATAGATTAAATAAATTCCCTTTTGTAAGCTTCTTGCAAGGCTCTTTCCATGAAAGGACAAGGGCAGGACATAGTTGCTATAAAATATAGAGAAATTACCTTGCAAACTGGGCCAAAGCCTCTTTGCCCAACCTTATTTTTTGAGGAAAAATGATCTGTTGCAGCAATCATAGTATTTAGTTTAAACAATGTCAATTCTATATCACTACCACTATTTGGAGAATTTGTATGGTTAGACAAACCACTTGCTGAATCCAAAACTATTTTTTGATGAATCTGTTGTTTTTGCTTTGGCCATATAATAAGGTTTTTTTTTTTTTTTTTTTTTGGTTCCATACATACAAAAGGGGCAATTAGCCAACATTCTTATATATTTTCATGTTCGTGTGCACAATGAATTACACCAATGTAGTGAAGGTAGACTAATGAATGTGAGCAACATGAGAAGCAACTAAGACTTTAGTGATTATAATTTATAAAGACATATAGTTATGAGTACTTTGAATTACCTTCCCCCTTTGCATTCCTTCTCCATAAGTAGTAAAAGCACAGGGCTGCCGTAAGTATTTCAACAACAATAAGCATAACAATAAATACAAGCATGCTTTTGTTTGCTAGTAAGTGTTTTGCATTTTTTTGGGCATCTACAGCTGCAAATTTAAAATTTCTTCTAGGCTCATGAAATTTCAAACTAATTTTAATTTGTAAGAGCCTTTTGCTCCTGACAGTTGACAAAACTTGTAACGCCCCGAATTTCTTTTATTTAAGAAAAAATAAAAATATATCAAGATGAATAGTGTTTTCGGATGAATAATATATGTATGAATAATGAATTTTTCAAAAAGCAAACCCCAAAGTCAAAAAGCTCCAAAATAAGTAATAGAATCTAAGAAAACTGAAACAGATAAAAAATGAGTCTGTTTGAGTAGGTTTTAAGTGAATTGAAGTTTATTAGACGAGAATGCCCTTTTTGAAAAATAATGGATATTAATGGTTTTACACCCATTTGAATTTTTTTTTAAAGCATGCAATTAAGAGGTTTTACATCTAATTAGAGTAATACATAGTCGATTTGAGGATTGGATGACTATAGAATATTTTTGGAATTTATTTATGTATGGATATGAATTAAATATGTTAAAGGGCAAATGGGTCATTCAAACACAAAAATTTTGGAGTATTTATAGAGTTTCATATGGATTCTCGAAATGTGTTTAAAAATCGTATAATTATTTTGTGGTGTTATTAATGATTATCATAATAAAATTCCAGATTGATTTTTTTTTTTTTTTTTGTAATATGTGTCAAAATATTATAATTGTTTGGTGGTGTTATTAATGGCATGAGTAATGATATTTTATTAAATATCAGAGTTGTACAATAGAAGTGTAGTGTTTAATCTTTTGTTAAAAAAAAAAATCATGATTTTTGGGTTTGGAATTTAGTACCTGAACTTTGGAAATAATTGAATGAGATTTATGTGAATGTGATATAGTATGGGTGTTATAGGATATAATTTTGAATGATTTATTTGTTCCAAAGAGTATGGATAGAAAACGATAAAAATGTGTGAGTGATTATTCATTGGTATATATTAATTCATTATTCGGAAGCTACATGAAGTATAAGAGTTATAGGGAATGATTAATTGAGTTTGACATATTATTGGAGGATATTTTTAAAAGGAATTAAGAAAGTTGGATTAAAAATAAAAAAAAAAAGACCATAGGGGTCTAAAATGGAAATTTGTAGTACTTGAGTTGGTAAAAATGTATATATATCAATCGGTGTTTGATTATTTTTAAGTGGTGGGCCATGCCCATTTGAATATATATATATATATATATATGTGTGTGTGTGTACGGAAATATGTTAATGGTGGGCCATATTCATTTAAAAAATATAAATATATATATAGAAAGGTTGATGTTGCCGATTGAGGAAGGAAGAAAATATATATATATATAATATAGAAAAGTGAAGTGGGTGCCGGTTGTGAAGCACAAAAAAAAAAAAAGGGTAAAATGAGGCCGTGGCAGGAGAATGATAAAGATAAGTGAGCATGTAGTATATATATATTTTGGTCTTCAAAAACAAAACACACACAGAAGCTGTTTTGTCGAACAACAAGTGAAGGAAAAAAAAATAGCAGGAGCCGAGAAGGAGGAAAGGAAGAAGAAAAGAAAAGAAAAATATTTTGAGGGTCCAATTATCTAGATAAGTAAATTTATTTTAATAGAATTTAGATTTCAGAAAATTAATTTATTTTTTCTCTAAATTATGAATTAAGTTTTATATGATTTAGAATGGATAGAGGATGATGAGAAAATCAAATAGAAGTTCATTTTAAATCTAGAAATAAGCAAAAGAGTGAGGTTAGTTGATAGTTTTATTTGTAATTAAACTGATTGAGTTATAGTTATTTATATTTTTGATTTTATTATTTATTTCAAATATATAGATTTGTTGAGTTAGTTGATTTTATAAATTATCAATTATATTTGACGATTGAAATAAAAGTTTATTACGAAATCGTATAAGAAATTCCAGCAAGAATTTTATATTTTTTGTTTGAATTATTATTAAAATGATTTTAGAATGTTTGAAATTTTGATTATTTATGTTTTTGGTTGAACGAGTTTGATTTCCATTTTGGAATGATTTATGGATTATTTTGATGTATGAAATAGTGAAAGTTTAATAATTTTGAACCACTTATAAATGTGACCGAATATGTAAATAAGGGGTTTTATGAAATTTTGTTGATAATTTGTGATTTAATATTGTTTGCATGTGATTTTCATGACTTTCGAATTGAAACGGAAAGGAATCATAAAGAAATTGACAAGTTTAGTGCCTTGACCGAATGTATATCGAGGAGAAGGGCACGAAGGTTTTGATAAAAGTTAGATAAGTTAAAAGAGTGAAAAATGATGTTTTGTGATATGTTTGTTTTAGTATATGATTTTGTTTAATATTAATTAAATAAATTTCATGAGTATGTGTGAATTATGTTGTGGATGATTTTGCGGTATTTGATGATCAGAAATTTAGAAAGTTTATGAAAAAGTGGATGTTGACCGAAAATGGTATGAAAAGGGTTTGTGAATTTATTTTGTTGAATTGTTATAAAATATCAATTGATTGCGATTTTATGATTTTAATTTGAAATGGAAAGAATTGAGAAAGAATTGGACCACGTAAGTGCCTTAATCATGTACTAGTAGAATGAAGGGCAATGTAGTCTTTGATTAATTTTGATGAATATTTGGGTGTAAAATAATGCTTGATGATGTTACGTTTAATGCTTTGACTAAACAAGAAAAAATGTGATTGAAATTTATTTTGTTGCTTTCCTAACGAAATTTTTATTTGGAAACGAAAAACGATAGATTGTTAAATTGTTGGTGATAAATAAAAGTTATAAGAGCCCTAGTAAACTTGTACATTGATAGGTGAGAATTGGAAATTGGTATGCCAAGAGAGAAATATTAGTAGTACTACACCGTTATGATTGTATACTGATGTTGATTCAAGGACCTTAAGAGGTACTGAGTGTCCGGTTTAGAAATTGATACGATTGTAAAATTGAGATCAGGCGGGCAGACATCGAGTGTTCGATGTCGGAGGGAAATATGAAACCCATGATATGTGAAATGTGATCCGACGGGTAGTCATTGAGTGACTGATGCCGAGAACTTGACATGCCAATAGGGTGATTATAGCAATACTGCACCGATATGATTATAAACGTTGATACTGAATTCGTGGACCTTACGAGACATCGAGTGTTCGGTCCTAGAATTTGTGTATTATATGAAACGTGCTTCAGTGAGTAGTCACTGAGTGTCCGATGCCGGGAGAAACGTGAAATCCGATTTTCAGTCTATGGTAGCGTGTTAGCGTTTACAAAGGGCATTGAATACTATTAAAGAAAAATCGTGCTGACATGTTTGAAAATGAAAATAAATGTATTTGTGCGAGTAGTGAATGGAAATTTGAATTCTTTGCAAATTTATTTGTAAAAGTTTGAAAATTGTAAAATAATGATTTACCACTTGTATCTGAGAAAAAAACAATTACACGAAAATCGTGTAACTATGTTGAAAAACGATTGTTATGAGTTTTATATATGTAATTGTTAGTATGAGCTTTCGTTGAGGTTTGTTATAGAACTTGGAAGAAATCTATTGATAGGTTTGAGAACGTCTTTTATATATATGTGTGTGTGTTTTTATTAATAAAATGATTTTCTTATGTATTATTTTAGTATTTTGAGAAAATATAAAAAGATTGTGTTACCCTATGACATTTCCGTAGAATGAGGAATTTTAAATATTCAGTTTATATGTGTAATTAGTGGTAAAATTGATAAATCCCGATCCTAGTTTCCTCGGAGAATTCATTTTCGGCGATTATATAGAGAATAAAGAGTTCAGAAATAGTGCAAGGGGCCTGATTAGAATTCGATTATATTTATAAGGCCCTGAGTGTCATGTTAGGAAGAAATGAGAATTTTCGGTGAACAATGTTTGGATCTAGATGAATAGTAATTTTTTGGAAAAAGATCCGAAATTAGTGTTTAAGACCGAATTTGGACCTGGTTATATTGTTTAGGGTCATAAATTAAGATTCGGTGGGAAACGGACAGTTTTGATGAATAGTATTTTTCGGACGAAAATTTTTGGATAATAGTAAAATTTTTAGAAATTGACCTTAACAGTCGAAAAGGTCCGAAAATAGTAGGAGAGTATAGAGAAACATAAACAGATAAAAAAGAAGACCATTTGAGTCAGTTTTAAGCGATCCGAAAAAAATTACGATATTGCCCTTTTGAGAGATTAATGAGTTTTAATGAGTTTAAACTCAATTGAATTTTTTTTGGAAGCATGAGATTGATAGATAAGACACCCAATTAAAGTATTTCATGGTCAATTTGAAGATTAGATGACCATCGAATATTTTTAGAATATTTTCTGATTGAAATGAAATTAGATTATAAAAAGGACAAAATGGATATTTTAAATTAAGTATGCATGGATCACTCATGAGCATAGTATGCAGAAGTTTCAAGGAGTGTAACCCAAGTGAATAAGAATAGGTTAAAGAGAATAGACATAAAAATCGAGTATTTAAGCTATAGATACGTATGAAAAAGTTATCGGTTTATTCGACAGATTTCGGTTAGGAACATTTTTTTTATCAAGTATATATGAGAGGTATTAGACTGAAATTGAAGCTTATAAAGTTAAATTGACCATAAGATATGTGTAGAATATTTATGGAATATTTTTCGAAAGTGACTAAGGATTAATTATATGTTAATTAAGTGAGGTGAGCTCACAGAATAAAGTAAAGGATATTTTAATTCAACCAATAAGAAAAGAGATAAGTGACTTGAAAAGTAGTGGCTATGAATGTGCCACATGTCATCTAGTGGATGATTGAATAGATAAATGGATGAGAAAATGACAAGTGGACCAATAGAATAAAAAAATTATATAGTTTGGGCATTAGTGAGATTATTGAAAGTTTGAGGTAATTAAATGAAATTTTTTTGAGGGACTAAATTGTAATTGAGTATTAACATATATAAAAATGATTTTTGTCTCATATGAGACAATTGTGTCGAGAACCAGAGAAGGAAGAAAGAAAAGAGAAAGAAAAAAGAAAGAGAGAGAAAGAGAGAGAGAGGGAGAGAAGAAGAAGATTCGGTCCGATTTTCGTCGAGGTTTTTTCACGAAAGTTGTTCCTCATCACCTCCTCTAGCTAACCCCCAAATTTGAAGCGAAAAGATGGTCTATTTGGTGAGTTATTTCAGTTTAAAATTTGGTATTTTATGTTAAAACTCATTCTTTCTCTAGTTTCTTTTTCAAATTTTAGTTTAAGGATGATAAGAGGGACTTGTGAAGACGATTTTGGTGTGATTTGTGAGTGATTTGGTGGAAGAAAAATAGGCGAAAAAGAGAGAAAGTTTTGGATAAAAATAAGTTTTTATGGGATCTGAATTCGTTTTCGATTCTAAGACATTAGATAGGTGTTTTAGAGGTTAGAAAATAATATTATGAAGTTAGATTTCGAAAACGAAAAGTTTAGGATCGATTTCGGAGCTAAACGGACTAGTTGAAGGGTGTTTTCCAAAATCTTTCCAAATGCGTTCGTTTAACGTTCGAAACGATTTATTTAATCATGGTTGAATGTTAGAACACTAGAGAATTAATTATTGAAGTTGTCGGATGTTCGAAATGAAAAATAATTTTTATTAGTAAGCGAAATCGAACGAATTTCGTTCGATGCATCCGACAATGAAATTAAGTATACTGAAGTATTCCTAGGAAAAAATAAGTAGAATTTATGTAGAGAAAACGGATTTCGAAAACCCCGATTGAATAGAAATTGAAATCCAAAAGTTTAGACGTTAAAGGGTATTAATAGAATTAAATGAGATTTTTATTGATTTTGAATATTATTTGAATGAGTTAAGTGACCCTAAATGAATATTGGATGTTTTAGGGTAAAAGCGAAGAGTTCCGGAGGTATACGGAGGAGAATCAGATTCTATCCGATGACGTGTTATGAGTGGAATTACGAGTTTTTAAAGTTTATATTTTTTTTAAAGTTAATTTAAAGTTAAAAGAATTTATTATAAATAGTTATTCATTTATTAATTGAATTTATATTATAATTCTAGCATAAAGATTTTAGTTTATCGGATTCTAGCATATTGGATGGTTTACCCTAGCCCCAGTTTAGTACCCGGCCGAATGCCCTATGCGTGATACGGTAGATGAGAGGAAGTCAGTCAGTGAGATTTGAGTCTAGTCGACTCTTATGTGAGCGAGATATGAGTGATCCGTATACACGTATAGGGTAGTGTAGTCGGTCCGCAGCGTGGGCCCGCTTTCGGCGACTACACATGGTAGATTCCCCACTCCTAGTGGTTAGTCAGATTTTATATGCTACCACGCTAGGAGTAGATATTCCCTGGGTTACCATGTAGGCGAGCATCAGAAAAGATTTTAAGAAAAGATTTCAGAAAATGTTTTAGAAAAGAATTTTAGAAAGCATTGTAGTTTTTTTTTTTTTTAAAAAAAAAAAAACTGTTTTGGGAGAATACTGTACAGAGAAATGAGTTTTAGTTTATATAAATTATACCACTCACTGAGTTATACTCATAGTTTTCTGTAAATATTTTTCTTAAAAATTCTCCCTCAGGCGCAGGAGCTAATCGTCCAGTTGATGAGGTTCAGTCAAACGTGCAGGTGGACGAATAAGACGACACCTACTACATATATATATATATTTTTTGTTAGTTTGATTATGTATATGTTCATGTATATAGTTGTAAATATTTTAAAGAAATAGTGGATGTATTAGTTAAAGATGTTTTATCAAAGTTTTCTGAAATTTAGTTTTCAGATTTTATTTACTTGTTTGTGGTTGCGTTGTGAGAAAAGAGTCAGAGACTCTAGAAGTTGAGAAATGGATTTCATAGAAGTGTTTTTATAAACTGTATTTGAAATTTGTAGGGTGGCATAGTTTAGAAAATAAATGGCATGCTGCTGAAATTTTTATGAAAAAGCGAAAAATTTTTATCACTGTTACCTTGTAAAAAAAGTTAAAATATTTAGATAGATGAGTTTCCGATGCCCTGACGGAATTCCTCTGGACTGAGTTAGGGTTCGTGAGAATTCTTTCGGGGTACTACGGGGTCTTTCTCGGGTCTAGAGAAGGGATTCGAGAAGAGTCTCGTCAAAAATGACTTATGTATGAATCTTAATAAAAGTTCGAGCATTTTGGAAGTTAGGATTTTGATATGCTTGGAAACAAATTTATGTGTTTTATACGTGCAATTAGTAAGAAACGAATTTATTTATGAATTTTGATCAAGGCTTGAGAATTTTAGAAATTTTATTTTGTAATATGAATTTTATGATGATATGATAAATGTGAAGTCTGTGTACACCTACTAAGTAGAAATACTTAGCGCATTGGATTTTCCACTCGTAGGTTGAGATTTGGGCACTGTAGATAAAAATTGACGAGAAGATAGCTGCCACACTTTCTGTGAGTCACATCCCTCCATATTTAATAGTCCCACTTTTGGTATTATATAGTGGTGTTTAATTATATGGAATTGTATGTACATGTATATAAATCTACGAGATTTTATAACTAAGGATGTATACGTTGTAGAAAAAGTTTTTGATCCGTAAATTAATTTTGTAAAGAAATTCTTATTTATCATTTAATTAGTGTTTAATTTCGATTAAGATGATTTTTATTAAATGTTGTGTTTGTAAATGTTTATGTGGTGAAGTGATTCTAGAGTCGAACGGAAAGTTCGAAATGAAAGTTGAGAGAATGAATAAATTTTAGAAGTATTTTTTTTTAAATTTACAGATTTTTATAATTTTGGGTTTTTCAGAAAAATAGAGGAAACTCTGCCGGATTTTTGAAGAAAATTTTTTTTATAGTGCATATATGTAAAATAATAACAAATAAACCGATTAAGGTAGCATTATTCGACTTGGATTTCCATTCGAATGAGAATTAGGTTGAGGTTGTTACAAAACTTGTGGTGTCAACTATTGTTATTAAAACCTTTTACTGCCAAACTGTGGTTCTCTACAATTGACTAAACTTCATCTAAGAAACTTTAACGGTAGAGTTTACCATATATAGCACAAAATTTAGGCCACAACTATGAAAAACAAGACAGTTGATGAAAATATTAAGATGAATAGAATCATAAATCTATACATACCTAGCTCCACAACATTTACTCTTAGGTAAAAATCTTGTTCACTTTTGTAGCGTCTCATGTCTCTTAACTCATTGTTCCACGTTATGCATCCTCGTCTCATTTCATCAACGTTTTCATTAGCGTATCATGTATAGTTACAACTATTCAAACACTCTCTCTTACACTCTTCTAAGCTAATGTTTCTGTGAAATGTAGAATGCCTGGCATCTAGAAATTTCACACCTTCCAGCCTCACAAAATCCTTCCCATCACCTTTTCCACAGCCATTCTTCCTTGCTTCCTGACATTAAAGGTGTCAAACCTAAGGATACAACCGTTGAAACTCAGGCAAACAAGAACAATGTGCCAAAGTATATTTATTGGAAATTGCATTTGGACCACATCACATATACTCCTCATACATACCCGGGACTAAGGCGTTGACTTCTACCCATCTCTAGCTCTTATGCCATATCAGTCTCTTCGCCAATCGCATTATCTCGAGAACAAATATGGAGAATATGATGCTCTTTCTTGGTGTAAATTTCAGATAGATTTCCTCATTGCTCACAAATGTGAAATTGAGAATATAAATCTCTTTAGAATAATTATTTTTAGTGTCTCCAACATCTAGCCAGCCATTCATGATGTGACCATTCCAAAGGCCACTACGACAGAGTAGAGTTGATTTCCTATACAAGAATAACTAAGATATGCTGTAAGGGTCAAACCCTGTAGAAACTCTCCAAGAGTGGGATCATCAGTTGAATTCCATGAAGTCAAGATACGGTCGAGGCCAATTTTCCTATTCCATTCAAATTTCATACTAGGAAGAATCATGTCTAAAGGGAATCAAAACTTTGCCGTAAAATGGTTTCTTTAGCTACCAAAATTAGATTTCCTAAATCTAAGAGCTTGGCAGTAGAGGTGCCTACTGGCATAGAAACATTAATAGACCAAACAGGACTGCTTTGATTACAACAAAAGACTACAAGATTTCCATCTTCACTAATCTTGAAAACACCAATAGAGTTTTTAATAGGAGTTGCTTTATTGGCCACCCAAACAACCTTTTGTTATGAGATTTTGTTGAACCATATTCCAACATAATGAGCTTGAGACTTGCTAAGAATGAAGAACCCTAGTTTAAAGTTTCCATCAGATGATATAAGGCTTCCATTGTAAACCCCAAAGTTTCATTTTTCGAAAACTAATTTTTTCGGTTAATAGTATTTTTGGGTTAATAGTATTCGTGGGAGTAGTGATTTTCGAAAAATAGACCCCAGGCATTAGAAGTCTTAGAATAAGTATTTTATTAAACGGGTCGAAAATAAGTCCATTCGGATAGGTTTTAAACGATCCGAAATTTAATGGATGAAAAGACCCTTTTCAAAGAATAATAGGAATTGATGATTTTATGACTACAAGAACTTTTTTTTTAAGGCATGAGATTACAAGATAAGACATCCAATTAGAGTATTATATGATCAATTTGATGATTGGATGACCATGAAATATTTTTAGAATTTATGTGGGTGTAAATGATAATTAAATGCATTAAAGGGCACTTGGAAATTTCCACTTCAAAAATATATCGATTTGGTGTGAGTATCACATGGAAATAAATTGAATAAGAAGCACAATCCATGTTATGTAAAAATAACCAATAGTAGAGTGACAAAATTAAAATGAATTTATGGATATTAGTTGGCAATCATTAATGGAATTTAATGCATTAAAGTTTAAGTTACTAAATTGCCCATTGTTGGTTGAATTATTATGACTTATACTTAAAGGCATTTTAGTAAAAGATAATGAGAGGATTTGATGGTCATTTGAAGGTTAGATGAGGGGCATTTTGGTCAAGAAAAATGGAGGCTATATAAAGTTGAAATGAAATGAGAAATCAAGAGAGATTGGCGTGAAAAAGAAAGAAGAAAACGTGAGGTGCAGACCAGAACAGATTTGGCAGCAAGAAGAAGAGGGAAGACCAAGATTTGACCCTATTTTTCATGCCAAAATTAATCAATCTTCATCAAGTAAGGTGTTAGAGCAAAAACCAAACAAGAAAGTGAAGAGAATAGGTAAGAAAGTTTGATTTTATGATGTTTTGATGGGTTTTGATGGTGAGTTGTTAAAATGATGTGTTAATAAATTTCTTGGTGTAAATAGAGGTTGATTGCCTTATATTTGAGCTTGGATCAAAAAGAAAACACAAAAGAAGCGGTGAATCAAGTAAAATTTAATTAAATGGATTTTAAAACATTAGTTGGATCTTGGAATGGTTTTAATGTGATTGATTATCATGAAAATGGAAAAATAAAATTGAATAACCTAGTGGTGTATTTGGCCAAGCTAGGAAGTGGATGCGTTCGAAGTGATTTTGTTAGTTTGATGGAATTAAAGGATGTTTGGCATGATTTTAAGTTGATATGTATTCATGGAATGAAAGGAAAAGCTTGTGTGTGGTGAATATGTAATTTTGGTTAAGAAGGACATGTTGGTGTCCAAATGGTTTCCTAATTATTTTGATGTATTTTATGATATTATGCATGTGATTAAGTGAATTTGAATCCAGCGAATGGAAGGAAATGAATGAGAGGAGGAATGCATTAGTTTATGTGAATTTGGTAAATTAATGATGTTTTAAATAGAAAATGGGTGAATAAATGCTCATCTTGTGTAATTAGATGGTGAATTCTAAATTAGGATGTGTATTGCAGGCAGAAAATAAGCTAAGAAATCAAGGGAGGTTCAGGGAAGTGAATTGAAGGGCAAACGATTAACCTGTGGGCCAAGTGAGTGAAAATTTGGTTTATGAATTAATAAATGCATATTTTTCCAATTTATGCCATTTATGATGTTGATAATGTATTTTTGAAATGCAAATGATTTCTTTGATGATACTAGTTTATTGATATTGCATGTATTTGATTGAAATAGATATGTTTTATGCATGAAAAGTTTGAAAGGATGTTGCTCATGATTTAGTGATTTTATGTAATATATTTCATGATATCAAGTTTATGGGATAAATGAATTTAGTTTGAATCACGTGGAAAAGGAAATGTTTTTCAAATGCCAATGATTTATCCCATATTATATATTACGGATTCACGGTTATGATTTAGACTCGACTAGTATACCCCATATGTGTATGACATGTGTTGGGAGGATGTGTTACTAACATCGAGGGGATTGAATCAGTTAGTTGAGTCATGTCACCTTCTACACATGTGATGTATTATTTCACTTGCATATGCGATGTGTGAAAATTCCGTTAAGTGTAGTGAAATGTCTTATGTATTGTCACGATGAGCGTTACTAGTTGAATCATCACGTGATCGTGTTATGACATCTTCTTTGGGTTTCATTGGTGTGGTTTTCAACGAGAAAAAGAAATGCTAAAATCTTATGCTATAATTAAATTATTATTATATTTTATGAATGAAACCGAATTTTAAAGGATTTCTCATAAAGTCACTAAAATTATAAGTTTCTATTTTCGAAATTGTTATGAAATAAAATAATTGCTTTTAAAAATGATTTTGGGAGGTATTTTGAGAGAAATGTAGTAATTAAAAAAATCTTAACACTTACTGAACTCTTTTAGCTCACTATTATTGTTTTATATTATAAAAACCTCCCCAAGTGCAGGAACCAGTAGTTAGGGTGCTCGCTCTCCCACCGTGGATTAGGTGCACCGGTTATGGACAATGCTCTTCTGTGAAATTATGTTTTGCATATTTTGTTTTAATTAGAAATTGACATTTGTATATAATTTTTGGTTGTAAAAAATTTATGAATTTTGCCACAATCGTGGCGATATGATGTAGTTATATATCTAAAATACTTTGATACTTTTGTATGTATATATGGGAAATAATTGGATTATACCTAAATGATTTTGATGTTTATGCATAAAATTGTGTTTTCAAGATTGAAATGATTTCCATGAGATAGATTTCTTGTGGCTAGATGGGTTTTGAGATGGACCAGAGGTCCAAATGGTAGTGGAGACTATCTTTGAATATATTGAAGTGTTTTTGAATTGTTTATAAGTGTTTTGAAATTTTGGAAAATCTAAAAAAACAGCCATTATGCTGTCAAAATTTTTAGAAAATCAAAATTAAAGAATTTTACAATTAATGATTTATATGTTTATAAAATGATTTAAGTTAAATGCTTGCTCCATGTGTCTTTTTATTGATGCTAGCTAAAATCCAGAAGGGTTCCTGGGGTGCTCGACGTGATCGTGGGAGCTTCGAAAGTGGAACTTCGGGGCAGATCCCATCATCCATTTTCAGTATCAAATATGAACTGGGTTCATATTATTATGTCCAACGCATGAGATGTATAGAAGAGATGGAATATCACAAACACTGCTGAGATACAGAGAGCTCTATTACAACCCATGTAGGTAACTGTTTGGATTGTTTTTGGGATTGATTTTTTGGGATAGGCCCTTATTTGTCAATAACTTGTATGAGCATCCATAAATAGCCTATGAAATTGCCTTGTGGTCAACAACTATGTTTTTGTGATTTCCATGTTTCTTCCCTTTTAAAAAGGTTCAACAACCATGTTCTCATAATTAAATTGTAAATCAAGCCAAATTCTTTTACTCTATTTTATATTATTTGAAGTTCATTTGGAGGAGATGAATATTAGTTTGAAGACATTTCAAAATTTCAAAAACCAGTGACCGGCCTACATAAGGTCTATGTAAGACATGGGCCCTATCTCAAATATTTAAATATATATCTACATTATATTTATTTTTAAAATTAACAATTTAATATATAGGTTTTTCTTTTTGAAACAATTTAGTGCATAAATTTGATTTTGTAATTATATATATATATTAAGACTTTTGTTCTCCACTTTTGTCAATGCAGTAATGTGTTTATATCTTTATTGTTATAAATCAGTGAATTTTTCAATTTTAGGATACATTATTACATTTTTTTTTATTACAGTTTTTTCTTTTTCTTTTTTTCTCTAAATTGAGATATTCTTGAAGTTGATTGCCTTCTAATTTGTAAACTGTCCTCTAAAATTTGTAGCATCAAATTGTCAAAAATTAGGAGGTTTTAATTATTTGTATCACTCATTCTTTCTTTATAATATATTGTTGATTTTATTGTTTTATTGACTTATTTTTTAAAAATATTTTTAATTACAATTTAACCATGATATTATCTATGTTTAATGGTTAGGTGTGTTATTTTGATTTGGTATAAATTTTCTCATTCAATAATTTTTTTTATACAATTATTTACATTATATTGCAATATTAGGTTTTTAACATTAGAATTATTGTTTGTAATTAATAGTAATACCATAGAGTTTTTTGATGATGATGATGATGATATATAGTAATGCTAAACTTCTCAAATTTTTTATCCAAAATCTATACCTAAATGAGGTGGTATATGAGTTGTTAACATCTTATAAATCATACGATGATTTGTTAGTTAATATCATATTGAAAACTTATATGTTATGTCATTTGGACATAAATTTTGACAAAAAATTTAGAAAGACTAACATTACCTTCATACACACACACATACATATAGTTGGTACATTAATTAAAAGTATTTATGTTATAGTAGAATCTTATTATTTTTGTATTATGTTTTAGTATAGTGTCCCTTCTCATATAAATGTCTGGGTTTATCTTTGTCATTGTCAAAAACTATCATTTATCAAGGCCTTGTTAATGAACATAGTCAATGCACTAAATTATTATTTTAGTTTTTAGTCATAATAATGGTAATGCAAAATTAGTATAACAAAATAGAGTTTAGCAAAACTATTAACCTTAGTTCACGCAAACATATGTGGAAACTTATCAAATGCATTACCTATGCTAATGTATCATAACTTTAAGTCTTAAATATTATAGTTGGATTTTTTTTTATCAACTTAAGTTTTTGAGTTTAATGGTAACTAATTTGATACCAGAGCTTGGAGGTCATTGGTTTAAATACTTTCTCCCTCTCTATTTGAAAATCTACTTGTTACACATATTATATGGTAGGAGGTGTTTAGCATGTATCTGTTATCTATTACTTGTTCATGTTGCATGTGAGGATGTGTGTTAACATATCATAATCTTAAATTTTAAATACTATAATTGGACTATTTCCTATCGGTTTGAACTTTTGGGGCTAATGGTAATAAACTACCGACTTCTTATTTCCAACATTAAATGAGAATAAACAAATGTAAGTTAGGGTTATTGCAACAACAAATCAACTTTAATTAACATGATTAAAACTAAAAGGTTATATATTTTTAAAGTCATAATCAAATTGGATCAGTAGTCTATCTTGATCTATACAGTCTGACTAACTACTCCCATAAAATTGGGAGACAGTTGCCCCCATTAATATGGGAGAAAACTATCTATATAATCTTTAAAATATGGTCAATGGAAATTGATCCACAAATATCTCAATGATTGTTAATGTTCCTAACCATTTGTGTTACATACAAAAGCTGTTTGCTATTACATTATATTTATGAATCCTTTTAATATGTTTATGTAAAGATAAATTTGTAAACAATAATAAAAGAAAATTTGATATAGGGTGAACATACATGATAACAGGCATTGGGTCTCAAATATCAAAGGATTCAGAGGCTTTTAAAGCTTGGATCACCACTGTGTAGCCCAACTAATTTTTTGTGGCCATTTTATAGTCCTCACTCTCCATGAGGGCAAAAACTGTAGTCTTATTTTTCGTGTAACAATTCATGTATTTGCATGTTAAGATCCAAGATTCAACATTGATACTTATTGAAAGTTAATAAGTTGTATATATGAACAACCATACAAATCAGTTGTTAATATATGTGTAATAAATCGTGTAAACTCAAAATAAAATAGATAATATTATGTTATGCTTAATATTAATTGTAATTAATTTACATTTTGTGTATAAAGCTTCATCTGTAACAGATTCATTGTAACAGAATTCATAATCTGTTTTCTCATTATTTTCAGATTTAATTTTCTCTCAATTTCTTGCTATTTTCTTGCATTTTCTCATTAATCAAACAATATACTATCATGGTCTTTGTTTTTTCACTTCAGCTCTCCGTTCTTCAGTCACCACTTACGTAACAAATTGACAATGGGTGATCACAATTTACTTAGTTTCTGCTTTTAACCAAATGTTGGGCTTCAGGCCCAAATTCCAAGCCTAATGAGCGGTTGTTAAATTTTACCAAGTGGAGGCAACTTGATAATCGCTAAAAGGAAGTCAGGTAACTGTATTTAGGTGTATTTGATTCATTCTTGCAGTAGATTAATACGCTCCCGTCGTTAATGGAACAATATTGTTCTTGTAGTAAATGAATTTCTAGGGAGCTGGGAAAAAGAAGTATTGTTTTGAAAATTAGTAGTCATTTAACTCTATTAACTATATATAGAAATTGGGAGGAGAATGATGAACAGTAACAGTTTTCCATATGTCTGGCCTTTCTTCCTTACACACTAGGTAGCCCGACTGGCAATCCCACGACGGCCTTCCAAATGGGATTTACATTGACTAAAAGGTTCCTGTGAAGCTAAGTCATTTTCTTTTTAATGAAAACCTTTTTAAAACTCTTGAATATCTTTTCTATTAGAAATGGGTAGGAAATTGTTTTCTTTCTAAAATGCATTTACAAATCAGGGTTTTAATAAAAATCCGACAGTACAATGATTGTTTTTATGAAAATTCCACCCTATAAAAACAAGAAAAATACATGTACACTTCTAAAAATCACATTTTCTCAACTTCTAGGCCTCAGACCCTCTTTCAATTTCACACCCAAACATAATTACAGCTCTAGTTTAAAAGACAATTGAAAATAATCAATTTGACTTAAAACAATTATGCATGCGAAATCATAAAACATTATGCAAAATATAAATGTATAAAGATTTTCCAAAACAATATTTACAAACGTGCACAAAACTTAAAAGATATGCATATACATGATATTTCCAAAAAAATAGAGGCTAGTTGACAGGCTCATTTCCTTACTAGGTCTGCCAACTGTCTTACAGTAACCCTCTAGCGGATATCTGATCCAACTGGAAGGTTCCCGTAAAGCTACGCTGTTTACTTTTAAAAACTTTCTGTTAGTACGGAAATATAGAAAAATTTTTATTTTTATTTTGAACATTTATAAAACGAGTTTACAAAAATTTGGACAACATAACGACTGTTTTCCGAACATACAGCCCTGTAAATTTCAAAATTTAACACCTCTATAACGAACATTTCTCCACTACTGGACCTCGAGTGCTCAAATCGTTTCCACAATCCAACCACAAATATTTTTTAATTTAAAATATGTAAATATACTTCATTTTCATTTAAGACAAATAGATAATTTAATTTATCAAAAACTACATTTTATAAATACAAAATACTATATACAATTCTAAAATATAATTTACAAATATTCACTAAAGGTTGCATGAAATTCATGACATACACTTTTAAATCTAACTTATGTAGTGATACTGTTGCGTCAGGCCATTTACGCGTCCAGTGAAGCATTTTTGGTTGACGGCTCATTCCTGCACCTGGGGAGAATTTTTATAAAATACGAAAATAGGGTGGTGAGTATAACACTCAGTGAGTGGATAATTTTTTATTAAAATGTTCTTTTTCTAAAATGTATACTTCCTCTCAAAATGCTTTGTAAATAAATATTTTTTCTCGAAGTTTTTTAAAATTACAAAACTAGGTAGTTCTTATAAATCTTTCTTTATTTCTCAAAACTAGAAATTAGTTCTAATTTAATAAACTTCACACATATTGACGTGTTTTTCTCTTTTATCAAAACTGAGTAATTTTTATAAACTTTTCTTTATTTCTCAAAACTGGAAATCAGTTCTAATTTAATAAATTTCACATCTATTGATGTGCTTCTCTCTTTTATCTCGCCAAAGGCAACCCAGGGAAACTTAGCTCCATTGTGACGGAATCTCTCATCGCCACAAGAGCTCGAGAATGCTACTAGGCGTAGTCGCAGATGTGGGAAAACTCTTGGGGTCGCGATCCCCTCCCAACATCAGGCAGACCTACGCTACCATATACGTGCAGAGGGTGACTCATAGACTCGACTCAACCCCCCAAAGTTAGTGACTAACTCTCCCAACAATCTTGCCATACACGCAAACGGTACTTCGGTCGGTAATCTCTTGGGGGCTAGGGTAAACCAAAGACATCTAAAATCTTTTCATAATAAAAATCTTACTTTTCTTTTCTTTAATTTCTTGAAATAAAACTTTACTTTTCTAAGGCCGAAACCTATAATTTATAAATAACTTTAGTATGTATAAATTCTCGAATATAATTACTCCACATACTACTTCATTTTAATCCTCAAATGATCATAATTGCAATTTGATAAAAATATTCATGCAATTCATATAAAATATGTAACATGCTAAAATAACTTTAAAATCACATAATAAACTCTTTTACTAAAACAACAATTATATAACTCGATTCTCATATTGTAAATTTCTTTTCTAATCTCAACTTTGTAATCGAAATTACTTTCGAAATATCTTATCAACTTGACTTCATGCATGTATATATATATTAAAAGCTTACTATTTTTACTTTACTTAATAATAAATAAAGTTAGCATATAAATTAAAGTAATATTCATGCATAATAAAACTTAAAAATATGCAACCAGTTAGTTAAACTTAATAACTTGAAATAAGGTAAATAACTTCTCATTAAAACAATTCAATACTAAAATATATGGTTGCTAACATGGATAATCAACTTATAAATTCATCAAAACTTTTAAAATAAAACCACTCACTATTCACTTCCAATTTCTTCACCACCTCTCCAACACTTCCTTTTGATTCTTGAGATTTTCCTACAATTTAATCCAACCAAAATCTTGGTTTAGGATTCAAAATACACTACCATTTCAACTTCATTAAAATTCCATACACCAATACATAACAACCATATTCTTGACTAGTCTTTCAATCACTTTCTAACCCAAAATTTTTGCATTTAAACTTATTCAAATATCCAACAATTTATTCACTTTAATCCAACACATAAATTACCAATTGATCACTTAATCTAACTCAATATATATATATATATATATGTTCAATAAATTCACCACTTTACCTTATCATTCCAATAATAATAATCTCACTTCAATTTCAATTAATTCCTTTGGTGCTAAAGTAATCAAACACATCATAATCACCATCCAAACACATATAATAATTCATTCAAGAATTCCATCATTCATTCACATAAATTTCCAATAAAAAAATATACTAACTAATCATTTACTTTATCCTTCAATATATTTTCTCAATAAATTCACAATTCCATCAACTTTCTAACTAATATTCTCACATCCATTTTCATTTATTTCTTTGGTGTTAAAGCACTCAAACACCTTATAACCATCATCAAAATATATAAAATTTATTGGGATGACAAATTTACTCTCACACTTAACCTTAACGAACATAATTATCCAACTTTCCAATTTCCATTTTTCTTGCATTATTTGATGTCAACCAATTCATTTTCATTCCATAACCTTATACAATTCACTTAATCATTTAAAATAAGCTCAACACATATAGAAACATCATTTCTTCATACACTAGTATAATTATTCACCACCTCAATTCCTTGTTTTTCTTTTCAAACTTTCATTTCAATCAACATACAATTTTACATATAACTTCATCTAACCACCCAAACAATCTCATCACCTATACTTTTATAATTTAGTCACATACTAATATATGATAAGCTTTATTCATCCTTTTTATCTCAAGCCAAAGAATCACACATAAACTTCAACAAATCATCCATTAAATCAACTACAACCTTAAACTAAAAAAATCAATTAATTTCATCAACTTTAATTATAAAACCCTAACCCTTACCTCTCCAAATCTTGATCCAAAGCTTCTTGATGAGTTCTTTCCTTCCCAAGCTCAATTTAATGGTTATCTAACTCCCTTCAACACATAAAATTCATCAAACAACTCATTAATCAACTATAACAAAATTTTCCCATAAAACTAGTTCATCACTCACACTTTCTTCATACTTTTCTCAAGAAATCTTAGATGGGTTTTAGAGAGAAGAGGGGATTGAACTCACTTGGGACCTCTTCTTCTTCTTCTCCTTCCTCTTCTTCTTCTCCTCGTTCCTTTTCACAGCCTGCAGACTTCTTCTTCTTCTTCCGGTTTCAGCTCTGCTCACGGTCTCTCTCTCTCTTTCGGTTTTTGTTTCTATTTCACTTTTTCAGCTTTGCTACCCAATCTACTCTCTTGATTCAGCTCTCAAGCCTCTCATCTTTATATACTAACACCTTGTCAATGTCTAAAATGTCTCTAAACTAACTCTACAATCACACAAATGCCATTAGTCGTGAATAAAGTCATTTAATTGGTCAATTATTCTCATCCATTTAATCACTAACAACTCATCTAATTTCTTAATTCAATCTTAACTAATCCTTTTCTTTTTGACCTTAAGGTGTCTCAACATCATTGGCCTTCACCCAAACACATGGATTGTGCTTCTTTAATACATATCTTCTCATACACATTTGATGTTACATTTAACTTAAATTTTAATCCTCACTTAACATCAATAAATTTCAAAAATATTTCATGGTCATCCTATCATGAAATTGACCATGCAATACTCTAATTGGATGTCTTAACTTCCAATTCCATGCTTTGAAAAAATTTCAATCGGCTATAAACTCATTAAAATTCACAATGTTTCCAACGAGGGTATTTTTATCAATAAATATTCGGAACCTTTAAAATCCATTCAAACAAACTCATTTTTACTCCGTTTTAGTTTCTAATAACTCAAATTCCAATTCCGGAGTTTATGATGTCTAGGGTCCATTTTTTGAAAATCACTATTCACACGGATACTATTCACCGAAAATACTATTCATCGAAAAATTTTTATTTTACGAAACTTGAGGAAATTTTTCTTTTCCGGAAAATCACTATTCACTCAAAAATACTATTCACATAAAATCACTATTCATCTGGAAACACTATTTCATCCGAAAATATTATTTTTCCAGGAAACACTATTTCTCCTAGGGAAATAAAATTCTGGATCTTACACTAGTGCAGTAGCATCGCGTCTGCAATCAGCTTGCATGTCCGACAGAGCTTTTTTCAATCGATGGCTTATACTTGCACTTGGGGATGATTTTTATAAAACAGAAAAATGAGTGGTGAGTATAAACTCAGTGAGTGGGTATATTTTAGACTTTGAATTTCATTTTCAAAATATATCTATCCTCCTAAAATAGTTTTTGAAAACTTATAATTTCTCACTAAAATTTATAAAATTGAAAATTTATATAACTAACTATTTATAGTTTTACTTTAAATATATACTAATAACTTTAATAAAGTATAGAATGCCTTATTTTATACACTTCTTTTATTTCTAAATTTCGCGTCTATGGACGAGCTTTTCTTTTGAAAACTCGTTAAGACAACCCGGGGAAGCTTAGCTCTATTGTGATGGAATTTTTCATCACCACTAGAGCTCGGGAATGCTACCATATGTAGTTACAGATGTGGGAAAACTCTAGGATCATGATCTCCTCCCAACATTAGGCAGATCTACACTACCCCACACGTATAGAGGACAACTGACTGACTCAACCCCCCAGTTAGTGACTCTCCTAACCATCCTATCATACACGCTAGGATATTTCGGCCAAGTATTCTGAGGATTAGGGTAAACCTTGCATTATAAATTCTTTAACTGTACTAATAATCTTCGTTTTCATTTGCTTGAAAATGTAAAGTTTTCGCTAGTAAACAATCTTTGCTTTATAATCGAAATACTTATAAAACAACTTTATCAAATCATTTCTATGCATATTTATATCATAAGCTCATTCATTTACTTTACTTTTAAATAAATACTTTTATAATATAACTTAAAGAATTATACATTCATAATAAAAATATGAGCAAATTGTACAAACCTCCCCTGAGGTTAGGCATAATTGCACCAAAATGACGATGTTTGGGAAACTCGCACTGCCCTCCCCTGAGCTTTCTGAAACTCAACACTGACCTCCCCTGTCAGCAGTCAACAGGCGTCAAATTGTGAAGTCAACGGTTAAAATTATAAAAAGACTAAAATGCCCTTTAGTAAAATTTTAAAATTAATATAATATTATTTTTAATTTAATTAAAAATATAAAAAATTAAAATATAAATAAATATATTTTTTTTTGAAAAATAATATATATATCTTTCTGGTCTCCATGGGAGACCAGATCTGGTCTCTCATGGAGAACCAGAACTCGTCTCCATGGCTGGAGACGGTGTCTCCAGCCATGGAGATGAGAGGTCTTCGTGGCTGGAGACGTCGTCTCCGGCCATGGAGACGGTTTCGTCTCCAGCGATGGAGACGGTCTCCATCGCTGGAGACGCTCCATTGCTGGAGATCGGCGTCTCCAGTGATGGAGACAGCCGTCCGGTCTCCATCACCGGAGACTAGATCTGGTATCCGGCGATGGAAACCGAATTACCAATTTTTTTTTTTTTTAAATTTTGAGTTGGTTTTTTAATTTTTAGAAAATTTTGATGATTGGTTTGAGTATGTTTGGTTTGTGTATGATTTGGATGATGTTAGTTTAATGAAAATGATGGAGATGATAATTTTGATGAATGTAGAAGATGATGAGAGGTAGAAGATGAGAGTTAGATGATGAAAATGAGGATGAGGGGATGATGAGAGGTAGGAGATGATTTTGGTTTAATGAAAATGATGCCTGATGATTTTGATGAATGTAGAAGATGATGAGAGGTAGAAGATGAGTAAGAAGATTAGAGGTAGATGATGAAAATGAAGATGAGGGGCGATGATGAAAGGTAGAAGACGATGATTTTTGAAAAAAAAAAATATATATTATTATTTTATTAATTAAAAATATTATTTTTAATTAAAATATTTATTAGTTTTGAATTTACTCTTTTACCCTTCAAAATTTTGAAGTGACTGCGGTTGACTAATGGTCAACTGACGACAGGGGAGGTCTGTGTTGAGTTTCAGAAAGCTCAGGGGAGGGCAGTGCGAGTTTCCCAAACATCGTCATTTTGATGCAATTATGCCTAACCTCAGGGGAGGTTTGTGCAATTTGCCCTAAAAATATAATGACATTCTAAAAATTTAATCAAATCAATTTAATAACTTGAATACTAAAATTAACATTTCAAATATCAATAACGAAATTATAAAACTTGCATAAGTGCTTTTAAATTTAACCACACTCACAACTTACTTCCAAATTAACAACCCACTCCTTTATGCTTTCCTTTCGATCACTATTTCACCTACATTTTAATACGAGCGAATTTTCCGATTAGCACTTACACACGCATAAACGATAACTTCTAATTATTCGAGGGTATCAAAATACTCTTTTTCCAAGTCGAAATGACTTCAATCATTTACACACAAATTCCATTCAAAATTCCTAACGCCTAAGCATGAGAACACGCCAATTCAAAACTAATCTCATTATAATACATTAAACGCATTCTAGAATCAATTTGGTCTATGATAGCCGAATAACCATTAATTTTCACACCATCAATCCTATTCGATTTTTCTCATTGAAAATACATTCAAACGTATATAATATAATATAATTTCAATTTAAATCCATCAAACATAACATTGGTGTAATTACGAAAATATTTAGTCGCGAAATGATTGTTTAACATTGAACGCAATTCCTTTTCATTCCAAGTTAACATTGTCATCAATTTGACCTATGAAATCATTTAAATTATCCAAAAATAATTGCATACCACATTAATACACCCAATAACAGCTCATGGTAGCTTACATTCCAGGATGTTCACTTTAAATTTCCAACACCTAATGACTCCTAATGTCATTTAAAATATCCAAAACAATTTCTTTATTAACTTTAACATCAAGACAGCCTCTATTATACCCATTTCCTTGTCCTTTGCCTAAGTGGGCCGATATAGGCCCCAGACGTGTGAACAGGAGCAAAGGCCCAGAAGGCCCATGTTCAAGACCGGTAGTTCGAGGCCAAGCTCGCGAGGCCGTCCAGACCGCGAGCTCGCGGTAGCTATCAGATTCTCTACGCATGAGACCTGTCCATGCCGCCAGTTCGTCGAGCTCGCGAGACCGCCAGTTCGCTGAGCTCGCAGAGTCCTCCAGATCGTCTGAACCTCCTCTCCTAACCATGACGACCTACCCCCAGCACGCATCATCTGACTAGTCGAAAAGCTTACTTAGGGGATATCTTGTACAGCAAGTTGTCAGAATTACCAACTCTCATGATTTCCCGTCAGAAACTGCCTGCACAATTACCTAGAAACATTTAATGAAGTGAAGACCTCTCCAGGTATATTAAATGCAGACATGTGCAAGAAGAAAATAGTGATTAACTTTACAATTAATGCAGTATGGCAATGTCAGGATTAGCTGAAACTAGCCGTTGTTAGTAACGTGTGTAACTTTCTTTTGTATTCTCTACTGTCATCTCCCCTTCTCTATAAAGATGAGAGACATTTTACTGTACCAACAAGTTGAACATACTAGAGAACTATCACTCTGTCGGAATTACTCTAGAGTGGTCGTGGATGTAGGTGCAATCACCGAACCACGTAAAAATCATTGTGTTTCTTCACTCTTCTTTCTCTCTTTCTCTTTAATTCCTCATTGATCACCGCATTAAATCCAACCAACCTCCAAGACTGACATTCTTTCACCTGAATTAATCATCACCAACCTTGGGCTTTATTAATTGCCCATTTACTATCCTTCCATCAGTACGATCAGAACCTTTAATTACCAAGCTCCCCGTATGGGCCCCAGAATCTCTGGTTGACCGTTTCCGAACGTCAACATCTTTTGGCGCTAGAAGGAGGGCCCAACAGCGACTTGGTAATCTCCATCTAGTTACTATTTCACATTCACTTATATTTGTCTGTCATGGCTAGGATCAAGGCAACAAGGAGTGTCGGAATGGCAGAAGAGCGACATGAAATTCGAGAAGAATAGAGCGCCTCACCTTCCGGAAACGAGGTCGCTCAGGAATGGCAACAGCCCCAGCGAGCTCTAGAAGACACAGTAAGGGAGTTAACGACTACAGTCAGGGCGTTGATGGAAGTCCAAGCCCGTACAGTGCAAAGGCAGGTGGAGGTCACACCACCAGGCAGAGCTCGCCGTCGACCTTCGGAAGAAATCCCAACTCCAGAGGGGGTAGCCGCTAGGGAAAGGTCGCTGACCGAAGGATCAGCTCGCTCCTCGAACTTACACCCAAGAAGAGCCAGGGGGCAGAACCGAGAGCGAGAGATCTCACCTCGCCTGAGTGGGATAAGGGCAAGGGCAAGCATCGAGGGCGCCAAGCACGAAGATGGTAGTCGTGGGCCAGAACGAGTCCGCGGATACCGTGCAGGTTATGAGCCCGAACCGCAGAGGGCAGCTAGACACGTAGAAGCTTTCGGTGAAGAGGGCAGGTCGTAGAATCGTCATTTTGGGGAGCAGGAAAGTACCAGTAGATAGAACCCCAGTCGGCGATCTCTGACTCAAGACCCAGTAGTAGAGGAGTTGTTATAGAGGGTCCAGCAATTAGAAGCTCGACCTGGGGGCCAGACCGGGGAAGAGCGGGAGAATCGCAGGGTACCATTCACCCGGGAGATTGAGACAGTACCCCTACCGGCGAAGTTTAAACTCCTCAATATCCCTCCATACGGCGGCAGGACAGACCCCTATGACCATCTAGACACTTTCAATGTACAGATGGATCTTCAGACAGATGACCCGTTGGTAAAGTGTTGAGTATTCCCAGCTACTCTAGGGGATGCTCCACGAGCTTGGTTCAAAGGCCTTCCAGCCCGCAGCATCGGAAGCTGGAGAGAATGTCAGAAGAGGTTCCTGGACCAATATAAGGCCTTGAGGAGGCAGCTCGCGCCAGCCTGTCACCTCGCTACCATCTTCCAGAGGCAGAACGAGTCCCTGAAGGATTACATCACTCAGTTCAGAAAGGAGGTGAGTAATGTGGAAACGCCTTCTGACGAGAGTATTTTAACAGCTATTTCTGCAGGGCTCAGGAAGGATGAGAAGCTATACGAAAGCATTTACAAATCCCTAGTGAAGGATCTGGGGGAGTTTTACGAAAGAGCTGCCAAAGAGATCAGATAGGAAGAAGCCTTCGGGACTAAGAAACCCGGCGATCAGCGGGGTGAAGCAAGCGGTTCCCATCGCGAGAAGAGAAAGAACCATGGCAGTGATAGGCCAGGGGAGCTGAGACACTAGACTGCCAATGTTGTGGCGAAGTGAGCTAGACCAGGGCCGAGGGTGGAGCGACCCCGGCGTCCGAGCCGATATGAAAGCTACAGTGTGTTATCGGACAGGCAAGACAAGATCTTTACCGCAGAAAGAAATAGGGAGAATTTTGGGAAGCCACCCCCGACCGGACCCCCTAATCGACGTCGGGACCCGAGGAAATACTGTGCCTACCATAATGAGAACGGGCACAATACGTCAGAATACTGGCAGTTGAAAGATGCCATTGAAGAACTCATAAGACAAGGTCGCCTAGGAGAGTATGTAGTACAGCCCACTGGTAGGCGACCTCAGCACCAACGACCTCAGGGACAAGACCAGCAGCCCGAGCAACAGCAGCCTCAGCGAGCTCAGGAGCCCGAGCGCGAGCTCGTTGTAAGAACAATCTTTGCTATCTATGGTGGACCCCATATGGCAGGTACATCAAACAGGTCGCACCAGAGGTACGTGCGAGAAGCCAACCATACCCTGCTAGCAGAATATGGAGGAGTCGAGGGACCCATCAAAAGGGCAAAGGCGTCCTCAAACAGTATTGTATTCACGGAGGAGGACGAGAGGGGAGTACGCTGGCCCCACAACGACGCGATTGTAATCCGGGCCCAGATCAGTAACGTCGAAGTACGAAGGATAATGATCGACCCTGGCAGCTCAGTCAATGTCATGTATAAGGGTTGCTATGACTTGATGGGGTTAGGGACTAAGCAGTTAACACCCTCACCAGAGCCCCTCTATGGATTCACGGGAGACGCAGTGATACCAATAGGCCAAATCAAATTACCTCTCACCCTCGGAGAACCAGGCCGACAAGCTACAGCTCTTATGGACTTCCTGATTATTAACGGTCCTTCAGCATACAACGTGGTCTTAGGGCAACCTTCGATGAACGAGCTAGACATGGTCACCTCCACCAGGATACTGACGGTCAAATTCCCAACCCCTAATGGGATAGGCTGTGTCAAGGGAGAACAGCTGTTGGCCAGACGATGCTACGAAGATGCAGTGAAGATGGGAGTTTGAGGAAAGAAAGTAAACGTGGTTTCGGGTGGCTAACCACAAGTTATCTCTGAGGCTGGGGTGAGCGACGACCTCGACCCCCGCGAGGTGGATGCAGACAGGGCCACAGGACCGATTGAAGAGCTAGAGGATATGCAGGTCAGCGAAGTAGACTCGGAGAGATGTGTGAAGGTAGGAAGAGACCTGCTACCAGAAGTGAAGACTGAGCTCATAAAATTCCTGAAGATGAACCTCGATGTCTTCGCCTGGAACCACGAAGACATAGTGGGGATAGATCCTGATGTTATGTGTCACAGACTGAACATAGATCCTCAGCATAGGCCAGTCCGCCAGAAGAGGAGGCCGATGACCCCGAAACGTTATGCAGCTCTGAAGGAGGAGGTCGAGAAGCTGCTAACTAACAGGTTCATTAGGGAGGTCCGTTATCCTGTCTGGGTCGCAAATCCGGTCCTCGTGAAGAAGAAGAACGGGAAGTGGAGGACTTGCATTGATTTCACCGACCTGAACAAGGCTTGCCCAAAAGACAGCTTCCCATTACCAAGGATTGATCAGTTGGTAGATGCGACAGCCGGGCACCAACTCTTGAGTTTCATGGATGCCTACTCAGGATACAATCAAATCCCCATGAGCCCGCAGGATGAAGAACACACCTCTTTTGTCACTGATAAGGGGTTATACTGTTACAGGGTGATGCCATTCGGACTGAAGAACGCAGGAGCGACCTACCAACGACTGGTCAACGCCATGTTCCAGGAGCAGATCGGGAAGACCATGGAGGTGTATGTAGATGACATGCTGGTAAAGTCCCAGAAAGCAGCAGATCACGTTCGCGATCTGGATGAGACGTTCAAAGTCCTCAGAAATTATCGGATGAAGTTAAACCCCCTGAAGTGTGCCTTTGGGGTAATGTCTGGTAAGTTCCTCGGATTTATGGTAAATAGCAGAGGGATAGAGGCCAATCTGGAGAAGATCAGGGTGCTTGTGGAAATGAGGTCCCCCTCTAAAATTAAGGATGTGCAGAGTCTTAACGGCCAGGTCGCGGCTCTCAGTCGGTTCATCTCGAAAGCTACTGACAAGTGCGTACCATTCTTCGAAGCTATAAAGAAGGCCAAGAACTTTGAATGGAATGAGCATTGTGAAGAAGCATTTCAGAGGCTGAAGGAGTATATAGGCCAGGCCCCCCTTCTGTCCAAGCCAAAGGACGGGGAGAAGCTATTCCTGTACTTAGGTGTTTCTAAACACGCCCTGACCGCAGCCTTGGTGAGAGAAGAAGAGAAGATACAGTTGCCCATGTACTACATCAGTAAAAGGCTGGTTGATGCGGAAACCCGATATTCACAAATGGAGAAACTCGCATATTGCCTGGTAACTACCTCCAGGAAGCTATGTCCCTATTTCCAAGCTCATCAGATAGAGGTCCTCACGCAGTACCCTCTAAGAAGAGTCCTCCAAAAAGCAGACACTTCAGGCAGGCTCCTCAAGTGGGCCATCGAGCTCGCTCAGTTCGATATAGAGTTTAGGCCTAGAATGGCATTCAAGGCCCAAGCACTCGCAGATTTTGTTGTGGAATTTACAAGACCCATACCAAAGCAGGAGGAGCTAACAGGTGGTCAGGTTTGGGAACTTTATGTAGATGGATCCTCCAACGAGCATAGCTCAGGAGCTAGGATAATGTTGATTAGCCCAGAAGGCCACAAGATCCTGAGTGCCTTAAGGTTTGGATTCTGAGCGACCAACAATGAGGCCGAGTACGAGGCGTTGCTTGTCGGACTCCGTCTAGCAAATGAGGTACGAGCTGAGCAGGTAAAGGTCTTCAGTGACTCTCAACTTGTTGTTTACCATGTCAGGGGAGAATATCAGACCAAGGGAAGGAGGATGTCGAGATACTTCCAAAAGGTTAAGGAGTTACTGGGGGCTTTCAAGGGGTTTGAAGTAAACCAGATCCCTAGGGCACAGAACTTTAACGCAGACGCCCTGGCCCGCTTAGCGACCTTCTAAGATGCAGATCTCCTCTAGTCTATCCCTGTGGAATTCCTACCGACTCCGAGCATCAAGGACAAAGATGCAATGATGCTCATGCAAGTTCAGCCTAACTCCTGGATGAGCTCGTTATTGGGTTACTTGCAGGAAGGGAAGCTGCCAGAGGACAAGCTGGAAGCTCACCGCATACGAGCTAGAGCAGCCCGATACTGCATTTATGATGACAGATTATACAAGAAGGGGTTATCAACCCCGCTACTACGATGTATAGATGATGAGGATTGTGAGGTGGTGCTGAATGATATTCATGCGGGTCACTGTGGGAACCACGCAGGAGCATTATCCTTAGCCCAGAAGGCCCTCAGACAGGGGTTCTACTGGCCAACTATGAAGCAGGATGCCGTGAATCTGGTGAAGAAGTGCGATAAGTGCCAGAGATTTGCTAAGGGGGGGCGAGCTCCACCAGCCTACCTCTAGCAGATGGTAAGTCCATGGCCTTTCGCAATCTGGGGGATGGACCTCATTGGACCCTTGCCCACAGCTCGAGGAAGTTACAGACATGCTGTGGTCGCTGTGGATTACTTCACCAAATGGGCTGAAGCTAAGGAGCTAGCAGAAATTTCCACTACGAAGATAGAGAAGTTTGTATGGGACAACATCATCTATAGGTTCGGAATCCCTCAGCAGCTCATCACGGATAATGGGACTCAGTTCACCAGCGAGCAATTTATAGATTTCTGCAACGAGCTCGGAATCGTGAAGAGCTTCTCGGCTGTAGACCATCCTCAAGCCAATGGTCAAGTCGAGGCTGTGAACAAGATCATCAAGTAGACTTTGAAGACTAGGTTGGAGGCAAGAAATGAGGCTTGTGCTGACAAACTACAGAAAGTCCTCTGGGCATACAGGACCACAGCCCGTAGCTCGACGGGTGAAACCCCATTTTCCATGGTTTATGGAACCGAGGCCATGATACCGACAGAATTCGAAGTCACCAGCCAGCGAAGGGCCTCGTTTCGACCTGAGGACAATAACCAGCTACTCGCAGCCAGTTTAGACTTAGCCGAGGAAGCAAGGGAAACAGCTCACCTGAGGGTAGCGGTGTACCAGCAGAGAGTTGCCAGGTATTATAACAAGAAAGTGCGAGCTCGAAGCTACAAAGCAGGGGACCTCGTTCTCAGGTTAGTCCTCCCCGGGGCTCGCAAGGCAAGCGATAGGGTACTCGGACCCAACTGGGAGTGGCCGTACCTCATCAAGCAGAATCTGAAGAATGGAGCCTATCACTTGGCTAGCATGGATGGATCGGAGCTACCCCGAGCCTGGAATGCTGAACACCTGCGGCCGTACTACACCTAAGAACTGTCAGCCCGCTCTAACTTTGTACATGATTCTTTTGACGATTGTCTGTAAACATGCTTTCACTTGTTTTCTGTTGTATGTGTCATACTTGATGCAGAAAGCAAACTGGTTGAACCAGCAAATGTACATACTAAAAAGAGCAAAGCTAACGAAATTTCTTTCTCAAGGAAACGAGCTGCAGTTTATCATCATATATGCATATATATATTATTCCTTGAAGATATCTGAGCAAAAATCCAAGGAACTATTTGCAACTAAAACGCTCGCATAAAATTGCTGGCCAAAGCTACGAGCATATTCTGATAAGAAGTACACGCAAACCTCTTTCGAGGATTCCTCGACACTCAATGCTCGGCCAACCTACGTTATCCTCACTAACGGAGGTTTACGTCGGAAAGTATCAAGCTCATTTCTCAGTTTGTAGCCACTATGCCAGCGGACTCGCGAATCATTGCCCCGCGACCTCGCGGGAGGGGGTAAGGCAACGCCTCTCAAATATAAAGTTGCCCGCGGACTCGCGAATCATTGTCCCGGGACCTTGCGAGAGGGGGTAAAGACACACCTCTCAAATATAAAGCTGCCCGCGGACTCGCGAATCATTGTCCTGCGACCTCGCGTGAGGGGGTAAAACCACGCCTATCAAATATAAAGCTACCCGCGGACTCGCGAATCATTGCCCCGCGACCTCGCGGGAGGGGGTAAGGCCACGCCTCTCAAATATAAAGCTGCCCGCGGACTCGCGAAAAGGGCTCACCCTTGAACTACGAGTGCTGCCACAGGCTGGAATCTCAAAATTCGGAAAAATGCCACCATCAAGCGTACTCAACGTCATTGAAACATATGGGTTAAGGAAATTCCGAGCCCCTCACTAACTGTAAGCTCCTGCCAATTCTTTAAGGCTTGCCCAACTATATTACCTGTAGGATCAAGTACTCTACTCGATCGAGCTATTTGCCGACTTCAAATTCTTACGAGCAAACATATTATTGTTATCATTGACTGCAGTTAGCAGGTTCGTAAGTTAGCATGATTTTCACGATTGTGATCTACTTAACAAATTTTAACACTTATAATGGTATGTTTGTTGTCTGCTAGTTGCCCATCATATAAGTAAAATATGCATATCTACACATGGACAAAGTATTGAAATTGTGCAGGGAATCCAATATTATAATTTCGAGTTTTAAGCTCGCTGTTTAAATTCCAACCAAATAAAAAATTACAAGGAATAAAACAAACAAATGAAATTGAAATGCCCTAGACACCAGCTGGTTCGTCCGAGGGAGCAAGATCAACAGGGGCTTCTACTGGGGGCTCTACCGCAGGGATGTGTTCAGGAGCTGGTAAATCAGGAAGGGCCTCTACTGGGGGCTCAAGCATTGGAGGACCCTCGGAAGCTGGAGGTACCTCGAGGACTTGTTCTGACAGAGGGATCGGGACAGCAGATGGATCAACTGGGGGAGCAGAGGAAGTATCCGCATGTTGCGCGCCCTGAGCACCTGCAGTGAGCTCCACGAACTCCCGGATCATTTGGACCCCGGCTGACCCAAAGAATGAGTAGTCCAAGTCCGGGTAGTGCTCCCACATGCTGAACAGGAACTCCCTCTCGACCTCTTCCTCGAACCTGTCCCGCTCCCGAGCTAACTTGGCCTCAATGCCCGCCTCGGTCTGAGCCAGCTTCCCCTCTGCCTGAGCCAGTTTCGCTTCTACCTCAGCCAACTTCTCCTCGACCCCTACGAGCCTCTCCTTGGCTGAAGCTAAGTCCTGCTGTTGCTGTCTTATTTTATTCTCAGCAACCTCTGCCTTTTTCCGTGCAGCACTTAGCTCGCCCTTCACCTGTTTCAGTTCCCTATAGCCTTGCTGACTTTAGAGGTAGCAGCCTCCCTATGAGCAGTCTCTTGTGACAGGGCTGCGTCAGCATCTCGAAGCTTGGCGGAAAGCTCTCCATGTTCCTTTTGGAGGAGATTGACTTCGTCCTGCAGTATTCTCCTCTCCTCCTCGAACTGCACCTTGGACACCCTAAAGGCCTCTCTCTCACCAAGCTGATCATCTATCTCCCTCATCAACTTCACCGACGCCATACCAAGCTGAAAGAGCAGAAGAGATGGTAATAGATTTTTTGAATAGAGGAAAATCAAAGTATAAAGGGGTTTAAACCTTACCAACGCAGCATGACGAGCTATATAGCCTACGAGGTTCCGGCCTGAGAGCTCAGTTTTCTGCAGCTTCGGGTTGCGCCTTTCCATTACTTGGGCACGAGCTCCATGAAGCTGTTTAAGTACTCCATCTCCTTTGCCGCCTCAGAGTGGACCTCGGAGTCTGCCCGTGCCCTCCTTACAGGCCTCGCAGGTCGTCCAGGTGTCTCAGTGCCTGGCTCCCTACCGATAACAACTGCCCCGGGCTTGCGGACCTCAATGGCACCCTTCTGCTTTGGGGCCGAGGGCTCAGCTACGGCCTTCCCTTTCCTCTTCCTGATCAGGGCCTCAGGCTCCGGCTCTACAGGTAACCCCCTCGACAGAGACCTCGGCCCTCTTTGCTGGGGAAGGACTTTGCCCTCCAGATGGGGCAGCCCGCTTTTGAGGAGTCACAGATGACCTAGTCGGAGAAGGAGCAGCTGCAGCAGGTTGAGAGGGCACTTTTTGTGAACGATTTGATGAAGTGTCATCCACCTCGACGACCTCGGTCGGTCCGGCAGGTGGAACCGACCTGAGAGGAGGAACGGACATCGTAAGCCTTCCCATGTTGCCTGAAGATGTGCTGGTGGAGAAGCTCGTGCTCGGGGACCTTCGTTGCAGGGGCTGCGGATCTGACTCAGACTGTGCAGGAGCAGCAAGGGCGGAAGGAACCTCGCACGTTTCCCCCCTTATTCCCAAGTGCTGGACTATGTTCAAAAGAGGACCTGTGGCAGATGGTGCGAGACCCCGCTCTACCAGCTCGCTATCGGAGGGGAAGAAATCCTCGTTTGGTCTCTTGGCCGCTGCATAAGCATCCAGGATAGCGAGCTCGTCCTCTCTAAGCTTATACTTAAGAGCAGCGACACCTGCAAAGCAAAAGCTAGCTCGTAAAAAAAAAAAAAAAATGACTTGTATTATTGTTCAAGTGCCACTATCTTTATACGCTACGAATTTCTAACTACCAAGTTCCAGTACGAAGCTCCTATTGTTCAGCCTGGCAAGCGAAGTGCACGTGACCAGGGCCCAATTTGACTTGTATTCTCCCACATTGGACTTAGTGCAACTCTGGGGCAAATATGCCCTGTAAAGGGAATGTTGGCGAGGCGTGGCGTAGTAAAGTCCGTCCTTTCTGGAGATCCCCTTAAAGCTGAAAACGCTGCGGAGGATGCGAGGTGTAGGGAGCCCGAGTCCGTGCTTAACGAACGCCGCAGCTAGGGTGGTTATGTAGGCATACGAATTCGGGGTTAATTGGAACGGGACGAGCTTCAGGTCGTTCAGGAGGTTCTTAAGATAGCCAGGAACGGGGAACCTAAAGCCGAGCTCCATATGCTCACGGCTGATCGCCACAAAGCCCGCGGGAGGATAAGCGGCTCGATCACTGGCCGCGGGGACGTTAGCTCGACACCCCAAGGGGAAGCTGAATTCCCGAGCCCAAGCCTCCAGCTTCGAAAGAGTAATGAGTGAAGGCGTGTGTTTGAAAGGATAGGGGTCTGCCCTCTCGGCGACCTCGTCCCCTCCTGCGACCTCCTCGGTAGACGCGCTAGCTCGCGAGGTCGTAGCCTCGACTTCACTAGTCTGGTGCCCTGCCTTCCTCTTAGAAGTAGAAGCCCTGCCTCGACCAGTACGTGAGCGACCTGACATCTACAACACAGAAGGAACGACATCAGAACGCTTACAGCATGCTGAGCCTAGCAAGACACAGAAAAAGAATTCCTGGAGCTATTGTCCTATATGTCAGGTCGCACACTTGGCCGTCAAAGGCAGTGGAGGCCCAGGGACATGGGCCCGTCAGGTACTATATCACCCTAAATATATGTGTTGCTAACCCTATGTTTACAGGTACCCTATCAGGAAGCGCAGGGACATTCTCATCGAAATGCCTAAGCAACATCAACAAATGGCAGGAGAAGCCCAGAAGCGGACTTCAACGATATGGGACACACAGGCTGACAGCCAGGTCGTCCCTGGTGAACAACAGGCACTCGAACAGCCAACACAGTAAATTTCTAAAGGGCAAGACAGATATGCAGTGACTCACAGACACAATACGAGTACAGAAGCTAATCTTGCGAACCAGAAACAAATTTTCAAAAAGCACGAGAGACCAAGGTCGGAGTAAACTTACCTTGCTCAAGCTGTAAATGGCTTGCTGAAATGGTGGATAGCTCTTGAGACAGCGGAGTCTGAAGCAGCGGTCGAGTAGAGAAAGGAAGAAACAGAGAAGAAAAATGGTGAAAAGAGGGTACCAGTGTCGTATCAGAAAAGCAAAAAGGAGGAACGAGAAAGATCTTTGATTTATATAGGCCAGGACGTCCATCCCCAGCCGTCCGATTTGACATCGAGGCATAACCGTAAAAAATCCAACGACCCAGCATCAATCCCGGTCGTGTGCCGTCATGCATGTCAGTTACAAGACGTGCGCATTAAATGCGTACGGTTCCAAGGCACGTTTATGGATCCAACGCCTGGATGAACGCCGCGTGTCAACGGTTACAGTGCGGAGATTGAAACGACACCAGAAGGTTCGAAAATGGGCGCCAATCGTGCGTTTAAATCAACTCCCAGTCCGCAGAACGCACAGAGAGCTGGGGGGCTTGATGTTATACCCATTTCCTCGTCCTTTACCTAAGTGGGCCGGTATAGGCCCCAGACGTGTGAACAGGAGCGAAGGCCCAGAAGGCCCATGTTCAAGAACGGCAATTCGAGGCCAAGCTTTCGAGGCCGTCCAGACCGCGAGCTCGCGGCAGCTATCAGATTCTCTAGGCATGCGACCCGTCCATGCCGCCAGTTCGCCGAGCTCGCGAGACCGCCAGTTCGCTGAGCTCGCAGAGTCCTCCAGATCATCTGAACCTCCTCTCCTGACCATGTCGACCTACCCCCAGCACGCATCATCTGACTAGTCGAAAAGCTCACTTAGGGGATATCTTGTACAACAAGTTGTCAGAATTACCAACTCTCATGATTTCCCGCCGGAAACTGCCTGCACAATTACCCATAAGCATTTAATGAAGTGAAGACCTCTCCAGGTATATTAAATGCAGATGTGTGCAAGAAGAAAATAGTGATTACCTTTACAATTAATGCAGTATGGCAATGTCAGGATTAGCTGAAACTAGCCGTTGCCAGTAACGTGTGTAACTTTCTTTTGTATTCTCTACTGTCATCTCCCTTTCTCTATAAAGATGGGAGACATTTTACTGTACCAACAAGTTGAACATACTAGAGAACTGTCACTCTGCCGGAATTACTCCAGAGTGGCCGTGGATGTAGGTGCAGTCACCGAACCACGTAAAAATCCTTGTGTTTCTTCACTCTTCTTTCTCTCTTTCTCTTTAATTCCTCATTGATCACTGCATTAAATCCAACCAACCTCCAAGACCGACATTCCTTCACCTGAATTAATCACCACCAACCTTGGGCTTTATTAATTGCCCATTTACTATCCTTCCATCAGTATGATTAGAACCCTTAATTACCAAGCTCGCCGTCTGGGCCCCAGAATCTCTGGTTGACCGTTTCCGAACGTCAACAGCCCCTAACACTAACTTTTCATCACTTCAAACCATTGAAATCCATCATAATTCATCATATATCAAGACAAAACAATCAAACAAAAATTGTATCTCATAAATCCACTTTTAGCCAAATCATTACAAGCATCCATCATCAAATTTTTCATCAATTCTTGTAACACCCTCCACCCGATTCTCATTCGAATGGAAACTCGAGTTGGAGGATGCTACCTTAATTGGTTTATTCGTTATTAATTTACATATACACACTACAATTTTTTTTTTTTTTCGAAAATCCGGCAGAGTTTCTCTGTTTTTCTGAAAAACCCAAAATTATAAAAACCTGTAAATTTCAAAAGAAAACACTTTTAAAATACATTCATTCTTTCAACTTCCATTTCGAATCCTCCGTCCAACTCCAAAATCACTTCACCACACAAACATTTATAAACATAATATTTAATAAAAATCAAATACATCAAAATTAAATATAAATCAAATGGTAAATAAGAATTTTTTTTGCAAAATTACTTTACAAATCACAAACCTTTCTCCACCATTAATATACATCCTTATTTAGAAAATCTTGTAAATCCATATACTTTAACACCACTATACAATACTAAAAGTAAAACTATCAAATATGGATGGATGTGACTTGCAGAAAATGCGATAGCTGTCTTCTCGTCTATCTCTATCTACAGTGCCCAAAATTTCAATCTACGCGTGGAAAATCCAACGCGCTAAGTATTTCTACTTAGTGGGTGTACACTAAATTTAAATTTCATCAATTTCAAAGATACATGATTTTAAAACAAGGTTTCACAGTTATCAAATATTCATAATAAATCATAAAGAGATCAATTTACTAGTAAATGCATATATATGAAATGTCTAAAAGTCATTTTCCAAATATGACCTTACAAAATTAGATTTCACTATTTTCACATATTTGTAAGGAAACGAAATAAAAATTAAATCTCATTTCGTTAAAAAACTTATTGTAGTGTCAAACAAAATTCCCTAAATCTCCAAATTTTACCATTTCATCAAAATTATGTTATTGTAACACAAAATTTCATAATTTTCAAGCTTTAATTAAATTTCATAAATAACTCCATTTATTAATAATTGCATGTATAAAACACATGAAAATTATTTTTAAGTATATTAAGAATCAAACTTCCAAAATGCTCAAACTTTTATTAAAATTCATAATTACGTCAATTTATCAAGAATTGCACATATTAAACAAACATTTTAAATTCCTCATTTTACAAAAATATTATAGGGTAACGCCACCTTTTTATATTTTTCTCAAAATACTAAAATAATACGTAAGAAATTTATTTTATTAATAAAAACCCATATAAAGCATGTAAAAGACTTCTCAAAACATATTAACACGATATCTTCGAACTTGTATATTAAATCACAATGAAAGCTCTTTATTAACAAATAAATATATATAAACACATAAAAATCATTTTCGAACATAGTTAAACAATTTTCATTTAATATTTTTCTTAGTGTCATTCATAAACTCCGACACGATACCATAGACTGGAAATCAGGTTTCACGTTTTTTTCGGCATCGGACACTTGGTGACTACTCGCCGAAGCACGTTTCACATATCACATAAATTCCAGGACCAGACACTCGGTGCCTCTCAAGGTCCATGAATTTCGTATTAACATATATAAGAAAATCGGTGCAATACTGCTAATATCACCCTATTAGTATGCCAACTACAAATCCTCACCTACCAATATTCAGGTTTACTCGGGCCCTTATACACTTTATTTATTATCAACAATTTTCATATTTTTAACAATTTCATTTTTAAATAAAAATTTCGTTAGAAAAACCACGATATAGATTTCAGTCACACTTTTTTCATTTAATCGAAATATCAATTTCGGTGTCACAAAATATCATTTTACATTCCATAATCTCATCAAAATTTTATCAAAACTTTCATGCCCTTCTCTCGATATACATTCGGTTAAGATACTAACTCATCAATTTCTTTTCATTTTGTTTTCATCTCAATTCGAAAGTTATTAAAAATCACAATCAAATACCATTTGATAATAAATTCTCAAAATAATTGCACAAATCCTTTAAATTCCACATTCGGTCAATGCTTTTTCTTTCACAAAATTTTCCAAAATTTTCATTATTTAATGCCACAAAATTCATCATAATACCACTTGCATATAAAATGCCACAAAATCATTTATACTAAAATTCACACATAGTCACGAAATTGATTTAATTAAAAGTTGAACAAAAACACATACTTTTTCCCAAACTTTTCAAAATTTAATTATCAAATACTATAAAAAAAAATCATTCATAACATAAATCACACATTTTCATAAAATCTATTTAATTAAAACATAATAAACTCAATTAAAATGTAATAAACTCATATATTAAATTAAACAAAAACTTCTACTAATAAAAATGAGTTTTTAAGATAAGTGTACACCAACTTTTTGCACGCTTTCTATAGCTTATCCACTCACATAATTCCTTTGCTTATTTCTGGATCTAAAACGAATTCTTCTTTGATTTTCTTATTATTCTAGATCCACCCTAAAATCATATGAAATTTAATTTATAACTCACAAAAAAATAAACTAATTTTCTGGAATCCAAATTCTATTAAAATAAACTTACTTATCTGAATAATCGAGCATCCAAAATATTTTGCTCTTCTTTTCTTCTTCACCTCCTTCTTCTCGGCTTCTTCTCTATTCTTTCTTTTTCGACCGAATGGCCTCTGTTTTGTTTTGTTTGTGACGAGCCATATATATATACACACGACATGCCTTCTCTCTTTTCATTCACCGCCTCATGCACAACCACTTCTTATTTTTCTTTTTATTTTATTATATTTTTTTCTCCTTTCAATCAGAACCCACTCTTTTCTCTATATATAAATTTTATTTTATTTCAGTGGAGCTCACCACCTTTAATTTATCTATTTTTTTCTCCACTAACAATTCTATATATTTATATATATTCTTTCAGTGGATCCCATCACTAATTTATATATATTGTTATTATATTTATAAAAAAATCAACCCACCGATTATTTTTTATTTTTTATTTTTTAACACATATAAATTTTCATTTTAAACCTTATGACATTTTTCTTTTTAACCCAACTTTCGTAATTTCTTTTAAAAATATCCTCCAATAGGTTATTTATCCACAAACTTTTACATTTATAAAATTGAAACCACACCAAATTAATAACAACAAATTGAATTTCAATTAATTTCTTAGGTCTAGTTAGATTGGGGCGCTACAAAAATGTTCTTATACATATTCTTTACAATTAAATATAATCATGCAATTTTTAACATCCCATTTTTGATTTTTTTTATTTTTTTTCTTCCAATTCAATCACCTAAAAATCACAATTTAAATCCCAAAATCTACCACACAATCTTTTCAATTCATATCCAATTTACAATTCCTTTATGCCACATGTCACATTTCCATTGTTGCTTATCCCACATGTCTATCATTTTTTTGTCTTTTCTGATTTGATTTTTCCGAGACGCCCGAATTCAACTTTTCTAGGACTTTTTTAAAATTCTTTCAAAATTCACCAAGGTCTATATTGGGACTGCGTATATACTCTTAGTAACCTTGGTGACTCTTAAAAGTCATTCTATGCCCCTTTTTGACTTTCCGTAAATTCACTAAATCGCCTCCAGCAATTTCTGGATTGTTTCATTTCAATCCGAATATTTTTCAAAAGTGTCGTTTGGGGTTTTAAAATATTTCTTGAGCATTTTAACACTCCTTTCGATATTTCTTTAAATTTTCAAATTTTTCGAAAATCTTTTCGGATTTCCGATCGGATCCGAAAATTACTCCGTTTTGCCTCAAACAAACTCATTTTTATTCTGTTTCAGTTTCCTTAGACTCCATTACTTATTCCGAAGCTTTTCAATTTTGAGGTTCGCTTTCTGAAAAATTCACTATTTACACGGATACTATTCCGTTCGAAAACACTATTTATCCAAAAATCATTATTCATCCTGATATATTTTCATTTCTCTTAAATAGAGAAAATTCAGGGCGTTACAATTCTTGCATCCAATTCACACGAAATTCATCATTCATTACTTTAAGACATTAATCATTCAAACCCAAATATAATCTTACACAATTCATCCATTACACAATTTAAACCATGAAAACTAGTTTATTACCTTTCCAATTCAACTCCAATTGAATGAGTTTTGTTCCAAGGCTTTTATGCAAGTTTGATGGACTTGGAAATCCGTTGAAAGGGCTCCCAAAGAGCTCAAAATAGCTGCTGCATGCCTTGCTGCTCACACGACAGAACACTTTTCCTTTTTGACAAAACACAGCTCTTTCTTCCTCTCCAACTGAGCTGCACTCTTACTTTTTATTCCTTTCGCTTTTTATGTGCTGAAATCTCTCAAAAATAGCTCTCAAATCACTCACACCAGTTGTTGGACTGAAGTCTCTCTCTCGATAAAACAGGGCAGCTCCCTTTTTCATTTTTTTCCTCTCTCGGTTCAACACCCTTTCACCAAATGTAAGCTGCTCTTGTTGACCGAATTGCTTTCTTCTCTCTTGATTTCTCTCGATTCCACACCCCTTTATGACTGATTTATTGCTTCTTATTTTGTTTGTTGCTTTTTCATCTTGTTTGACCGGTTCTTCACATGCTTATCTCTTCGCATTTTATTTCTTTTCTCAACTTTATCTATCTTGCTTGTTTGACCGTGAACCTTTTTTATCTCCCTTCAATTTTATTATTTTTTATTTTTTTTTTCATTTCAACTTAATATATCAACCACAAGATTACGCCACTTGTTACTAATCTATTCTTCCTTTTTGCCACTTGCCAAGCATCCACTAATTCTTCCTCTCTTTAATGGCCAAATGTCCTCTTTATCTCCATTCCATTCATTTTTCTCATTCTTTTACGTTTCCATGATCAAAATTATTTTCGGTCCATCTGAAAATTATACGAAAGTTAAATTAATATAATTGAAAATTCTATTAAAATTCGATTTACACCTACGGTCACTTTAAATATCATTTCATTACTTCACAATTAAAATCATTCTTGATTCTATCCGGGAATTCTATTGAAATTTCATTTACACATCCGGTATTGAAAATTATTTCATTTCTCTCTAAATGCTATATACGAGACACTAATCGAATAGATTACTTCTGTCCTGTTTACTTTGGATCACTTAAAATCTCTTTGAATAGACTTATCTTCATTCCACTTCTGTTTTTGTTAATTCTAATATAATTTTCAAAACTTTTAATATATAAGATTCATTTTTCGAAAATTATTATTCACATAGACACTTTCCGTCTGGAAATATTATTTATCGAAAAAATTTTATCTCACAAAACTTGAGAAAAAGCCCATTTTGTAGAAATCAGTATTCACTCAAAAATATTATTCATCCAAAAATACTATTCATTCTGAAAATACTATTCATTTGGATATATTTATATTTATCTTAAATAGAGAAAATTCGGGGCTTTACACCATACCTCTCTTGAATTTGTTTGAGAGTAAAATTACATTTTTATCCTTCTTTACCGCAGTTGTCTGCCTTTGTTCGGAAAGGGTAAAGAAGTAATTGTAGTGTCTTCTCCCCTCCACATGCGGACACACGCTCATTCTCTCTCTCTCTCTCTCTCTCTCTCTTCTATTTTTTCTCCAGATTACAGAGGAGATTTGGCTTTTATCATCGAAAATTTGCCCCAAATTAAAATCCATTAGAGCTCAAAACTTTTGGCTTTCTCGCTTTAATTGTGGTGGTTGTGCTCTATGGTTTTGGATTTTTTATATTGTTATTTGGCTTGCAAGTTTGCTCACTTTTGGAGTTCTATCTTGGTTCATTGTCAATGTATGTATGTAATTTAATTTTCAATTTTTTACAAGAAGGGCAGGATGGATATAAAAAGGATGGGTTCATAGTAGATGATGTTGATGAAGAAGAGAAGTAAGAAGAAAGGGCTAACAGTGATGAGGAGAAGCAGAAAGGATGGGGTTTATGGTATTGTGTGTGTTAGTTGATTGAATGGCTTGATTGTTTCATGAGTTTTGTAAAGTTTCGATGTTTCATTTTTCTATTTTTGGGTGTGTATTTGTTGGTGGAATATTTACTAATTGTTGTTGTTGGATTACTGTTGTTTCCAGTAATTCAATTTTGAAAGCCTGCCTGACAGCTGGGGTGCTTTTGAAGTGCTTCATGCCGTTAATAAGACTGAGAAAGTTGAGGAAGTTGCTCCAGAGGTAAGTCTTTGTGCTCTCTATCATTATTATCTTGCATTATTATTCACAATTTAATGGCATATGGCTACTTATAAAATGTGCTCTTCTGAGCAGATTATTGCATCTGCTAGATAGGTCCAAGAAAAGAAGGAAATATATGCACCATACAACATTCCCCCTGTACTGAATTTATTTGCAGATATCTTTATTATTTTTCCTATGCTCTGATGGTGGATTGAAAACTTGGATTGGCACATTATCCGGCTTCTCTTGTGGTGGTCGCAGGTATCCAACCTGCCGCCCTGCCCTCTTATTTACCTCTCCTCATCATCTTAAAATTTAAATATCCTTTTCTGTTGAAGTTTTTCTTACTGTTAAAAGGAAGCATGTTGCAGTTCTATTCTGGACAGACTATATTAAGACAAATGAACTTTATTGGACCAAACATTATACTGGTTGTTAGAACATAAAATTTTTTTTTGGACCTATCACTACAAGCATAAGATTTTTGTTTAATAATTAATAGTAACCTAAAATGGTATAAAATCACTTTTATTTGGAGCTTCTCGTTTCAACACTTTTACTTGATGTATATCATCTGAATTTGTTCTATATCAAAAATTATATTTTGGCTTGGTTCATGTGACAAGCCCTTGGTCTCATAAGCGGATGGGCATGTTTGAGCTTATTACTATTCTGTGGGTTGTTAACTACAAGTTCAAGCTTTTAGGTCAAACTATTACCTAACACTAGCAAAGTAATGCCTCTTTTAAGCTATGTTTCTTCTATTCTAATATAAACGAAAAAAGGAAAAAGAAAAAGAAAAAGAAAAGAAAGAATAGAATTAAAATGATAGGTCAGTTCTATATAAAAAGGAAAGAAAGGGTCGTGCGTGGTCCCTTAACAAATGAATTAGAGTTGTTTGATATTCACTTGGCACGATAGAATAAAATTTATGGACTAGAAATGCTTTCATTAGGAAACACTTATTTCTTCCCTTAGCTAAAAGAATCTTTTCTGAGTGATACACCAGCTAAATTGCTATGTACACACTTGTAAAACTTCTACGTTTGCTGCTATATTCTGAATTAACTAGGATCACAAAGCCAGAATGTTCAGGGAGAAACAGAGGTCAACTGCTCCTCATTCTGTGTTAGATTTGATTTGTTTGTTTACAAAATCTATCCCATGCTTTGCTATCATAATTGCTTGAGGAAACAACTGTGAAATTGTCAGTTTTAAAATATTGTTAGACCAGGCCAACCTCAATCATGTAACATCCATTACTTATATTGTTTGATTCACTAAAAAAAAAAAAAAAAAAAAAAAAAAAAAAAAAAAAAAAAAAAAAAAAAGACAGAAATTGTTAGACTTTATCATCTTTGCAATTGTGCTACAAAAATTGCTTCATTAGTAAGAAAAATTATTTTTGAATAACTAAATTATGGTTTAATAATTAATATTTGACTTTTTGATATAAGGTTGTTGGTCAAAGTCAAAATTTTATTAGAAGGAAAAAAAAATTACAAGGAAAACTTACAAAATTTAATAAGTGTGCGTAGAATGGTTCAAACCATGACATGGAAATTATTAATATTTAATTGATATATTATAGATATCCATATGATCGATAACCCATAATGTTATATATTATTTATATTAAGTTCCTTTGTTAAGTATTAAAAGATGGGATAAATTTCATAATTTTTTGTTGTGTTACTTCTGTATATTAATTATTTTGAAATCTCAATTGACTTCCAAGTGTTGCCTTAACCTTTTAATAAGAGTCATTGCAATTTAGATTTAAATTATCTTTTTGAAGTTTAAGAATCCAAAAAGTTATAATGTATATAAAAGCTTTTAGACATTAGGATGTTAACTCTCTGTATAGACGTATATTGTTAACTCTCTGTATAGACGTATATCTTCTTCCTTTTTTTTTTTTTTTTTGAAAAGTATACCTTCTTCCATTTATAATATGATGTAAATAAGGTTTCTCTTTCTTGTGGTTATTGATTTAATTACTCTCTTCTAAATACAAAATGTTTAATGTAATTGTTATGATCACTTGAAATTTTATTAATATACAAGATAAAAATGTATTGAATCTTCATTTTTATCTCCTAATTAAACTAAACATATTATAGTTAAACTTAAAATTATTATTTATGAAATCATATATATTATAATAATTTAAGTAAAAAAATATTGTTAATCCCGTAACTAAATTTAAGCACCTACTCAATATATATTATAAATAATAATATTTAATAAATAATTTGTTTTAACCTTAAAACTTATCGATGAGAAAAACAAATATAAATATAATCATGTCTCTCGCAAGTGTAGCCAAAACTAGTTGTATAAATAATTCATGAAAGAAATCAATATTGTGCTTATCGATGAATGGGCTATAAATTTAAGTGAGAACTCTTGATTTGAGATAGAGGATATCTACACACTATAATCATATATTATTTATGCAAATTAGAGAACTATAAAAGGACAAGTTTAATTCACATATATATATTTTAACTGCAATTCATACAATACCTCAGGAAAATCTGACAACTTTATTGAGCATTAAATGTTGTAATTGTTATATCATTAATAGAATATTTTGTTCTTGTAGTAGATGAATTTGGATCATTATTCCTAATGGCAAATGTAGATTTCTTGGGAGGAGGAAGTATTGTTTCATTGCTTAACATAAAAACTACAGTTGACATGTTCGGCCTGTCTCTTGTGTTATCTTGCACAAATAAGAGCCCAACTTGGATGCACCACAAAACTTCTTTAGCATGACAAGAATCATTTATGCATGAATCAACTATCTTCAAGGAATTATTGTCTTTCCAAAGTTCACATGTCTTATTTCTATCATCACATGAAAAAAAAAAAATGTCAATTTTAAGTCAATGCTAATAAATGGAATATGCACAGAAGAGAAGGGCAGCAATTTACATATTGTAATAAGTTTGAGTATGGATCATTATGGAAAAAAATCCTATTCTTCTTGTCACTTATGATTTCTAATAGTATGACTCTAAAACTAAAAACGTCTGATTTCATAGAGAATAGATTATCTAATGTATACTCCGGTAATATATAACCACTGAACCAATGGATAAGTTAGAGCACAATCCCAACTATAGATCTATTTCATTTATATGTCATGGAGAGAAATTAAGCAATTTAATACAAACTTCCATCTAATAAGGAAAATAATTCAGTTTTACATTCGTTGTGTTTGAAGTTGACTTGCTAAGTCTCAATAACTCTTTTCATATTTGTTGGAGTTTGATCCCTTCCAAAAATTCTTGTAGTACCAAAATCTAAAATTTTGGGTTTCATTTCATCATCTAGAAGAGTATTACTTGCTTTTAGGTCTCTATGGATAATTCTTAATCTAAAATCTTGATGAAGATAAAAGATTCCACTTGCAATTCCTAAAATTATATTGAAACATGTTTTCCAATCCAAAAGTAGCTTTCATGATTCATCTAATTCAATTACATTGCATCACATATAACAAATATTAGAGTGGTCACGTAAGCAATACATGGACAAAAAGTAATAAAGTAAGGACTAACCGTACCAAAAATGAAGTAGTCCAAACTTTTGTTTGGCATGAATTCATAAATTAAAATCTTCTCATCTTTCTCAATATAGTAACCTAAGAGTCTTATAAGATTTCTATGTTGAAGTTTTCTAATCAATAAGACCTCATTTTTTAATTCTAAGATTCCTTGTCTTGAATTCATTGATAATCTTTTAACAACTATTTTTTGTCTATTAGATAATTGACCCTGAAAAATTAATTGGAATTGTTCTTATATTAGTTCCCTAAAGTTAACAACAATGCTTTTAACATGCTTTTTTCTTCTTGTGCTTTTCACACTGGCTCTAGAATTTGAACCCACAGATAAAATGAATTCCTTTTCATAAGCTCCTTGCAGGGTTCTCTCCATGAAAAGGTCTGGTGCAGAGCACAAGTGTTATGGAATATATAGAAATTACCTTGTAAACTAGGCTAAAGCCTCCTCACCCAAGCTTATTTTTCAAGATAAAATGATTTGTTGCAGCTATCAAATAATGTCAATTTTATATCACCACGACTATTTGGAGAATCTACATGGTTAGACAAACCACTTGTCGAATTCAAAAGTATTTTTTGATGAATCTGTTTCTCCTTTGGCTCTGTATTAAGTCTTTTTTTTTTTTTTTTTTCTTCACACATACAGAAGGAGCAATTAGTCAACATTCTTATATGTTGTTTTATAGGGAAGCAGAATGGTCTTTTTAAGGCAACAGTAAATTAATGTCAAGATTCAATGCCATCTATTCTTGCTATAACAAGCACCTTTAACACTAGTACTTCAAACAATGAACTGCACCAGCGTAGTGAAGATAGGTTGATGAATTTGAGCAGCATGAGAATAAACTAAGACTTTGATCACTATAATTGATAAACATATATTGGCATAAGTACTTTGAATTCCCTTTCCTCTTCACATTCCTTCTCCATAAGGAGTAAATGCACAAGGCTGCCAGAAGTATTTCAACAACAATAGGCAAAACAATAAATGCAAGCATACTTTTTGTTGCTAGTAAGTGTTTCTCATTTTTTTGGGCATTTGTAATTGCAAATTTAAAGTTTCTTTTAGGCTTATGAAATTTCAAACTAATCGTAATTTGTAAGAGTGTTTTGCTCTTGACAGTTGACAACACTTGTGTGTCCATTATTATTATAAAAACCTTTTGCTGCCAGACTCTAGTTCTCTACAATTGACTAAACTTCATCTGCAAAACTTCAACTAAAACCCTATTGAGTATATTCTATACAACATAGAATTCAGACCACTACGATGAAAAAAGAGACAATATATGAAACGAAGAAGACCAATAGGATCATAAATCTAAACATACCTAGCTCCACAACATCTACTCTTAGGTAAAAATCTTGTCCACTTTTGTAGTGTCTCATGTCTCTTAACTCCCCGTACCACATTATGCACCCTCGTCCCATTTCATCAACATATTGATTAGCATACCCTATACAGTTGCAACTCTTTAAACACTCTCTCTCACACTCCTCCAAGCTAATGTTACTGTGAAATGTAGAATTCTTGGCATCTGGAAACTTCACACCTTTCAGCCTCACAAAACCCTCCCTATCACCTTTTCCATAGCCTTCCTTTCCTGTTTCTTGACATTTAAGGTACCAATCCTGAGGATACAACTGTTCAAACCTAGGTAAACAAGAATAATACGCCAATGTATCCTCATTGCAAATTGCATTTGGACCACATCGTGTATACTCATCACACAAATCTCGGAGCATGACCTGGACTATTACCCATCTCTAGCTCTCATGCCATATTAGTCTCTTTATAAGTCCCATTGTCTCTATCACAACTATGGTGAAGATGTTTCCCTTGGTGAAAACTTCAGAAAGATTTCCTCATTGCTCACAAAGGTCATATTGATAATGTCAATCTGGTCAGAGTAATAATCTTTGTGGCCTCCGACTTCTGGCAAGTCATTCAGGATGCGACCATTCCAAGGGCCACTACGCTAGAGTGGAACTAAATTCCTGTACAAAAAGAACTAAGGTATGTTATGAGGGTCAAACCCTAAAGAAAACTCTCTAGAAGCGGGATCATCAGTTGATTGATTTCCATGAAGTCATGATATGATTGAGGCCAGTTTTCTTGTTCCATCCAAATTTCATTCTAAGAAGATATGTGTTTTTAGGATAATCAAAGCTTTGCCATATAATTCTGTCTTCAGCTTCCAAAACTAGATTTTCTAAATCTAAGAGCTTGGCAATGGAGTTACTTGCTGGCATGAAAACATTAGTAGACCAAACAAGGCTGCTCTAACGATCACGATAGACAGCGAGATTTTCGGCTACACCAATCTTGAAAACACTAACAAAGTTATTAATTGGAGTTGCTTTGTTGGCCACCCAAACAACTGTTTGTTCTGAGATTTTGTTGAACCACATTCCAACATAACGAGCTTGAGACTTGCCAGGACTGAAGAACCCCAGTTTGAAGTTTCCATGAGATGATACAAGGCTTCCATTTTCAGCATCAGATACGAATTGTGTTCGGGTTATTGTGTTAAATGCATGACATGAATGGAAGGGTTCGGGTTATTGTGTTAAATGCATGACATGAATGGAAGAGATGGAATATCACAAACAGTGCTGAGATACAAAGAACTCTATCACAACCCGTGGAGATACTGTCTGTCAACAACTTCTATGAGCAGCCATCAATAGTATATACTTGTTTCATGTGATTTCCATGTTTGTTTCCTTAGAAAAAGGCCGACAAGCTAACTTATGTTATTGGTTGCTGATGCGAATTCCAGACTTCCACCAATACACTGAATCCTCAATGTCAAAGACGTGCATGAATTTCCTTTTGGTTCAAAAGATTTAGAAAAAAATTAAAACATATCAATCTTTGATCACTTATATATTCTTATATATGCGTACTAATCAGTAGTGTCGTCTTAAGGACGATTCCAATGCTCGAGAGAATAAAAAAAAGTCATTTTTACTTGTACTACTAAAGAGAATTATCTATTTTAATGCAATACTACTCCTAGCTCCAAAATAAAGACAAATAATTACATTGTAAATCACGGCTGTTCTTTTCAACTTTTTTTGAAGTTCATTTAGGTGAGATGAATATTAGTTTGAAGACATTTCAAGATTTCAAAAACTATAATTTATCAATGCCCTGTTAATAAACATGATCAATGCACTAAATTATTATGATTTTAGTTTTCTGTACATAATGCAGATAATGCAAAATTAGTATAACAAAATAGAGTTTATCAAAACTATTAACCTTAGTTCACGCAAACATATGTGGAAACTTATCAAATGCATTACCTACGTCGTATTTCCAACATCATATGAGAATAAACAAAGGTAAGTTAGGATTATCTCAAGGATAAATCAACTTGACATGACTAAAACTAAAAGATCATATGTTTTTAAAGTTGACATCAAGTTGAATCAGTAGTTTGTCTAGATCTATACAATCAGGATAACTTCTCACATAAAATTGGGAGATAGTTACCTTTCATTAATATGCGAGAAAATTATCTACATAATCTTTAAAATGTGATTGGTGAAAATTGAACCTCAAAAATCTCAATAAATGTTAATGTTGCTGACCATATTTGTTACATACAAAAGTTGTTTGCTAATAGCCTGAATTAATATGTTTATATAAAGATAAATTTGTAAACAATAATGAAAAGAAAATTTGATATAGGGGCCACATACATGATAACAGGTATTGGGCCCAACTAATTTTTTGTAGCCATTTTTAGTCCTAATTCTCCGTGAGGGCAAAGATTGTAGTCTTATTTTTCGTGACCAATTCTTGTTTTGCATATTAAGATCTAAGATTCAACATTGATACTTATTGAAAGTTAACAAGTTGTATTTATGAACAATCATACATATCAGTTGTTAATGTATGTGTAACAAATCGTGCAAACTCGAAATAAAATAGATAATATTAAGTTATGCTTAATATTAATTGTGATTAATTTGCTTGTTGTATATAAAGCTTCATCTGTAACGGATTCATTGTAACTGAATTCATAATCTGTTATCTCATTATTTTCAGATTTAATTTTCTCTCAATTTCTTGTTATTTTCTTGCATTTTCTACTTAATCAAACAATAGACTACCATGGTCTTCGTTTTTTCACTTCAGCTCCCGTGTTCTTCTGTCATCACTAATGTAGAAAATTAACAAGGGGTGATCACAATTTACCGAGTTTCGGCTTTTCACTAAATGTTGGACATCAGGCCCAAGCTCCAAGCCTAATGTAGGATTGTTTAGTGTGCCAAATTGGAGGCAACTTGATAATCGCTAAAAACAAAAATACGTTGTTGATACAAAAGGAAGTCATGGAACTGTATTTAGGGGTATTAATTCATGCTTGCAGTAGATTAATATGCTCCCCTCGTTGATGGAACAATTTTGTTCTTGTAGTAAATGAATTTCTTAGGAGCTGGGAAAAAGAAGTACTGTTTCGAAAATTAGTACTCATTTAGATTATATGGACAAGTCATGAAAGAAATCAATATTGTGATTACCAATGAATGGGTTATACATTTAAGTGTGAACTCCTGATTTGAGATAAAGGATATCCATACTCTAAAATCAATATTTTGTTAAAGAGATTTATATCATTAATTGGTTTTTACTATACATTTTAAACTATCATTTGATTTTATAATTACTATACAATTTGAATCCAGTGGTAACTCATATGTTTCGCTATATATTTTGTTGTCTTTCACACTCAACAATGCAACTTGAATGTACAGCAAAGCTTGTGGAATTGGACATGAGTAAGCCAGGGACAAACCAGCTCTATAATATTCTGATGTATTTTTTATTTTGAAACATTAACATTATTTTCGAATTAATTCCATGCAATTTATGAATCACAGAGAATCGATATTTGCACCCTCTAAAACTATGTGCACACCATTTCCATAAGTTCACCCCATTAAATGAATTATAATTATAAATTATAACCTCTTAAAATAAAATCTATTGGGGGCTATTAATGAAAGGGGTGGACATACCATCTCCGTGGGATGCAAATACTATCACTCTAAATCAAAATTATAAGGTCCAGATCAAGGTCCATTTTATATTTTTATAGGCCCTAAAAGGACCCGCGGCCATTTGAAACTATGAGATGGACTAAGACTTTCATAACATCTAGGTAGGGATAATTGTTTGGGTGGCAATAGAATGTTCTCGTTACACTCATTTACTCTTCACACCCACTTTAAATATTGAAAATTTATTATTTACTTTTTACACCGTTTAAAGTACCAAAACTAACCTTTAAATTATTAATATTACCTTTGATATATCTATAAGAATCACAGCCAATGACTGTGAACTTATTTTGGGCATCAAATGGTGATGGAATTGCCCACATTGAGGGAGGTTTGCTTGACATTATCATCTTTATTGTAGCAGTCTTTTGATACAAGGATCTGGAATTGCAAGAGGCCTTCCGTGGTTATGCTGCTGACCTTGAGATTTGAATTCCAATAAAATGGTTTGGGAAGGCCACAATGATGGTCGTTACAAGTGATTAAGAAAGTTTTATTTAGCTAACAAAATTAGGTTTTGTGCCGGATGGATATGGGATTTCAAGGTCTTCCCATGTAACGGGACAACCGGGCTTGACTCGGGCTAATTGAGTTTAGCGCTGCATTAGTTGCCAGTAACAATAGCATCTCCACCGGAACTACTTGGAGACACATTGCATTCGATCCCATATTTCCAACAACTAAAATCATAGTTACTTCCTCGTATCTTTAGTTTGGCTCGGGTCATAAGATGTACGCAAACGTCCTTTATTTGTAGGTTTCGGATAGTATACAAAGGGGTTATTAATTTTTTGTATCTGTGATTTAATGAAGTTAAATTATATTTATTAAATTATTTTTGTTTGTTCATTTTAAATGGTTAAATTACTTAAAATTACCTAAAAATAACTTTAAAAAACTTTTGACCTGTAACTTAATTGTAAATCACTAAATAATATTTAAAAAAACATTTTAAGTCCACTATCCCAAGATAATACATTTTCAAATTTATACTAATTTTATATTATATAACTTTCTTTTTTCCTCCTAAACACTTATATATTAAAAAAAAAAAATCTTTTAAATGAAAAACACTAAATATATCTCATCCCAAACTTTTTAGAATTGGACTAATATATTTTAATTTACAATTTAAATATTTATTTATTTAGTTACTTTATAATTTAATACAAAGGTCATTTCATATTTGTTTAAATATATAAGTATTATTATTTCTATTGCTATCTCTCTCTTCTCTCTCTTCTTCTTTTTCTTCCTACAACTAGTAACTGTCTCTCTTCTTCTTCTTCCATATCTGGGTTTGAATCATTCGAACCCAGATCTAGGTTTGAATCATTCGAACCCAAAATTAAGTTATTCGAACCCACTTAGGTTGTTTGGGATTGTTTTGGGGTTGATTGTGGATTGTTTTAGGGTATTTTTAGTGATTGAACACTGGGTTTTATTGATTGATTGATGATGATCATTTTTAGTTGGTTATTGATGTTGATTATTTTATTAGATTGATGATGATTTTGGTTGAAGATGAGAGGGAGGAGAGATTAAAGATGATCTCCAATGGAGGTTTTCTAGGATTGGAGATGATTTTCAAGTTCTATAAGTTATTCTTCATTCCCATTTGGTTTGGATCTCCATTGTTGATGTAGCATTAACGACTAAATCTCCACTGGAATTTTTTTTTTTTTTTTTAATATTTCGTTTTGTTTGAAGAAGAATCTTTTTATTTTTTTATTTTTATATATATTTTTATATTTTTTTTTTTTTTTTCTCAAATTAATCTCGACTGTCCATCTTTAGATAACTGGTGGAAATCTAATTAAATTTTTAATTTTTTTTTTCAAATTAATCTCCATTATCCATTTTTAGATGAACGACGGAGTTCAGATTATATTTATTTTTAATTATTTAAAGTTTTTAAAATTTATTTTAAACGAAAAATAAAAAGTAATTTATTGAAGGATAATTTCATCTTTTAATATTTTTTACATGGTCTATCATACCCATTGACGGTCAAACCGATCAATCTGTTAGTCTAGGAGAGGACATTGCAAATAAACCAAAAATGCACCTGTAAATATTAAACTTTCAGGTAGGTTGAGTGTAATTCTCCCTTATTTTTATTATGTTTTTTAATCATATTTTAATTATAAATAAAATATTATTAATATGTATATAATTTTTTTTAAAAATTTGATAAATTATTTATTTTAGTTATTTGTATCATATTAAGTAAAGTTTCATAATAATTAATAGTAAAAAGTATATAAATATTAAATTACTAGTTTTCAGATAATTTTAATTTTAGAAAAAAAGAAAAATAAGTATACAATAGATTCATAGTTAAGGAAAAAAAAAACATGTTACTTAAATTTCAGGTCTTAATCATTATTTTATCTTTAGTAAAATTCAGTATTGTTCAGTTTTTAAACAAAATAACAAACAAACCTAAGTTGAGATAAATTACCTGATATATGAAAAGTACAAGATCATTTGACTTGCCACATCAATGTAATAAACATTAGTACTCATCATAAGAATAGTTGGTGAAAAACTATGACTTATACTCTATAGTGATTAAGATCAAGAACACCATCCCTAAAGTTTCCAATTGTATATGCTGAGTTTGTTTTGATTCTGATTAGTTAAAACAAAATTCATTGATAGGGTTCAAATTGAGTTCTTCATCGAAGTATAATAGTACAAAGTTGTAAACTATCATACATTATCTATAGAAATTAAAGCTACTACAATGGAACAAGTTTAATTCATATTAGATATTTTTTAATTGCAATTCATACAACACCTTGGGGAAGTCTAACAACTTCATTGAGCATTCAATGTTGTAATTGTTAGCTCATTAATAGAATATTTTGTTCTTGGAGTAGATGAATTCATATTATTATTCTTGATGCCAAATGTAGATTTCTTGGGAGGAGGAAGTATTGTTTCGTTGCTTAACATAAAAATTATAGTTGACATGCTTGGCCTGTCTCTTGTGTTATCTTGCACACATAAGAGCCCAACTTGGATGCACCTCAAAACTTCTTTAGTAGGCCAAACATCATTTATGCACGAATCAACTATCTGTAAGGCATTACCATCTTTCCAAAGTTCCCATGTCTCATTTCCACCATCATATGAAAATAAAACAATGTCAAATTTCAACCAATATAATAAATGGAATAAGCACACAGAAGATGGGTAGCAACTTACATATTGTATTAAGTTTGAGTATGGATATTCATTATGGAAAAAGCCCCTGTTCTTCTTGCCACTGATGATCTCTAATAGCATGACTCCAAAACTAAAAACATCTGATTTTATAGAGAAGAGACCGTCTAATGCATATTCCGGTGACATATAACCACTGCAATCAATCGGTAAGTTAGTATTTAATCCTAACCATAAATCCATTTCATTTATATGTCAAGGAGGTAAATTAAGCAATTTAATACAAACTTTCATACAATACACAAAATAATTCAGTTTTACATTCATTGTGTTTTAAGTTGACTTACAAAGTTCCAATAACTCTTTCTGTATTTGCTTGAGTTTGATCCCTTCCAAATATTCTTGCTGTACCAAAATCTGAAATTTTGGGTTTCATTTCTTCATCTAGAAGAATATTACTAGTTTTGAGATCTCTATGAATAATTTTTAATCTTGAATCTTGATGAAGATAAAGGATTCCACGAGCAATTCCTAAAATTATATCGAAGCGTGTTTTCCAATTCAGAAGTAACTTTCTTGATTCATCTGATTCAATTACATTGCATCATATATAACAAATATTAGAGTAGTCATAGAAGCAATATAAGGATAAAAAGAGGAAAACTAAGGACTAACCGTACCAAAAATGAAGTAGTCCAAACTTTTGTTCGGCATAAATTCATAAATTAAAATCTTCTCTTCTTTCTCTATACAGTAACCCAAAAGTCTTACAAGATTTCTATGTTGGAGTTTTGCAATCAATAAAACCTCATTTTTGAATTCCAAGATTCCTTGTCCTGAATTCATTGATAATCTTTTGACAGCTATTTCTTGTCCATTAGATAATTGACCCTGAAAATCAATTTGAATTATTCTAATATTAGTTCCCTAAAGTTAACAATAGTGCTTTTAACATGCTTTTTTTCTCCTTGTGCTTTTGACACTAGCTCTAGAATTTGAACTCATAGATTAGATAAATTCCTTTTTGTAAGCTTCTTACAAGGCTCTTTCCATGAAAGGGCCAAGGGCAGAACATAATTGCTATAGAATATAGAGAAATTACCTTGTAAACAGGGCCAAACCCTCCTCGTCCAAGCTTATTTTTCGAGGAAAAATGATTTGTTGCAGCTATCAAAGTATTTAGTTCAAATAATGTCAATTCTATATCACCACCACTATTTGGAGAATCTGTATGGTTAGACAAACCACTTGCTGAATCCAAAACTATTTTTTGACGAATCTGTTGTTTCCGCTTTTGCCCTGTATTAAGTTTTTTTTTTTTTTTTTTTTTTTGGGTCGCACACATACAGAAGGAGCAATCAGCCAACATTCTTAGATATTTTCATGTCCATGTGTTTTTTAGGAAGCAGAAACAGCAAATTGCACCAATGTAGTGAAGGTAGACTAATGAATTTGAGCAACATGAGAAGAACTTAAGACTTTAGCGACTATAATTGATAAAGACATATAGTTATGAGTACTTTGAATTACCTTTCCTCTCTGCATTCCTTCTCCACAAGTAGTAAAAGCATAGGACTGCTAGAAGTATTTCAACAACAATAGGCACAACAATAAATACAAGCGTACTTTTCTTTGCTAGTAAGTGTTTTGCATTTTTTTGGGCATCTGCAGCTGCATATTTAAAATATCTTTTAGGCTCGTGAAATTTCAAATTGATCTTAATTTGTAAGAGCCTTTTGCTCCTGACATTTGACAAAACTTGTGGTGTCAACTATTGTTATTAAAACCTTTTACCACCAGACTCTGGTTCTCTACAATTGACTAAACTTCATTTGAGAAACTTCAGCTGTTAAGTTTATCATATACAGCATAGAATTCAGGCCACAATTATGAAAAAAGAGATAGTTGATGAAAATATGAAAATGAATAGAATCATAAATCTATACATACCTAGCTCCACAGCATTTACTCTTAGGTAAAAATCTTGTCCAGTTTTGTAGTGTCTCATGTCTCTTAACTCATTGTACCACGTTATGCACCCTCGTCTCATTTCATCAACATATTGATTAGCGTACCCTGTACAGTTACAACTCTTTAAACACTTTCTCTCACACTCTTCCAAGCTAATGTTTCTGTGAAATGTAGAATGCCTGGCATCTGGAAACTTCACACCTTCCAGCCTCACAAAACCCTCCCTATTACCTTTTCCACAGCCTTCCTTTCTTGTTTCCTGACATTGAAGGTTCCAATCCTGAGGATCCAATTGTTCAAACCCAGGCAAACAAGAACAATGCGCCAACGTATCCTCATTGCAAATTGCATTTGGACCACATCGCATATACTCCTCACACATACCCGGGACCAAGACGTTGAGTTCTACGCATCTTTGGCTCTCCTGCCATATCAGTCTCTTCACAAGTCCCATTGTCTCGAGAACAACTATGGAGGAGACGGTGCTCTTTCTTGGTGAAAATTTTAGATAGATTTCCTCCTTATTGCTAACATATGTGATATTGAGATAATAAAACGCGTCAGAGTAATTTTCTTTCGTGTATTCAATATATGGCAAGCCATTCAGGATGTGACCATTCCAAGGGCCACTACGCCAGAGTGGAACTGAATTCTTATACAAGAAGAATTGAGGTATGCTACGAGGGTTAATCCCGAAAGAAAACTCTCCAGGAGTGGGATCATCAATTGACTTCCATGAAGTAAAGATACGGTTGAGGCCAGTTTTCCTGTTCCATCCAAGTTTCATACCAGGAAGATACGTATCTGTAGGATAGTCAAAGCTTTGCCACATAATAGTTTCTTCAGCTACCAGAATCAGATTTCCTGAATCTAAGAGCTTGGCGGTGGAGGTACCTGTTGGCACGGAAACATTGGTAGACCAAATAGGACTGCTCTGATTACAACAAAAGACAGCAAGATTTCCATCTTTACCAATCTTGAAAACACCAGCAGAGTTCTTAATTGGAGTTGCTCTGTTGGCCACCCACACAACCCTTTGTTTAGAGATTTTATTGAACCAAATTCCAACATAACGAGCTTGAGACTTGCCAGGACTGAAGAACCCCAGTTTGAAGTTTCCATCAGACGATACAAGGCTTCCATTTTCAGTATCATATATGAACTGGGTTCGGGTTATTATGTCCAACGCATGAGATGAACAGAAGAGAAGGAGTATCACAAACAGTGTTGAGATACGAAGAGCTTTATTACAACCCATGTAGATATTATCTGTCAACAACTTCAATGAGCGGCCATCAATAGTATATACTTGTTTCGTGTGATTTCCATGTTTCTTCCCTTAAAAAAAGGTCACAAGCTAAAGTTATTGGTTGTTGATGTGATTTCCAGACTGCCACCAATACACAAAATCCTCAACAGTCAAAGACATGTTTATGAAATTGACTTTTGGGAGATCATTGAATGTATGGAATTGATTTTCATACATTAAAATTGGTATGCGAAAGCATTGGAATTAGCTAATAACATTAAAATTGAAGTTTAAAATCAGTCCAATTGAAAGAAAATGAAAGTTTTAAAAAAGTTTAATAGGTTTAATTGGAGACAATGGTGTTCTAAAAACATATTTATTTATTTTTTTAAATCTTTTCTAAATATATATAATATTAAATAATATTTTTCTCAAAATACAATAAAATAGTCTTTCTTAAAACACCAAATCATATTATTTAAAACATTCTAAAATTTTTGTAATAATAATTCAAATTGAAAATAAAAAATTCTTACTGAAATTCTAATAAGTATATATATACGAATTCGAAATAAACTTTTATTTCAATCATAAAACATAATTTATAATCTATAAAATCAATTAACTCAATTAATTATTTACTTGAAGTAAATAATAAAATCTGAAATATAAATAAACAAAACTCAATCAATTTAATTAAAAATAAAACTATTCACTCACATAATTTGGTTGCTTATTTTTTGTTCTAAAGTGAGTTCCTTTTTATTTTCTCATCGTTTTATATCTATTCTAAAATCATATAAATTTCATAAATTTAAAATTTATAAAAAATAAAAGAAATTTCTAAAATTCAAATTCTATTAAAATAAACTTACTTATCTCTATAAATCAGACACTCGAGTATTTTTCTTGTCTTCTCCCCTTTCTTCTCATCTTTTCACGCCATTTTTTCCCTTCTTCCTTCTACTGCTGCCCAGTTTTGCTCTTTCTAATCTCCTTATTCGCTTCTAATTGCACCAATATATATACACGAACAAGAGAAAAGCCACCGCCTCATGTACAATCACTTATTTTATTTTATTTTATTTTATTTTCAATGGCCCACCACCGTTAACTTTTATACATATATATTTTTTCAAGCGGGTATAGCCCACCAACTTTTATATATTATTATTATTACTATTATTATTATTATTATATTTATTATTATTTAAAAATATCACCCGTCATATGATAGTTTCTTGCCAACATATAAAAATTTTCATTTTATCCCTATGACTTTTTTTTTATTTAATCTAATTTTCTTATTTTTTTTAAAAATATCCTTCAATAGATTATTTATCTATAAATTTCTATACTTTTAAAGTTGAAATTGAACTAAATTAATAATAATAAATTGAATTTCAATTAATCTCTTAGATCCAATTAGATTGAGGCTTTACAATTCATCCCCTCTTATAAAATTTTATTCTTAAAATTTATGAGTCATCTCAACTGAAGTTATCTTATTTTAAAACTGTTGCTTTTATCATTATTATAATTATTATTTTTGCTTCTACTGCTGCCTGGTTCTGCTCTTTTTAATCTCCCTATTCACTTCAAATTGCACTAATATATATACACAAACAAGAGAAAAGCCACCGCCTTATGTACAGCCACTTATTCTTTCTTTTTTTTTTTTTCCAATGACCCACCACCATTAACTTACATATATATATATATATATATATATTTCAAATAGCCCACCACTAACATTTATATATATTATTATAATATTTATTATTACTTAAAAATATAACCACCGTATGATATTTTCTTGCCAACAAATGAAAATTTTCATGTTACCCCTATAACTCTTTTCCTTTTAATTCAACTTTCTTAATTTCTTTTAAAAATATCATCTAATAGATTATTTATCCACAAACATTTATACTTTTAAAATTGGAACTGGATCAAATTAATAATAATAAAATAGATTTTGATTAATCTTTTGAATCCAATCAGATTGGAGTCTTACATGTTGGTCTAATTTAGGACTCACACATGTGTAGCCTGTTTGACCGTTAGAGGGGAAGATACAGCCCTTGTGTTTTGCAAATATTTTTATTTTCCTTTCAAATATTAAACTATTTCTGTATACAAATATACATAATATTGAATAATATTTTTCTCAAAACATAAACATTCTTTCTTAGAACATAACACATAATTTCTAAAAATATTCTAAGTGTTTCTTATGACAAAGTCAAGCTAAAAACATAAAATTTCAATTGAAAAATTTAATACATATGCGTATATATGAATACACAATAAATTTCATTTCAATCATAAAACATAATTTATAATCTATGAAATCAATTAACTAAACAAATAATTTATTTTCAATAAATAATAAAAACTGAAATATAAATAAATATAATTCAATCAATTTAATTAAAATAAAATTATCCACTCAGAAGCCCTTTTCTTAAATCAGGATCTAAAATGATTTCCCCATCAATTTTCTTATAAGCTTGGATCCATTATAAAATCACATAAAACTCAATTTAGAACTTATAAAAAAATTAACTAATTTTCTTAAACCTAAATCTCATTGAAATAAAATTATTTGTCTAGATAATTAAGCACCCAAATATTTAGTTCACACTTTTGGAATTTTATTCATATTTTTCTTCTCTCCCCTCCTCTTCTTTTCCTTCTTTTTTCTTTTCTTTTGTCGGCTTCACCCTATTTTCTTTTATTTTTCTTATGCCGTCTAGTTTCAGCTAAATTGATTTTTGGTTGCTTCTAATAATATAATACATCCAACCATCACACGCCTCTCTCTTTAATTTATTCTAGCACCAATCTTTGTTTGACTCTTGCTTCATCATATCAATGCCACGTGTCCTTGCCTTTATTCTCAAGCAAATCCACAGCCTCTCATCTCTTTTTTTGTCTTTTATGTTATTCATTCATGATACAATAACATTTATCTCATTTATATATTAAAATATTTGCCAACATCATTTTCTTGGTTTAGAAATTGGCCCAAGTCCACTAACCCACTTTCCATGCCACTAATTTGTCTCTTTTGAAAGAACTTTTCTTTGCTTTTGCTTTTGCTTTTATCTATCTTTTTGTCGACCAACAATCTATTTTGTCCTTTTCCACTTTCATTTGTTTTTTCTTATTTCTAACATGATTTCATTTTTGCTTAGCACCTCACGTGTTCTTTCCTTACACGACCACCAATTCCACAATATATGAACTTTTGTCCAATTACCTATATTATTATTAACCTTGGGCTACAATTGGGCTTACACTTAAATTGGGCCTATTTATTGATTCTTACTTTGAAATCAATTTGTTTTCTGGGTTCGTTTGAATTCAGTCCTTACAAATCATCTTCCCTTATAAAATTTCATCATCGAAATTTATGTATCAACTCCATGTGAGGATATCTCACTCTAAAGCCGTTGCTTTGATTTCCTCATAAATAACCATAATAATTCTATTCTTAATCATTCTCTAAATTTCCTTATTTGTAAGATTGTATATTCAACACTATAACAATTCATACTATACAGCCAACCATTTAATAAAACTCTTCAATAATCATAATCGTACTCTGATTGAAGGTTCTATAATTTCCTTATATACACAAAATACTATATTCAAAACCATAATAATTAGCACCTATATAGACAATCATCAAACAAAACTCTTTAAATAGATTCTCATCAATAATCATACTCATACATTTCTAAATAATCACACCTACCACTATTATGAATAATAATCATTTTCTTTTTTTCATCACTTCTAATAATAAACAAAACTTAATAAATCATTATCTATAACGCTTACATTTCATGAAATCTTAAGCTTCGAATAATGAATCAATATCCACCAATGAACTATTAATCACACATTTTTATCATTTTCTATCCATACTTTTTAGAAGTCGATAAATCATTCCAGATCATATCATATGACACCAATGCCGTATCACATTTACATAAATCTCATTTAATTATCTGCAAGTTTAAATCTACTATTTCATAACTTAATTTCAAACTTAATATGCACCAATTTTCTCAAACAAAAGACTTAAGACTATAATTTTGTTGTGCAACTTTGATACCTAACTAAAGTGCATCTACTCACTCCATTAATTACACTACAAACAATACAAAAGATTTAAGAATATACCTTCGCTGTGCAACTTTCATATGCGACTAAAGTGCCTCTACTCACTCCATTATTAACACCACAAACAATTACAAAATTTTACAAACCTTTCAAGAGTTAATATGAAACTCTATTCAACACTCCAGAGTTTCATTCGTCAAAAGCTCCAAGTCATAAATATTCAAAGATATCATATATAATTCATATCATCATCCAATTATAAATCATAAATATCTACAAGTAATAGTTCCAAATTCCAATATATCGAAAACAATCTTTATTGAAAGCTATTTTAGTCCCAATTCACTATAGGAGATTAATAATATGCATTATTTCCTCTTTTAATATGACAAATTTCTATAGTGATATAAAAATTATTCATTATAATTTTCCTGGAACTTTACCACTTTTTCACCCAAATGAGTATAAAATAACCAATCAAATTATATTTCAAGGAACCTCGAGCTAGGAATATTCACTAATTAAAATAAATGTGCCGACACCAATACAAATAAATGTCTATATCAAATTCATCAAGAATAAAAATAAAATTCTACCAAAAATATTTTGAACCACTAAACTTGATTAAAATCTACCAAAATTATATTCAGGACATAATCTCGTTTGAATCCATAAACTACCTTATACTGACAAATAGATTCAAAATCAACACTTAAATGCAGAATATTATATAATGATTAACATTTAACTCTCAAAACCTTTATGAGGAAGACTTAAACCCTTAAATTTCATCTCTATTTCAAAAATAAGGAATTATGTCTATTTATAACAACTCAATCTCATCTTATATGTCATATCCACAAACTTTTATGCTTCAAATGTCAACATTCCAAACTCTACGCTTTGTGTTGAATAATAATCAAACAAAATAACACCATATTTATTCTACTTGATTAAAACATAAGATCATACCATCTAAACACATCAAAACTAAATCACCAAATACTCATATCAACTCTTAATCCACAAACAATTCAAATGTAATGAACAACCACAACTTCTAGGTATATTTACTAAGTACCCAATCAATATATTTATCACCACAATATTTATATTCCAATAATTAATATCCAAATAGTCGGAATGCTAGACAATCTAATGAATCTCTTATAACTATCATGCAGCATCTTTATGTACACTAAACTACATATACTAACCCAGATCTTCAACAGGTTTTATGTGAGAATGGCCACAATGATGCATGATTAAACTATATGTTTATCTTTAACAAAATGAAAATTAAATGCTTTGTGACAAGATGAGTATCTGAATCTAAAACCATTGCTCTGATACTAAGTTGACAGGACCTATCCTGACTCCTCTCTTGAGTCCAAGAGAATCCTATGAAAACTAAGGTTTTTTTTTTTTTTTTTCCTCTTAATTGAAATTTGGTTTTACTAAAAATTGTTTAGAAAAATCATTGTAAATCTGATAATCACTTTATAAAATTTAATATGGATAAATCTTAAATATGTATATTTCGTGTTGGACCCTAAACTATATAATCAAAATATTTATTAAATATTTGAAAAAAAATATTTCATTTGTAAAACTATTCTAGAAACACATTTACAAAATCTAGTCAACTAAAAATAATATACATTGATGCAAAGATGTTTCTACTAAAATAATAATAATGCATTTTGTTATCACCATGTGGCTCTTCTCACGATCTACAATAATTTACATAAACCTGTGGTAGATACCTAAAAAATTGGTTTACAAAGGGAAAGATAACGCTCAATGAGTGAATATAACTTTTCTAAAAATAGTTTTAAATAAACCATAACATATTTTCGGTAACTTTATAAAATATATTTTGTAACTATTGTCTATAAAATGTTTCTTAAATCTCTTTCTGTAAAATTGGTGTTCTGTAAATCTCTTTCTTTACTAATCAAACACAATATATAACATCTATAATCTAAAAATTCACACTAACTAGTACTCAAGAAAATTTATCACACGTGGTAGAGATACTCAATACACATACAGACGGAGGGAATAACATCTGTTATAAATATACTTGACAACTCAATGACTCTCCTGACAACTCAATAACTCTTCTGACATCTATTATACACATGTTGGGCGAATCTAGGACTCACACATGTGTAACTTGTCTGATCATTAAAAGGAAGACTACAATCTTGATGCTCTAAAAATATTTTTATTTTCTTTTCAAATCTTAAACCATTTCTGTATACAAATATACATAATATCGAATAATACTTTTCTTAAAACATAAACAAATATTCTTTCTCAGAATAAAACATATAATTTTCAAAAATATTTATAAGCGTCTCTTATAATAAATTCATGCTAAAAACATAAAATTCTGATTGAAAAATCTAATACATATGCATATATACGAATATACAATAAATTCTCATTTCAATCATAAAATATAATTTGTAATCCATAAAATCAATTAACTAAACAAATAATTTATTTCCAATAAATAATAAAACCCACAATATAAATAAACATAATTCAATCAATTTAATTAAAATAAAACTATCCACTCAAATAACCCCTTTGCTTAAATCGGGGTCTAAAACGATTTCCCATCAATTTCTTCATAAGTTTAGATCCACCCTAAAATCATATAAAACTCAATTTAAAACTTATGAAAAAATTAACTGATTTCCTTAAATCCAATCTCATTGAAATAAAATTATTTATCTAGATAATTAAGCACCCAAATATTTCGTTCATGCTTCCAGAATTTTCTTCCGATTTTTCTTCGCTATCTTCCTCTACTTTTCCTCCTTCTTTCTTTCCTTTTCTCGACTTCACCCTATTTTCTTTTATTTTTCTTATGCTACCTAGTTTTAATTGAATTGGCATTTGGTTACTTCTAATAATACATATACATCCAACCGCTGCACATCTCTCTATTTAATTTATTCTAACACAATCTTTGTTTGACTCTTGTTTCATCATATCAACGCCACATGTCTTTCTCTTTATTTGTCAAGCTAATCCACAAACTCTCATCTCTCTTTTTGTCTTTTATGCTATTTATTCATGGTACAATTGCATGACACTTGTTTCCTTTATATATTAAAATATTTGCCACCTTCACTTTCTTTACTTGGTTTAGGAATTGACCCATGTATTTCTTTTCTTAATAGTCCACTAGCCACTATCCATGCTACCAATTTGTCTCTTTTGAAAGAACTTTTCTTTGCTTTTGCTTTTATCCATCTTTCTTTCATCCAACAAATTATTTTGTCCTTTTCCACTTTTTTTTTCCCTTATTTCTTATATGCTAACTTGATTTCATTTTTGCTTAGCACCCCACGTGTTCTTTCCTTGCACAGCCATTAATTCTGCAATATATGGACTTTTGTTCAAATTACCTATATTATTATTAAACTTGGGCTACAATTGAGCTTACACTTAAATTGGACATGTTTATTAATTCTTATTTTGAACTCAATTTATTTTCTAGGTTCGATTGGATTCAATCACTAATTGAGTTTACTGCTACACTAGCTGCCATCAACAGTAGCATCTCCACCATAACTACTCGGAGACACTTTGCATTCAATCTCATATTTCCAACAACTAAAATCATGGTTAGTTTCAAAATGAAAAAAAAGAAAAAAAGAATCTTGGTGTATTGTTCTTCTCTATTGATGTCATTCTTTTACATAATTACTTCAAAGCACCAATCTATAAGCTTGTCAAAATTTGTAAGAGGTATTTTAAATAATATTAGATAAAAATATTTTTTTAATAATAATAATAATAATAATAATGTTATTATTTAAAAGATGGGTGTAGCAAGAACATTTTTTAGCGGCTAATTGTTTTGGTGACAGGCATTAGTTAATAAGAATTTCGAAAATGTACAACTTTATTTTCATGCATTTGTTAAGTTATTGAATGGTGAGCTTTGGTGAATAAATAGATTTTATTGAGTTGTTTTTTTTTTTTTTTCTTTGAAACAAAGCCATGTAGAGACTTACATTGTTATTTGCAAATGGTTTCAAAAGATTCAAATTTCAATTAGATAAAGATAACTTTTACTAGATTCCTTTGATTTCAGGAGAGAACTCTAAAAGGGTTCTGTTAATAACTTCAGTAAATAGACAAATGAGAAATATTTATATAATTTCGATGGTCAGTGGTTTTTAACTTTAAATTATTAGAATCATCCAATCAAACTTATCCATTTCATATAATAGGACCCATCTCGACTCCTATCTCGAGTCCAGGAGGATCTTGTAAAAACTAAGGTCTTCTTGATTAAAATCTGTATTTACTGAAAATTCTTTCAAATAATCATCATAATTATGATAATCACTTTAATTGAAATGTAAGTTAAACAATCTAAAATCATTTAAAGAAACTATTTTAACTATAAAAATATTCTAAAAACATACTTATTGAAATCTGATTAATTAAAAATAATATACACTGATGCAAAATTTGTTTTTCATCATGTGACCCTTATCACGATATGCAATAATTTGTACGAACCTACAGCGAATACTTGAGAAAATGGTTTTATAAAAGAGTGAGCACCACATCTAGTGAGTGGATATAAATTTTTCTAAAATATTTTTAAAGAAAACAAAAAAAATTATCATTGGTAGAAAGAAACAATTTCAATGATTCATAAACAATTATATCTCAAAACAAAATTGAATATGAATCTCATATAATTATAAAATGGTAAACTTCTGTATAAATTATGTTTATAAATTTAATAATATAAACTGTGAAAAACAATAATTTGTAAAATTTGTTTGAATTCTACTTTCTGTAAATCTGATATTCTATAAATCTCGTTCTGTATAGAATAAATTTTATATGTGATATTTGAAATCTAGAAATCTACACCAAACTAGTACCCAAGAGAATTTGTCATACGTGGTGAAGATACTCAACACATACGTAGAGGTTAGAGATAACATCTATCATCCACATATTAGGTGACTCAATGACTCTCTTTCAAAACTCCAATGACCTTTTTGACTTTTACGTAACATGTGGTAGGCAACTATCTCAATTTTACTCACGGGATGCCAATCTGACCGTTAGAGGGGAGAGTTAACTTTGGTGTTTTACAAACATTTTTGCAAGTAAAATGACGGGACCCTTCTTAAATCCCTTTTCTAGACCCGAGAAAGACCCTGTAGCACCTCGAAAGACCCTATAGCACCTCGAAAGAATTCCCACGAACCCTATACTCAGCCCAGAGGAACCCTGTCAGGGCATCGGAAAATCATTTAGCTAGATCTTTTAACTTCTTTTACAAGGTGACAATGATAATAATTTTTTGTTTTTTAATAAAAATTTCGACAGCATACCGTTTGTTTTCTAAACTATGCCACTTTGCAAGTTCGAATACAATTTATAAAAACACTTCTATGAAATCAATTTCTCAACTCCCAGAGCCTCCGACTCTTTTCTCACAACACAACCACAAACAAGTAAATAAAATCTGAAAATTAAATTTCATAAAACTTTAATAAAACATTTTTAACTAATGTATTCACTATTTCTTTAAAATATTTACAACTATATATATATTTATGTTATCAAAATAAAAAATATATATATGTAGTAGGTGTTGTCTTATTCGTCCGCCTGTACGTTTGACTGAACCTCGTCAGCTGGATGACTAGCTCCTGTGCCTGTGGAAGTATTTTTAAGAAAAACATTTAAAGAAGAATATGAGTATAACTCAGTGAGTGGTATAATTTATATAAACTAAAACTCATTTTTGGATAAAATATTCTCCTAAAGACAGTTTTTAAAACTAAAATGTTTTCTAAAGTTTTTTCTAAAACAGTTTCTGAAATCTTTTCTTAAAATCTTTTTTAATGCTCGTCTACATGGTAACCCAGAGCATATCTACTGACAGGACCCGACCCGGAGTCCCTCAAATGGACCTAGCGGTCCTACCGGGCACCCCACGAGACCCTTCTGAAGTCCATCTATTAAGACCCAAAAAGGATGTCATAGGGCGAACCCGTATCCATAAATAACTTGGCTAAATCAGAAAACCATCTAATTTAAAATTTCATTTCAACATCCAAACAAATCATATTGGAATTAAAAACATCATCATGAAAGTGCACAGATCTAAAATAGACAAATCGTAATGGTTATATAAAAATTTTACAAAATATTATGTGAATTTCAAAAATATCCATGTTAACAAAACTACTAATATCATTAGGAGCACAATGTTCGCAAAACAAACAATACAGCGTCATCGGTCGTCTGACCCTACCTAGCTTTATTGCGGCGGACTGGTACCGTGATTTCTTGTACCTGCACCTAGGAGGTTTTAAAACATAAAACAAAAAGGGGGTGTAAGCTATAAAGCCTAGTGAGTACGAGCGTTCGATTCAAATTGAGTTTTATAAAATACCTCCTGAAAACATTTTTCTAAAAAAAAATTTGTTTTTTTCAAAAACTTGAGTTTTATAAATTTTCTTTAATATTTCAAAAATTTTTTCTAAAATGATTTATTTCTAAAATCTGCTTTTCAATGAAATGATGCTCGTACTAAAATTTGTACTAATGGGAACCCAAGGAATGCTATAACCATATGAACGGGTAGACCAGCTCCGCTCAGTGTGGGAGGTCACGTGGTGGAATAGCTATTATTGCACACCGCGACAAAGCTACAAAGACACCTTGCTATTGTGTGGCAAAACTATCATCACACACGGCAAGCGCGACAATACCTCACAATATAGAAGGCGACTCAACAGACATGACAGACTCTATCCCCCCAATGTTAGCAGGACTAACCCTTCCAATACTTGCCCTACACTGTGAGGTATATCGGCCGGGTCTAATACTAGAAGGTCTATATACTAATAAGCTTGAGTTGTTCCATTAGTCACTAAAAATCTTTACTCTTTTTTTTTTTTTTCAAGTAGGCTAAAATCTCATGCTAAATACAAACTGTTGATAAAATCTCATGCTAAATACGAGTTGTTGATAGGCTAAAAATAATTTATGAAAATTTATATAATAATCAAAGAAGTATCTAAAAAGCATTTAACATAAAATATATTTTCACACTCACAGCTTGCTGTTCTATTCACTTGCCCAAAGCTTCCACGAGCTCGTCAACGATCTCCCCTTTCAGCTTATAGTCACCTACACTTATTCACAAACGAAACCTTCACTTAGCTAGTTAAATTATTATCTTCTAACTCTTAATCCATCCGAGCTGCTAAGGATTGCAATACTGTCAGTCCAGCTCGAGTTGCGAGCTCGCACCTCAGCTCGCTCAACTCGCACCTTCAGCGAGCTCATACTCTGCCCGAGTCAACTTGAGCTGAGAGCACCAGATCCTAGCGAGCTCGTTCAGCTCACTCCCTAAGCGAGCTGAGATCTTCGAGCTCAGGTCGCACCTCACATCTCTTAGCTCGCTCTTACGAGCTACAGCATTAGGCCAGCACGGCCAGGCACCCCTGATGAGCTGCAACCTCACTTAGCTCCTTTTGCGAGCTCCTACCTGACACAACTCAGCTCACACTCCCACACTAGATCAACGTATCATTAGTTCTTCACCAAAACTCAGGTCGCGACCTTATCAGGTTTAGCAACGCAAACTGAATCATCCCAAAATCAAACTTAAACTACCACAAATTAAAGTCATTCTCAGCTATTTCACTTACTAGACCTGTGCTCCACCTTTTTGCTTCACTTCCTAGCTCACTTTTAGCTTCATCCACCAGATCTACATATCAGAACTCTAGTTAAACATCTGCACACCAGAAGTTGTTCTCGACAACTTCTTACCAGCTTAAGATCATATAAAAAATCATTTATTTTCCATTAAATCTTACCAAATCTGGTTCCTCACCTTCCAAATCAGCTTAATCTCCCTTAAAATGGCAAAAATCAACTTGGAGCAGCTATAGATCTGCTCTTCTTCCTTCTCCGGCAATAGCTCTCTCTTTCTCCTTCTCTTTTCCAGATTTTTTTTCTACTGAAACACACACCACACACCTACATTTATAGGCGTGGGTTAAGCCTAATTTCACCCTTAAACTTATTTAAAATTACGCTTTTACCAGATTCTAGAGAATTCTTCATTTTTTCCCAATGTCCTTGTCATTTCCTTATTTTTTACAATTTTGCCATTCTTATAAAATCTTCTTATTTTTACCATTTTATCCTCAACTTTAAATATTTAATCTTTCTCCTAACCATTTTGGAAACTCTATAAAAATTAAATTACACTTCCAAATTCTCTAAAAATCCTTTTTATTATTCTATAAATAAATTTTTATCTCATCTCATATATGGATACAATACAACTTGGGAGAGGGCGTTATATCTACTCTTGGTGTTGTAGCATATAAAATCTAGCTAACCACTAGGAGTGGGAATCTACCATGTGTAGTCACTAAAAGCGGGCCCACGTTGCGAACCGACTACACGACCTTATACATGCATATGGATCACTCATACCTCGCTCACACAAGAGTTGACTAGACTCAAATCTCACTGACTGACTTTCTCTCATCTACCGTATCACGCATAGGACATTCGGCTGGGTACTAAACTGGGGCTAGGGTAAACCATAGACTATTAAAATATTTTTTTCTTAATACACTAAAATATTCTAAATTTCAAGATAGTAAGCCTAAAATCTTTAATTCTAGCATATTCTCATATACATAAATAATAAACTAAAATCTTTATGCTAAAATTATAATATAAATTCAATTAATAAATGAATAACTATTTATAATAAATTCTTTTAACTTTAAATAAACTTTAATAAAATATAAACTTTAAAAATGCGTAGTTCCACTCACAACACGTCCTCGAATAGAATCCGATCCTCCTTCGTATGTCTCCGGAACTCTCCGCTTTTATCCTAAAATATCAAATATTTTGGGTATTTCACTAGCCTCTGAAAAATTTTTCTTTCTATCATTTGATTTGAGTTCTTGCTTAATCTATAAACATAAAAATATACTAATAGGCTGCATGATATCTCATAAAATCATTTATAAACTAAAATAAGTAATGGAAATTTATAAAATGTTTGTAAAGTAAACTAAAATATATTCAATATTGATAAAAACATTTTCACACTCACTGTTTGCTTCTCAATTCACTAATAATCACTCTCTGCGCCCTCCTTCGGCTCGCTGCATCACCTACACTTAATACAAATGATATTTCTGCTTAGCATGTATAGGTATAACAACATCTCAATTCCAAGTAAATTCAATTTTTGATATAACTTATAATCCCCTTTAAGAGATAACGAACTACACATTGCCTAGTCCAAATCGAGGTACAACCTCTGACCAGCTTGTCTAGCTTTCGCTTTCTGCAAGCTACTACCTTTTTCTAGCTCAGCTCAATTTGCAAGCACTACCCTGCTCTTCTATTGCGAGCTGTTGCCTGTATCCAGCTCGCTCTTTGTGAGCTACTGTCCTAGTCTAGCCCTATCAGACATTATAACAGGCCGTGACCTTACTTAGCCACCCTGGCGAGCTACCACTCTAGCCTAGATTGGACAGGCGCTGAAAAGGCTATAAGCATCGCCCAGCTCGCTATTTGTGAGCTCGCGCTTTAGTCCAACTCGCCTCTACACACGCGTACTAAATTATAACATTTCTTTTCCAAGCACTAACACATCCTGACCTTATCAAATTTCACATAAAACCAGATCATAACCACAATGGGTTTTGCGACAAAATTTACATTCTAAACCACAATCAAACTACTACACTCAACACATGTCTCAGCTACTTCATTTACCAAATTTCTCCTTGATCTCTTGCATTGCTTTCCACCTGCTTGCTACTCCAAATCACTAAATCTAAGCATAAAAATCTCGATAACATCAGGTGTAGTCCATGGACTATTCTTCACATATTTTTCATTAAAAGAACACCATAAAAACTAAATCTTACCACCTGATTCTTACCAGATCTGGCTTGATAATTCTCCTCAACTTGTTTTTCACTTCTTTAAGGCTTGAAATATTTTCAAAATGGTAGAAAAACAACCGAGAAAATTGTTATTCCACCTCTACTTGATCTGCCAACAACTTCCTCTCTCCTCTTTAGATTTTTTTTTTCTTTTCCTCAACTCTTTCTCTCTCTCTCCTACTTTCACAGCAACACTCACTACACACATATATATATAGGCGTGGGTCAAGTTTAACAAACCCTTAGACTTTTTTAAATTTACAAGTTGACCATTCTCTAGATAATTCTTTACTTTCCCATAATATCCTTGACATCTCACTTTATTTAAAATTTTGCTACTCTCTAGAAAAATCTTCTATTCCATCAATTTCTCTTTAGACTTTTATAATCCAAATTTACTTCCAATCCTTCTGGAAATTCTACAAAAATTTAATTTCACTTCTGAGCACTTTATAATTCCTTTATTATTTCACAAAGTGAGTGTATATTGGTACAATACCTGATTCAGTACATATGTACAGTAGTAAAATTGGAAAGAAGTGTTACAAGATTAGTAGTATTGAAATGTGTTGATGGCAAGGAGTTTGTATTATATGTCCTAGTGCTTAAGTTCGATTCCTATCTTTGTGAAAACTTAGCCTTTTGTTTCAATTTTTTTTTTTCCAAAAATGTGCATAGTGTGGTAATGGGGTTTGAACCCTAATTCAAAAGCTCATGCTATAATGACTCTAACCAAGCAAGCTAAGCTACAAATTTGATACAATTTGACTTTGGTAGTTCACAAACTATGAACAGTTTGTAATTATATTAAACTATTTTTCTTATCCCAAACTACATCATGTTTACACGAACTACTAACTATTTTTTTTTAATTTTTTAATTTTTTTGATATCTCTCACATCTCATTCATTATTTGGTGAATATTGTAGATTTATTTAAAGAAATTATCAAATGTTTATATTATTTGAAAGTAGATTGAAGTTATTTTAATAAACTGTTTTTATTTTTATTTTTTTTTAAATTTATGTTGTTCAAATGAGGTGGTGTGACTAACATTTAAAAGTAGATTAAATGTTAAATGATTGGTTTTATTTTAACATTTAATTTAACGTTAGATTGGAAAAAATATTTTGGAACTTCTTTTATTCTTTACCAATAACTTAATTTTTGAAATAAATATTATTTATTTATGAATAAATATATATATTTAATAAATGTATTAATTCAAATCTTGAACATTATTCATGAGTCCTATCTAACTAATTTTTTGGGTCCACCATTGTACCAAGGGTTGTTTATTTGTTTATTGTTTTGTTTTTGTTTTTGTTTTTAATGATTTATTAGAGTTGAATTACATATATTGAATTATTTTTAATTGTTTTTTTTAAGCAATCAAACCACTTAAAAATTATCTAAAAACAACATAAAAAAAATTCTTGACTTATAACTTAATTGGATTACTATAGTTCAATTTACAAAATAATAATTAAAATTTTTTGTAAATCACTAAATAATAATTAAAATACTTTATTCTAAATCTACTCACCCAAAATAATATATTTCCACATTTATACTAATTTTATATTATATAATTCTAAGTACATATAAAAAAAATCTTTTAAAAGAAAAACATTAATCACGTCTCATCACAATATATATATTTTTAGAATTGGACTACTATATTATAATTTATAATTTAAAAAATTATATTTTTTAATTTCTTTATAATTTAATTCAGAGATAATTTTATTTTTGTTTAAATACACAAGTATTATTATTTGTACTATGTTTTTTAATCATATTTTAATTATGAATAAAATATCATTAATATGTATATAAAAGTGTTTTAAAATTTTTTAAATGATTTATTTTTAGATATTTGTATCATATTACATAAATTTTCATAACAATTAATTGTAAAAAAAAAAAAATTATAAATGTTAAATTATTAGTTTTTAAATAATTTTAACTTTAAAAAAAATAAAAAGTACATAATAGATTTGGAGGTGAGAAGGAAAAAAAAAATAGATGTTATTCAAATTTTAGGTTTTAGTCAATAATTCAATATTTAGTAACTTTTAACATTGTTTAGTTTTTGGACCAAAATAATAATAATAATAATAATAATAATAAACCACCCTAAGTTGAGATAAATTAATTGATATCTAAAAGGTATAAGATTATTTGGCTTGCCTTGTCAAGTGTGACAAATATTAGTACTTGTCATAAGAATAGTTGGTGAAAAACTATGATTTATACTCCATAGTGATTAAGATGAAGAACACTATCTCCAAAGTTTCCATTTATGTATGTTGAGTTTACTTTGATTCTGCTTAGTTAAAACAAAATTCATTGTAGGGTCAGATTGAGTTTGTCTTCGAACTATAGTGGTACAAAGTTGTATCAGATTGAGTTCTTCTTCGAACTATAACGGTACAAAGTTGTAAACTATCATATATCATATATGCAAATTAAAGTTACTGTAATGGAACAAGTTTAATTCATTTATAGATATTTTTTAACAATTCATACAACACTTAGGGGAAACCTGACAACTTCATTGAACATTAAACGTTGTAACAGTTACCTCATTAATGGAGCATTTTGTTCCTATGATAGATGAAGTTGGATCGTTATTCTTGATGGCAAACATAGATTTCTTAGGGGAAGGAAATTTGTTTCATTGCTGAAAATTAAAACTACAACTAACATGTTTGGCTTGTCTTTTGTGTTATCTTGCACATATAAAAGTCTGAGTTGGATGCACCTCAAAACTTATTGGGTAGGACAAGAATTATTTATGGATGAATTAATTATCTACTCTTAGGGGAAGGAAATTTGTTTCATTGCTGAAAATTAAAACTACAACTAACATGTTTGGCTTGTCTCTTGTGTTATCTTGCACATATAAAAGTCTGAGTTGGATGCACCTCGAAACTTATTGGGTAGGACAAGAATTATTTATGGATGAATTAATTATCTGCAAGGCATTACCATCTTTCTAGAGTTCCCACGTCTTATTTCCACCATCACTTGAAAATAAAACAACATCAATTTTAAGCCAATGCCAATAACTGGAATGTGCACATAAAAGATGGGCAACAATTTACATATTATACTAAGTTCAAGTATGGATCATTGTGAAAAAAAACCCCTATTCTTCTTGCCACTTATGATCTTTAATAGTATGACTCTAAAACCATAAACATCTAATTTCATAAAGAAGGTGTCATCTAATACATACTTTGGTGACATATAAACACTGTAACCAACATGTAAGTTATAGCATAATCCTAACTATAGTTCCATTTCATTTATATGTCATAAAGATAAATTAAGCAATTTAATACAGCCTTTTAAACAATAAGAAAAATAATTCAGTTTTAAATTCATTATGTTTTAAGTTGACTTACTAAGTTTTAATAACTCTTTTCATATTTGCTTGAGTTTGATCCCTTCCAAATATACTTGCAGTACCAAAATCTGAAATTTTCGGTTTCATTTCATCTAAAAGAATATTACTAGCTTTTAAGTCTCTATAGATGATTCTTAATATGGAATCTTGATTGACAAGGCCTTCCTAGATTCGTATCTTGAATCCGAGAAGATCCCATAACTTTGAACACATGTTCCACATTGTTTAGCCACGACATAGCATTATCTGGATCACCAGAGCCATCAAAAGATGTAGCTCCAAGATTTCGTGCATGCTCTATGGTGATCTTTGGAACCTACAGTCGCTGTACTAAAGTAGTCAAAAGTTGAGCTAATCTATCCATGGGTTCCTCTCTAGGTTCTGGCTCTTAAGGGCATGACATTAGAGGGTTAGGATGGGATTCTACTCCTATCTCACTCACTGACTCATTTCTTCACTCTAGTGCTATGTTTCTTTGTGGGTTTACTGTCGGTCTTTGTTTATGGGGGCGACACTCTCGACGCGTGATGTGATAATAAAATGAAATTAGTGATTGATGCATGAATCTACTTGCAATAAATATGCAATCATTTAAAAATTATAACCAAATCAGGCTCTGATACCAAGTTAACAAGTGACAGGCCCCTCTCCTTACTAGGCCTGCCGGTCGCCTTACAGTAGCCCTCCAGCGGATATCTAATCCAATTGGAAGGTTCTTGTAAAGCTACGCCGTTTACTTTTTAAAAACTTTCTGTTAATGTGAGAATGTGGAAAAATTTTTCTTTTTATTTTGAACATTTATAAAATGGATTTATAAAATTTGGGCAGCATCATGGCTGTTTTCCGAATATACCGCCCTACAAATTTCAAAATTTAACACTTCTATAACAAACATTTCTCCACTACTGGGCCTTGAGCCCTCAAATCGTTTCCACAATCCAACCACAAATAATTTTCAATTTAAAATCTGTAAATATACTTCATTTTCATTTAAGACAAATAGATAATTTAATTTATCAAAAACTACATTTTATAAATACAAAATACTATATACAATTCCAAAATATAATTTACAAATATTCACTAAAGGTTGCATGAAATTCATGACATACACTTTTAAATCTAACTTATGTAGTGATACTGTTGCGTCAGGCCACTTACGCGTCTGATGGAGCCTCTTCTGGTTGACGGCTCGTTCTTGCACCTGGGGAGGATCTTTATAAAATACGAAAATAGGGTGGTGAATATAAAACTCAGTGAGTGGATAGCTTTTCAACTAAAATATCTTTTTCTAAAATGTATACTTCCTTCCAAAATACTTTGTAAACTAATATTCTTTCTATAAGTTTATTAAAATTACAAAACTAGGTACTTCTTATAAATCTTTCTTTATTTCTGGAAACTGGAAATAATTTTTACTTCAATAAACTTCACGTCTATTGATGTGCTTTTCTGTTTTATCTCGCCAAAGGCAACCCAGGGAAACTTAGTTCCATTGTGACGGAATCTCTCAACGCCACAAGAGCTTGGGCTACTAGGCGTAGTCGCAGATGTGGGAAAACTCTCTTGGGGTTACGATCCCCTCCCAACATCAGACAGATTTACACTACCATATACGTGCAGAGGGCGACTCACAAACTCGACTCAACCCCCCAAGTTAGTGACTGACTCTCCCAACTGCTTTTGCTATACACGCATACGATACTTCGGCCGGTAATCTCTTTTAGGGGCTAGGGTAAACCAAAGGCATCTAAAATCTTTTCATAATAAAAAGTCTTGCTTTTCTTTTCTTGATAACTTGAAATAAAACTTTACTTTTCTAAGGCCGAAGCCTATCATTTATCAATAACTTTAGCTTGTAAAATTCTCGAGTATAATTACTCAATATACTAAATTGCTTTAATATTCAAATGCTCATAATTGCAATTTAATAAAATATTCATGCGATTCATATAAAAATATATCATATGCTAAGGTAAATATAAAATCGCATAATAAACTCTTTTACTAAACAACAATTAAATAACTCAATTCTCATAAAATAAAGTCATAAATACTTTGCAAAATAAAACCACTCACTATTCACTTCCAATTACTTCACCATCTCTCCAACACTTCCTTTTGATTCTTGAGATTTTCCTACATTATAATTCAACCAAAAATCTTGGTTTATGATTCAAAAATACACTACAATTTCAACTTCATTAAAATTCCATACACCAATATATAACAACACCATATTCTTGACTAGCCTTCCAATCACTTTCTAACCCAAAATTTTTGCATCTAAACTCATTCAAATATCCAACAATTTATTCACTTTAATCCAACACATAAATTACCAATTGATCACTTAATCTAACTCAATATATATATATATATATATATTCAATAAATTCACCACTTTGCCTTATCTTCCATTAATAATCTCACATCAAATTCAATTAATTTCTTTGGTGCTAAAGTAATCAAACACATCATAATCACCATCCAAACACATATAATAATTCATTCAAGAATTCCATCATTCACTCACATAAATTTCCAATAAAAATATACTAACTAATCATTTACTTTATCCTTCAATATATTTTCTCAATAAATTCACAACTCCATCAACTTTCCAACTAATATTCTCACATCCATTTCCATTTATTTCTTTGGCATTAAAGCACTCAAACACCTTATAACCATCATCAAAATACATTAGAAAGGTTGAATAACCCTTTAGGAACCAATTGTTTATATTAAACACCTTAACACCCAAACTTTTCCAATTTCCATTTTTCTTACATCCTTTTAATTCCAATCAACTTAAATTCATTCCCAAACCTTATACCACTTCTTCAAACATTAAAGTCAATTTAAATACATGCAAAAACACAATGATCCATACACTAAATATATATATATATATATATATCCAACAACTTACTCATTTAATGTTTCTTTTCAAAGTTTCATTTTAATCATCATACAATCTCACATATATCTTCATCTAATCATCCAAATAATCTCATCACCTATACTTTTATAATTTAATCACATACTAATATATAATAAACTTTATTCATCCTTTTCATCTCAAACCAAATAATCACACATAAATAACTCAATAAACTATCAATTAACCAACTACAAACTTAAACTAAAAAAATCAATCCATTTCATCAACTTAAATTATCAAACCCTAACCTTACCTCTCAAAATTTTGATCCAAAGCTTCTTGATGTTTTCCTTCACTTCCAAGCTTAGATTAATGATGATCAACCTTGATTTAGTCCATAAAACTCATTAAAACTTCATATAACTCAATAACCTTAAAAGTCCATTAACTAAACATAAAATCACTTCACTTACCCTCACTTTGTCTTGTAGAAGATTGATGGGTGTGAGAGGTTACAAGGGATGGATCATCTCCTCCTCTTCTTCTTCTTCTTCTCCTTCTTCACGCCTGCAACTTTCCTTCTTCTTCTGGTCTGCTCTGCTCACGGTTTCAGCTCCCTGTCTCTCTTGGTTTTAGCTCACGGTTTTAGCTTCTATTTCACGTTTTCTTCTCCTTTCAACCGACTCATCTCCCCTTCATTCATCCATCATGCATTCACTTATATACTAGCACTTATTCAATGCCAAAATTGCCTTTAAACTAACTCCATAATCACACAAATGCCACTAGTCAAGAATGAATGCATGTGATTGGTCAATTACTCTCATCCTTTTAGTCGTCAACAACTCATCTCATTTCTTAATTCAATCCTAACTAATCACTTGCTTTTTGACTTAAAGATATCATAACATCATTGGCCTTCATCCAAGCACATGGATTGTGCTTCTTTAATACATATCTTCTCATGCAACTTTTATCAACCTCTTAAATTTAAATTTAATTCCTCACTTAACACCAATAAATTCCAAAAATATTCCATGATCATCCTATCATCAAATTGACCATGAAATCCTCTTATTGGGCGTCTTAACTTCCAATTTCATGCTTTGAAAAAATTTCAATCAACTATAAACTCACTAAAATTCACAACGTTCTCAACGAGGGTATTTTTATCTATATATATTCGGAACCTTTAAAATCCATTCAAATGAACTCATTTTAACTCCGATTTAGTTTCTAATAACTCTAATTTCTATTCTGGAGCTTATGATGTCCGAGATCCATTTTCTGAAAAATCACTATTCACATAGATACTATTCATCGAAAAGTTTTTATTTCACGAAACTTGAGGAAATTTTCCTTTTCCCGAAAATCACTATTCACTCAAAAATACTATTCACACGGAATCATTATTCATCTAAAAATACTATTTCATCTGAAAATATTATTTATCCAGGAAACACTATTTTCTCTAGGAAAATGAAATTCCGGGTTTTACAACAAGACCCTCATAAATTCATATCTTTAATCCGAGAAGATCTAGTACTAGTTGGAAAATTGTACAAATTCTAAACTTCTTTAATTAAAAATCATTTAGAAAGTTTAATAAGGTATAGGGTGGTTTATCAAAATTTTGGCAACATAATGGTTATTTATTGAACCATTCCACTTTGTGACAAAGAAAATATACACTTCTAAATTTCATTTCAATGCTTAACTACTTAGGACCGCAGGTTCCATTTCCAATTCTCATTCCAACACAAGTAATGTCATATCTCATAAAATATAAGTATAATTATAATGTTTATAGTATCAAAAGTAAAAATTTATTCAAACTAACAAAAGTTTTAAATATTTTACATCATTAATGCATATATATATGCAAAAACACATCTATTAGTATGTGTTATGGAATGATTAAAATACACAAGACAATATCAAAATACAATTTTCATGCATTACTTGCTCGAGTGGTCCGCCCTTACCGTTCGGATGCTTCCTTTAAGACCTGATGGATTATTGGAAAATGGTTTTAAAATTTAAAAATGTGAGAGCTAACGTTCAGTGAGTAGATAAAATTTTTGAAAACCAAATGAATCATTTATGACAAAAGTTAATGTAATATAAAACATATAAGAATATGAAATCTAAATAATTCATATTCTAAAATAATTAAACTTATTACTAAAGTTTTATTTATAAAACTTCGGATTGTAATAGCTAGAAGCATTTGCATGGATTATCTTTAAATATGATTTTAGAGTTGAAATCTACACTAAAATGGTATCCAAGGAAATTTGTCATACGTGGTGGAGATACTCTAACAAGTCTCTTTCCTTACTAGGCCTGCCGGCCGCCTCACAGTAGCCCTTCAACGGATATTTGATCCAACTGGAAAGTTTCCGTAAAGCTACACCGTTTACTTTTAAAAACTTTCTGTTAATGTGGGAACGTGAGATTTTTTTTTTTTTTTAACATTTATAAAACAGATTTATAAAAATTTGGGCAGTATAACAGCTATTTTTCAAACATTCCACCCTACAAATTTAAAAATTTAACACTTCTATAATAAACATTTCTCTACTATTGGGCCTCAGGCCCTCAAATTGTTTCTATAATCCAACCATAAATATTTTTCAATTTGAAAGCCATAAATATACTTCATTTTCAGTTAACATAAATATATAATTTAATTTGCCAAAAATTTAATTTTATAAATACAAAGCGCTATATACAACCCAAAATATAATTTACAATATATTCACCAAAAGTTGTCATGTAATGCATGACATACACTTTCGAACATAAACTTATGCAATGATATCTTTGTGTTCGGCCACCTACGCATTTGATGGAGCTTTTTCTGCTTGATCGCTCATTCCTGCACCTGGGGCAGATTTTTCAAAAACACATAAAAAGAATGGTGAGTATAAAACTCAGTGAGTAGATAACTTTTTCAACTAAAATATTTTTTTTTAAAATGTATATGTCCTTCCAAAATAATTTGTATATTAATAATTTTCTTATAACTTTATTAAAATTTATAAACTTTTCTTAATTTCTTGAAACTGAAAATAAATTTCTAATGTAATAAGTTTCACGTATATTAATGTGTTTTTCTCTTTTATCTCACCAAAGGCAACCCAGGGAAGCTTAGCCCTATCGTGACGAAATATCTCATCGCCACTAGAGCTCAGAAATGCTACAATGTGTAGTCGCAGATGTGAGAAACTCTTGGGGTCGCGATTCCCCTCCTAACATCAAGCGAATTTACACTACCATATACGTGCAGAGGACGACTTATAGACTCAAACTCAACCCCCCAAGCTAATAACTATCCTAATCATCTTGCCATACACGTAATGGTACTATGGTCGGGTATACTGATGATTAGGGTAAACCAAAGGCATCTAAAATCTTTTCATAATAAAAAGTCTTGCTTTTCTTTAATTTAATTACTTGAAATAAAACTTTACTTTTTCTAAGGCCGAAGCCTATTATCTATAAATAATTTTAGCATGTATAATTCTCGAGTATAATTACTCAATATACTAAATTACTTTAATACTCAAATGATCATAATTGCAATTTAATAAAAATATTCATGCAATTCATATAAAAATATATAACATGCTAAAGTAAATTTAAAATCGCATAATAAATTCTTTTATTAAAACAACAATTAAATAACTCAATTCTCATGTAATAAATTCATAAATACTTTACAAAATAAAACCACTTACAATTTACTTTCAACTACTCTACCACTCCTCCAAAACCTCCTTTTGATTCTAGAAATTTTCCTACATTTTAATCCAACCAAAATCTTGGTTTAAGATTCATAAATACACCACAATTGCAACTTCATTAAAATTCCATACACCAATACATAACAACACCATATTCTTGACTAGTCTTCCAACCACTTTCTAACCCAAAATTTTTTAATTTAAACTCATTCAAATATCCAACAATTCACTCAATTTAATCCAACACATAAATTGTCAATTGATCACTTAATCTAACTTAATATATATATTTATATATATTCAATAAATTCACCACTTCACCATAATTCTATCTAATTTTCTCATATCCAACTCTATTAATTTCTTTAACAACAAATCACTCAAACACCTTATAAACATCATCAAAGCACATTAAAAATATTGGATAACAAATTTACACTCATTCTTAACCTTAACCAACATAATCATCCAAACTTTCCAATTTCATTTTTCTTTCATTCATTTAATACCAAATCAACTCAAATTTATTCCAACACATCATACTAACCATTCAAGCATTAAAAATTCACATAAACACATGGATTACATAAATTTTCAATACACTAACATAATGCTTATCATTCCATTCCTTTTGCTTTTCTTTTCCAAAAATCATCTCAAATTAATATAAATCTTCATATAACTCATCCAAATACCAAAAACCATCCAATTACATAAACTTTTCTAAATGAACCACTTACTAATATAGATCACAACCAATCCATTTTCTTCATTTCCAACTCAAAATCACATCCAAGAGCATCAAACAACCATCAAAAGATCAACCAAAGCCTTAAAATTTAAAATCAATTAAATTCCATCCAATCAAAATACCAAACCCTAACTCACCTTACTAAAATAGCTCAACCCAAACTCCTTGATGTTGTCCTTCCCTTCCAAGATCAAATTGATGATGATCAACCTCTAAACAACTCACAAAATTCATCACATAAATCCCATATCATCAAACTTTAAAAACCCATTCAAAATCACTATCAATTAACATCAAAATAAAACCATTTAACTTACCACTTCTTTGTGATCCTTTATAGATGATCAAAAGGGTAGAAAGTAGATGAAAAACCCCATGGAACCTTGGCCTCTTCTTCTCCTTCTTCCTCCTTCTCACTGCACCACTCTCTTTTCTTTTCTCTTTCGGTTTTCAACCCCTCTCACGTTTTTCTCTCTTGTTGACCGAGTATCTCACTTGGTTCAGCTCTCTCATGCATTACTTTATATAGATTAACTCCCTAATTGTTTAAATTGCCCTTGGAATGACTTTAATATCACAAAAATACCATTAGTTATGAATAAACTCATTTAATTGGTCCAACCATGCAATCCAATTAATTCATCAATCAATTCCATCCAAATTGGTTTCAATTCAACTAATTACACTTCTTTTTGACTTAAATGTGTCAACACTTCATTGCTCCATTCTATTTCACATGGATTGTGCTTATTTGACACTTATCCATTCATGCAACACTTTAATAATTCATTAAACTTAAAATTTAATCCTCATTTAACACTAATAAATTCTAAAAATATTCTATGATCATCCTATCATCAAATTTACCATGCAATAGTCTAATTGGGTGTCTTAACTTTCAATTCTATGCTTTGAAAAAAATTTAATTGGTTATAAACTCACTAAAATTCACAACGTTTCCAACGAGGTTATTTTTATCGATAAATATTCGGAATCCTTAAAATCCACTTAAACGGACTCATTTTTTCTCTGTTTCAGTTTCTAATAACTCTAATTCATATTTCAGGGCTTATGATGCTCGGGGTCCATTTTTCGAAAATCACTATTCATACGAATACTATTCATCGAAAAAATTTTATCTCATGAAACTTGAGGAAATTTTTCATTTCTCGAAAATCATTATTCACTCAAAAAAACTATTCACACGAAATTACTATTCATCTGAAAATACTATTTCATCCGAAAATACTATTTATCTGGAAAATACTATTTCTCCTAGGGAAATGAAATTCTGGGTTCTACATACTCAATACAGGGCAGTGGATAACATATGCTATCCACATGCTAGATGACTCAATGACTCTCTCTTAAAGTCCTAATGACTTTCTTTGATAAGACCTGAACCAAATTCTTTCTAGGTTCTTATTTGGAGGGTCTTGTCGAGCACTCCAATAAACCTCTTATAACCCTACTCATGGTCAAAAGAGATTCGCGAAACAAACCCCTAAGATGCTTTGCCCGTTTACTTTACTTTGACTATATCAATTTCTATTTCCTTTTGATAATAGTCGGGTTAGTGTAAATTTTTCGAATTCGATTTAAAACAATTTTTAACAAAATTTTGATAGCATAACGGTCGTATTTTGAAGGTTTCCAAAATTTTTCTTGCAAAGAATTACACTTCTACTATTTTCAATCACCACACAACTTCTTTTATTCTCAAACATTTAATTTTACAATCAAATTTACAACCATTATGCATAATGATCATGGTGGAATATATATGTGCATCATAAGTAAAATTTACAAGTTCATCCAACATAGTTTACAAGTTTAAAAATATATTTCTGAATGTTGCAATGCAACACATGCACTTCATTGTTTTCGTATTCACAAAACATAACATGATATATATATAATGCTTCCGTTGGTTTCGCCCACCTATATATATATATATATATTTTTACGAGACAACTCTTTTACTTCGTTCTCTGATGAAAATACTTGAACAGATTTTACACTATAACAAGGAAAATTTGTTAGTTTAATTAACATAGTAAGGATGAAAATCGTTGTATAAGTAATTATAACTAATTTTGATACTCATAAGTTTAATTTGAAGCTTTATTACTAAAGCACCATGTGTACCCTTAAAGAGTCCAATCACACGACGACTAACTACACCGCTCAATGTGGTAAATCACGGGGCGATTTTCAACTGACGCCAACCATGACCCTGTTAAGATATTTTAACAACTACATGCGAAATTTATTGCATCGCAAAATATAGTGCGAAATAATCTATACTTTAAGCAACTACATGCAGAATTTTCTGCATCATATAATATAGTGCTCAATACTTTAACTTTTGTAACTACGTGCAGAATTTTCTACATCGCATTGTAGTGCCAAGTAAACTATGAATCTAGGCGACTACGTACGAAATTTTCTGTATCGTAACATAGAGCTAGAAAATCTGAGAATCTTAGCAACTATAAGCGAAATTTTCTTCATCGCCATGTAGTGCTAACCAAAATATAAACTTTGGGAGTATACATGACCTTTGAAAACCTTCTTAGTGAGTGCATTAAGCACCAAATCTCTTTATCTTAAAAAAAAAACCTTTAATTAAACTTTAAATTCAAATATTTTTGAAATGCTTTAGTCTCAATTTTCATTTTTGACTCCGATATAAGGATCTTTTACACAAAAATAAGAACTTAAATTTTGAAATTCATTTCACCCATTCCTTTTTTACAATACATATTTGTATTTTAACTAGAATTGAAATAATGTAAGTGAGTAATACTTACCTTAATTCCAAACTTATCAGAGGGCTTTAATGAGTCTCCTTTGCTCCACTAGTTTGTGTATCACCTGCACAACATACTCTTACTTAAAATATGCCACAATGTGCTATACAAAGTTACACACATTACTTTTAATATTAAAGACTCCTTACAATATCCTTTTTGACTACAATCTTCTTTTCTAGGTTTTAACTTAACTGAGGCTCTCTAATTACCATTTCTTTGTAAAAGGTTTATTTTTATACCCTTAGGGACATTCCCACACAGTCCGTATAATTTTCTGAGGCCTAGAACAAAAAGTCAAAATTTTCAGACCCCTTTTGACAGAATACTGTTCACAGCCCATTTTGTGAGCTATTTTGCTTCCATTTTCACTTGGATCATCTCCCCATCTCTCACTTAGGCCACCTATAAAACGGTTTTAAAAAATTCCAAGTATAGGGGAGGTGAAACCTATGAAATACCCCTATTTTTTGATAATTTTTTGTGCACATTTTCACCTCACTTGCACAATAAACTCAATTCTTTCATATCTAAGATTCTTTTACTCCAATATAATCAAACATATTCATCTCATGCATTAAAAAGAGATTTTTTTCATGAATTCCTTTAATGCCCTTCAACTAAGTTTAATAACACTCTATTGTCTCTACATTTGGTTTCCTTAATTCTATCCTTTATATTGCATTTTCTAAGCTCTAATAAACATGAATTCAAGCTCAAATAGATCAAGACTCAAGGAATACATATAACCCTTCCTTGGTTGTGACCTACACACACACACACACACACACATACACACACACACACACATACACACCATACATTGCACTTTTCAACTTCTTCATTAAATTACTCTCTTAGGCATTTTATCAAATACCATAACTACCATTAAATCCACTTTCAACCATTTTCAATCAATTTTTAGGGTTTTCTACATAAGCCCTAACTTTAGTTCTTTCATGGTTTCTTGCAATTCAAACTTCTCTTTTAACTACCCATGACTATACTATTGATTTACATCAAAATCCCATCAACAATACATCAAGTAAACAAACAAATCCATCATCATATCACATCTTTCCAACCAACATCAAACTTAAAGAAAATTATAAAAACTAATCTTAATCTTGATTAGGTTTTGATGTTCTTGCTTAAACTTACTTGGGATTTGGTTTGGAAGCTTCAAAATGGCCTTGGGAAGTTTGAATTTCACTTCTCCTCTCCTTCTTCTTCTTGTTGTTGTCCCTTCCTTCTCACTTTCTCTCTTTTGTTTTCCAAATTTTTGCTAAGTATGGATGACTAACACTAACACACTAATATATATATAAGGACTTAAGTGTGACATTGACTCTTTTGCCCTTCTTTGATAATTATGTCACTAATAGCTTTAATTTGACTAAGTGTTAGGTGACAATCACTTATATATATGTTTAACTCTTATATTGAGAATAGACCATTTGCCACTTATTTATATATATAAATGGGCCTTATCCATGAAAAGACCATTTTGCCCTTCTTTATATTTATCTTACATTAGAGTTAATTAGTTTCTAAAAACTTCGCTAGCCTTCTAATATCACCCATTAGGATGATATTAATGAAGTTTAACATTCTCATCCTATTATCTAGCTTATAATACTAGAAAGTCTAAAATCAAAGATAGGGCTTACATTATTGACTTTTGCCAAATGTGTGTTAGGTGACTATCTCGGCCTTACTCATGTGATGTTAATCTGACCATTATAGGAGAGGGTATACTTTGGTGTTCTCTTTCAATTTCTTGCAAGTACAGTTTCAAATGCATTTTGTAAAACTTTCCATGTCAAATATTAAGCTTCCAATAAAAACTTTGTCCACGCATATATGCAAGAAAAAGTCATAGTTCTTATACAATTTATAAATCATGCTACAGAATTTATGAATCCAATGATTAATCCATAAGCCATATAATATAGTTTACTTTGTTAAATCATAAAACATGCTTTGAAAACTCAACATAAGATATAAAATTCACTAATCATCAAACATATCTTAGAATCACCAAAAGGCATAGTTTTAATTTCATAAACCACAAGGTATACTTTATAATCACAGTACATAATCTTAATCTATAAACTACATAGTATACTTCAAGATTTTAAAACAAAATCCATACTTTATAAATCACAAATCATATCTTAAAAATTATAAAACATAATCTAAAGTTTATAGTGTAAAACCCAAAACTTTAGTTATTGGGAAATAATTACTTTCGTAAGCAAAAGCTCCGAAATTAATATTTGAATTAATTGAAACCGATTCAATGTGAAGGTAAGTCTATTCAAAGAAATTTAAGTAATCCGAAGTTTATTAGATGAAAATATCCTTTTCGGACAATAATGGGTGTTGATGATTTTTCATCCATAAGAAGTCCTTTTAGTATAAATTGAGAGATAAAATGCCCCATTTGAGTATTTTATGGTCAATTTGAAGATTTAATAATCATAGAATATTTTTGAAATTTATTTGGGCTAGAATGGAAATTTAATTTATCGAAGGGCCAAGTAGATATTTTTCATACTCAAGCACACTGGGATTGTGTATGAGTATTACATGGAATGAGATCTCATTAAGAAGCACAATTCATGTAAAACAAAATGGACCAATGAGATATTGACACTTGGAATCCACTAACTTAGAAAAGTCTATATAAAGTGGAGTTGTCTTGAAAATGAAGAGAAAAAGTGACGAGAGAAATTGGAGAGAGAGAAAGTTGAGGCTTTTAGCCATACTAGAGAGAAAGATAGTGTGATCGAGTATAAGACAGATGTGATATATTTTGATCTGTTGAGAGCCAGTTGAGAGAAGTCTTAAGAGTGAATCAAGAAGGGGACACTGTAAGGGAAATGGAGCTAGGCCAAAGAGGACGTTTCTACTGAGAGAAGGTAAGCTCACTGTTCTTGTGGAATTTGAGTAGATCTCGGAGATTTCTAACCCTTGCTCACCATTGGATTGAAAGGGAGCTCACAATTAAGAGTATACAAGAAAGGCAATAGCCTTTTCAAATTGGAGGATTGGTTGTGTGATTTTCAAGCTCTTTTAAGTGGCGTGTGAGCTTAGGAGGAAGATTCAGCAAAAAATGGGGGTTGATTTGAAGAGGTAAGTGCGAGATCTCTAATTTCATTGTGTGAGATGGAAAGTGTAATGTAACACCTTCTTATGAGTTTGTATTGTACCTATGTACGGAATGAGATAATTTTTATTTATAAAATAACAAAAGGGAATTTTAAAGAGTTCAGAAGTGAAAATTTAATTTTTATAAAGTTCTTGAAAGGATTGGGAGTAAAATTAAATATTAAAAGTTGAAAGGCAAATGGTATAAATAAGAGACTTTTATAAAGAATGACAAAATCATAAATAATAAGAAGGACAAGGACATGGTGGAAAATTAAAGAATTGTCTAGAGACTTATAAAATCGTAATTTTAAGGAAGTTTAAGGGTAAAAAGCGAGCTTGACCCATGCTTATAAATATAGATATGTGGTGAGTAATGTCAACAGAAGAGAAAAATCTTGAGGGAGAGAGAAGGAGAGAAAGCTGTCGATAGAAGCAGGGAGGGCAGATCTGCGGCGATGCCAAGCTAATTTCTACCATTTTTGAGGAAAATCAAGTTGTTGGAAGGTGAGGAATTGGATCTGGTAAGATCCAAGTGATAAAGAATAAGTTTTTATAGTTTTATGTTGGTGAGAAGCTGTTGAGAATGACTCTTATTCTGCAAGTGTCTAATGAGACTTTTGGTATGTAGATCTGATGATTTGGAGCTCTAAGTGAGTGAGAAAGCAAGGCAAAAGACTAAGCAGAAGTCTGGTAAGTGATATAGTTGAAAATAATACTAATTTATGGTGGTTTGTGCATGGACTTAGATGATTTAGTTTCTATTGTCGAACCTGATGAGGTCACGAGCTGAGAATTTGGTGAATTGATGATATGTTGTTAGGTGTATTAATGTGAAGTAAGATTGAGGTGTGTTAATGGTAATGTAAAAGGTGAAACTTGGATATTGAGATATTAGAAGATGAGTTGCGTGAGTTAGAGCAAAAGCTTGTAAGGTGCGAGCTGAAGGAGGTCCTTAGTGCATTTCAGCTCATCAAGAGGGTCGATTGAGGAGTGAGTTGGACTATGCCTGTTGCTCTCCATCTCGCCTGGGCTGGAATGCAAGCTCATAAAAGCAAGCTAAATGATGATGCAACCTCTATAATACCTAGCCAAACTGGCCTAAGGCAATAACTCGCAAAGGCGAGTAGAGAAGTGTTGAGGAATGACCTGAACTAGAAGAAGGTTACAGCTCACTGAAGGTGTGAGCTGAGTGAGCTTACTGAGACAAATGCTTGCAACTCGGGCTGAGTTGAGCAAGGTAGGAGCTCACTAAAAGCACGAGCTGGAGCGAGCTTGGATGTGAGCTCACAACTTGAGCTGGACTGGTAGTGTAGTGCAATCCGTAGCATCTTAGGTGAGATTATAAGTCATAGAAATAATAAAAGATGAAGAGTTCTGCGAGCTAAGTAGATGTCTCAATTATGAATAAGTGTAGGTGAGAAGATGAGCTGAGGAGGTCGCTAGATTAGAAGTTGCGCATGAAATTGGAAGTAAGTTGTGAGTTGTCAAATGTTTTATTTAATACTTTTCAACCCATTATGCAAAATTTATAGCTCCTTGTTACATGTTTTAGTTATAAATATTTTTATATTCTAGCATTGAAAATAAATAGTTTATTTATAATATGATACACAATTATTTTAGTACTTTTCATGCATATAACATTGAAAGAGAATTGGATTTGAACTATAGAAAGAGCTAAAAGATTTTCAAACAACTAGTGGACAGCCCAAGTTATAGATAGACAGACCTTCTAGCTTTAGACTCGGTTGATATACCCCGTAGTGTATGATAAGTGTTGGGAGGGCTAGTCCTGCTAACATCGGGAGGATCGAGTCTGTTGTGTCAGTCGAGTTAGTCGTGTTGCCCTCTACACTTGTGGAGTATTATCTCGCTATATGGTATGCGATGGTAGTTCCACTACGTAGTAGCAAGATGTCTTTGCAGTATTGTCACGATGTGCGATATTAGCTTTTATGCCACGTGACCCACCTTCCCCTCTCACACTAAGCAGAACCAGTCCACTGACTTATGTGGTTGTAACTTCCCTTGAGTTCCCCATTAGTACACTTATAGAAAGAGAAAACAAGTTTTTGAAAGAAAATTGTATTATAAATATTTTAGAAAAAGTTTTTGAAACTTAAAAAGAAAATTTTATACAACCGAAATGTTTTAGAAATAAGTTGTTTTTAAAGAAAAATGTTTTTAAAATTTTTTTTCGAGAGGTATTTTATAAAACTTAGTATAAATAAAAACTCAGACTCACTAGGCTTTATAGCTTACAACCTTTTTGGTTTTATGTTTCAAAAACCTTCTAGGTGTAAGAATGAGGCAACAGGGTACTAATTCGCTGCGATCAGACTAGATGGGACCAACATTTGACGATGCTGCATAGTATTTTTTGTAAACATTTTAGTTGAACATTAATTATAAGTTATGCCTTCTTTTAAATTGAATAAGCCTTGCATAACTTTTTATGATATCATGACGCATGTATGTTTAAGACTTTTGAATACTTATGATAATATTTTTAGTTATACTTTGCTTGAAAAGAAAATATGAAAAGCGATTTTAAAATAGAAAATTTTCATAGTTACGAGTTCGCTCCATGACATCCTTTCGAGTCTTATTAGTTAGACTTTAGAAGGGTTTCGTGGGGTGGGATACTTGGCAGGACCGTCGGGTTCATTAGGGGAATCCAGATCGGGTCTTGTCATGTAATGTTAAGTTTAAAATAAATTTTGATGATGCAAGCTGCCAGGTATTGGTCATAAGGGTCTTAAATTGTTAAGTCATTGTTCTGGTTGTGATGATAGTGTAAAAATCTGGAAAGAAATGATAAGGACTTTGTATGTATGAGTGTTGGCTCAGCTAGGCTAGGACAGTAACTCGCCAGTGAGCTATGGGTTGCAAGCAAGGTGATGCTGCAGTCTGTGACAGCGACTGTTCGAGTTGTGTAAGAGGCAGTAGCTCACAAAGGGTGAGCTTGGCGAGCTGGATAGTACTCACATTTCAGGTCGAGCTAGCCAAGGTAGTAGCTCGCAAGAATGAGTTAGGCTATGCCCATTCCGTAACGAACCTGACCAAGCTGAGCTAAGTACAATAGCTCGTGAAAAGCGAGTTGGAATGGTGAGGTAGCTCGCAAAAGAGGCGAGCCAAGAGGAGCTCGCTGTTTAGGCCAAGTGAGTTGGACAGTGGCTTACAGAAAACGAGCTGGGTGATAGCTCGTAGCTTGGCTCAGTCTATTGTAATTCAGAGGGCAGTGTTTTATATGTTGAAATGGTGAGATATTCGAATGGATTGTTGTGACTAAGAAATCACTCTGATATTGAAGTGTAGGTAAAACAGCGAGCTAGAAAATGATACAAATGAGTGTTTATATATATATATATATTGGAAAGCAAGTTGTGAGTGTGATTAATTTTCAAAGCTTTTATGAATTTGTAAAATTTATTATCGATAATTGCACTGGTTTATTTTAGTGTGCAATTATTATATTGAATTGATTTATTTTATCATGTCTTTACTTTATATAATGCATGTAAGTTTTTGAAATTTATATTATAAATATTTATATACTTGTGAAGCAAATCAATTTATTTATGTTTATGTACATACCAATGAGAGACATACTAGAGAATACTTTTTAAGATAAATCAATCTATTTTTGAGATAAAGAGAAAAGAAAGTTCTAAGTAGCTTGAAACGAATTTTAATGCCTATAGTTTACCTTAAGCCCTAAAGTTACAAGTCGAAGTACCGCATGCATATATGGAAAGAAGGGTTGAAAGAGTCACTAACTTTGGGGAGTTTGAGTCAGTTAGTAGCCCTCTACACGAATACGGTAGTATAGATCTGCTTGATATTAAGGTGGGTATTGCGATCCCTGAGATCCCTTAACGGTGACTACACAGAGAGATTTCCCCAATCCTAGTGATGTGTGTGAGTTCTGTTACCAGTATGTACATATACTGCCATGAAGGATAAGTTTCCCTAAGTTACCATTTAAGACAAGCCTCAGTAAAGAGAAGCACGTCATTAGACGTGAGATTTCAGAAAACGAGAAAGCTTTACTATGAGAAAGATTTATGATCATTATTATCATTTTCAGGTAAAATTATCTTTATATTATAGTCAATTTATATTTTATCAATTAAAGTCAAAGTATTAGTTCACTCAAAAGTATTTTTGGGAGGTGTAATTACATTTTGAAAACAAATTTCAAAGTTGATGAGTACCCACTCACTGAGTTATTACTCACCACTATTTTTTGTGTTTTATACAAATCTTTCTCAAGTACAGGTGTGAGGCAGAAATCGGAGGGAGCTTTGTCGGGCATACACGAGGGCTGATACGCGACGCTACTGCACTAGTTTGTTTGCTTCCACTATATCATGTTTTAGCATCCCTCTTGAACATATTGTATGTTTTGTAAACTCTAATTCGAGAACACATACTTGTGTATTTTGTACTATATTTTACAAACCACATATGCACTTAAGTCTTATTTGGTTTGGGAGCCACTCGTAATAGAGCCTAATGCGAATCTAATTAAGAGGCTAACTCAGGTTATTCAAGGCTTGAGATTGTGTGCGTCGAGTGCCAACGTAAAGAGGCCACGAAAACTAGGTGCCGACCCTTTCGATGGATTAAAAGCCCTAAAGGTAGCGACTGAATGGTTAGCTAGCACTGAGAGGGTGCTAGATCAGATAGAAAGCACTGACCTGTAGAAAGTATCCATTGCTTCTTTCCTTTTGAAAGCATCTGCAAGGGATTGGAGGGATTTGTTAAGAAGAAGAGCAACTGTTCTAATTACAAGGGAAAAGTTTAAAGAAGAGTTCAATGAAAAGTTCTACCCTATGGCATACAAGGACGCCAAGATCAAGGAAATTTACCACTTGGTGCAGAGAGATATGACTGTTAAAGAATATGAGAAGAAGTTCATCGAGCTATCCTGAGTGACACCATTTATAGTTGATAATGAATTGAATAAGTGTCGCAAGTTCAAGCATAACCTGAATCAGAATATCAAGGCATATGTAGTAGTTGTTGAGCACAGAGAGTATGGAAGCAGCCTTAAGGGTGGAGAGGACAGTGTTTGGCTATAGAGAGCAGGTACAGAAGCCAAAGCACAGCTAGGGATCGGGATGATATTCAGGGGTTTCCAATAAGTGCCCCAGGGCTGGAGGCAAATCTAGATGGACTAGCAGCAAGCAGTAGAGTCTCGGAGACACATCAAGTTAGGGTTCCATGAGACCTTCATCAGGGTTCCCGAGTAGGAGTGGTGCTTAGAGCAAATCAAAGCTATGTAAGGAGTGTGGCAGATTCCATAATGAGAGTGTCGGGCGAATATCATAGGTTGTTATTAGTGTGGTTAGCAAGGGCATTTCATGAAGGATTACCCGCAGAGCACAGTGAAGAATGGTGGCGGGTTGAGACTCAACACCCACGGACAGACCAACGAAGGTTAGCCGCATGATAGAAAAGGGCCACAGGTGAGAGGACCAGGGACTTCTGTTTATCAGGTAGAGGCACCCCATTTAGAGGGCAGTCAAGGAGACCCTATAATCATGCTAGGGTGTTCGCAATGACTCAACAAGATGCAGAGGCTACACACCCGAGGTGGTGACAGATACAGTGATAGCTTTTGGTACTAATGCTTATGTTTTGATAGATCCTAGAGCTACACATTTTTTTTTTTCTAGAGACTTTGCTAGATAGGCTAATGTGGAGTTAGAGCCTTTAAAGTGTAGGATGGTATTAGCTACTCCCATTAAAGACACATTAGTTGTGGAAAATGTTTATAGAGATTGTGACATAATGATCGGGAGTAGAGTCTTTCCAGTTAGCTTGATTTTGTTATACATACATGATTTTGATATTATTTTAGGTATGGATTGGTTGGCTATCCATCGTGCCATGGTGGATTTTTTCCGAAAAGAGGTCAGATTCAATACTTAGGGGGAGTTAGAGGTAGTATTCCGCCGGGAGAGCAAAATGCTTCCACCTCATATCTTATCAGCCATGACAGCCAGAAAGATGTTAAAAAAGCAGTATGTAGGTTATTGGCCTATGTAATAGATACGACAAAGAGCGAAGTGCGGATAGAGGATATTCCTGTGGTTAGAGAATTTCTAGATACGTTTCCATAAGATCTTCCTAGGTTACCTTCAGATAAGGAAGTTGAATTTGAAATTAATCTAATTTCGAGGACAATACCAATTTCCAAAGCACCATACTGAATGACACCCATTGAACTGAAGGAGTTAAAAGTTTAGTTATAAGAGTTGGTAGATAAGAGTTTCGTCAGATCGAGTGTATCTCTTTGGGGAGCACCAGTGTTATTTGTGAAGAAGAAGAATGAGAGTATGAGGTTGTGTATTGATTATTGAGAGTTGAACAAGGTGATGGTGCAAAACCAATACCCTCTACAAAGAATTGATATTAGCTTCAGGGAGCAAGGGTGTTTTCTAAAATAGATCTGAGTTCAGGATACCATCAGTTGAAGATCAAGGGTGAAGACATCCCTGAGACTGCTTTCTGAACATGCTATGGACACTATGAATTTTTGGTTGTTTCTTTTGGACTGACCAATGCACTAGTAACATTCATGGGTCTAATGAACAGAATATTCCATGAATTCTTAGATAAGTTTGTAATAGTGTTCATAGATGATATCTTGGTATACTCAAGCAGTAAGGAAAAGCATGTTGAACATCTGAGAATAGTGTTGTAGATGTTGAGGAATCGGCAATTGTATGCCAAGTTCAGCAAATGTCAGTTTTGGTTAGATAAAGTTATGTTTTTGGGACATGTTGTAAGCCCTATCTTCGATTTTAGACTTTCGAGTGTTATAAGCTAGATAATAGGATGAGAATGTTAAACTTCATTAATATCATCCTAATGAGTGATATTAGAATGCTAGCAAAATTTTTAGAAACTAATTAACTCTAATAGTAAGATAAATATAAAGAAAGGCAAAATGATCTTTTCATGAATAAGGGTCATTTATATATATAAATAAATGACAAATGGTTTATTCTCAATATAAGAGTTAAACATATATATGAGTGATTATCACCTAACACTTAGTTAAATTAAAGCTATTAGTGAGATAATTATCAAAGAGGGGCAAAAGAGTCAATGTCACACTTAAGTCCCTATATATATATATATATATATATATATGAGTGTGTTAATGTTAGTCACCCATACTTAGCAAAAATTTAGAAAACAAAAGATAGAATGTGAGAAGAAAAGGGACGGCATGAAGAAGAATGAGAGGAGAAGTGAAATCCAAACTTCCCAAGGCCATTTTGAAGCTTCCAAACCAAATCCCAAGTAGGTTTAAACAAGAACATCAAAACATAATCAAGCTTAAGGTTAGTTTTCATAGTTTTCTTTAAGTTTGATGTTCGTTGGAAAGATGTGATATGATGATAGATTTGTTTGTTAACTTGATGTATTGTTGATGAGATTTTAATGTAAATCAATATTATAGTCATGGGTAGTCAAAAGCAAACTAAATCCCAAGTAGGTTTAAACAAGAACATCAAAACATAATCAAGCTTACAGTTAGTTTTCATAGTTTTCTTTAAGTTTGATGTTCGTTGGAAAGATGTGATATGATGATAGATTTGTTTGTTAACTTGATGTATTGTTGATGGGATTTTAATGTAAATCAATATTATAGTCATGGGTAGTCAAAAGAGAAGTTTAAATTGCAAGAAACCATGAAAGAACTAGAGTTAGGGTTTATGTAAGAAACCCTAAGACTTGATTGAAAATAGTTGGAAGTGGATTTAATGGTAGTTCTGGTGTTTGATAAAATGCCTAAGAGAGTAATTTAATGAAAAAGTTGAAAAGTGTAATGTATGGTGTGTGTGTGTGTGTAGGTCATGACCAAGGAAGGAGTATGTGTATTCCTTGAGTCTTGATTCATTTGAGCTTGAATTCATGTTTATTAGAGCTTAGAAAATGCAATAGAAATGATAGAATAGAGGAAACCAAATGTAAAGACAATAGAGTGTTATTAAACTTAGTTAAAGGACATTAAAGGAATTCATGAAAAAACCTCTTTTTGATGTATGAGATGAATATATTTAATTATATTGGAGTGAAAGAATCTTAGATATGAAATAATTGAGTTTATTGTGCAAGTGAGGTGAAAATGTGCACTAAAAAGTGTCGAAAAATAGAGATATTTCATAGGTTTCACCTCCCTATACTTGGAATTTTTCAAAATAGTTTTACAGGTGACTTAAGTGAGAGATAGGGAGATGATCCAAGTGAAAACAGAAGCGAACAGCCCGTGGAATGGGTTGTGAATACTATTCTATCAAAGGGGGTCCGAAAATTTTGACTTTTCGTTCTAGGTCTCAAAAAGTTATATGAACTATATGGGGATGTCCCAAGGAGTATATAAATAAAACTTTTGCAAAGAAATCGTAATTAGAAAGTCTCGGTTAAGTTAGAACCTAGAAAAGAATATTGTAGTCAATAGGGGTATTGTAAGGAGTCTTTAATGTTAAAAGCAATGTGTGTAACTTTGTGTAGCACATTGTGGCATATTTCAAGTAAGAGTATGTTGTACAGGTGCTGCACATACTAGTGGAGCAAAGGAGACTCATTAAAGCCCTCCAACAAGTTTGGAATCAAGGTAAGTATCACTTTCTTACACTATTTCAATTCTAGTTGAAATATAAATATGTATTGTCAAAAAGGAAAGTATGAAATGAATTTGAAAATCTAAGTTTGTATTTTTATGTAAAAGATTCTTATTTCTAATTCAGAAATGAAAATCGAGACTAAAGCATTTCAAAAAGATTTAAATTTAAAAGTTTAGTTAAAGGTTTTTAAAGATAAAGAAGTTTGGTACTCAATGCACTCACTAAGAAGGTTTTCAAAGGCCATGTGTATCGTCAAAATTTTATATGTTAGTTAGCACTACGTGGCAATGCAAAAAATTCTGCCTGTAGTTGCTAAGATTATTTGATTTTCCAACGCTATGTTTACGAAGCAGAAAATTCTGTATGCAGTCACCTAGATCTATAGTTTACCTTGCACTGCGATGCGATGTAAAAAATTCCATACGTAGTTGCAAAAATTTAAGATCAAGCACTATAATATGCGATGCAGAAAATTCTGTATGTAGTTGTTTAGAGTATAGATTATTTCGTACTACGTTTTGCAATGCAGTAAATTCTGCGCGTAGTTATTGAAATATCTCAATAGAGTCACGGTTGGTGTCAGTTGAAAATCGCCCCGTGATTACCACATTGAGCGGCATAGTTAGTCATCATGTGGTTGGATTCTTTAAGGCCTCGTTTGGTACATAGGATTGGATTGGATTATTTTGATGGGATTGGATTGGATTGGATTGGACTGGATTGAATAAAAATAATACTGTCTTACGTTTGGTTGAAGCTGAGATTGGATTAAAAATATAAATAAAATAAATATATTTTATATTTAAAATAATTAAATTAATTTTAAAATAATATAACATCATTTACATGGGATGACTTAAAGAAGAAAAGGCAAAAAAATAAAAAATAAAAAATAAAAACTAAAGCCACCAACATGGGATTAAATAAACCCATGTGGTGTGATGGGTTTAAATAAACCCACTGCAGCCACTTAAAAGAAGTGACATGGGATTGGTTTTTCCAATCCCATGTCACAACAAACAAGAGATTGGACTGGATTTTATCCAAATCCAGTCCAATCCCACCAAACAAACACAGCCTAAGGGTACACATGGTGCTTTTAGTAATAAAGTTTCATATTAAACTTTATGAGTATCCAAATTAGTTATAATTACTTATACGACGATTTTCATCTTTACTATATTGATTAAACTAACGAATTTTCTTTATTGTAGTGTAAAAATTTTGTTTAGGTATTTTCATTAGAGAACGAAGTAAAAGAGTCGTCTCGTCAAAAATATAGGTGGGCAAAATTAAAGGAAACATCATATATAAATCATGTTTATATTTTGATTATGTTAAACCAAAGGAGTGCATGTATCATATTGTGACCTTGGTGACATGCATTTTGAAACTTGTAACTTTTGTAAATTTATGTTGTATGCAATTGCAAATATTACATATGATACATTGATATATTCCTTTATGATTATCATGCATGATTGTGGTAAAGTTTATTATGAAAATGCATATTTGTGGATAAAACGAAGTTGGGTGGTGATTGAGAATAAGTCGAAGTGTAATTTTTTACAGGAAAATTTTGGAAATCTTCATAATACAGTCGTTATGCTGTCAAAATTTTATTAAAAATTGTTTTAAATCGAATTTGAAAAATTTACACCAACCCAACTACTTTCAAAAGAAATAGAAATTGATATAGTCAAAGTAAAATAAATGGACAAAGCATCTTAGGGGTTCGCTGCACAGATCTCTCTTCACTGTAAGTAGAGTTATAAGAGGTTTGTTGGAGTGCCCGATAAGACCCTTCAGATAAGAGCCTAGAGAGAATCTAGTTCCAGTCTTGTCACATATGGTATCAGCTAATGGTATTAGTGTTGACCCTCAGAAAATAGAAACAATTGTGAATTGGAAGCCACCAACTATAGTGATAGAGGTGAGGAGTTTCATAGGGTTGGTAGGGTATTATAGAAATTTGTTGAAGGATTTTCAAAGATTGCCATCCCTTTGGCGAAACTCACAAGAAAAAAAGTGAAGTTTGAGTGGCAGACACTTGTCAAAGGAGCTTTGATGTATTAAAGGCAAGGTTGACTACAACTCTTATTCTCATACTTCTTTCAAGAAACGAGGGTTTTGTGGTGTACAGTGATGCCTTAAGACAGGGTTTGGGTTGTGTTTTGATGCAAAACGGGAAGATGATAGTCTATGCATCCAAGAAATTAAAAAAGCACGAGCAGAACTACCTAACCCATGATTTAGAGCTAGTTGCGGTGGTGTTTATATTAAGGATTTGAAGACATTATTTGTATGGAGTTCCGTGTCAAATATTCACCAATCATAAGAGTCTCCAGTATTTGTTTACTTAAAAGGAATTGAACTTAAGGCAAAAGAGATGGTTGGAGTTGATCAGGGATTACGATTGCACCATTGAGTATCATCTAAGAAAGGCGAATGCGGTAGCTGATACCTTGAGCAGATGACCCATTAGCTCAGTAACGCATTTAAGAGCAGGGTATTTTCCATTACTGGTGGAGATGAGATCTTTATGGTCAGATTGGAACCAATGGATTTGGGTACACTACTAGCTACATTCCAAGTTTGACCGATGCTCGTGGATAGGGTCTAAGAGTTATCAGTTCAAGATCTTCAATTGGTTAAGTTAAGAGAAGAAGGGAAGATGGGCCAGCGAGAGGATTTTTCGCTAAGAGATGATGATACACTAATGATGGGATAAAGACTATGTGTACCAGATGTGGCAGAACTTAAAAAGGAGATTTTGGATAAAGCTCACTCATCATCATATGCTATACATTTGGGAAGCACAAAAATGTATCATACCTTGAAGGAACACTATTGGTGGAAAGGTATGAAGAGGGAGATAGCTGAGTATGTGTCAAAGTGTTTGACATGTCAACAAGTGAAAGTTCAGCACCAGAGACCAATCGGACTTCTGTAGCCACTCTTTATCCCGGAATGGAAATGAGAGCGTATTATTATAGATTTTATGGTAGGATTTCCTTAGAGTCGGAGTGGTTATGATAGCATATGGGCGATTGTGGATCGATTGATGAAATCAACCCATTTCCTACCCATTTGCTGTATGTATTCCTTTGACAGACTAGTCAAGTTGTATATGGATGAGATCATACGGTTACATAAGGCTCCGGTATCAATTGTATATGATAGAGATCCAAGGTTCATATCCAGGTTATGGCCAAGTCTACAACGAGCTTTAGGCATTCGATTGCATTCGATTACATTTCAACACAGCGTTTTATCCGTAGACAGATGGATAGTTTGAGCATACTATTCAAACTTTGGAGGATATGATTAGATCTTGTGTGATGGAGTTCGGAGGTAGTTAGGATACTCACCTGCCACTGATAGAATAATTAATGGATTTAAAGGAAAATCTGACGTATGAGGAGGCATCAGTTCAGATTCTTGATAGGAAGAAGTGAGTTCTACGCAGCAAGGTCATTCCATTGGTAAAAGTACCGTAGAGAAATCATGCAATGGAGGAGGCCACATGGGAGCATGAGGAGCAGATGCGCAATCAGTATCCCCAGCTTTTTGAGACAAGTAAGTATATTTAAATTTCACAATAATCGCTTGAGATTATAAAAGAGTTATAGCATTGGTGTCATAGGCTACGATTTTGAATGATTTAGGCGACATATAAATTTCGAGGGCAAATTTTTTATAAGGAGGAGTGAATTGTAAAATCCAAAACTTTAGTTACTGGGAAATAATTATTTTTGAATGAATAGTATTTTCAGACGAAAGTGTCTAAGTGAATAGAAATTTTTGGAAAGTAGACCTCATGAAGCAAAAACTCCGAAATTAATATTTGAATTAATCGGAACCGATTCAATGCGAAGGTGAGTGTATTCGAAGAAATTTAAGTAATCCAAAGTTTATTGGATGAAAATACCCTTTTTAGAGAATAATGAGTGTTAATGATTTTTCATCCATAAGAAGTCCTTTTAGTATGAAATTGAGAGATAAAATTCCCCATTTGAGTATTTTATATTTAATTTAAAAATTTAATAATCGTAGAATATTTTTGGAATTTATTTGGGCTAGAATGGAAATTTAATTTATTAGAGGGCCAAGTAGATATTTTTCATACCCGAGCACACTTGGATTGTATATGAGTATTGCATGGAATGAGATCTCATTAAGAAGCACAATCTATGTGAAACAAAATTGGACCAATGAGAGATTGACACTTGGAATCCACTAACTTGGCAAAGTCTCTATAAAATGGAGTTGTCTTGGAAATGAAGAGAAACGGTGACGAGAGAAATTGGAGGGAGAGAAAGCTGAGGCATTCGACCATACTTGAGAGAAAGAGAGTGTGATCGAGTGTAAGATAGATCTAATATATTCTGATATGTTGAGAGCCAGTTGAGAGAAGTCTTAAGAGTGAATCAAGAGGGGGACGCTGCAAAGGAAGTAGAGCTCGGCCAAAGAGAACGTTTCTATCTAGAGGAAGAAGTAAAGTAAGCTCATTGTTTTTGTGGAATTGGAGTAGATCTTGGAGATTTCAAACCTCTACTCACCATTGGATTAAAGGGGAGCTCAGGAGCAAGAGTGTACAAGAAGGGCAGTAGCCTTGTCAAATTAGAGATTGGTTGTGTGATTTTCAAGCTCTTTTAAGTGGCATGCAAGCTTAAGAGGAAGATTTAGCAAAAACTGGGGGTTGATTTGAAGAGGTAAGTGCAAGATCTCTGATTTCATTATATGAGATGGAAAGTGTAATGTTAAATTTAAAATAAGTTTTGATGATGCGAGTTGCCAGGTATTGGTCATAAGGGTCTTAAATTGTTAAGCCATTATTTTGGTTGTGATGATAGTGTAAAAATCTGGAAAGAAATGATAAAGACTATGTATGAATGAGTGCGGGCTGAGTTAGGCTAGGATAGTAACTCACTAGCAAGTTATAGGCTACGACCAAGGTGATGTTGCAGTCCATGGTAGCACCTGTCTGTGTTGAGCAAGAGGTAGTAGCTTGCAAAGTGTGAGCTAAGTGAGTTGGGTAATGCTCACATTTCAGATCAAGCTAGTTATAGCAGCAGCTCGCAAAGACGAGTTGGACTGTGCCCAGTCCATAGCTAACCTGACCAAGCTGAGCTAAGTACAGCAGCTCGAGAAGGGTGAGCTGGAATGGTGAGGTAGCTCGCAAAAGAGGCGAGCTAGAGGAGCTCGCTGTTCAGGCCAAGCGAGCTAGACAGTAGCTCTTAGAAAACGAGCTGGGCGGTAGCACGTAACTCGGGCTCAGTCCGTTGTAATTTGGAGGGCAGTGTTTTGTATGCTAGAATGTTGAGATATTTGAATGGATTGTTGTGACTAAAAAATCACTTTGGTATTGAAGTGCAGGTGAAACAATGAGCTAGCAAAGGATGCAAACGAGTGGTTATTAATATATTGGAAAGCAAGTTGTGAGTGTAATTAATTTTCAAAGCTTTTACATATTCGTGAAATTTATTATCGATAATTGCACTGGTTTATTTTAGTATGCAATTATTATATTGAATTGATTTATCTTAACATGTCTTTACTTTATATAATGCATGTAAGTTTCTGAAATTTATATTATAAATATTTATATACTTTTGAAGTAAAGCAATTTATTTATGTTTATATACATGCCAATAAGAGACATGCTAGAGAATATTTTTCAAAATAAATCAATCTATTTCCGAGATAAAGAGAAAAGAAAGTTCTAAGTAGCTTGAAAAGAATTTTAATGCCTATAGTTTTCCCTAAGCCCTAAAGTTACAGGTCAAAATACCGTATGCATGTATGACAAGAGAGGTTGGAAGAGTCACTAACTTTAGGGGGTTTGAGTCAGTCAGTAGCCCTCTGCACGTATAAAGTAGTGTAGATCTACCTAATGTTGGGATGAGTATTGTGATCCCTGAGATCCCTCATCAGCGACTACATAGAGAGATTTCCCCAATCCTAGTGACGTGTGAGAGTTCTGTTACCAGTATGTACATATACTGCCACGAAGGATAAGTTTTCCTTAGGTTACCATTTAAGGCAAGCCTTAGTAAAGAGAAGCACATCATTAGACATGAGATTTCAGAAAATGAGAAAGCTTTACTATCGGAAAGATTTACGATCATTATTATCGTTTTCAAGTAAAATTACCTTTATATTATACTCAACTTATATTTTATCAATTCAAGTTAACGTATTAGTTCACTCAAAAGTATTTTTAAGAGGTCTAATTATATTTTGAAAACAAGTTTCAAAGTTGATAAGTATCCACTCATTGAGTTATTACTCAACACTCTTTTTTGTGTTTTATACAAATCCTCCCCAGGTGTAGGTGTGAGCCAGAGATTGAAAGGAGCTTTGTCGGGTGTACATGAGTGCTGATACACAAAGATACTGCACTAGTTTGTTTGCTTCCACTATATCATGTATTAGCATCCCTCTTGAACATATTGCATGCTTTATAAACTTTAATTTGAAAACACATACTTGTGCATTTTGTACTATATTTTGTGAACCACATATGCACTTAAGTCTTATTTGGTTTAATGGATTTTAAGTTATCTTTAGAATGAAAATGTGATTAGAATTGAATGAGGGCCAGATGCTCAGAAGTTGAATTTGAGAAATATTTAAAGTGCACAAGTTTTTCCTTCATGTTTTATAGGGTTTTAAAATGGTATTCAGAAAAAGTAAAAGACTTAGTTTCACAAGAACTTTTCAACCGGTGCCGATCCTATCTGGAAGACCATCGTGGGATTGCCAGGCAGGCCACCTAGTGTATAGGGAAGAGGGGCCTATAATATAGGTTCTAGTATACTTTCAAATTTTCAAAACATAATATAAAATTCATACTTCATACAACATGTATTCTAATCATAATCTATTCTTTTCAATTTATGAAACATGCTTCAAATTCTTAAAACATACTTCAAAATTCATAAATCACAAAATATATTTAAATCTCAAAATTAGTAAAAGTTGAAATATAACAAAATACTTCCATAAATCAAATTAAGAGAAAATATTCACTCACTAATTTACTTCCAAGCTCTATGGAAGTCCACTTATGCTTGTCTTCTCCTTATATCCTTTTTCATCAAAATAACATCAAAACTTATTTAGGGTTTATAAGAACCAAACTAAGAAAATTGATTCTAAATTGAAACTAGTTTTACACCATAAATTATTCTCCAAACTTCCTTGATTTTCTTCTTCTCTTCTTATCTCTTCTTTCTTCTTTCTTCTCCCTTTCCTTTGATTTTTTTTTTCTCCTTTTAGGGGTGTGCTCGGCCAAGCGACAAAAATGAATGGAGTGGCTTTTAATTCACATATAATCATATATATATATATATATATATTCTCATGCATGACCATTCTTTCATACATTTAGCTACCTTTTCCATCATTGACTTTTCCATCCAATTAAAATCTAACCAATGTTTTTTGCATTTTCAATCTTGCCCTCTCATGTTTCTTCCTTGCACCATAATTTGCCCTTCAAAAATTCCATAATTCCTCCTCTTTTATGGTGGACTATTTTACCCTTCTCACATTCTCTTTTTTCACAAATTTACCCCTCTCACATTCTCATTTTTCCATGTTTGACCTTAAATGGGTGTATTTAAAAAAATAATTGAGTGTGTTTAGAAAAATAATTGGGTTCACTTGAACTATTTTCTCTTTGGGCTCTTTAATTTAGGTTTCTAATTGAACCCCTTGTGATTTTATTTGAACCCCACCTAAACTTCATTTAGATATATATATATATATAACCTATCAGACCGGTTTGGATTCAGGGTGTTACATTGATGAAGATAAGAAATTCCATGAACAAATCCTAAAATTATATCCAAACGTGTTTTCCAATTCCGAAGTAGCTTACGTGACATATAACAAATATTAAAGTAGTCATAGAAGCAATATACAGACAAAAAGTGGAAAATGAAGGACTAACCATACCAAAATGAAGTAGTCCAAATTTTGGTGTGGCATGAATTCATAAATTAAAATCTTCTTGCCTTTCTCGATAGTTGATACAATAGCCCAAGAGTTTTATAAGATTTCTATGTTGAAGTTTTGCAATCAACAAAACCTCATTTTTGAATTCCAAGATTCCTTATCCTGAATTCATTGTTAATATTTTAATAGCTATCTCTTGTGTGTTAGGTAATTGACCCTAAAAATTAATTGGAATTTTTCTTATGTTAGTTCCCTAAACTTAACAACAATGCTTTTAACATGCTTTTTTTTTTTCTCCTTGTGCTTTGACACTAGCTCTTGAATTTGAACTCATACATTCCATAAATTCCTTTATGTAAGCTTCTTGCATGGCTTTTTCCATGTAAGGGCCATGAGCAGAACACAAGTGCTCCAGAATATAGAGAAATTACCTTGTAAAGTGGGCTAAAGCCTCCTCACCCTAACTTATTTTTTGACTAAAAAAGATCTGTTGCAGCTATCTATTTAATTCAAATAATGTCAATTCGATATCACCATTGCTATTTGGAGAAGTATGTTTAGACAAACCATTTGCCAAATCCAAAATTATTTTTTGACGAACCTATCTCTTCTGCTTTTGCCAGTATTAAGTTTATTAAGTTTTTTTTTTTTACACATACAAGAGGAGCAATCAGCCAACATTCTTACATATTGTCATGTCCCTGTTTTATGGGGAAGCAGAGTAGTCAATTTAAGGCAACAATAAATTAATGTCCAAATTCAATGCCCACTATTCTTACTACGACAAGCACCTTTAACACTAGTACTTCAAATAATTAATTGCAACAATGTAGTGAAGATGGACTGATGAATTTGAGCGCCATGAGAAGAAACAAACACTTTAATCACTTGTTATGAGTACTTTGAATTACCTTTCCTGTTCGCATTCCTTCTCCACAAGTAGTAAAAGCACATGGCTGCTAGAAGTATTTCAACAACAACAGCCACAACAACAAATACAAGCATGCTTTTTCTAGCTAGTAAGTGTTTTGCATTTTTTTGGGCATCTGCAGTAACAAATTTAAAATTTATTTGAGGCTGATCATGAAATTTCAAACTGATCTTAATTTGTAAGAACCTTTTGCTTTTGACAGTTGACAAAACTTGTGGTGTCAACTATTGTTATAAAAACCTTTTACTATCAGACTGTGGTTCTCTACAATTGAATAAACTTCATCTGAGAAACCTCAACTTAAACCCTATTGAGTATATCATATACAGCACGGAATTCAGGCCATAACTATTTTAAAAGAGACAGTTGATGAAAATATGAAGATGAATAGAATCATAAATCTATACATACCTAGCTCCGTAGCATCTACTCTTAGGTAGAAATCTTGTCCAGTTTTGTAGCGTCTCATGTCTCTTAACTCCCCGTACCATGTTATGAACCTCGTCCCATTTCGTCAACATGTAGATTAGCGTACCCTGTACAGTTACAACTTTTCAAACACTCTCTCTCACACTCCTCCAAGCTAATGTTACTGTGAAACGTAGAATTCCTGGCATCTGGAAACTTCACACCTTCCAGCCTAACAAAACCCTCCCCATCACCTTTTCCACAGCCTTCCTTTCCTGTTTCCTGACATTTAAGGTACCAATCCAGAGGATACAACCATTCAAACCTAGGCAAACAAGAACAATGTGGCAACGTATCCTCATTGCAAATTGCATTTGGACTACATCACGTATAATCATCACACATATCCTAGACCATGACCTTGACTTTTACCCATCTCTGGCTCTCATGCCATGGTAGTCTCTTCAAAACTCCCATTGTCTGAGAACAACTACGGTGAAGACCGTGCTCTTTCTTGGTAATATAAATCTGGTCAGGGTAATAATCTTGGGTGTATCTGACATCTTGCAAGCCATTCAGGATGCGACCATTCCAAGGGCCACTATGCCAGAGTGGAACTGAATTCCTGTACAAAAAGAACTGATGTATGCTGTGAGGGTCAAACCCTGAAGAAAACTCTCCAGTACAGGGATCATCAATTGACTTCCATGAAGTGATGATATGGTTGAGGCCAGTTTTCCTATTCCATCCAAAATTTCATACCTGGAAGTTACGTGTCTGTAGGATAATCAAAGCTCTGCCATATAACGGTTTCTTCAGCTACCAAAACCAGATTACCTAATTCTAAGAGCTTGGCAGTGGAGTTACCATCTGTAATGGAAACATTAGTAGACCAAACAGGACTACTCTGATGGTCACAACAAATATCAAGATTTCCATCTCCACCAATCTTGAAAACACCGGCAGAGTTTTAATTAATTGGCCACCCAAACAATAGGTTGTTCTGAGATTTTGTTGAACCAGATTCCAATATAACGAGCTTAAGATTTGGTTGAGATTTTGTTAGACGAACTACTTCTCGAATCCAAAACTATTCTTTGACAATGCTGTAGTTTTTGCTTTTGCCCTCTGTTAAGGTTTTTTTTTTTCTTTTTTATTATATATTATATAATTATACACACACAAAGGATGCAATGATTCATCATTCAATATATTGTCATATCCCTGTTTCATCATTCATTGCTTTTTTGGCAATATAGGGAAGATTAGTAGTCATATTTAAGGCAACAGTAAAATAATGTCAGGATTCTAGTCTTCTATCCAATGAATTGCACCAATGTAGTGAAGGTAGACTGGGGACTTTTAACAACTTGAGAAAAAACAAGACTTTAGTCACTATAATTGAAAAAAAAATTGACTAAATTACTTTGAATTATCTTTCCTCTTTGCATTCCTTCTCCACAAGTAGTAAAAGCACAGGCCCACCTGAAGTATTTCAGCAACAATGGGCACTATAATAAATATAACAGTACATTTTTGTTTCTAGAAAATGTTTCTTGTTTATCTAGGCATTTGAAGTTTCGATTAGATGATACAAGGCTTCCATTTTCAGTATCAGATATGAAGTGGGTTCAGGTTATTATGTCGAATTCATTCGATGAACAGAAGAGATGGAGTATCACAAACAGCGTTGAGATACAGAGAGCTCTATTACAAACCATGTAGTTAAGTGTTTTGGAACTGAATTTTTGTAGTGCGCCAGTATCTGTGAACAACTTCCACGTGGATCCACCAGTAACATCTACTTGTTTAATGTGAATCCTCTTTCTTCTATTAGTAAACAATCGACAAGCTAATTATAATTTCTAACAATACACTAAATCATCTATAGTCAACGGCATGCGATTAGGATTATAAAATTCACTTTTCGGCTCAAAAAATTTAAAAAGAAAAATATATCAATCTTTGACCCCTTAGTTTTATATCAATACTCACAAATTAAGAAAAACAAAAAAGTATTCAATTTGACTAGAACAACTAAAAGGAATTATCTATAATAGCGGAAAACTTGTCCTAACTCTGAAATATAGACAAATAATTTTTTTGTAAACTATGTCAAAGTCTCTTCATTCAAGCTTAATGCAGAGGAAAAATGATTTATTGCTGCTATAATAGTACTTAGTTGGTCCAGTTTCAATTTTTACCATATGTATAGAAAACTTTTTGCCCAATTCAAAACTAACTTTTGACCAAGCTTTTTCTAATTCAATTTATTCACACAAACAGAAGTACGAGAAATTATTCAGTATAATTTATGCATCAGATGATTTATAAGCCATTCAACCAATCTTAAAATATAATCATCCGTTCTCAATTGTATGTTTGAGTTGGCAAACAGCAGGTGGTGGATTTAGAGTTAAAAAGTTATATTAAGTTTTTCTCCTAGTCAAGTATCAACGGCTGACATGTGAATCTGATTGGATCAAGCTTGGTTGCAGTTTTGTTGCCAATATATGTAATATGTCTATAATATATCTCGCACCACCCCCTGCCTAGTGGCTCTATCTTTAGCCAATTTCAACAATTCACAAAGATAACAGGTGGAGGGAAAAAAGACATTGAAGGACTTTCTGTTAGAAAATTAATTAGACTAGTATTTTGATGTACATGCCCTAGAATTTATGATGGATGATCTAGTTATTTGTGATGAATCTATTATCATTCATGTATCTAGGAATTCTAAACGGGTGTTTTGATTTGATAAATTCATGTATTAGCAATTAATTAAGATGTATCTAATGTCTTATAAATAGAACTACTCATTTGTAGTATCGATCCATTAGAAAATATATGAAATAGAAGTTGAGTTTTGAAAGAACAATTTTCTTCTCTTATTCTAAGTTTATGTGAGTTTCCTATTGAGTTTGTTTATGGCTCATCTAACACTTCCAACAAACTGGTATAAGAGCTTGTGTCAATATGGCAACCAATAGCAATATGTTACAACCTCAACTTCCTCGCTTTGATGGAAAGAATTATAGTCGATGGAGTCAATAGATGAAGGTATTGTATGGTTCCCAAGACTTATGGGAAATTGTTGAAAATGGATTTGTGGAGCCACAAGACCAAGCTGCTCTTACTCAACAACAAAATAATAAATTGAAGGAGAATCGCAAGAAAGATAGGAAGGCTTTATTTTTTATTTATCAAGTTGTTGATGAAGCAATTTTTGAGAGAATTTCTACAGCAACTTCAACAAAAGCAGCATGGGAAATTCTACAATCAACTTATCAAGGTGAAGATAAAGTTAAAATGGTAAGATTGTAAGCTCTGAAATCTGAATTTGATACATTGAAAATGAAAGACTCTTAGTCAATGAAAGAATATTTTAATTGTGTTCTTTCCATTGTTAATCAATTGAAAGTAAATGGAGAACAAATTTCAGATCAGAGAATTGTTGAGAAAATTCTCAGGAGCATGACAAAAAAATTCGAGCATGTTGTTGTCGCCATAGAAGAATCAAAAGACTTGGCCACTCTATCAGTAAACAACTTAACGGAGTCTCTTCAATCTCATGAGTTTAGATTAAAGCAATTTGAAGTTGTTCCTTTAGAACAAGCTTTTCAATCTCAAGCTTATGTTAGTCAAAGTTCAAATCAAAAAAGAGGTGGATATGGAGGTTATAGAAATTTCGATTCTCAAAACAACAACAATGAAAACAAGGAAGAATCAAGCACTTCTTTAGGCCAAGGAAGAGGAAGAGGACGTGGCAGAGGCAGAGGAAGAGGCCAAGGCAGAGGTCGTGGTGATTTTTCTCATATTCAATGTTATAATTGCAATTGTTTTGGCCACACTAAAGCATATTGTAGGATGAAGAAGAATGATGGTGACAAAAACAACTCCAATTTCGTGCATGAAGAACAAAATAATGATGAAGATACTCTTTTTCTTGTCTGTAAAACATAAGAAGTTATTGCTGAAAATATTTGGTATCTTGATAGTGGTTACAGTAATCATATGACTGGCAACAAAGATATTTTTATGATTTTGGATGACTCTTTCCAAAGTGAAGTCAAGATTGGTAATGACAAACGACTCCTAGTAAAAGGAAAAGGTGATATTCTTGTTCATACAAAGAAAGGTGTCAGAAAAATCACTGATGTTTTCTATGTTCCGGGTCTTAAACACAATTTGTTAAGTGTTGGGTAGCTTCTTCAAAAGGGATATAATGTTACTTTCAAAGATGACGTGTGTGAAATCAAAGGCAGAGATGGTGTTCTTAATACAAAAGTTAAAATGACTCCAAACAAAATATTTCCCTTGAATTTTTCATATGGCCAGAGTTTTTGTTTTAGTACTTTGGTGAATGATATTTCATGGCTTTGGCAATTTCGGTATGGACATTTGAGTTTTAGCTCATTGTCTCATATATGCAAAAATCATATGGTGAGAGGAATGACGAACATTAGTCCGAGAGATCATCAAGTTTGTGAAGCATGCATTCTTGGAAGCATCATCGGAGTCAATTTCTAGTTGGCAAAGCAAGAAGAGCCTCAAATCCACTTGAATTAGTTCACATTGATTTATGTGGACTTATACGCACAACATCAATTGGAGGTAATCGTTATTTTCTTACTTTCATTGACGATTATAGTAGAAAGACTTGGATTTATTTACTTAAAGAAAAAAGTGGAGTTTTTGAATGTTTTAAAACCTTTAAAGCTTTTGTTGAAAATCAAAGTGGCTATACAATAAAAACTTTGCGTTCTGATCGTGGTGGAGAATTTGTTGCTTTGGAGCATTTTTTGAAAGAAAATGGAATTCGACATCAACAAACTGCTCGTTACACTCCCCAGCAAAATGGAGTAGCAAAGCAGAAAAATAGAACCATCATGAAGCTAGCAAGAAGCATGTTCAAAGCTAAAAAGATGCCAAATGAATTTTGGGGTGATGCTATTACATGCGTTGTCTATCTACTTAATCGAGCTGTAACTAAAAGTGTTCAAGGAATGACTCTTCAAGAAGCTTGGAGTGAGATAAAACCATGTGTTAGCCACTTGAGAGTTTTTGGTAGTGTAGCTTACTCTCATATTCCACATGAAAAGAGAGGTAAGCTGGATGATAAATCTAAAAAAATGCATTTTGGTTGGATACAATGAAAATGCAAAAACATATCGTTTGTACAATCCCATCTCAAAGAAAATCATCATTAGTAGAGATGTTCATTTTAATGAGGAAGAGTCTTGGAAGTGAAATTGATAAGACTCGAATCAGGTTCTCTTTAAACTCTTATCTAGAGGGTCTTATCGAGCACTCCAACGAATCTCTTATAACTCTACTTACGGTCAAAAGAGACTTGCGGAGCGAATAACGGGACCCAAACCAAACTCTCTCTAATCTCTTATCTAAAGAGTCCCGTCGGGCACTCCAACGGACTTCTCTTAACTCGACTTGTCAGATAAAAGAGATCTGCGGAGTGAACCCCTTAATCTTGCCCAATTCCTCAATTCGATTTAGATGTATTCTTTTCATTTGTAAACAATTTGGGTGGGTGTAAATTTTTTGCAATTCGATTTAAAACAAGTTTATAAAAATTTAGATAGAATAACAGCTGTATTTTTAAGGTTTCCAGAAAACACTTCGAACTATTTTTAATCACCACCCAACTTCCTTTTTATTCGCAACCATGCATATTCTCAATTCATTTCACAAACCAACGTTTCTATCACTTTCATAATGCAATCTTCGTTTATCAAACATTTAGTGATGGATATAATTCATATGCAAGTATCAAAAATATAGGTATATGCATATCATATCATTGGTTTACAAATATTCGAATGTTCATATTCCAACCATGCAATTACTTAGTCATATTATTTATAATTACAAAATATATTTATTTATTCAATGTAGCCGTCGAATTTCCCACCTAAATTGTCTGAGGATGGTTTCCTTGATGCAAAATCACCTGCTGAGACACCTAGTAGAATATACACACTATGCAAAAACAAATGCATTAGTTCATTATATAAAGTAATATGAAGTATAATTACATAGCGATTCATAAACTTAATTAAATATCAAATCTTTGGTTTAGAAAACCTTTCTTTCTAAAAACACCATGTATACCCCTAATGTATTTTAACCATCACGTGGCGATTTCCGACTGACACCAACCGTGAAGCTGTTGAGATATCTCGACCACTATGAGCGAAATTTATTGCATCGCTAACATAGTGTGAGACAATCCCAAATCTGAGCAACTACAATACGAAATTTTTTGCATCGTCATTGTAGATCTATATATAAACTATAACTTTTGGTGACTGCAAACGGAATTTTTTGCATCGCAATGCAGTGCCTATAACAACTACATGCGAAATTTTCTGCATTGCAACATAGCGTTAGATACTCTGAAAAACTAAGCAACTACAGATGGAATTTTCTACATCGTCGTATAGCACTAAATCTCATATGAACAGAGGGTATATACATGGTTTTTCAAAACTCTTTGCTATAATGTATATTTAGCACGAAAATTTATTTCCTTCCAAATCTTTAACTATAAATCTTTACTCGAATCTTTTCAAAACCACTTCTTTTTCAAAAACTCTTTTCAAGATCTAATGTAGGGATCATTTTTCCAAGTCTTAACTCATCATTTTTTTAAAAAAATTGGAACTACATAATTCATAATTGAAACTATAGATAAAAGAAATTACAAGTGATAGGACTTGTTGTAAAAGGCTACACACAAAAGTTCAGTGTTGATTATGAAGAAATTTTTGCTCCTGTAACTCGTTTGGAAACAATTCGTCTACTTTTATCATTGGCAGCACAGAGAGGTTGGAAGGTGCATCAAATGGACATGAAATCGGCTTTCCTTAATGGTCTCCTAGAATAAGAGGTCTATGTTGAACAGCCCCTAGGTTACAAAAATAGAGGAGAAGAACACAAAGTATATTGCTTAAAGAAAGCATTGTATGGACTGAAACAAGCTCCAAGAAGTTGGTATAGTCGAATTGATAATTCCTTCTTAAAGAATGAATTCAAGAGATGTCCATACGAGCATGCACTTTACACCAAAGAAGATGAAAGTGGTATTTTTCTTATTATTTGCTTGTATATTGATAATCTTATCTTTACAGACAATAATGAGAAAATGGGAGACGTTTTTAAAAAATCCTCGATGGAAGAGTTTGAAATGACTGATTTGGGACTTCTTCATTATTTCATTGGAATTGAAGTAAAACAAATGGATGAATGAATCATTATTTCTCAACAGAAGTTTGCAAAAGATTTGTTGAAGAAATTCAACATGGATGGTGCTATCCCTTGTAGTACTCCAATGGAGGCAACTCTGAAGTTAAGAAAAAATGATGGGAGTGAAGAAGTTAATGCTAGTCTTTATCAAAGTCTAGTGGGAAGTCTAATGTATTTAACAGCAACAAGGCCATATTTAATGTTTGTTGTCAGTATGTTGAGTTGATTTATGACTTCACCAAAGAAAAGTCATTGAGATGTTGGTAAAAGAATCCTTCGTTGTGTTGTTGGTACTGTTGATCATGGGATTCACTACAAGAGATCACAAGAATCAATCTTAATTGGTTATAGTGATAGTGATTGGGGAGGAGATACAGATAATCACAAAAGCATATCAGGGTATGTTTTTAATCTTGGTTCAGGTGTAGTTTCTTGGTCTTCAAAGAAGCAATCTGTTGTTGCTCTTTCTTCTATAGAAGCAGAGTATATTGCTCTATGTGCAGCTGGCTGTCAAGCTCTTTGGTTAAGGTGGATGTTGAAAGAATTGAAGTGCTCTCAAGAGAAGGAAATTGAGTTGTATTGTGATAATAACTCAGCAATTACACATAGCAAAAATCTAGTTTTTCATGGAAGGAGTAAGCACATTAGAATTAAGTATCATTACAGTCGAGAGTTGATCAAATAAGGAGAAGTAGTGGTCAAGCATTGCAAGACACAACATCAGATTACAGACATTTTCACAAAACCATTGAAGGCTGAAAATTTTATCAAGATGAAGGAAAAACTCGGCATCACTCAAGTCTAGATTAAAGGGGGATATTAGAAAATTAATCTAGACTAGTATTTTAATGTACATGCACCTAGAATTTATGATGGATGATCTAGTTATTTGTGATAAATCTATTATCATTCATGTATCTAGGAATTCTAAATGAGTGTTTTGATTTGATAAATTCATGTATTAGCAATTAATTAAGATGTATCTAATGTCCTATAAATAGGACTACTCATTTGTAGTATCTATCCATTAGAAAATATATGAAATAGAAGATGAGTTTTGAGAGAACAATTTTCTTCTCTTATTCTAACTTTATGTGAATTTCTTATTAAGTTTGTTTGTGGCTCATCTAACACTTCCAACACTTTCATGGGATCAAATTTAGCAAAAACAATGTTATTCATTGCGATTTGATACCCTGACTAATTGAATTTAGTGATCGATGGAGATCATGTGGATTCTACTGCTTTAAAATAAAAATTTTGGTTCGAGAAGCAGGCTTCATAAAAATGTTTTTCACTCTAGATGTTACTGCCCTAAGTTTATGTAAGTCTTCATAACTTTAGTTTGGTTCATGTCATAAGATGTACACAATCGTACTTTATTTTGAGGTTTCAAAGTATCTATTAACTTGAAATAAATTAGCCGATATCTGGAAATTACAAGATCCTTTGGATTGCCATGTCAAATGTGAGAAATACTCATCATGAGAATAGTAGGTCAAAAATTATAATCTATACTATATAGTGATTAAAAAGAACATCATCACTAAAGTTTCTATTTGCACATGCTGAGCTTATTTTGATTCTATTTAGTTGAGATAAAATTCACTGTATGGTCAGGTCGAGTTTCTCTTCAAAGTTCAATAGTACAAAGTTGAATCTCTAAACTATGATAAATCATACATGCAAATTAAAGTTACAATAACAGAACAAGTGTATAGCAATGTAATTCACACAACACCTTGGGGAAACCTAACAACTTTATTGAGCATTAATTGTTGTAATAGTTACCTCAATAATGGAACATTTTGTTGCTATAGTAGGTGAATTTGGATCATTATTCCTGATGGTAAATTTAGATTTCTTAGGAGAATGAAGTATTGTTTCATTGCTTAACATAAACTACGTCTGACATGCTTGGTTGGTCTCTTGTGTTATCTTGCATGCATAAGAGCCCGACTTGGATGCACCTCAAAACTTCATTTGTAGAACATGAATCATTTATGCATGAATTGACTATCTCCAAAGAATTTTCATTGTTACAGAGTTCCCATGTCTTATTTCCACCATCACATGAAAATAACACAACGTCAATTTTAAGCCAATGTTAATAAATGGAATATGCACACAAAAGATGGGCAGCAACTTACATATTGTACTAAGTTTGAGTATGGATCATCAAGTAAAAAACCCTTGTTCTTCTTGTCACTTATGATCTCTAATAGTATGAGTCCAAAACTAAAATTGTCTAATTTCATAGAGAAGAGGCTTTATAATGTATATTTCAATGACATATAACCACTATAAAATGACCTAAGAAGTTATGGCATAATACGAACTATAGATCCATTTCATTTATATCTCATGGAAATAAATTAAGCAATTCAATATAAACTTTCATACAATTAGGAAAGTAATTCAATTTTGCATTCATTGTGTCTCGTACTTTTAAGTTGACTTACTAAGTTCTAATAACTCTTGTATTTGCTTGAGCTTGATCCTCTCAAAATATTCTTGCAGTACCAAAATTTAAGATTTTGGATTTCATTTCTTCATCTAAAAGAATATTACAAGTTTTTAGGTCTCTATGGACAATTGTTAATTAGGAATCTTGATGAAGATAAAAGATTCCATGAACAATTCCTAAAATTATATTGAATCATGTTTTCCAATCAAGAAGTAGCTTTTGTGATTCATCATATTCAATTACATTGCATCACATATAACAAATATTAGAGTAGTCATGTAAGGGAAATGTGGACAAAAAGTAGTAGATTAAGGACTAACCGCACCAAAAATGAAGTAGTCCAAACTTTTGTTTGGCATGAATTTGTAAATTAAAATCTTCTCTTCTTGCTCTGTACAATAACCCAAGAGTCTCACAAGATTTCTATGTTGAAGTTTTGCAATCAATAAGACCTCATTTTTAAATTCCAAGATTCCTTATCCTGAATTTGTTGATAATCTTTAAACAGTTATTTTTTGTCCATGAGGTAATCGACCTTAAAAAATTATTAGAATTGTTCTTGTATTAGTTCCCTAAAGTTAACAACAATGCATTCAACATGATTTTTTCTTCTTGTGCTTTTGACACTAGCTCTAGAATTTGAAACTCATACATTTCATGAATTCCTTCCCATAAGCTTCTTGTAAGGCTCTTTCCATGCAAGAGCCAAGGGCAGAATATAAATGCTACAGAATGTAGAGAAATTACCTTGTAAACTGGGCCAAAGCCTCCTCGCCCAAGCTTATTTTTCGAGGAAAAATAATCTGTTGCAGCTATCACACTATTTAGTTCAAACAATGTCAATTCTATATTATCATTGCTATTTGGAGAATCTGTATGGTTGGATAAATGACATGCCGAATCGAAAACTATTGTTTGACGAATCTGTTGCTTCTACTTTTGCCATGTATTATTTATTTATTATTATTATTTTTTTGGCCATAGATACAAAAGGAACAATCGGCCAACATTCTTATATATTGTCATGCCCCTGTTTTATGGGAAGCAGAATAGTCATTTTTTAAGGCAACAGTTAATTAATGTCAGGATTCAATGCCTACTATTCTTGCTATAACAAGTACCTTCAACACTAGTACTTTAAATAATGAATTGCACCAATGTAGTGTAGTGAAGGCAGGCTAATGAGATTGAGCAACATAAGAAGAAACAAAGACTTTAGTGACTATAATTGATAAAGAGTACTTTGAATTACCTTTCCTCTTCTCATTCCTCTCCACAAATAGTAAAAGCATAAGGCTTCCAGAAGTATTTCAACAATAACAGGCACAATAATAAATACAAGCGTACTTTTCGTTGCCAGTAAGTGCTTCACATTTTTTTGGACATATGCAGATGCAAATTTAAAATTTATTCTAGGCTCATGAAATTTCAAATCGATCTTAATTTGTAAAAACATTTCGCTCCTGACAGCTGACAAAACTTGTGCTGTCAACTATTGTTATAAAAACCTTTTGTTATAAAAACCTTTTGCTGCCAGACTGTGGTTCTCTACAATTGAACGAACTTCATTTGAGAAACTTCAACTGAAATCGTTCAGGCCGCTACAATGCACAAAGAGGCAGTACATGAAAAGAAGAAGATGAATAGAATAATAAATCCATACATACCTAGCTCCACAGTATCTACGCTTAGGTAAAAATCTTGTCCACTTTTGCAACGTCTCATGTCTCTTAACTCCCCATACCACGTTATCCACCCTCGTCCATTTCATCAACATATTGATTAGCGTACTATGTACAGTAACAACTCTTCAAACACTCCCTCACACACTCCTCCAAGCTAACGTTACTGTGAAATATAACATCCCTAGCACCTCGAAACTTCACACCTTCTAGCCTCACAAAGCCCTCCTCATCATCTTTTCCACAGCCTTCCTTTCCTGTTTCCTGACAATGAAGGTACCAATCCTAAGGATACAACCGTTCAAACCCAAGCAAACAAGAACAATCCGCCAATGTATCCGCATTGCAAATCACATTTGGACCACATCGCGTATACTTATCACACAAGTCTTGGAGTACGACCTGGACTTTTATCCATTGTCTTGAGAAGGACTATGGAGAAGACGGTGCTCTTTCTTGGTGAATATTTCATATACATTTCCTCCTCATTGCTCACAAATGTGATGTTGAGAATATAAATCTGATCAGAGTAATAATCTTTGGTGTCTCTGACTTCTAGCAAGCCATTCAGGATGCTACCATTCCAAAGGTCTACTACGCCAGAGTGGAACTTAATTCCTATACAAAAGGAACTAAGGTATGCTGTGAGGGTCCAACCCTGCGTAAAACTCTCAGGGACTGGGATCATCTGTTGACTTCCATGAAGTAATGATATGGTTGAGGCCAGTTTTCCTGTTCCATCCAAATTTCATACCAGGAAGATATGTGTCTGTAGGATAATCAAAGCTCTGCCATATAATGGTTTCTTCAGCTACTAGAACCAGATTCCCTGAATCTAAGAGCTTGGCAATGAAGTTGCCTACTGGCATGGAAACATTAGTAGACTAAACAGGATTGCTTAGATGATCACAATAGACAACAAGATTTCCAAATCCACCAAACTTGAAAACACCAGCAGAGTTCTTAATTGGAGTTGGTTTGTTGGCCACCCAAACAACCTTTCGTTCTCAGATTTTGTTGAACCATATTCCAACATAACAAGAGCTTGAGATTTGTAAAGACTGAAGAACCCTAGTTTGAAGTTTCTATCAGATGATACAAGGCTTCCATTTTCAAAATTAGATACCAACTAGGTTCATGTTATTACGTCGAAAGTATGAGATGAACAGAAGAGATGGAATATCACAAACAATGCTGAGATACAGAAAACTCGATTACAACCCATGTAGATAAGTGTCTGGACTGTGCTTGGGATTGATTTTTTGGGATGTGCCATTGTCTGTCAACAACTTCTGTGAGCAGCCATCAATCGTATATACTTGTTTCATGTGATTTCCATGTTTCTTCTGTTTGAAAAAGATCAACAAGCTAACTTAAATGATTGGTGTCCGATGTGATTTCCAGCAATACACGGAACCATCAATAGTCAAGGATATATCATTGATCATTCGTCATTTTCACTTGTACTACTAAAGAAAATTGTCTATTATAGTGGAATATACTTCCTAATCCAAATTAAAGACAAATAATTACATTGTAAATCAGGCCAAAGTCCTTCAAATAAAGCTAACATAAATTATTGGTTGCTAAGGTAACAGCAATACAAGGAATCATCAGTAGTCAAAAGACGTGTGATTTATAAGAAACAATTAAACAAGAGAAAAATATTAAATCATTTACTATTTAATGTATTAATGGGTTCTAATTAGTCAACAGGTTTTTTCTTTTTTAATATTAAATTCAATATTTTAGGAAATGGTAGATGACTCAAATTCACTAGCATTAGAACTATCACTAACCAACCTAATATTTTCATTTAGTCAAATCGGAGACAAATTACCTTGTATTTAGTTTAAACGTTTCAATTCTATATTCTCACTTTTACATAGCTATTGAGAGATTTTGCCCAATCCGAAACTAATTTTTTACTAAGCTTTTTCATTTTTCCTACTTCTGCCCTGTTTTATTTAATTTACACTTACAGAAGAATGAGCAATTGTTTGGCATCACAGATGCATCAGATAAAACATAAGCCGTCAACCAATCCTAAAATCTAATCTAAATTGATATTTGAATTGGCAAATGTCAGGTGTTTTTTTTTTTTTATTTCCTCGTTCATGATTTCTCTGATTAAATGTTGCTCATAACTTCAAAGATTGAAACTTAAATCAAGTTCTTATACGAGTCAAATCGGCTGACAGATAACTCTAATGGTATATATCGACCCCAACATCCTGTGTAAAATCGAGATTCAGAAATTGGCCCAGGCCCAAATACCAACCAACCAAGCCCAGCCAGCCCAAATTATTTATAAATAAATTTTTAAAAAACAAGAGAGAGAGAGCGTTTGGTTGGCCGGGGAAGCAACCGAGAGAAGTGATGGACAGGAGGGGAGCGGGAGAGCTGGGTGAAATAGGGAGAAGAAATTTTATAAATTTACATTTGTCCATAGATGTTCTTAGAAAATTTTGAATCAAGTAAGGAATTTGTATTAAAAGATTTATATCCAGTCAATAAATATTAGGGATCACCCTTAGTTTTCACCATATTTTTGTTGGAGATTATGGTTTTCATGCAAATTATTAAGTTGGTGACATGAGCCACATGATGATGACAAAATTGGTAGCTCATAGTTTAAGTTAAAACATATTATGCATATTTGCATATTTTCGGATAGTTAGTATCTTCTAATGCGATTTAAAAAATAATTTATATGATGGACATATCTTCTTAAAATATTTTATAAATCCCATTACTTCAAAATACTCTTTGAACATGTACGTAATCAACTGATGGGTGCAAGACGAAAAATAAATAAATTTTATAAGCTATTTGAGATTTGCAAGATTTTTTCAAACTATTTCTAAAAGATCCAAACCTCAATTAGAATGAATAGAGTGTATAAATCTAAGAAAAAAAATTAAGGATGATTAAGGTGAAGATAGTGAACAAAGTTCCTAATTATGCCTGCGTTTACTTAGATAAATTAAATTGAAACAAAAATCAGTAAGGTCACATGCAATTTTTACTTAAGGAATAACGGAAGAAAGTAGTATCCTAGATTATTATGTATCATATATGCAAATTAAAATTAGTGTAACAGTACAGAGTTTAATTCTTATTCAACTATTTAACTATAATTCATAAATTATAAGTTGAGTAACCTAGTTAGCAAATTCATCGAGCATCAAGTGTCGTCATTGTCACCTCATTAATAGAACATTTTGTTCCTATAATAGATGAATCTGGCTCATTCTTCCGGATAACAAATGCAGGTTTCTTGGGAAAAGGAAGTATTGTTTCATTGCTTAACATGAAAATTACAGATGACAAGCTCGGCCTGTCGTTGGGCTTATCTTGCACGCATAAGAGTCCAACTTGGATGCACCTCAGAACTTCATTTGTAGGCAATAAATCAACGATACAGGAATCAACTACCTCCAGTGCTCTACCCTCTTTCCAGAGTTTCCATATCTTAATTTTAGCATTATATGAGATTAGCATTACATGAGAATAAAAAAAACAAAATGTAACTCTTTTACTAGTGTTGATAAGCAAAAAAACATAGAAGAAAGATAGGCAACTTACATGTTGTATTAAATATGAGGATGGATCATCATGGCAAAGACATCTATTCCTCTTGCCACTTATGATTTCTAATACAATCACTCCAAAACTGAAAATGTCTGACTTTGTTGAGAAAAAACCATCTAATATATATTCTGGTGACATATAACCACTGCAAGTCATTGGAATATGTGATTAATCTCAATTACATCTTACTGCTAAAGTATTGATTTTAAAATTTATATATATAAAAAGAAATTGTAAACAATTGAATAAATTCAGTATTATTATGTTTTGTGTTGACTTACTAAGTTCCCACAACTTTTTTGGTATTTGCTTGGGTTTCATCATCTTCAAATACTTTTGCAATACCAAAATCTGAGATTTTGGGTTTCATCTCTGCATCTAAAAGAATATTACTAGTTTTTAGGTCTCGATGAATAATTGTCAATCTAGAATCTTGATGAAGATAAAGGATTCCTCGTGCAATTCCCATAATTATATCAAAGCGCTTTCTCCAATCCAATAATAGCTTTCTTGATTCATCTGCTTCAATTGCATTGTATCATATACATTAAGAAGAACATGTATACACACTAGATATGCAAACACCAAGCGCATTATTAAGGAGGAGTCATACCAAAAATGAAGTAGTCTAAGCTTTTGTTAGGCATGAATTCGTAGATTAACATCTTCTCTCCTTTCTCTATACAGTAACCCAAGAGCCTTACAAGATTTTTGTGTTGAAGTTTTGCTATTAATAAGATCTCATTTTTGAATTCTGATATTCCTTGTTTTGATTTTTTTGATAATCTTTTGATTGCTATCTCTTGTCCATCAGGTAATTGACCCTGAAAATCAATTATGATCGACTTATGTCAGTCCCCCAAGTTAGTTATCAACCATGCTTCAAAGTTGCTTTTGGCTTGTTGCACAATTATGATTAACACACAGATCTAGCTACAAAAGTAAGAACTTATACAGATATAGCTACATAAGGCTAAAATGTACAATGAGCATCCGACAATCAGAAAATTGAAAGCTCTAGTGCATCCATTTCAATTGGCATATGTATGCTCCTAATTATTAACGTGATTAGAGCATTTGCTAAAGATGTATAAAGGTTCTTAACTAACGAAAATAAAATGATTGATAGAAAAGAAAATTTTAATCACCAAAAGTATTAGAAGACTGATTCAAGTCATTACTTGAATGTAATTGATTATCATTACTGGAATATAAAAGGGGAACTACTAACTGTAGAATTCAAAATCTTCTGTTCCCAAACAAAACCTTTTGGCAACAGCTGCAGATATTGAACGTTCAATCTCATACAGATTAAGAGTTGGGTTGGCCTGCTTAGTAAATGACAGACATTTGTTATAATCTCTTTTTCAGGGCACTTTGCGTATATTTGATAGGAAAACAAATCAAGTGATTAGCTAGGTATGGAATTGAAAGATACCATATAACATTAGTGAGTGCTAGTATATAATAGAGAGATTTTTTTTTTTTTTTTTTTTTTTGGGCACTAAAAGAAGTAACAGTTTTAAAATTAGAACTGAAATTATTAATTGAATTTTTTTAGCCTCAATAGTTCATGTGCAAATTATTTCTTTATGTATGAACTAACGGATAACTTGTATGCAAACTGTTGACGTCCGGAAACGGTCAACCAGAGATTCTGGGGCCCAGACGGCGAACTTGGTAATTAGGATCGGTTGTACTGGTTGAAAGGCAATGAATGATGCTATTAATGAAATGCTAGGTTGGTGGTGATTAACTCAGGTGAAGGAATGTCGGTCTTGGTTGTTGGTCGGATTCAATAAGGTGGTTAGTGAGCAATTAAAGAGGGAGAGAGAGAGAGAAAGAGAAGATACACAAGGATTTTTACGTGGTTCGGTGACTGCACCTACGTCCACGGCCACTCTGGAATAATTCCGGCAGAGTGACAGTTCTCTAATCTGTTAAGCTTGTTGTACAGTGAAAATGTCTCCCCTTTTTATAGAGGAAGGGAGCTCACAATAAAATAATACAAAGGAAAAGTCTACACGTTATAGGCAACAGCTAGTTTCAACTAATCCTGACATTGCCATGCTGCATTAATTGTAAAGGTAATGATGATTTCCTCCCTGCACAAGTCTGCATTAATTATACCTGCAGAGGTCTTCACTTCATTAAATGCTACTGGGTAATTATATAGGCAGTTTTCGGCGGGAAATCATGGAAGTTGGTAACTCTGACAGCTTGCTGCACACGGTTTCTTATGAGTGGACTCTCTGGTCAGCCAGATGTATGCTGGAGAGGAGGTGAGGCGATCTGGGGGTCAGCGCGAGCTCGCGATTGGTGCGACCTCGCGAGCTCCTCGGGCTGAAAGCATTGGCAGGTGACATGCTGAAGAATTGTTGCTAGCTCGCGACCTGGATGACCTCGCGGGCTGGGCTTGCAATTGCTGGCTTTGTCTTTGGGCTTCCTGGGCCCTTGCTTTTGTTTAAATTAGACGAATATACACTGGCCCATCTGGGCCCAAAACAAAAAAATGGGCATAACATCAAGCCCCCCAGCTCTCTGTGCGTTTTGCGGACTGGGAGCTGAATCAAATATACTATTGGCGCCCATTTTCAAATCTCCTGATTTCGTTTCAATCTTCGTACTGTAACTGCTGACACGCGGCGTCCATTCAGGCGTTGGAGCCGAAAAAACGTGTCTTGGGACCGTACGCATTAAATGCGCACGTCTTGTAACTGACAGACGTGATGGCGTGTGACCGAGATCGATGCCCAGCCGTTGGATCTTTGACGGTTATACCTTTAAGCTGGATCGGACGGCTAGGGGCGGACGAGCTGGCCTATATAATCCACAGGTCTCCTCATCTTCTTCTTTTTGCTTCCCTGGTACGACTACAGCTTCATTTCTTCCTAAATTTTCTTCGTTTCTGCTTTTTCTCGTTTACTGTTCATCGCTGGACAACCCCTTCGGACTCCGCCACTACGAGAATTAGCCACCGTGCTCAGCATATCGTACTTGGTTCGAGCAAGGTAATCCTCTTCCTGCTTTGTCTTTTTGTGTTGTGGCACGGTCTGTCTCTGGTTAGGATTGTTATTTTCTGTCTTCGTAACACGCCTGTCGGTCCCTGTGAGCTTGTTTGGCCCTTCAGGGAGTTGCTGTGTCGGTTGCCTGGGTACCTGTGTACGCTAGGGGCGACCTGTAAACATAGGATTAGCAATATGTAAACTTAGGGTGATATAGTACCTGACTGATTCGTGTCTCTGGGCCTTTTCTGGTCCTTTAGAGACCAAGTGCGCGACCTGACGAGTAGGACAGCAGTCTTAGGAGTTCTTTTTCTGTGTCTTGTTAGGATCAGTATGCTGTAAGCGTTCTGATGTCATTCCTTCTGTGCTGTAGATGTCAGGTCGTTCGCGCACAGGTCGGGGCAGGACTGCTGCTTCCAGGAGGCAGGCAGGTCGCCAGGATAGCGAGGCTGAGGCTACGACCTCGCGAGCTGGTCCGTCAAGCGAGGAGATCGCAGGAGGGGACGAGGTCACTGAGGAAACAGACCCCCCTCCCTTTAAACCCATGTTCTCGCTGCTCACCTTTGAAAAGTTGGAGGCTTGGGCCCAGGAAGTAACCATCCCCTTGGGGTGCAGGGCTAACGTTCCCGCGGGCACTGATCAAGCCGCTTATCCCCCTACGGGCTTTATTGCGATCAGCAGAGAGCATATGGAGCTCGGCTTCAGGTTCCCTATCCCTGGTTACCTCAGGGATCTGCTAAACAACCTCAAGCTCGCACCGTTCCAGCTGACCCCAAACTCATACGCCCATTTGACCACCCTGGCTGCGGCGTTCCGTAAGTACGGACTAGGATTTCCCACACCCCGCATCATCCGCAGCCTTTTCAGCTTCAAAGCGATCTCTGGAAAGGAAGGGCTGTACTACGTCACTCCTCGCCAGTCTTCTGACTATAGGGAGTTCCTGCCTCAGAGATGTACTAAGTCAAACGTAGGGGAGTACAAGTCCAACTGGGCCTTGTTCACGTGCCCCTCGATTGCTGGACTGAATAACAGGAGTTTCGTGGAGGAACCTAGTAGGGACATGAGTACTCAAAACAACATCAGTAGCACTATTCATATGCACAAACATGCATAATGTTTATTTATTTATTTATTTATTTACGAGCTGACTTTTACTGTGCAGGCGTCGTAGCTCCTAAGTATAAACCCAGGCAGGACGAGCTCGCTATTCTGAACTCTTTCAAAGCTGCCAAAAAGCCAGAGGAGGACCATTTCCCTTCCGGCAGCGAGCTGGTAGATCGGGGTCTAGCACCATCTGCTTCAAACCCTCTGTTGAACATAGCCCGGGACCTGGGAATAAGGGGGAGAACGAACGAGGTCGCTTCCGCCCTTCCTGATCCTACCCAATCAGAGTCAGAACCACAACCTCTGCAACAAAGATCACCGAGCACGAGCTTCACCACCAGCACTTCTTCGGATAATATGGGAAGAAGGCTCACCATGTCCGTCCCTCCCCTCAGGTCAGTTCCACCTGCTGAGCCGGCCGAGGTCGTCAACGTGGACGACACCTCCTCAGAACGCTCTCAAAGAGCGCCCTCACAAGCTGCTGCAGTTGCCCCCTCTCCGACCAGGGCAGCTGCAGCTCCTCAAAAACGGGCTGCCCCACCCGTAGGACGGAGTTCTCCTCCAGCCAAGAGGGCCACAGTCTCTGCCGGGGGGGATTTACCTTCGGGGCCAGAGTCCGAGGCCTTGACCAGGAAGAGGAAAGGGAAGGCCATAGCTCCACCACCACCTCCAAAGCAGAAGGGCTTCGTTGCCGTCACTTCGGTCGGTGGGGTCGTCATCGGACGGGAGCCAGGTACTGGAACGCCAGCACGACCGGCGAGGTCTGCAACAGTTGGACAGGCAGATTCTGGCCCTCCCCCTGATGCAGTCAAGGAGATGGAATTTTTCAACAGCTTCGTGGAGCTCGTGCCTGAAGTGATGGGAAAACGCAGCCCGCAGCTACAGAAAGAAGAGCTTACAGGCCGTACTTTAGCGACCTATATAGCTCGCCAAGCTGCGCTGGTAAGGTTCATATCCTGTCATACTTCGATTCTGATTTTCCTCTTCCTTTTTAAAAGGATCTTGTACCATTTCTTTTGTTGTTTCAGCTTGGTATGGCGTCTGCAAAGTTAGTAAGGGAGGCAGACATTCACATTGATGAGAAAGAGGCCTTCAGGATTTCTCAGGTACAGTTTGATGAGGAGAAGAAGTTCCTGCAGGAAGAAATCAATCTCCTTCAGAAGAACTACAGTGAGCTTTCTGCCAAGCTCAAAGACGCTGACGCGGCCTTGTCGCAGGAGACTGCTCGCAGGGAAACTGAAGTCAGCAAGGCCCAAACAGAAATAAATCAGCTGAAGGGAGAGCTTGCTGGTGTAAAGGTAAAGCTGCAGGTCCCTGAAGACAAGATAAGTCAGCACAGCTGGGATTTGGGAGCGGCCAGAGGGAAGCTCATTAGGTCCGAGGAGATGCGGGCTAAAGCAGAGGCGAGTCTGGCTCAGACGAGGGAGAAGCTGACTCAGACCGTGGAGAGTATTGAGGCCAGGGTAGCTCGGGAGCGGGATAAGATCGAAGAGGAGGTCGAAAGGGAGTTTTTGTACAGCATGTGGGAGCACTATCCGAACTTGGACTATTCTTTCTTTGGGTCAGAAGGGGTCCAAATGATTCGAGAGTTCGTGGAGCTGACTGCAAGTGCTCGGAGCACGCGACATGTTGACACTTCCTCTGCTCCTCCAGATGATCCACCTGCTGACCCAGCCCCCTTGCCAGAGCAGGTCCCTGAGGTACCTCCAGCCTTAGAGGATCCCCCCTCGTCTGAGCTTCCAGCACAAGCCCCTTCTGATTTGCCAGCTCTTGAGTCCGCCCCTGAGGCAGAGCCCCCAGTAACTACAGTTGATCCTGCTCCATCAGACGAACCTGCTGATATCTAGAGCATTTTTTATTTTGCTCCTTTAAATTCTTGTAATTTTCTTTCATTTGTTGGAACTCATAGACGAGCTCGGAGCTCGGATTTATAAGATTGAATTCTCTGCACAATTTCATTATTTTGCGCAAGTATGGATATGCATATGATAGGTAGTTAGCAGACAATAATCACACCATTACAAGTGTTAAAATGTTGTTAAGTAAATCACAATCGTGAAAATTATATTCAGTTTCGAACTGGCTAACTGCAATCAGCAATCATACTAATGTACCAGCTCGTAAGGCCTTGGACACAGCGAACAACTTGGTTAAACAAGGCGTCTTATAAGCCTTAGAAGATTGGCAAGAACTTACTGTTAGTGAGGAGCTCGGAATTTACTTGTCCTCTCGGTTTTAATAATATCGAGCGTGCTTGTCGGCAGCATTTTCCCAAACTTTGAGATTTTAACTCGTGGGTTCATTCGTAGCTTAGGAATGAGCTAATTTGGTGAGTCTGCGGGCATCTTTATATATGAGAGGCGTAGCCTTACCCCCTCCCGCGAGGTCGCGGGGCAATGAATACGCGAGTCCGCGGGCATCTTTATATATGAGAGGCGTAGCCTTACCCCCTCCCGCGAGGTCGCGGGGCAATGAATACGCGAGTTCGCGGGCATCTTTATATATGAGAGGCGTAGCCTTACCCCCTCCCGCGAGGTCGCGGGGCAATGAATACGCGAGTTAGAAAATGAAATGCTTGATGTAAACCTCTTCTTGTGAGGGTAATATAAAGAAATCGAGCATCAATTGATAGAGCGTCCTCGATTGAGGCTTTTTTACGGACACTCGTTGTCGGAATATGCTCATAGCCTTGGCCAGTGAGCATTGTAGTTATGTAGGATCCCTTGGATTATTTGCGCAGATATCTTCAAGGAATAATATAGGTACACAAATAAGCATTTCATAAAAATAGACTGCGGCTCGATTTCTTGAGAAAGAGATTTCATTAGCTTTGCTCTTTTTAACATGTACATTTGCTGGCTTATCCAGCCTGCTTTCTGCATCACATATGACATATACAACAGAAAACAGGTGAAAGCATGTTTACAGACAATCGTCAAAAAGGAATCATGTACAAGGTTAGAGCGAGCTGACAGTTCTTAGGTGTAATATGGCCGCAAGTGTTCTGCATTCCAGGCTCGAGGTAACTCAGTCCCATCCATGCTGGCTAAATGATAGGCTCCATTCCTCAGATCCTGCTTGATGAGGTATGGTCCCTCCCAGTTGGGCCCGAGTACCCCTCGCTTGCCTTGCGAGCTCCAGGAAGGACTAACCTGAGTACGAGGTCTCCGGCTTTGTAGCTTCGAGCTCGCACCTTCTTGTTGTAATACCTGGCAACTCTTTGCTGGTATACTGCTACCCTTAGGCGAGCTGTCTCCCTTGCTTCCTCGGCTAAGTCCAGACTGGTCGCGAGTAGCTGGTCATTGTCTCCAGGTCGAAACGAGGCCCTTCGCTGGCTGGTCACTTCAAATTCCGCCGGTATCATGGCCTCCGTTCCATAGACCATAGAAAATGGGGTCTCACCTGTGGAGTTGCGGACTGTCGTCCTATAAGCCCAGAGGACTTTCTGTAGTTCATCAGCCCAAGCCCCTTTTCTTGCTTCTAACCTGGTCTTCAGATTCTGTTTGATGATCTTGTTCACGGCCTCGACCTGACCATTGGCTTGAGGATGGTCCACGGCCGAGAAGCTCTTCACGATTCCGAGCTCATTGCAGAAACCTATGAACTGATCGCTGGTGAATTGAGTCCCATTGTCCGTGACGAGCTGCTGAGGGACCCCGAACCTGCAGATGATATTGTCCCACACAAACTTTTCTATCTTCGTTGTGGAGATCTCTGCTAGTTCCTTAGCCTCGGCCCATTTGGTAAAGTAGTCCACAGCGACCACCGCGTGCTTGCAGTTTCCTCGAGCTGTGGGCAAAGGTCCGATGAGGTCCATCCCCCAGATTGCGAAAGGCCATGGACTCACCATCTGCTGGAGGTAGGCTGGTGGAGCTCGCGGGACCTTAGCAAACCTCTGGCACTTTTCACACCTCTTTACCAGATCTAAGGCATCTTGCTTCATGGTTGGCCAGTAGAACCCCTGTCTGAGAGCCTTCTGGGCCAAGGACAATGCTCCCGCGTGGTTCCCACAATGACCTGCATGGATATCGTTTAGCACTACCTCACAGTCTTCATCATCTATACATCGCAGCAGCGGGGTTGAGAATCCCTTCTTGTATAGCCTGTCGTCATAAATGCAGTACCGGGCTGCTCTAGCTCGGATGCGGCGAGCTTCCAGCTTGTTCTCTGGCAGCTTCCCCTCCTGCAAGTAATTGATTAACGAGCTCATCCAGGAGTTAGGCCGAACCTGTATGATCATCATTGCACCTTCGCCTTCGATGCTTGGAACTGGTAGGAATTCCATAGGAAAAGACTCAAGGAGATCTGCATCTTGGGAGGTCGCTAAGCGGGCAAGGGCGTCCGCATTGAAGTTCTGCGCCCTGGGAATTTGGTTCACTTCAAACCTCTGGAAAGCCCCCAGTAACTCCTTGACCTTTTGGAAATACTTTGACATCCTTTTCCCCTTGGTCTGATATTCTCCCCTGACATGGCAAACGATAAGTTGAGAATCGCTGAAAATCTTTACCTGTTCAGCTCGCACTTCCTTGGCCAGGCGAAGTCCGGCGAGCAATGCTTCGTACTCGGCCTCGTTATTGGTAGCTTGGAATTCAAACCTTATGGCACTCAGGATTTTATGGCCTTCTGGGCTGATAGCATTATTCCAGCCCCCGAGCTTTGCTCGTTAGAGGATCCGTCCACATAAAGCTCCCAAACTCGGTTACCTGCTAGCTCCTCGTGCTCTGGTACTGGCCCCGTGAATTCCACAATGAAGTCTGCGAGTGCCTGGGCCTTGAATGCTGTTCTAGGTCTGAATTCTATGTCGAACTGAGCGAGCTCGATGGCCCACTTGAGGAGTCTGCCAGAAGTATCTGCTTTCTGAAGGACTTGCCTGAGAGGGTACTGCGTGAGGACCTCAATCTGATGAGCTTGGAAGTAGGGACGTAGCTTCCTGGAGGTAGTTACCAGACAGTACGCGAGCTTCTCCATTTGTGAATACCTGGTCTCCGCATCAACCAGCCTTTTACTGATATAATATACGGGCAGCTGCATCTTATCCTCTTCTCTTACCAGGGCCGCGCTTAGGGCGTGCTCAGAGACTCCCAGATACAAGAATAACTTCTCCCCATCCTTCGGCTTGGACAGGAGAGGAGCTTGGCCCATATACTCCTTCAGCTTCTGGAATGCCTCCTCGCAATGCTCATTCCATTCAAAGTTCTTGGCTTTCTTTATGGCTTCGAAGAATGGCACACACCTGTCAGTAGCTTTTGAGATGAAACGACTCAAAGCCGCGACCTGGCCTGTGAGGCTCTGCACATCTTTGATTCTGGAAGGGGACCTCATTTCCACGAGTGCCCTGATCTTCTCTGGATTGGCCTCTATCCCTCTGCTGTTCACCATAAAACCAAGGAACTTACCAGATGCTACCCCAAATGCACACTTCAGCGGGTTTAACTTCATCCGGTAGCTTCTGAGGACTCTGAACGTCTCATCCAGATTGCGGACATGATCTACCGCTTTCTAGGACTTCACCAGCATATCATCTACGTACACCTCCATAGTTTTCCCAATCAGGTCCTGAAACATGGCGTTGACTAGACGCTGGTAGGTTGCTCCTGCATTCTTCAGTCCGAATGGCATCACCCTGTAATAGTATAAGCCTCTATCGGTGACAAAAGAGGTGTGTTCCTCGTCCTGCGGGCTCATGGGAATTTGGTTGTATCCTGAGTAGGCGTCCATGAAACTTAGGAGTTGATGTCCCGACGTTGCATCTACCAGCTGGTCAATTCTGGGTAATGGGAAACTGTCCTTCGGGCAGGCCTTGTTCAGGTCGGTGAAGTCAATGCAAGTCCTCCACCCTCCGGTCTTCTTCTTCACGAGAACTGGATTGGCGACCCAAACAGGATAACGAGCTTCCCTAACGAACCCGTTAGCTAGCAACTTCTCAACCTCCTCCTTCAGAGCTGCATAGCGTTCTGGTGTCATTGGCCTCCTCTTCTGTCGGACTGGCCTGTGCTGGGGATCTATATTCAGTCGGTGACACATAATACCTGGGTCTATCCCCACCATGTCCTCATGGTTCCAGGCAAAGACATCAAGGTTTTTCTTCAGGAATTCTACGAGCTCGGTCTTCACTTCTGGTAGTAGATCTCTTCCTATCTTCACATATCTTTCCGAGTCCGCCTCACTGACTCGCACATCCTCTAACTCCTCAACGGGTCTCGTGGCCCTGTCTGCATCCACCTCGCGAGGGTCTAGGTCGTCACTTACCCCACTTTCAGAGGCAGCTCGCGGTTGGCCACCCGAGACCACATTTACTTTCTTTCCCCGAACTCCCATCTTTACTGCATCTTCATAACATCTCCTGGCTAACTGCTGCTCGCCCTTGACACAACCTATTCCATTGGGAGTCGGGAACTTGACTGTCAGCGTTCTGGTTGAGGTGACCATGTCTAGATCATTCATCGAAGGTCGCCCCAATACCACGTTGTATGCTGAAGGACTCTTGATAATAAGGAAGTCTGTAAGAACTGTAGCTTGTCGTCCTGGCTCCCCGAGGGTGAGAGGTAACTTGATCTGGCCGATCGGTACCACTGCATCTCCTGTGAATCCATAGAGGGGCTCCGGCGAGGGTATCAACTGCTCAGCTCCTAAACCCAACTGGTCATAGCAGTCCTTATATATGACATTGACTGAGCTGCCAGTGTCGATCATTATCCTCCGCACCTCGACATTACTGATCTGAGCTCTGATTACAATGGCATCGTTATGGGGCCAGCGCACTCCCCTCTCGTCCTCCTCCGTGAACACAATGCTGTCTGAGGACGCTTTTGCCCTTTTGGTGGGTCCCTCGACTCCTCCATATTCTGCCAGTAGGGTATGGTTGGCTTCCCGGACATACCTCTGGTGTGACCTGTTAGATGTACCTGCCACATGAGGTCCACCGTAAATGGTAAAGATCGTTCTTACAGCAGGCTCGCGTTCTGGTTCTCGAGCTCGCTGAGGCTGCTGCTGCTCGGGCTGCTGGTCTTGCCCCTGAGGTCGTTGGTTCTGAGGTCGCCTTCCAGCGGGCTGTATTACATATTCTCCTAGGCGGCCTCGTCTTATGAGTTCTTCGATGGCATCCTTCAACCGCCAACAGTCTGATGTATTGTGCCCGTTCTCGTTATGGTAGGCACAGTATTTCTTCGGGTCCCGACGTCGGTTAGGGGGTCCAGTCGGAGGTGGCTTCCCAAAGTTCTCCCTGTTTCTTTCTGCGGCGAAGATCCTGTCCTGCCTGTCCGATAACAGACTATAGCTGTCATATCTGTTCTGGCGTCGGGGCCTCTCCATCCTCGGCCCTGGCCTAGCTCGCTTTGCCACAACGTTGGCCGACTGGTTCCTCGGCTCCCCTGGCCTATCACCACCAGGATTCTTCCTTTTCTCAAGTTGGGAACCACTTGCTTCACCCCGCTGACCACTGGGTTTCTTAGCCCCAAAGGCTTCTTCCCATCTGACTTCTTTAGCTGCCCTTTCGTAGAACTCCCCCAGATCTTTCACAGGGGACTTGTATATGCTTTCATACAGCTTCCCATCTTTCCTGAGCCCTGCAGAGATAGCTGTTAAAATACTCTCGTCAGAGGGTGTTTCCACATTACTCACCTCCTCTCTGAATCGAGTAATATAGTCCTTAAGGGATTCATTTTGTCTCTGGAAAATGGTTGCGAGGTGGAAGGCTGGCGCGAGCTGTTTCCTTAATGTCTTATACTGGTCCAGAAACCTCTTCTGACATTCTCTCCAGCTCCCAATGCTGCGGGCTGGAAGGCGATTGAACCAAGCTCGCGGGGCGTCCCCTAGAGTAGCTGGGAATACTCGGCATTTGACCAGCGGGTCATCTGTCTGAAGATCCATCTGCACATTGAAAGCATCCAAATGGTCATAGGGGTCCGTTCTGCCGTCATATTGAGGGATACTGGGGAGCTTGAACTTTGCTGGCAAAGGCACTGTCTCGATCTCCCGAGAATGTGATGCTCGGCGGTTGTCCCGCTCTTCCCCAGTCTGGCCTCCAGGTCGGGCTTCCAACTGCTGGACCCTTTGCAACAACTCTTCGACTATTGGGTCCTGGGTCAATGACCGCCGACTGGGGTTCCATCTACTGGTACTCTCCTGCTCCCCAAAGTAACGGTTCTGCGACCTACCTTCTTCACTGAGTGCTTCTGCGTGTCTGGCAGCCCTCCTCGGCTCGGGCTCATAACCTGCACGATACCCGCGGACTCGCTCTGGCCCTCGACTACCTTCCTCGCGTCTGGCGCCCTCGATACTTGCCCTCGCCCTTATCTCGTTCTGGCGAGGTGGGATCCCCTGCTCTTGGTTCCGCTCTCTGATTCTCCTTGGGTGCAAGTTCGAAGAGCGGGCTGATCCTTCGGTAAGCGACCTCTCCCTTATGGCTACCCCTTCTGGAGTTGGTATCTCTTCTGAAGGTCGGCGGCGAGCTCTGCCTGGAGGTGCTGCATTTGCCTGCCTCGGCGCCACGTGGGCTTGGACTTCCACCAACGCCCTCACTGTTGTTGTCAACTCCCTCACTGCATCCTCCAGAGCTCACTGGCGCTGCTGCCATTCCTGAGCGACCTCGTTTCCTGAAGGTGAAGCGCTCTGTTCTTCTTGGACTTCACGTCGCTCCCCTGCTACTCCAACACTCCTCGTTGCTTTGATCCTAGCCATAGCAGACAAGTATAGATGAAAATGACGTAGTAACTAACTGGAGATTACCAGGTCGCTGTTGGGCCCTCCTTCTAGCGCCAAAAGATGTTGACGTCCGGAAACGGTCAACCAGAGATTCTGGGGCCCAGACGGCGAACTTGGTAATTAGGATCGGTTGTACTGGTTGAAAGGCAATGAATGATGCTATTAATGAAATGCTAGGTTGGTGGTGATTAACTCAGGTGAAGGAATGTCGGTCTTAGTTGTTGGTCGGATTCAATAAGGTGGTTAGTGAGCAATTAAAGAGGGAGAGAGAGAGAGAAAGAGAAGATACACAAGGATTTTTACGTGGTTCGGTGACTGCACCTACGTCCACGGCCACTCTGGAATAATTCCGGCAGAGTGACAGTTCTCTAATCTGTTAAGCTTGTTGTACAGTGAAAATGTCTCCCCTTTTTATAGAGGAAGGGAGCTCACAATAAAATAATACAAAGGAAAAGTCTACACGTTATAGGCAACAGCTAGTTTCAACTAATCCTGACATTGTCATGCTGCATTAATTGTAAAGGTAATGATGATTTCCTCCCTGCACAAGTCTGCATTAATTATACCTGCAGAGGTCTTCACTTCATTAAATGCTACTGGGTAATTATATAGGCAGTTTTCGGCGGGAAATCATGGGAGTTGGTAACTCTGACAGCTTGCTGCACACGGTTTCTTATGAGTGGACTCTCTGGTCAGCCAGATGTATGCTGGAGAGGAGGTGAGGCGATCTGGGGGTCAGCGCGAGCTCGCGATTGGTGCGACCTCGTGAGCTCCTCGGGCTGAAAGCATTGGCAGGTGACATGCTGAAGAACTGTTGCTAGCTCGCGACCTGGATGACCTCGCGGGCTGGGCTTGCAATTGCTGGCTTTGTCTTTGGGCTTCCTGGGCCCTTGCTTTTTGTTTAAATTAGACGAATATACACTGGCCCATCTGGGCCCAAAACAAAAAAATGGGCATAACACAAACTAAAAGATAGTTGACATAGAAAATAGTTTAAGATTGAACTAATGGTGTTTTAGTATATTTTGATGCTAGTTTTAATTTTTTTTTTTTTTTTTTTTTGTGTTATTTTCTGGAATTTTCACTATAATATTTCAATATTCTTTTAAGGTTAGTCTTTGTTAAAGCTCTTAATTAAAATAAAATAAACTAGAGTTTGCGAACTCTAGTTCTTTCTTTTTTTTTTTTTTCTTTTTTTCTTTTTTTTTTTAAGATGCTTGGACACTAACCTTCAAAAAATTTTAAAATATTATAATAAAAAATTGAAAAATTAAAAAAAAAAATTGAAACTAGCATCAAAATTATAAATTAATATTTTTTTAACACCATTACTTCACCCATGAACTATTTTCTTCTATACCTATTTCATTCAGTTCGCGTGCGAACTATCTGTTAGTTCATACAAAAGGAGAATAGCTCGGATGCGAACTATTGATGCTAAAAATGTTTAATATATAATTTCGATGTTAGATTCGAAACTCATGCTTCTTTTAGTGCTATGAAAAAAATGAACTCTATATCGCAATGCAAATATTACTCAACATAAAGGGGAAGTAATCAAATGCAGAAAGACGCAAATGATGAATTCAAATCCACATGGCAGCTTCAAACAATAAAAGAAGACAACCTTATAAACTGGGCCAAAACCACCTTCACCAAGTTTATTGTCAGATGAGAAATTATTTGTGGCTGTGGCAATGGTCCCAAGGTCAAGTAATGGCAAATCTTGTTCCTTTCTACCAAAGGACTCATCCAAGTTTGTTGAACTGTTTAAACTCAATGACCTTTTGCTTTTCCTTGCTTTCTCTGGGACTGAAATCCAACATATGAACAAGTAATGCCTGCTTAACTTCTTAAGCAATTAAAATGGACGAAAAAGACGAAAGAGTGAAAAGAAATTTGATTACATACCTCTTTTTTTTCTTCTGATGAACCAAGTCGTAGCAGTCATCATAAAAACCATTGCACAGAAAGAAGCAATCACAATTCCCACAACTGCTTTCTTGCCTAGTGAAACATCTTTAGCAGAAAAAAGAAAAGATTCATATTTATTACAAATTAATATCACTTATTGCATTATAGGGATAAGGAATAACTAAAAAGTATGACAAAAAGCTTAGTAATATCAATTATTGCATTATAGAGATATGGAATAACTAAAAAGTGACAAAAAACTTAAACCATGATATTGCCAGCTACTTTGTTCACTAATAATCTAGAAGTTAAGTCTAATTAGACATAAATTTTAATTAGGTGCAGACTACTCTGTACGTGCTTTTGAACAGAACCAAATTGCATCGAATGATTTGGATGTCATGCAACGGGATTTGGTGATTACCTGCTCAGTTTTTCAATTTTGGCGACATAACTTGACACAAAAATGTAGATTTATCTGCACCTGATAATTAATTACTCATTAAGCATATATTACCTAGTGGATTTGCAACACGTACATACAAATCCTGTCCATGATCACTTGGATAAAGTCTGGTATCCATCATCTCGCCGTGATATGTCAAGCACCCTTTGGGCCCTCCAATAGCCTCGAAATATGCACTTGTATAAGCTACACAAGAACAATCACTCAAACATCTATTTCCACATGCTTTCAAGTCTAAACTCTTGTCCACACGTGCGACCGACGTGTCGGGCACCTTCACATGTGGCACCCTCTCGAACCCTTCTCCTCTTTGACAGATGGACATCCCGCGTTTCCTCGTACACCCGCGTGTCCCATTTCCAGAGTACCACTCTCGCGGATATTTGGGTTCAAATCCGGGTAGGCATGTGCACACAAACTTATTGAAGTGGATACAATTGCTACCTGGCCCGCAGAGCCCATAATAGTCACACGGTGGATAATGTGGGTTGTCCCAGTAAACTTTCCATGAATGACCTCCATCGTTCGAGGTGAGGTGCTGCATATATCCCGACTCATTCAATACCATTCTAGATATGGTATTAGTAGGATTAGTTAACGTGTACATTCCGGAAACTTCATCTTGATTGTCGACGAAACTAGAATTATAGATCGCTCCCGAAGTGTCCGTTTCAGGTATACCGGTCCATCTTTGCCCGGACCATGAGCCGGCTCGCCACCACTTAACGGAACCATTGTATATTGACAACTGTGGAAATCCATCCGGGTCAATCCTGTAGGAGTAATTCCCAGAGCCAGGGTCGTCCGGTGATTTCCACGATGTTAACCTCCAATTTAGACCGGTTCGCCGATTCAACCCGAGTTTCATAAGGGGAAGCAAGGTATGTGTAGGATGATCAAAACTTTGCCACAATATGTTTGTGGTACCAGTTTCAACCAACTCAAGATTTCCTGAATCTAAGAGCCGAGCTACAGTGCTTTTCCTCGTAGTGTTCGAAACATTTGTAGACCAGACAGGAACAGTAGTTTGGTTTGTTTGGTACAATACGAGGTTTCCATCACTATTGATTGAGAGTACCCCAGATCTGCCAGTGATGGGATCATCTCTATTCGCCACCCACGCAACGGTTTGCTTTGAACCCTGGTTATACCAAATTCCAACGTACCGTTTTAGAGACTTTCTAGGACTGAAGAATCCAAGCTTGAACATTTTTCGATTGGACACTATTGTATCGCCGTCTTTGATGGAGCGGTTAGCATTGATGGTGTCAATTGAACCAGATAAGTGAAAAAGATGGAAAACAAGGAGAGTGTTCAATAACATTTTTGGTGGATACATTTTTTCTTGTTTCATGTCTTGTTTCATTTGGTAAGTGGGGTATTAATAGGAGCAGTACCTCTACCTGTAGCGTAGACTACAAAAGTCAAGTCTGCTTAGGTAGTTTAATAGGGGACCATGTAATGAAACCTTGATAAACACTCTTTCCTACTTTTTTTGGGTAGTATTATATTAATTCTGTCCATGCATTTGACTTTTGATGCTAATTTGTATGGTTTTCACTTTGACTTTTTTTGGATTGAGACATGATACTAAATTTGAATATTACGTATCATGAAGCTTCAATTCTTTTATTACAACTTTGAGAAACGGAAGCTTCAATAGCTTGACTGAAGTGAAGGAAACATCCAATAAGCTATAGAGAGATCTATTACAAACTATCAAGATAAAGTGTTCATGCAACATTGTTGTTGGGATGTGCCATTATTATCCAAGACTACAAATTACATCGTTGTTCTGCATTTATTCCTTTTCACATGTTTCCACGAATAGACCAAAACAGATTTGACTCCAGTCAACAGAAGTTGTGGTTGTGTCTGTTCCATTCGCCGGTGTCATTGATGGTGCAAGAAGTATCAATATGGTTGCATGAACTTGAGGTTTATTAAAGCAGGATAACAAGAAAAAAATTCAGTCACCAATCAGTTAGTTGGATGAAAGAATTAATCAACGGATTTTTTTAGAGTTATCCTAAAGGCGAACAAATTTGAATATGATCTAAAACAGACACTACCAATCCCATTAAAAAAGATTATATACTGTCATTAATTTTGACTTTACTAAGCTAAAAATAATAATAATGATAACTTTACTACCTCTTGTTGTTCAATAAGAGTTTTTTTCTTTTAATGACGCTGTAATTTGTATAAATTTTGGAACTAACACTAAATTATGAAAATTAATTTTTGTAACAATGAAACTAATAATTGACAAGCAAATGAAATATTTATATTAATCTATGCATGAGATTTTTAAATTTGTTTTGCAAATCATTACAGTACAGTTGATTTGTGTGATCAACTTTTGTAAAGGCTTTCATACTAAAAACAAATCAAGTTTACTTCTATAAATCACTTAGATATTGGGTTTTCATTCTAATATCTACTTGATTTCATGGTTACCTTGTTGGCATTCATAAAGTTTAACATTTTAGTTGTTAATATGTATAAGGAGCAAATTACATTTGATTGACTGATTTTAGAATATTATTAAAGGAACAAAAAATAGTGGGAGTTAATTAGCCCCTTATGCTCAGTGTACTTTTGCTATTAACTTTCCACAACCCACCTGCCATTACAAAATAACTCTTTTTTCTTTCCTTCTCTCTTTTATTAATTACGGATTTCAAATTTCAATATAATTTGTTGTGTTTTTAAATCAATTTATACAATTAAATTATTGAAAGTGTGTATGATTATAACGATTTGGCTTTTGCCATGACACATAATTATGATGATACTGTTTATTGAATAGATGGTTACATGGATAAAACACCATTTTGCAGACTAAAACACTCCATAGCACTAAGATTGATAAAGTTGGATTGAAATATAATTTCAGTGAAGGTGTGTAGCATAGTATAAGGTCATGTCCGAATTCATCAGTATATACTTCTATAAATCACTTTTCTACTAAGATTGCTAATGTATATACGGATGAATTCGTCCGAATTCGTCGGTATATACATTAGCAATCCGAATTCATCAGAGTTTTCCACTGGAGACTATAAGCTGTGTCTTTGATTCGGTTGGCCGTTATGGAGTCGTTAACTGTACTGGTGTCAAAAGTAGAAAAGTGAAAAAGATGGAGAACAAGCAGAGTGTTCAATACCATTGTTAGACGATACATTTTACCTTATTTCATGTGTTGTTTAATTGTTTAAGTGGGTATTAAAAGGAGAACCACCTCTACCTCTGCGTATACTATAAGAGTAAAGTCTGCTTAGGTAGTTTAATAGGGGGCCATGTAATGGAACCTTGAAACAGAGTACTTCCTATTTTTTTTGGGTAGTATTAATTCTGCCCATGTAGTTTTGAGTTTTTCTAGAATAAGACATGTTGGTTATGAATTATTACAAAACAACAATAACTATCGATCGAGCTTAATACCTTATTCATACTTACGGATTAATAAGCTTGACTTGTATAAGTTCTCCTAGTGTATTGGCCGCGACTTCTATACTCTCATGAAGTTTCACTGTACATGTACCTTTATTTGTTACAAGTTTGATCCAAAACTAGAATTTCAATTTTAAATTCTACACTTGACTTGCTGTAGGTCATATTGTATTAATTACGAAGTAATTCTTCCTTTGTTACAACTTTGAAAAGACGAGTGTCAATACCTTAACTTTGTTTGTCAGGAAACATCCAATAATAACAAAGTTCAATTTTTCTGACCGATATCGATGGTTTCTGCTACATATTGAAGTATATCCATTTGATTTAAGTATTTCTGGGAAGTGATTTATATTTTGGCATGTAAATATTTCATTTATTTACATAAACTTCTTTTTTTTTTCCCCTTTCACATAATAAAAAAGAGAGTAATACTAGGCTTCCCAAATATTTTATCAAAATTCATGTTTAAATAATATGACATATGAGTTGTCAAGATCCTGTTAATTATCATATCATCTCATGATTTATAAGATTTTGATAATTTACATATCATATCATTTGAGTATGAATTTGGACAAAGTATTTGAGAAGTCTAACATTACTCTAAAAAGAAATTGTAAGTTGCAAGCCAACAATGATGAAAGGACTCAAAAAATTAGATAGGCAACAACTTACAAATTGTATGAAATATTAGAGGTACATATCACCATGGATAAAATTCTTGTTCTTGCTGTGATCTCTAAAAATATGATTAATCTAGAGCTATAGATGCTTGGTATCATACAGAAAAGACCGTCTAGTGCATACTGTAATGATATATAACTATAGGAAGCCGCACACAAATATTAATGATTTTACAAGTTTCAACATATTTTTAAAACTAGATACCCATTTCGTTCATACATTACGAAGAATGAAAATGCTACTGGCCTTCAACATAATAAGGGAAATAAATTAATTTTCTGTCCATTGAGTTTTTAGTTGACGTATTAGGATGCAGTTACCATTCCATATCACTAACAATATTGCTGAGATATAGAGAGGTCTATTAGAGATCACGAAGATGAAGTGTTTGTTGACTTTGTTGCTTGGATGTGCCATTATCCAAGGCAACTTACATGCATTCAACATCCACTTTTTTCACACGATTTCCACATTTTCCTACCATAAGATTGGGAAAGTAATTGTTGACAAAACTGATATTCCAGTCAACAAAAATTGTGGTTGTGTCTGTTTCATACATAGTATTATTAGTAGTTAAAAGAAATGTGTCATTAAGGATGCATGAACTTGTTTGGATTTTGGATCACTATTCCATAAATTTTAATTTATGCAAAAAAAAATTCTAAAGGAAGTCCATTTAGGGCATGTGAGATACCATTGAAAAGTTGAAACTCGAGAGGGATCCAACGCCGCAGACGACATCAAAAAGGAGGCTGGACATGCTGGTACATGCCTTAAGAGGGTAACGGGGTACATTTTAAGTGGAAATAATAAGTAGTTTACTGGATTTTCTATCCAAATGGGATTCTGATTGCCTTAGGAGCTAAAAAAAGTGCTGCTTTTTTTTTAAGGGTCTTGAATTACTTTGTAACCAAGTAAACTCATGTTATTAAATAGCTAGGGGATTATTCTTTGTTTAAAATACACATCAAGATGTAGCAAGCCTTCCAAAAAGAGTGAGCGATGAGCTCGAATGTGAGCTCAGGACTCGGTATGTTTGATAGGAGCCTTGGTTGTAATTGGAGTTTGTGGTTAGAGAGAGAATATGGAGTGTGTAGTTGTAACAATTTTTTAATCTCTTGATGTCCTAATGGTCATGATTTTTCCCTGGTTTGGTAACCACGTCAATTTTTGGGTTATGTGATTGGATTCATCTTATTTTTTGTTAATAGATATTATTTGTTTTATGGTGGATATTAGACATACTTCCATAAATGTTTCTCCAAATTTTAGTTATAAATTAATTTAAAATTGCTAAGTGTTTTTCATTTTTCAAAATATTATAATAAAGTTAACTTTTTATTTATCTTGAGAAAAATATATTTTTTAATAATTAAAAATTAATATAATCCATATATATCTAATATATATATATATATTTAACTTTGATCTATATATTAATAATTTTTTTTAAAAAAAAAAAAAAAAAAAAAAAAAAAAAAAATGAAAATAAAAAACAACATATTCAGTTTTTGTTTAGTAAAAGTGTAGAGCATATTTTTTGTTTTTGTTTTTGTTTAAAAATATGGCTAACGAACATTGTTTTTCTTTTTCAAAAAACTAGAAATGCATTTATAAAACGGTAATATAAATTTAATGCAATCTCTATTACATAATTACTCTTCTATCACATACATATTGTAGACATTCGTTGGGTATAATATATATACTGTAGCCCCCTTCAAATTCAATAGTCTTAAGGGTGGACCTAGGCGGGCACATGCCCCTCCTTCTTAAAAAAAAAATGATTAAATTTATAATATTAGTTATTACATATTTAAATATATAAATATATATTTATATATATAAATAAATTGTTATATATAGCTGGTGAAATGAATGAGATCGTAAACATAGAAGTGTATTAGTGGCATGGAGTACGTATGGTATGTGGAACTATAGGGGTTTGAATCCTTCCCAAACCAAAACTGAAGCCTTTTTTCATTTTTTTTTCTCAAAAATAATGTAGAGTGTGGTGGGGTTTTGAACTTTGGTTCAAAAACCATGGCATAATGACTCTAAACAAGCATATTGATCTTGGAATTTGTGGCAGTTTGACTTGGTTAGTTCTTAACCTTATTGCAAACTATGAACAGTTATATATAATTGTCATGAACTATTTTTCTTACCATAAATTATATTATATTTATATAAATTATTAACTAATTTTTCTTTAATTTTTCAATCTTTTGGTTCTTTCTTACGCCTCGTTTATTACTTGGTGAATGTTTTGAATTTATTTAAATAAGTTATCAAGTATTTACATTATTTGAAACTAGATTGAAGTTTTTTTTAAAATATTTTGGAAGCTCTTTTATTCTTTTAATTTGTTCATGTTGTTCAAATGAGAATTAACAAAATTTTAGTGAGGAAGGGCAAGCATTAGAGAAAGAGCTTCGGAGATTAGTAAAGAGCAATAAGATTTGCGAATAACTAGAGAAGGGTGAACTGCTATTGTTTTCATTTTTAATTTTTATTTTACATTATTTTGTTATAAAGTGTCCCCTCTAATATAAATGTTCGGGTCCATCACTAAGTGGTCTTATTCTACTTATGGTTAGAGATACCAATTATTATAAATGTTGATGTTTTTCGTTTTAATTTTCAAAGAAAACTTACTTCAACTATTGTCCAATGTGACCAGATGATAGAGAACGCTAATTCAATTTTGCTACACCTCAAGAGATATTTTAAAAAATAAAATTAAATAAAAGAAAACTTCGTACAAAATTCACTCCAGCCACCATAGCCCGAAGTTTAGGCAAGTATCATTTAGCTTTTGTGTCATTAGATTCATGCAAATGTCCTTCACTTGATGTTTCAAAAGATTCTATTAATTCGAGATAACTCAATTTGATTTCATGTTGTTATGAAATCTTCCAGGTGAGCCCAATCCGAACTTTGACCCAAACCTAAACCAAAGCCCAATTAATTGTCTCCAGTAGCCTAATACCCATAAGCCCATGTCATTTAGGTCCAACCAGCCCAATGTGAAACCATTTATTTTTCATATTAAAAAATGGGGTTTATATATATATATATATAAAAGGGGGCACGGCTGGTTGGGTCGGTTTTGGAGAAAATCGACCCAAAACTAACATGGGTTAGTTTTCAATTTTGAAAACTAAAACCGATTCGATTGGATAGGTCCATGTCGGTTTCTCACTAAAGAAATTTTTTTTTACAAAATATATATATTGATAATTAATGATGAGGAAAACCAAAACTTAACAAACATAAAATCTCACCAAAAATTCACAAAATCTAAAAAAAAAAAAAAAAAAAAAACTAAACTAAACAAAACAAAAGTTTACAAACACTTAATCTCAGCAAACATAAAACACAAAATCCTTTATTCCACAACTTTACAAAATCTCAGCAAAAATTTACACACACAGATCTAAACACACATCCATTACTCTAGAACTCTACAAAAATTTACAAACACATATCTAAACACAAAATATTAGCAAACAAATACAGAATCAATAGGTAGAAACTTTGAAATAAAAGTTAGAAAAAGTTATTATTATTATTATTGTTGTTGTTGTTGTTGTTGTTGTTAAACTTTAAACAAAGACCTTCTAAAACTGTTGCAGCCAATTCGTACACATTAGAGATGCCATGAATTTGGCGGTGGTGGCAACAGCGGCAGTACCAACAGTGGCAGTGGCGGTAGTACCATGCTCACTAACCCAAACCAAAGATGAGAGATGAGAGACAAGTTAGAGTAAGAGTAGGGTTGAGAGGTTTGAAGAAAGATGAGAGATGAGATGAGAGTGAGAGTGATTGGGTCTGCATGACGATGTCAAATTGGAGTTTGTGAGGCTTTAGAATTTAAGGTTTGTGAGGCCTTTATACATCGAGTTTTTTTTTTCATTATACTTTTTTTAAAGTTGGTTTCTAGTTAGGTCTATTTAGTTGACCTAAAACTCAAAAAAAAAAAAAAAATCGATTTTAACATCTAAAATCGATCTGACCTGAAGTCAGATTAAAAATTGAGAATTTAGAGTTAGTTCTGTTTTTTTGTCGGCCCCTATATATATGTATGCATATGCACATATATATATATATTCGTTGATCACATACTGACTATTTTTCAAACAGTTCCTAACCATGCCTGACATTGACTTTACTAAATTGAAACAAAATTTATCATATAGCCAGTCATGAGCAATTTTTCTTCAAAGTATAGCAGTACAAATTTGAGTGCCTAAATTATCACATAACATTATATATATATGTATATATATATGTAAATTAAAATTACTATAATAGTAAAAAAGTTTTTAATAACCTAGCTATTATAATTATAATTATTATGTACATAATAACCTAGCTAGGTAGCAAAATCTAGTACATAATAACCTAGTAATTATGATTATAATAGTTGTATTCTTATCCAACTATAAATATAATTAGTATATAATAACCTAGCTAGCAAAATTTATCGAGCATGGAGTGTTGTAATTGTCACCTCATTAATGGAGCACTTTGTTCCTGAAATAGATGTCTCTGGTTCATTCTTCTTGATTACAAATGTGGGCTTTTTTGGAGAAGGAAGCATGGTTTCATTGCTTAACATAAAAATTGCTGACGACAAGTTTGGCCTATCTTTCGCATTATCTTGCACGCATAAAAGCCCTACTTGGATGCACCTCAAAACTTCATTTGTTGCAAATTGATCAACCATGCATGAGTCAACTATCTCTAAAGCTCTACCATTTCTCCAAAGTTCCCATGTCTTAGTTCCGGCATTACATGAGAATAAAAATACTCTTAATGTTCATGCCAATATTGTTGATGAGTGAAAAATAAAGACAGAAGATAAGGTAACATGACTTACATATTGTATCAAATATGATGATGGATCATCAAGGAAAAGGCCCCTGTTCTTTTTACCACTTATGATCTCCAATATAAGTACTCCAAAACTAAAAATGTCCGATTTTGTTGAGAATAGACCATCTACTACATACTCTGGAGGCATATAACCACTGCAAACAATTGGCATATATTATTAACACCATTTACAACACAATTCTAGAGTATTCATTTCATTTATATGTTATATATATAAATGTTGTTAACAATTGAATAAATTCATTATTGAATATACTTTGAATTGACTTACTAAGTTCCTATAACTTTTTTTGTATTTCCTTGGCTTTCATCCCCTCCAAATATTTTTGCAGTGCCAAAGTCTGAAATTTTGGGTTTCATATTTTCATCTAAAAGAATATTACTAGCTTTTAGATCTCGATGGATAACTTTTAACCTCGAATCTTCATGGAGGTAAAGAATCCCGCGAGCAATTCCTAAAATTATGTCAAAGCGCATTTTCCAATCTAACAATAGCCTTCTAGATTGATCTGTATAAATTACATTCTATTACTTATAAAAAAATTTAGAGTAGGAGCAAACGTGTATAGACAAAAACTGCAAAACTAAGGAGTATCCATACCAAAAATGAAGTAGTCCAAGCTTTTGTTAGGCATGAATTCATAGATTAACATCTTCTCCCCTTGCTCTATGCAATAACCCAAGAGCCGCACAAGATTTCTATGTTGAAGTTTTGCAATCAATAAAACCTCATTTTTGAATTCAGAGATTCCTTGTCCAGAATTTTGTGATAATCTTTTAACGGCTATTTCTTGTCCATTAAGTAATTGACCCTGCAAAATTAATTGGAATTCTTGTTATATTGATTCCCTCAAGTAATCAACCATGCTTCCAACAAGCTTTGAGCTTAATCATTTGGCATATTCATTCTTGCTTGGCTTCACAAATCTTATTAATTTTACTTAATGCACTAAATATAGGCAACGCATGCATTTAATTAAAATTACAAATCTAGCTATAGAATGATAAAATGTACAATGAACACCCAAGATTCAAAAAATTATTTAAAGCTTTAGTACATGAACTTCGCTTGATATATGATCTTAATTACAAAAAGTTATTACAGTATTGTTAAAGATGGGCAAAGAAGGTATAAACTTAAATGAATAAAATGATTAAAAATCATTAGTCCAAAGAAATTAAGATACAACTAATTAAAACAAAAAATATAATTTTAATTAGCATCAAAAGTATTAAACAAGGAATTAAAATTTTAATCACAAAATATTAAGGTTTGCTCTAAAAATAAAAACACAACTAATTAGCACTTACTTGGAATATAATATTGTTTGTCATTAATTACAAGAGATTTAAAAAAGGGAGAAATCTAAGTTCAGAATTTAAAACCTTCTGTTCTCTGACAAAACTGTACGTTCACTCTCATAAAGATCAATAAGTTTGACCTACTCATTAATGAATATACATAAGACACATTTTATAAGCTTTCTTTTTGGCCAATTTCCCATGTACTTGACAAAGAGCCTAAAAATCCGAAAACAAAGCAAATATATGAAATTAATTGATTGATTGATTGACTTTTTCAAAATAGACTCTAATTTATTTATTTATTTTTTAAAATAGACTCTAATGTATTTTGTAATAGATACTTAGTTAAAGACTATAACCACTAAAAAAAATTGAAATATTGGATTGCAAACATTACTCAATATAGAAGGGGTGAAGTACATACCAGCTCCAAATGCAAAAACTCTTAAGTTTAGAAATTTAATTAATGGGATTTGAGAGACTTAAAGAAGACAACCTTTTTTCAAATTAAAAACAATAATAAAATATAAAGAAGGAAATATTTCATATATATATATATATATATATAAAGAAGGAAATGACCTTATAAACTGGGCCAAAACCACCTTCGCCAAGTTTATTCTCAAAAGAGAAATTATTCGTGGCTGCAGCAATGGACCTGAGGTCAAGTACTTGCAAATTTTGTTGCTTTCTACCTAAGGACTCCTCCAAGTTTGCTGAAGTCAATGAAATTTTGCTTTCCCTTGCTCCCTCTGGCATCAAACACATGGGTAAATTTAATAATGCCTGCTCAACTTCTTAAGCAATCACAAATAGATGAAAAAGGCGAAAAGTGAAATGATATTACATTACCCCTTCTTTTCCTTTTGAAGAACCAAGTTGTAGCGACTATCATAAGGAGCACTGCAGATAGAGAAGCTATTGCAATCGCCACAATTGCTTTCTTGCCAAGTGAACCATCTTAAGTAGGAAAAAAAATACATATTTATGAAAAAAATAGATATTAATTGGTGCAGTTAGAGGTAAGGAAAAACTAAAATGAATGAGTTTTTAACATGATACTTTGCATTTCACCCACCAATAGAGTTATGTGATTCTGTCCTAAGTACGATGCATAACCACATAAAAATTTTGATCATGATATTGCAACCTACTTTGCCTACTAGTAATAAAAAGTCAAACGTAAACATGAATTTTTAAAGTAACCTTAGATAGTCTAAAGAAATTGTCTAAATTCATATCCAAATAATATAAAATGTGAGTTGTCACCATCATATAAAATATTAAATAATGTGGCAATTGATTTGTCAATTATAATTCATATATCACATCAATTGCATATGAAATTTGACAAAATTTGTTAATAACCTAGCATTACTTAAATTTTTATACACTGCATACTAATCAACACATTTGTAAATGCAACATTTTGCATTGCTTGACTCAGATTTCATACAATTAAAACTGCTGATTACATAACTAGTTGTTCAAGTCTCATGACACGATTTAGAACAAACCATATATATACATATATATGTATGTATATGTATATATATACACACAGAGAGAGAGAGGCCAGTTTTACCTGGTATTATTCAATAGACATATTACCTGATTCATCTGGAACACGTACATATAAATCATGTCCGCTACTTGTATAACTTCTTGTATCCATCATCTCGCCATGGTATGTTAAGCAGCCAGTCTCTCCATCAGTAGTCTCAGGCTGTGCACTTGTGTAAGCAATACAAGCACAATTACTTAAGCACTTATTCTCACACTCTTTTAAGTCCAAACTCATGTCCACATGTGTGACTGATGTGTCGGGCACCTTCACTTGCGCCATCTTTATGAACCGTCCTCCTCTTTGGCATGGGTACAGCCCACGTTTCCTCGTGCACCCACGTGACCAATTTCCAGAGTTCCATTCTTGCGGATATTTGGGTTCGAATCCAGGTAGGCATACACACTTAGCTTCATTAGACTCATAAGGATTACAATTACTATTAGCCCCACAGTACCCATAATAGTCACACGGTGGATCATTTGGGCCAAACCATATAATATTCCATTTTTCTTCTTGACTCCCCCATGTGAACCGACATACAACTCCAGACTCACTGACTATCAGTCTTGATATGGCAGGAGGAACATCTGCATTATACCTCAGATAAACTTCATTTTGATTGTTGACAAAAATATAATCAGGGTTATAATTAAACAACGCTTCAGGTACACCACTATATCTTTTCCCAGTCCATGATCCGGTTCGCCACCACTTATCCGAACCCTTGTACGTTATCAACTGAGGATTCCCAGTTGGGTCAATCCTGCGTGAGTAGTCCCCAGATCCCGGGTCATCCGGGGATTTCCAGGATCTTATGATGCGATTCAAACCTGTTTTCCTATCCAACCCAAGTTTCATAAGTGGAAGCATAGTATCTGTAGGATAATCAAAACTTTCCCACAATATTTTGGAACCACTTCCCACCAACCGTAGTACAAGATTTCCTGAATCTGAGAGCTGAGCTATAGTGCCGTTCAGGGAAGTGAACGAGACATTTGTAGACCAGACAGGAACAATGCTTTGGTTTGTTTTGTACAGCACGAGGTTTCCATGAGTGTTGATTGAGAGTACTCCGGTTCTACCATTGATGGGATCATCTCTGTTTGCCACCCAAACAACGGTTTGCTTTGGAATTTGGTAATACCAAATTCCAACGTAACGTTTTGTGGACTTTCCAGGACTGAAGAATCCGAGTGCAAACATTTTTTGCCTGGACACTATGACATCGCCATCTATGATAGAGTGGTTAGCTGTGATGGTGTCAATTGACAAAGTAGAGAAGTGAAAAAGGTGAAAAACAAGGAGAGTTTTCAATAACAATTTTAGAAAATCCATGATTTCTTAATTCATGTGTGTGTATTTGTTGAATTTGTTAAGGGGGCACAAATAAGACGACAACCTCTACCACAAAAGCCAAGTCTGCTTAGGCAGTCTAATGCGGGACCGCTAAGTCTGCTTAGGTAGTCTAATGGGGGACCGTGTAATAATGCCTTGAAAAAAACAATTTCCTACTTTTTTTGGGCGGTAATAATTCTGTGCATGCAGTTTGACATTTTCTAGAATAAGACATGGTATTAAATTCTGCCAGTACAGTTTGACTTTTCTAGATTATGACATGCTATTAACCCTATTTGATTTTTTTCTAATCTTATTCACGGTCCTAATGGATTATAGAACTTATCTCTGTTGGCCATGGGTACATTCATAAAGCTTCAATAATGTTTTCATTTAGTACTACTTTGAAAAAAAGGAAACTTGAATACCATGATTTAAGGTAACATCCAATAAGAACAAAGTTCAACTTTTTCTACTGGCATCACTTCTGCCAAATATTTAAAGCATATCCATTTAAATAAGTCTTCTAAAATAGGACATGATGATTAATTCAAGTAAAATTTTAATAAGGCATCTCGTTTCAGATTTTCTAACACTTGTTTTTTTTTTTTTTTCCCTCTTTTTTACTTTTAATTGTTTTTTACTTTCATAAGCTTCCAATATCATTTAATATTTTATTTTAGTTTTTAATTATAATTATTTCATCAAATAGTAATAATAGTAATGAGTTTAATAAAATATAAAAATATCATAAAGAAAAGCTATTGAAGGTTGTGTCTTCCTCCAATTTCCCACAACAGGAGGCTGTGAAAGGATGGAGAATGGTATGGAAATTGCGACCTTCTCTTTCAATTTAAATGTGAGGTGCAGCCTCCTTCGGTCATTAATCAGTGATCGGCAGCGGTGGTTGCCACTATTGTTAGGGTTAGGGTTTATTTCAATTGGGGAATTCTTTTGGATAGGGACATTTTAGTGATAATAATAAAAAAAATTGTTAAAAAAATAATTTGCTTAATCACATTTTAGTTAAGATAGAAGTCAAGATTCTATTTTCATTTTTTAAGACACGTATATTAAATTAAATTTTAAGTTAGAAGAAAAATAAAATTAAGTAGCCTAATTTTAGTGTTTTTTTTTTCCTATCAAGGCTTAATTTTGAAAAAAAAAAAAAAAGGGCATCCTTTACGTACGCTCTCATGAAGCTTCAGTGTGTTCGTTTATTAAAACTTAGAAAAGAGGAAGCTTCAATACCTTTGACTTAAGAAATATCCGATGAGAACAATTGAAGTTCAACTTTTTTGATTGGCATCGCTTCTACTTAGAGTATAAACATTTTAATTTTGGATTATCACAAATTACTACAACAAAACAGACTATTTATACCGGAATATCCATATTGGACACTAAAAGTCAAGTATGGATGTAGTGGTCAAAAATCTTTTGTGATGTATTAGCTCAATATATCGATTGGCCCAAGTGGATAGCCTAGAAACTTGGTTGATTTAGCTCAAATAAGGTCTAATTTTAAGTTATAATTGATTGCTCTTAATGCATTGTAATGGAAAAGACATTAAACTCTATAACTGACATATAATAAACCATACTATTAAATCTTGTAACCGACATGTCATACACCATACTATTAAACCCTGTAATCGATACATCTTAAACCATACTATTAAACCTTATAATCGACATATCATAAACCATACCATTAAACCTTGTAACCGACATGTCATTAACCATACTATTAAGTTTTGTAACCGACAAGTTATTAACAATGATATTTACTCTGCACTAAGTACTCATGATACCTCCTCCACCTATAAATAGAGGCTTCACCAAGAGGAAGAGACACCCCCATCTCTCTTGCTCATCTCTTGTGAGCCACTTGACCTTTCTTCTTCTTCTTTCTTGTGTTCTCATTCTTCTACTCTAGATTTAGTGCTTCTCTATGATAGATTCAATATAGTAGTTGGAAGTACATGTCTAGTAAAGGTTTGGCTAAGGAAAGACTTAGTATTTAACGAGTTTGTTGTGACTAACTTCTCTTTCCTAAGAACTTACCTAGTGTACTATTCACAACCCACTTACACTGTTCTATTATATGGGATTTTACCCACTAACACTCAATATCTATGTGCTTTTATTTCGTCCAGTCTTCAAATCGAAATGGTCAAGACTTCGATAGTCTTTTGTCCTTTTTTTTTCTGGTATACTCTCTCCAATCTGACGACTCTTACTTTTACTACACTTATATACTTTACAATTAGTTTACTGACTTGAGCATCGGAGTGTTTTCGTCCGGCACCCTACTGGTGTCAAGATAAGAGATTGATTTGTGCAGGACATAAGTTGCTAGGTTCTAAGAAAGTTGACTAACGAGACCTGATCAAAATCAACATACTGTAGAATTCATCCACTATAGTTTGGTGCCGTCTATGGGGACTTAGCAATTTGATCCAATATAGATCAAATCAATTGACAATTGCATGTATTACAATGTTAGGAGACCAATCTACTGAGGCTCAACTTACTGCCCTAATGGAGTAAATGATAGCTTACGGTGAACAACTGAAGAAACTTCAACCAAAGAATAAGATAATTCGAAATGAGAACCAAGCAATTTGTACCGAGAATGAAAAATTGCATCTTAGGGTCAAATAGTTAACCAGTGCTTTCCAAAGGCAAGATCAAAAGAATGAGGCCAATCCAACAAGTAATATAGGAAGGACACCACAAATTATAGGTAGATCAACACTTGTATTCCAGGAAAGACTGTCATCACAATTAAATCCTCAAGTGATGAACCTAAGTGACACTAAGATTGAAGAAGATATGGATGCTAGAGCCGACAGTAGGCGTCTTGAAGGTTCTCTTAAAGGTAGGTGAAGGACGTCAGTCGACCGACAACCTAATGTTGAACTAATCTTTAGAGAGCCAATTCGTGCTATAGAAGGTCAAAGGAGTGGTAAAGTCGCAGGGCTAGTGTTTGATTAAGTTGCAAGAAAACTTGTAGAGTTAGAGGTGTTAATCAATCGCATACCTGGAGTCCTGGTAACATTTAATAAGAGCACTTCGATTAGTTTTGCTTATTCACCATTCGCTGATTCAATCATAATGGTCGAGATGCCAAGAAAGTTCACCTTGCCAAAGATAAAAATGTTTGATGGGACGATGGATCTCAATGACCACATAGCTCAGTACAAACAATGAATGTTAATGGTTGCCATTCCTCATGACCTTAGGGATATTGTCATGTGCAAAGGCTTTGGCTTGAGTTTGGTAGAGCCAGCTCTTCAATAGTTCATCAACTTGTCCAATGGTAGTATTGATTCATTTGTAAAGTTATTAGATGCCTTTATTGAACAATTTGCTAGTAACAAAAGGCTCGAAAAGCATTTAGACAATCTTTATGCAATTATTCAAAGGCTAGGAGAGCAGTTAAGGGATTACTGTTGGCTACTTTGATAGAGGGAAGGTGTCCATTACTGATTGTAATATTATAACCGCAGTTTCAGCCTTCAGAAGAGGTTTATTACCTGACTGAGACATTTACAAAGAATTGACGAAGTATCTTACTAAAACAATGTAAGATGTGCTCATCAAGGTGTAGGCTCAGATCAAGTGGAAGGAGGATGTGGTGAACTATAAGCCGACCGCATCCAGTTTTAAGAAGGGTAGCAAGATCGATCGATAAAATGGTCGTCCAGGGACTAATGACTCCAAAAAAGTAAACTCAAATAATATCAAACATGATGTTCTAGTTAGCAAAAACCGGCGTAACGATCAACCAAGCCCATATGATAGGTTGAACCACAGCCCCGAGCGACCTCACAATTACCAAAGACCACTCCCAGGATACAACCTTACAATCAGCCAGGCATAGGTAGTTGCAGTTATGAAGGGAATGGGAAACATGGTGAGATGGCCGAAGAAATCTAAGAAATCAGCTAGTTCTAAAGATCAAAGCAAGTGGTGTGAATTTCATAACGATTATGGCCACCAAATAGAAGATTACATTTCTTTGCACTTTGAGGTAATCAAACTACTCAAAAAGGTCATCTAAAAGAATTTTCGAATGACCGAGCAAAGGAAAGCATGCGACGAGGTGATGATCAACGCCATAATAGGGAGCTTACTCCACTAGTGCCTCCGATTCCAGAAAGGGTTATCAATGTAATAATTTGAGGGTCAAAGATTAATGAGATAACTCATTCTGCTGCAAAAAGGCACACGAGAGATGTAGTGTAGTCAATCAGCCGACTGTTGCAAATTGCCAATCAAGAAGACTACCCCCTGACCTTTATAAGGAATGAGACCACCAATATCCTTAACCCACACCATGATGCTTTGGTTATAAGTCTTTATATAACCAATTGTCTAACGAAACGTATATTGATCAACAATAAAAGCTCAACTAATGTGTTTTTTCTAACAACACTCAGAGAAATGCGGATTAAAGAGTCAAACATTAATAGGTGATCAACAGTTCTAGTTGGATTCAGTGGTGAGCCAAAAAGCACTGTGCGAGAAATTATACTACCAGCATACGCTGAGGGGGTGAACCTTTATATGAAATTTTTAGTTCTTGATACTGGTGCTGGTTACACTGTTATCTAGGGTCGACCTTTGATCCATGAGATGAAAGCAGTACCTTCAACTTATCACCAAACAATCAAGTACCCTACGAGGAGTTAAGGAAATTAAAAGTTAACAGAGGGTGTCATGTAAATGTTATCAAAACACCTTGAAAGGAAAAACTGGGGTCTTATAGCAATTACAATAAGGCTCTAAGGGAATTGAGCCGAATCAGCTGGAGGTTGAAATGTTTGATGAAGTATCGATCCACCTAATTTACACGGATCATAAAGCAATGTCTGAACTAAAATGTGGGCTCATTGACTTTTTCATTCAATACCATGATTGTTTTGTATGGTCGTATGCTGATATAATAGGGATCAACCTTGGGGTCATTAGTCATAAACTAAATGTCAATCCCACATATATTCTAGTAAAGTAATAAAGATGAAAGTTCGCACCAAAGAGAAACTAGGTGATCAATGAGGAGGTCCAAAAGCTGATAGAAATAAGGTCGGTTAAAGAAGTTCAATACCCTGATTGGCTTGCAAATGTTATGGTTGTCCAAAAGAAAAATGGGAAATGGAGAGTTTGCATTGATTTTATTGACTTGAACAAGGTATGCCTTAAATACTCTTTTCCTTTGCCACAAATTGACACGACAGTAGGGCACGAGCTTTTAAGTTTTATAGATGCATTCTCAAGGTATAATAAAATCTTTATGCATTTAGATGACTAGGAGAAAATGTCATTCATAACAGAGTGCGACATCTATTGTTATAAGGTGATGCCTTTTGGATTAAAGAATGTTGGAGCTACTTACCAACAATTGATGAACAAAATGTTTCAAGAAAAACTTGAAAAAATAATGGAGGCCTACATAGACGATATGTTAGTCAAATCATTAGTTGCAAAAGACTATCTTGAACATCTTCGCTAGACATTCGACATCCTAAGAAAATATAATATGAAACTCAATCCATCCAAGTGTTCATTTGGGGTGTCATCCGGTAAGTTTCTAGGTTATTTGGTCACCCAGCGCGGTATAGAGGCTAATCCTGACTAGCTTAAGTCAATCAGAGCCATCGAATCTCCGAAAAGTAAGAAAGATGTGTAGAAGTTAATTGGGCAACTCGCGGCGCTTCACAGGTTTATTCCTAAAGCATCAAAGCGTTATCACTCGTTTTTTGATACTTTAAAGAAGAATAAAAGATTTGAGTGGGGTAGTGAATATGAAGAGGCCCTACAACAGCTAAAGACATATTTGTCCAACCCTCAATTGCTATCAAAATCAAAAGACAAAGAAACGTTATACATCTATTTAGCGGTCGCCCTAATGGCAGTTGATGCTGTTTTGGTTCGGGAGGAAAACAATCTGTAGTGTCTAGTTTATTATGTCAGTAGGACTTTACTCGATGCAGAAACACGATATAGCCAATTAGAAAAGTTGGCTTTAGCTTTGGTAGTGGTCACTCGTAAGCTCATACTGTACTTTCAATGTCACCTGATAGTGGTCTACACCATTTTCCCTTTAAAAACGTGTTGCACAAGCTAGAATCATCAGGACGACTCACTAAATGGGCCATAGAGTTAAGTGAGTATGATATCTCTTATCAACCCCGAACTACTATTAAATCACAAGTCTTAGCTGATTTCATTGTGGATTTCACACCTAATGAACAAGTCCAAGCTGAAAGAGAACTTATGGCCATCACAGAATGCACTCAAGAAGGGAAATGGATACTGAAGATTGATGGAGCTAGCAATCAGAATGGTAGTGGGCTGGGAACTGTACTTGTATCCTCAGAGGGAGATGTACTTCAATAAGTTGTTCGGTGTCACTTTAAGACTACTAACAATGAAGCCGAGTATGAAGCTTTGATCACAGAGTTAGAGGTTACCCGTGAGATATGGGTCTCAAAGATCTTGGTTAAAAGTGACTCGAAACTAATAGTATATCAAATGAAGGGTGAATATCAGACAAAAGATCTTAAAATGGGCGTTTACTTAGCTAAAGCAAGGGAGCTAAGTTCGTTTTTCGAGTCGTTCGACATAGTGCAAATTCCTCGTTCAGAAAATACCCACGCAAATGCACTTGCAAGTCTTGGGTCATTGATCGAGGGAAAGGGAGACTTATACATCCCTTTTGTCCACTTACATTGGCCTACAGTCTGGTCACAGAAAGAAGAAGTTTCTCCGGTCGACCAAGAAATCAATTGGATGACCTCAATCATAAATTACCTCCTCCATAATGAACTTTCATTAGATCGAGATGAGACATGCAAAGTCAAAATTTGGGTCACTTAACATTGTATAATTGTTGGTAGGTTGTACAAAAGATCCATTTGTGGACCTTACCAGCATTCTGTTAGACCTTTAGAAGCCGAGTATGTCCTAAGAGAGCTTCATGAGAGTTGTGGGGGAAATTATTCAAGAGCACGAAGCATAACTCTACGAGCCTTCATGACAGCACCCTAACCAGACCTTATTTAGGTTATTATCTGGAGGATCCCGCCGGGCACTTCAACGGACTTCCTGAACCCGACTCGTCGGATTTAAGAAACCTGATAAGCGAACCCCTATACTTTCTTAGCCGGTTTACTTGTTTGAACTTACGAATTTGATTTTCTTTAAAACAGTTGGGAGTGATAAAAATTTTCGCAATTTCGTTTAAAACAATTTTAGAAAAATTTCGGCAGCATGACGGTTGTATTTTTTACAAACCCAAAATTTACCTGCAAGGAAATTACACTTCGACTATTATTCCATTTCCTCCCAATTTCTTTATTCACAATCATGCATTACTAACACTTTTTCCATAACAATATGCATGAACTCAAGCCAACGTATGCATATAATACATCATATGTGAAAATGCACAAATATTTACAATAACGTTTACAATCATACAATTCAAAATACAAATGCTTTTCCACAATTTATGTATTCATCTCATATACACGATTTACACCAACATATTGCATGAGTCGCCCACCTATAAACAAAATATCAAATCTCTCGGCAATGACGTCCCCTATAATAACACCTGACGAGGTAAGCAAACTACACAATAAAAAAAAAGGGTTAATTCGTCACATAATAATAATAACATATAATAACATTCTACTTTGATCCTTTACTTATATTGACGTTGAAAATTTTCAATTTTTAAAACTTTTCTCATAAAAGACCATGTGTATACCCTAGTGTACTCTAGCCATCACGTGATGATTTTTCCACTAATGCCAACGTGATACTACTATAGTCTCTCGACCACTACGTGCGGAATTTACTACATCGCGACGTAGGGAGGAATAATCTCAACTCTAGACAACTACAATGCGGAATTCTCTACATCGCAATTGTAGTGCTAGTGAACTATACTCTGTGCAACCACATGCGGAATTTTCTACATTGCATATTGTGGAGCAACTACTTACTATCACTTACAACTAGGTGCAGAATTTTCTACATCGTAGCCTATCGCAAGCGATTATAACTCTAGACAACTATGAACGGAATTTTGTACGTCGCCACGTAATGCCAATTACTTCAATACTACGGTATACACAAGATTCTTAACTCAAGCTTTGCATCAAACTTTTGAAAACAACTTTTGCCTTTGAATCTCATTTCTTGATTCGAGGCAATGATTTTTACTTGAAATCTAATTGATATTTGGAAAACTATTTGGAGAATTTGTTGAACATTAATAAGTTATGAAGTAAATTGAGATTGAAATAGCGTAAGTGGAATACACTTATCTCGACCCAAATATGCTCTAGTATCTCAACGGGTCTCTCGTGCCTCACTCGCCTGCTCGTCACCTATAACATTCATATCAATAAAAGTAATTTTAGCACTTGACTAGTTGACAATGTCTTTAATCACATTGCTTTTATACTTTTAACAACTCTTTACGTTATAACTTTCCCAACTCGATTTTAACTCAATGGGGACTCTCTAATTTCGATTTCTTAGCAAAAGTTTTAGTTATACACCCCTAGGGACACCCTCATGTAGTCCGTATAATTTTCAGAGGCCCGGAACAAAAATCAAAAATTTAAGCCTCTTTTGACACCCCATAACAGAATGTAACGAGTAGGTCTGCTCGGGCCTTCATTTTCTTTCATTCTTTTTCCTACGATCCTCTTATCTCACATTCTGGTCCCCTATAAAATTTAATCGAAAAATTCTATCGTTTGTTAGGTCAAATCTAAGAAAAACACCTTGTTTTGAGCATTTTTCGATGCACTTTTTCACATCGGACAAGTGACGATGGTTTTTCTTTCGTATCTTAGGTTTTTTTTTGCCTAATTATGATCAACTAAATTCATTCCATGCAATAAAAATTGTATTTACATAGTTATTTCACTTAACGTCTCTCTAACGGTACTATTTTGGGTATAACTTGCGCAATTTTTATCAGAATCGTTTCGTTTCAAAACCTATGGTTTTCTATGACTTCTAGGCATGATTTGAGGTCTAGAACAATCCCATATAAGTCAGACTTATGCAGGTTATCTCTATCCCATGATTTGAGCTCGGGATTCCCAAATTACCCAAAACTATCTCTTTGACAACTCTATCATTTCTAGATGCTTTCCTACCCTTACTTATGCTTAAATTTGACTTCAAATTCATCAAAACTCAGAGGTTACCTACTGCCGTTCATGGTCTTGATACACTCACATACCCATTTAAGAGTAAAGCTTTCAAATTTTTACAAGACACTCTCTCACAATGTTTTCATCAAACATCTAGTCTACACTTTGTGTGACTTTTTAGTGCTTTAAACCATGCTTTAAATGTTATTATCCAAGAACCTAACCTTAGATTTACCTACAAAAACATGCCATTTAAATCTCTACATCACCTAGTTGGGGTTCTACACTTGTTTGAAGTGTAGAACACCCAATACAATATATTAAAATAAACACAACTCTCATCAGCCCATAACAGTCCAAACTCATTCAAAAACCATTTTCAACTCAAGGAAAAATAAGAGAGTTGCCTTTACCTTGCTTGGGTGGTATGGTTCTAACTTGGAGACACTTTAGATGAGTGATTAAAGGCTTAAAAATTGCTTGATCTTCCACCTTTCCTTTCAGCCGTTCAACTTCTTCTCTTCAGGTTACTGTTCTGCTTCTTTCTCACGACAGCTTCTAGTTTGTTTCTTTCACGGCTGCTCTTGCTTTTTGTTTCACCAATTTGACTCTAAGTGTGGTATATATATAACTAACATTTCAAGAATGACTCCCATGTCCTCTCTCCCTTCATTTCACGCCACTTTCTCTCCCTTTTTATTTCTCACGGCAGCTTTGCATTCTCCCTTTCTCATTTTTGTTTTAAGTGTTGTTTATTCACTTCATTAACATTTCATAGAATGTCAAGCTTATCTCTTGACTTTTTTTTACTATCATCAATATTTTTTTAACTTAATCTAATTAGTAATTGGCTACCTATTCTAGATAATAAATCTTATAATTCTTAGGTGTGCACTTAATCATATTGTCCTTTATAATTTATCACCTAATTGTAGACGACTATTTTACCCTTTATCGACTTTATCATACTATAAGTGTCCAACACTTTAATATCACTTATAGGGTTATTAGTATTATTCGCAACTTAACTTACACATTTCCATATTCTAACTTCTAACACTAGAACACTAGAAGATAAAATATCAATGATAGGGGTTTACACTTCAAAGCAGGATACTTTTGGCCCACCATGCAGTAGGATATAGTTGATCTAGTATTGAAATATGATCAGTGTTAGAGGTTTGCTCAAGTCTCAAACATGCCACCAGAGCCATTAACATCAATCATTGCTCTATGGTCATTCATGAAATTGGGAATAGATATCGTTGGTCCTCTTTCTTGTTCACAAACGGAAGGAAAGAGGTACTTGTTGGTGCTGACTGACTACTTTACCAAATGGGTTGAAGTAGACACCTACAAAAATTTCAAGGATAAGGAGGTGAAAAACATTATTTGAAAACATATCATGTGCAAGTTTGGTGTCCCAAAAGAAATTGTCACAGATAATGGTTCACGATTTATTTCGAATCAATTCCAGAACTATTGTCAAGAATGGAATATCAAATTGAGCTTCTCTACACTTAGACACCCCAGTCGAACAAGTAAGCAGAATCAACAAACAAAACCCTTATACAAACACTTTAAAAAAAGCTAGAAAGCACAAAGGGTAAATGGGTTGATGAGTTACCAGGAGTCTTTCGGTCCTACTGATTAACTTTACGACTTTCAACAGGGCAAACACCTTTCTCCCTTGTCTATGGCACTGAGGCCGTACTGCTAGCTGATGTAAGACTTCAAACGGACAGAAGAGAAGTAGATGAACTTGAGAATTCTCAAGCTTTAGAATTTGAATTGGGGACAATCGACGAACTTAGAGCGAAGCCATAATACCGTTTGACATCTTAGAGGCAAATGGTTGCCAAAAGTTATAACAAGCATGTGCGAATTCGAACGTTCACAGTAGGTGACTGGGTCCTGCATAAAGTCTTCCATAACACAAGAATCCCAAATGAAAGAAAATTGGGAGTAACATGGAAAGGCTTTTACTGGATTGTCAATGTAATTGGACATGGTGCTTACCAACTAGAAGACTCAAATGGTCGCAAGATAGCGAACAGTTGGAACGCACTTCATCTGAAGAAATATTATTTCTGAGCTTTTCGAGTGGATTAACATTTTGTAAGTAGATACTCTTTTTCCTTGTCAGTTTTTATTCCATTGAGTTTTGCTAATAAGGTTTTTAATGAGGTTTGCTAAAGGGATTCGTTAAAACAGCGATAAACCTCTATTCTTATTTGGATGCATGTACTTGTCATCATAATCAATAAAACGTTAGCCTCGATCAACAATTTTTAATCCATCATGGCAATCAACTTATGGTACAAAGAGAATAAGGCTGTAGTCTCCACGATGTAAGTATTCACTGGTAGTTTAAGGGAATATTGCTTCTGTCATATTTAGATCAATATTGAAAAGTGATCTATGTCAAACACATTTAAATTATATTGTTCAAAAGACGTTCGACTCGAATGCATTTCTAAAAGTCATTCGACCTGAATGTATTTTCAAAAGTCGTTCGATCTAAATGCATTTTAGAAAGTCATTCACATTAACACAAAAGTCAAACACATTTAAATTATATTGTTCAAATAATATATAGATTTTTAGCTAACCAAGCACACTAGAAAGTGCTTTATAAAAAAAAAAAAGATATATTGTTTGATTATTTTTCAGATTACAAGTATTCAACAATTTAAAAAGCAGTGGATATGGAATACTATTGGGACACGTGTTTGTCAATTAAAGCGACGCCTATCATAATGACTAGTTTAATTGCCGCCATCAACAGTAAGTGCTTATTTGTCAACATTTTGTATCATAGATTCATAAGATCAATCGACATGGTAGTATATAGGGTTTAATGTTACCTTCGACTACCCAACTATGACATTAAACGACTAATCAAGTTTCAAGTCAGTTATTAAAACTTCCACTCCTTTATCGACTATGTCAATTGAAGCAGTGGGGGACACACTATGGTGGTTAAAAATATTTTGTGATATATAAGCCTAGTATATTGATTGGTCCAAGCTAATGATATAAATGGATAGTCTAGAAACTTGGTTGATATAGCTCAAATAAGATCTAATTTTAAGTTATAATTGATTGCTCTTAATGCATTGTAATGGAAAAGACATTAAACTCTGTAATCGTCATGTCATAAACCATATCATTAAACCCTGTAATTGATATGTCATAAACCATATTATTAAACCCTATAACCGATATGTCTTAAACCATACCATTAAACCTTTTAACCGATAAATCATAAACCATACCATTAAACCCTATAACCAACATGTCATTAGCCATACCATTAAGTTTTGTAATCGACAAGTCATTAACCATGACATTTACTCTGTAATAAGTACTCATGACACCCCCTCCACCTATAAATAGAGGCTTCACCAAGAGAAAGAGGTATCCCCACCTCTTTTCCTCATCTCTTGCAAGCCACTTAAAGTTTCTTCTTCTTCTCTCTTGTATTCTCATTCTTCTACTTCAAATTTAATGCTTCTCTGTGATAGATTCAGTATAGTAGTGTGGAAGTGCATGTCTAGAAAAGGTCTAGCTAAGGAAAGACTTGGTATTTAATGGGTCCATTGTGACCGACCTCTCTTTTTTAGGAACTTACCCAATATACTATTCACAACCCACTTACACTGTTCTGTGATATAGGGTTTTGCCCACTAACACTTAATATCTTTGTGTTGTTATTCCATCAGTCTTCAAATCAAGGCAATCAACACTTCGATAGTCTTCCATCCTTCTTTTTTTTCGACACACTCCCTCCAATCTAACGATGCTTTACTTGTATTGTACTCGTATACTTTACAATTAGTTTACTGACTTGAGCATTGAAGTGTCTTCGATCGACATCCCACCGGTGTCAAGACCACCCGTGTTCTTTTTATTTGATTTGTGCAGGACACAAGTTGCTAGGTTCCAAGAAAGTTGATCGATAAGACATGGTCATAGTCAACATACTGTAGAATTCACCAATTACAATTGATACCATTTAATTTTTTTTTTTTAAAAAAACTAAATCATCCATATTGGGCATTTAAAACTCGGTATGGATAATATTTTTATTTATTCTTTAAAAAAAAAAAAGATAAGTCAATTATTCATATCGGGCACTAATGATCCATTATGGATAATATTTATTTTATTTAAAAAAATTAAGTTAAATTATCTATATTGGGCATTGATGACCTGGTATAGATAATCATGTTTTTTTAATTTAAAAGCATAGATTAGGCATATCAGGCTCATGATTGCCCAATATGGATAATTCATCTGTAAAAAAAATAAAATATTTTATTAACCATATTGGGCCCATGACCAGCCTAGTATGGATAACCCTTTGATTTACACACATTGTCACCTTTGCCCTCATTTCATCATTGTCTTTCTCTCTTTATCTTTTTCTCTCACATCATCCCTCTCTCAAACCCTAGCCACCCCTTTTCATTTCGCTAGTTATTCACCACTTCAGTAGTAGTGTCATTCACTATTCGATTCGTCTTTGTCACCGATCCACAACCAGTTAGTCTTCTCTCATTTTCTTCTTCTTCTTCTTTTCTTTCCTTCTTCCTCTTCTTCTTTTTCTTCTTCATCCGCAAGACGGCCGAACTTATTATTGTCCTTTTCTACTCATTTTTTCTTTTCCTCCATCCAAATTTACTGTCGTTCTTTGATTTAGATCCACCACCATCATCCATTCCTTAGTTCAAATTTGCCTATCGTCGGACTGGGTGCTTTATTTTATTTAGTTTAATGGGAGCTTGATTTTATTGTTATTGTTCTTGAAATACCATTATGCTTTTATTGTTCTTAAACATGGTTGTTCTTTGTCTTGCATTTGGATTTTGTGTGATGGGGTTGATTTTATTTTTACTTGTCTCAGTAGTATGCTAGGTTATGTTTTATTCTAACTTGGAGTAGGGTATATTTCTTTTTTTAGATTCTTATTTATATGTTTGATTTTCTTTATGGAACGATTTTTTTAAGGTATTGTGAAAATTGTTTGTGCCTCTCAAATTTACTAGTGTTGGCTGAAATTGTAGCTATAGAAGAGTTGAATGTGCCAACTTTCTCCCACTTGCATTAAAGAAAAGGTCAGATGTGCCTAGTGTTTACCAATACCTTTGTGTAGATGATGACTTTATCAGTATGGTTTCACTTTTATGGCAACTGGTGAAATGGTTATGGTTTTTTTCGATTTTATTCTTTTTCTGTCAATTCAGGTTTTATGGGGAATATAGAAGTTTTTTGTTAAGTTAAACTTTATTGTTTAACTATTAGGGGTGAGTGGAGAGGTAAGGCTTTTGCTTTTCAACTAAGAAGTACTCTGAAGTGTAAACTTTGGAACCACCCAGGTGGGATATCATGTCCTATGATGTTTGTTGATTACCAAGGTTTGGTTCTGGGGAGTGAACTTATGGGTCTTTTCTTAGAGTAGTGTTAATTATTCTAAAATATTTGATCTTGACCAAAATCATCTTACTCACAATGAAAAATGGAAGGTATTATGGTTACATTTGGTGCTATTTAGATTTTGCTTTTTTTTCCCCTCTTTTTCATTGTTTTTGAATGGCCTTACTTGAATATTTGCCTTGTATCTTGACAAAACCAAGTTCGATGCTGCATTTTGTGTTGTACATTCATTGATATTCTTTAATCCAATGTTTTTTTTTTCTTTTTCTTTTTTATTGTTTTTGATATACAATCCTATGTTTTCTATGACTTATATGTTTCTGCAATGTAGCACTTGATGACTATTATTGTCCCAAGTAGCATGACAACATACTTTTATCTCTATTCTCATGGAGAAGTATCATTGGCGGTATCACAACTAGTGTAATATCTACCCTGTTTTTTTATTTTCTTCTACCTATGCTGTCCTCAAATTTTAATTGTCTGCTTTTAACAATAGTTTGCTTTTAACTCGTGTAATATCTGAACTTTTAATTAGAAGTAGTAATGAATGTGTTATGTAGTAGTTGCTCACTTACTTTTATTTAATTAAAGTTAATAAACACATTTTACACATCTCTACCTTCACAAGTATCTTGATAAATTGTTCTGAAGTTTTCATACGTTGAATAGAGGTACTCATGTATATTGCTGTCACTATTGTCCTGATATTCCCTTTTGATATCTTCTATTTGTCATCTCGTTACTTATTATTAAATTGTTCTTAGTTTCTGTTGTAGCCTCACTTTTGTAGCTTTTTTTTTTCCCCGATAGAGACATTCTTTTAAGTAAAACTAAGAAATAACATGCTATCTTTTATTCTTAATTTAAAAAATGACATTAGACAATTGTTGTTGCATTTTAAAAAGCTTTAAAATGTCCTTTGGTTAAGAGCTAGTTTCTTATTAGATAATGTCCTTTCAAAGTTCTTTGACATTAGCAAATTGAAGCTCGTTATCATTTTGTTTTCAATGCAATGGATCTTTGCTATGTAATAGGCAATTACATTTTTTGACTTTTTCGTAGCTGATATTACAATCTCCATGGCAAAGGTATGAAGCTAGAGCCTGGTTTAGCTATTTACTAAAGAAAAATCAAATTGATTATAAATTATATCATTTTGGGGACACTTGTTTGAAGAATTTTATGTGTTTTGTATTATCAAGAAAATTTCAAGTTTCTTGTTAACTATGTATTATTCTATTCTCATCCTAAATGTCTTAATTGAGTTAAGTTGTAGTCTTTAAATTTTGTCAAATACTTTGGCTAAACTAATTGTTAACACTATGCATTTATTAGGCGGCTGGGAATTTATAATAATATATGTTATTTTCATAACATTTTCAAATATCGACCAAAGGTACATCTAATGATCTATCTTCAAGTGGATTGAGTGGTGAGATGAAAAGAAAGAGAAGGGGTCCTAAGTAATTATGTTTATGTTATTAATAACATTTTCAAGTGATTATATATAAATGAATTTTTTAATGTAAGTTTTAATATTATTTTTATTTTAATATAAAATTAAATGTATTTTCTAAAAAAAATATGTATATATATATTTAATATGGAAATGGGTATCCCTACCAAGAACGTGCCCGATATGGATATGCTTATTAATACTGGGGTCTCGGTATGGATACACGTATCTACAAGTCGACCTATGAGTCAAACTATTTTTGATATATGTATCCACACCGGATATAGCCTAGTATGGTTATCTGCATCTATACTGGGTGGGTGTTCTGTATGGATATTGCCGGTAATTATACCAACTTTATCCATACCGGGCAGAGAGCCCCGTATGGATAATCAGTCATACTAGGCATTACTTGATACAGATACTCAATTTTGTTGTAGTGAATTATTAGAAATGTAGAGAGTATCCCTGTTAAAATTGGACCTGGATATTCTCTTACTTGAAATTTATGTCCAAAATATATGGTATATGAATTATAAATGAGAACAGATATTGCCACCAAAAAATATGATTTATACACTACACCCATCATTAAAAATTTTAAAATCAACTTTACTATAAGTACCCAATCTAATATCAAAACTAACCTTATAGACGTAAATCATTTATTTTCCAAAAGCACTTAATTAAACTATTATTACACCCAAATTTAAGTTAAAACAAGCCTTTGCACTTCAAAAGAAAAAAAAAAAAAAACAACCTCTTCTCATTTTTTTTTTCTTTGTTTCTCAGAATTCTTAATCCTAATTAATCATACTTCTCAAGATCAATTTATAAGTTTTGAATCACCAATTTCATTGCTATTTTAGTTAATAAGACTTGTATATAATATACTTATTAGTCAAAATTGATTAATTAGCCAATGCAAATGTTAGCATAATAATTTTTTTTAATAATATTAATAAAGACATCAATCATAAATTAAACTATAAAGGAAAAGAATTAAATATTTTTTTTAGAACCAGAATATTTATCAATTTACTAAATTATTTTTTTCATTCTTCACCTATAATGACTAATGCTTTTGGAACCAACTGAACAAGAAGAAAGCAAATTCTTACAACTTTAGTCCCCAATTTGTTTCTGTTTTTAACTTTCTTTTAGAAAAAATTGTGATAATCATATGCTTCTACTGTAGTAAGATTTCAAATAAGGATTTGATATATTAGGATAAATTAATGAGGATGGAAAGTATTTTGATTCAATTATTTAAATCTTAAATTTAGGTGTAAACATATTAGAAAAGATTAATAGTTACTAAAAATATTTTAATTAATTTATTCTAATCATATTATCTATAATGGTCATTTTGTTTTAGGTTACTTTTGTAATATGATAAAATCTGGATGTGTAGATCATAATTTTGGGTAGCATCTACACCCATTATAAACAACGCATTAACTATCACACTTTATGATTTATATGACAGCTATAAATCAAATGTTCTATCATCTTGCAATGAATTTAGGCTAATAATATGGCCAATCTATTAATTACCATTCAAATTAAAATTAGTATAATAATCCAAGGTTTAATTTATGACCAAATATGTAACCATAATTTATGTATACAACGCTTTGAGGAAACTTGACAAATTCATCTAGCATTAGATGTTTTAACATCACCTCATTAATGGAGTACTTTGCTCCTCTATTTGATCAATAAGATACATTCTTCTAAATAGCAAATGTAAATAATATTTGTTGTGAGAAGAAAGTAGTATTTCATTACATAAAAACCATTCATAGAAAGAAGCTATCACAATTCCCGCAACTACTTTCTTGCCTAGTGAAACATTAGTAGAAAAAAGAAAAGATTCATATTTATTACAAATTAATATTAATTAGTACATTATAGAGATGAGGAATAACTAAAAAGTACGATAAAAGACTTAGATCATGATATTGTAGCTGCTTTGTCCACTAAATCAAGAAGTTAAGTCGAAATAGACGTACGAATTTTTATTAGGTGCAGACTAATCTGTATGTGCTTTTAAACAGGACTGAATTGCATTGAATGACTTGGATGTCATGCAACAGGACTTGGAGATTACCTGCTCATTTGTTCTGAGTTGTTCAAACTTGGCGAGGCGATTTGGCACAAATATATAGATTAGTCTGCACCTGATAATTAATTACTTATTAAGTGTATATTACGTAGTGGATCTGCAACACATACATACAAATCCTGTACACAATTTGGACAAAATCTGGTATATATCCATCATCTCACCCTGGTATGTCAAGCTCCCCTTGGCTCCGGTAGCCCCAAAATCTGCACTTGTATAAGCTACACAAGAACAATGACTCAAACACCTATTCCCACAGGCTGTCAAGTCTAAACTCATGCCCACACATGTGATTGATGTGTCGGGCACCCTCACACTTGCCACCCTCTCGAATCATTCTCCTCTTTGGCACATGGACACATCCCGTGTTTCCTCCTACACCCACGTGTCCCATTTCCGGAGTACCATTCTTTCCGATACTTGGGTTCAAATCCCGGGAAGGCATGTACACACAAACTTATTGAAGTGGATACAATTACTAACTGGCCCGCAAAGCCCATAATAGTCACACGGTGGATAATGTGGGTTGTCCCAGTCGATAGTCCATGTATGACCTCCATCTCTCGAGGTGAGGTGCTATGTACATATTGACTCATTCAATATTATTTTATATATGGTATTAGTCGGATCAGTTAAAGTGTACATTATGAAAACTTCATCTTGATTGTCGACGAAACTAAAAGTAGTAACATAACCCGAAGTGTCCGATTCAGGTATAACTGTCCTTCTTTGCGACCATGGGCCAGCTCGCCACCACTTAACGGAACCATTGCATATCGATAGCTGAGGAAAATCGTCCGGGTCAATCCTGATGGAGTAATATCCAGAGCCAGGGTGGTCATCCGGTGATTTCCACGAGGTTAAGCTCCAATTTAGAGCAGTTCACCAATTCAACCTAAGTTTTATAAGTGGAAGAATTGTATGTGTATGATGATCAAAACTTTGCCAGAATATGTTTGTGGTACCAGTTTCAACCAACTCAAGATTTCCTAAATATAAGAGACGAACTACAGTGCGGTTCCTGGAAGTGACTAAAACATTTGTTGACCAGAACAGTACTAGTTTGGTTTGTTTCGTACAATTTGAGGTTTCGATGATTATTGATTGAGAGTACCCCACATCTGCCAGTGATGGGATCATCTCTATTCACCACCCACACAACAATTTGCTCTCAACCATTGTGATGCCAAATTTTATTGAGTTTCCAAGACTGAAGAATCCAAGCTGGAACATTTTTGCATTCCTCTATATGACTGTCTCGCAGTTGATGTAAAATAAAATGACATTATTTCATTAGTCTTACCATATCAACTGTGATATAGTTTCATGAAAGATTTTTTCATAGTTTAGACTACAAAAATCAAGTCTGTTTAGATAGTTTAATAGGGACAGTGTAATGAAACTTGATAAACAGAAGGGAAAAAAAAAATAAAAAACCTTGATAAACACTATTTTCTACTCTTTCTGGGCAGCATTTATTCTGTCTATGCATTTGACTTTTTCTAGAATAAGACATAATACTAAATCCAACTGGTGCAGTTTGAATACATATCTTGAAGCTTCAATTCTTTAATTACAATTTTCAAAAATGGACGCTTCAATAACTTGACTGAAGGAAATATCCAATAAGATATAGAGAGCTCTATTACAAACTATGAAGATAAAGTATTCGTGGACGTTGTTGACAGGATGTGCCATTATCTAAAACTACAAATCACATCAACATTCAACATTTATTCTTCTTCACATTGTTTCGTCTATAAGGTTGAGAAAGTAATGCAATAGACCAAAACAGATTTTCCAGTCAATAAAAATTGTGGTTGTGTCTGTTGCATATGTCGGTATCATTAATGGTGAAAAACGTGATACTAAATTCTGCCGGTGCAGTTTGAATATTTACATATCATGAAGCTTCAGTTCTAGCTTTTATTACAACTTTGAAAAACGGAAGCTTCAATAACTTGACTGAAGTGAAGGAAACATCCAATAAGATATAGAGAGCTCTATTACAAACTTTGAAGATAAATTGTTCGTGGACTTAGTTGCTGGCAGCATTTATTCTTTTTCAGATTGTTTCCATCCACTATAACACTGAGAAAGTAATGGAATAGACAAAACATAGATTTTCCAGTCAATAAAAATAGTGGTTGTGTCTTTTCCATACGTCCGTATTATTAATGGTAAAAGAAGTATCATTATGGATGCATGAGCTTGATGCTAAATTAAAGCAGGATAATAAGAATAAAATTCAGTCACCAATCAGTTAGTTGGATGAAAGAATTAACCAATTGGTCTTTTAGAGTTATCTTAAAGACGAACAAATTTGAATATTCTGAAACAGTTACTACCAATACTCCATTAAAAAACTATTATATGCTATCATTAACTCTGAGTTTACTAAGTTTCAAAATAATAATAATTATTATTATTACTTTACTACTTCTTATACCAATAAGAGCTTTTTTTTTTGTTTAATAACATTATAATTTGTATAAGTTTTGGAACTAAGACCAGGTTATAAAAATTAATTTTTGTGACAAAGATGAAAACACTAATTTACAAACAAACGACATTTATATTAATTTATGTATGAGATTTTTAAATTTTTTTTGCAAATCAATGCACAGCTGATTTGTATGACCAACTTTTGTAAAGGTTTTCATACCAAAAGCAAATCAAGTTTACTTCTATAAATTACTTAGATATTGGGTTTTCATTCTAATATCTAGTTGATTTCATGGTTTCCCTATCGGCCTTCATAAAGTTTAACATTTTAGTTATTAATATGTATATTGAGCAATTTACATTGTATTAACTGATTTTAGAATATTATAAGTTTTTCATGTCAATGTAATAAAAGAAAAAAAAAAAAAAATAGAGAAAGAATTAGCCCCTTGTGCTCAGTGTACTTTTGCTATTAACTTTCCACAACCCACCTGCCATTACAAAATATTTATTAATTATGAATTTGAAATTTCATTATAATTAGTTGTGTTTTGAAATCAATTTATAAAATTAAATCATTGGAAATGTGTTTGATTATAACGTTTTGGCATTTGCCATGATTAATTATGATGATATTTTGTATTGAATTGATTGTTACATGGATAAAACACCATTTTGCAGACTAAAACACTCTAAAGCAATAAGATTGATAAAGTTCGATTGAAATGTAATTTCAGTGATGGTGTAGCATAGTATAAGGTCATGTCCGAGTTCTTCAATATATACATTAGCATACCCTGTGCAATTACAACTCTTCAAACACTTTAGCTCTCTCGCACCCCTCTAAGCTTATGTTACTATAAACTGTAAAATTTCTAGAATCCGAAAGCTTCACACCTTCTAGTCTCACAAAACCCTCCCCATCACCTTTGCCACAGCCTTACTTGTTTTCTCACATTTTTGTTACCAATACCGATGATGTAACGGATCAAACACAGGCAAGCATGCATAATATGCGAAAGGATCCTCATTGCAAACCATCGCTTATATTCATCACACAAGTCCTGGAAAGCAAACTGGATATTTACCTGTGGCTTACTTGCCAAATTAGTCTCTTCAAAATTCCAATTGAATCTAGAACAATTATCATTTTAACAGGTCCCTTTTTTGGTAAAAATTTAATAAACATTCCATTATAATTGCTGTCAGCTATGATGCTGATAACATCAATCTCATTAGAGCAATAATCTTTGTGCCTTCGACTAGTTGCAAGCCATTCGGGATGCTGTAAAGATTCAAGATTTTGAGTGTGTAAAACACAAGATCAAAGATGGAAGTGTTTATTCAAGATGAAGAGCAAGAATATTCATGAGTAAACTTCTTTTCTTTTTTATTGATTAATCAGTACTAGTGAAGGAGTTTATTTATACACTTAACAATGTTAAAGAGAATCTCATCTAACTAACTCTCACCAATTAACCAATAGAAAGATGCCACATTGACAAGTTCTTAACTAACTTGCTTAGCATCTAATCTATCCCGAGAGTTGTGCAAAACCAGCTTGGTAAGCTGATTTGGAGCTAACTAAACTCCTTTTTTGAAGCTGTACAGAATAATCATCAACTCGATCATAAACACTAGCTTGAGCTGAGTGCATCTTAGCCAACTTATCATGCCCATCAGCTTGTACACTATCAGCTCGAATTGCTTGAGTAGATTTTTATGGCAGAACCCTGTTAATCCCAAGTTGCACAACTTTGCTAGATATATTTGTAGCGATTTGATCATCAATAACATATACATTCACATCCCCCCTCAAGCTGAAACAGGGAGAGTTTACAAGATTCAGCTTGGAACAAAGAAACTGAAAACTATTGAGAGAAAGTCCTTTTGTAAAAATGTGTGCAATTTTATGCTCAGAAGGGACAAATCGAGTTTCAATTAAGCCAACAAAAATCTTTTCTCGAACGAAGTGAATGTCTATGTCAATATGTTTGGTTTTGGCATGAAAAATGGGATTATGAGCAAGAGCTGCTGCTCCCATATTATCACACCACAGTATAGCAGGCTTGGAAATGGTAATATGCAGTTCTTTGAACAAAGACTGCAACCATAAGATTTCAGTTGCAATTTGGGCCATGGAACGATACTTTGCCTCAGTGCTAGACCTAGCTACGACCTGTTGTTTTCTAGAACTCCATGAAATGAGATTACCACCCAGAAAAACACAATGACCATTAGTGGAAGTTCTGGTATCCAGACAACTAGCCCAATCTGCATCGCTATATGCCTTAAGTTGAAGATACTTAGCTGGTTTGAACCACAACCCTTTGTGAATGGTACCCTTTAGATACCTTAACACTCTCTTACAAGCTTGCCAATGGACTTGTGAAGGAGCAATAAGAAATTGGCTAAGCTTGTTAACAATAAAAGAGATATCTGGTCGGGTATAAGTAAGATATTGTAAAGCACCAATGGCACTTCTATAGGCAGTAACATCTGAGAAAAGACTTCCTTCTCATTGAACAAGTTTGCAACCTGAACTAACCAGAGTAGCACAAGGTTTTGACTGTAGCATGTTAGTTCTTTTAAGCAAATCAACCACATATTTAGACTGTGTAAGATTCAAACCAGTAGAGTCTTCGTATGCTTCAAAACCAAGAAAATAGTTTAAGGATCCTAGATCTTTGAGAGCAAATGTGTTGTTGAGTGTAAGGATGACTTGATTAACAAGAGTGGAGCTACTACCAGTGATAAGCATATCATCTACATAAACCAACAAGAAGATAACATCAGTACCTATGTGTTTGATGAAGAGAGACACATTAGAAGTAGAGTTCTAAAAACCCCATGAGAGCAATGCTAACTCGAGCTTATGAAACCATGATCTCGGGACCTGCTTTAATCCATACAATGCCTTATTTAGTTTGCACACATAGGAAGGATGCTTGGAATCCTCAAAACCAATTGGTTGTTCCATATAAACCAGCTCCTTAAGCTCACCATTCCAAAAAGCATTATTGATGTCCACCTGCCTAATGTCCCCTTGATAAGTCACAGCTAGTGTAAATATCACTCTGATGGTTGAAGGCTTAATCACAGGACTAAAAGTATCACAAAAATCAACTCCTGCAGTTTGTGGAATCCTTTTGCAACTAATCTTGCCTTGTGTTTAAGTACAGACCCATCAGGATTATACTTGATTCTAAACACCTATTTACATCCGACTATATTCATCTGAAAAGTGGGAGGAACTAAAGTCCAAGTATTGTTCCTTTGAAGAGCTTGAAACTCTTCATGCATAGCATGCAGCCACTTAGGATCTGTTAAAGCATCCTTGATAGTTTTTGGTTCAGTTTTTGTAAGAAATATTGAAGGAATAAGGTAGGTTGTTTGGTAGATTTTTGGTTTCAATGACCCTGTCTTTGACCTTGTTATCATAGGATGGATAGATGTGGTGTTTCTATTGATGTTTGATGCGCCAGTGGTAGGTACATATTGAGAAGGTTGAGGATGGGATTCAGGATTTGTGACAGACACAATATTGGGATTTTTAGTATGAGAGGATGAGGCAGTGGCGGTATGTTTATTTTGTTGAGGAAAAAGATCAAAGAGATTAGAGATTGATGAGGTAGATATGTCTTTATGTGTATTAGAAGGGAAAAGTGTTTGAAAAGGAAACTCTAATTCATTAAAAATTACATGCCTAGAGATGAAAATCTTACCAAATGGATGCAGACACTTGTAACCTTTGTGTAAAGTGTTGTATCCTATAAAGATGCACTGGCTAGAGTGAAAGTTTAGCTTTTGTTTTGAGTAATCTCTTAGGTAAGGATAACAGGTGCATCCAAAAGTTTTCAAGAAGCTATAGTTTGGCTTTTATGAAAAAGCTTTTCAAATGGTGACATGAAATTAAGTAAAGGAGTGGGAAGATTATTTACCAAGAAAATTGATGTAGAGAATGCTTCAAACCAGAACCTTATGCACTCAGCTCAAGCTGGTGTTTATGATCAAGTTGATGATTATTCTGTACAGCTTCAGAAAAGGAGTTTAGTTAGCTCCAAATCAGCTTACCAAGCTGGTTTTGCACAACTCTCAGGATAGATTAGTTGCTAAGCAAGTTAGTTAAGAACTTGTCAATGTGGCATCTTTCTATTGGTTAATTGGTGAGAGTTAGTTAGATGAGATTCTCTTTAACATTGTTAAGTGTATAAATAAACTCCTTCACTAGTACTGATTAATCAATAAAAAAGAAAAGAAGTTTACTCATGAATGTTCTTGCTCTTCATCTTGAATAAACACTTCCATCTTTGATCTTGTGTTTTACACACTCAATATCTTGAATCTTTACATGGTATCAGAGCTAACTTATCATGCCCATCAGCTTTTGTATACTATCAGCTCGAACTGCTTGAGTAGATCTTGATTGCAGAACCCTATTAATCCCAGGTTGCACAGCTTTGCTAGATATATTTGTAGCGATTTGATCATCAGTAACATATACATTCACAGATGCGACCATTCCAAGCGTTGGTAAGCCTATATGGAACTGAATTCTTACAAAAAAGAACAGTGACCGAGTGTCAAATGCTGTAGAGAATTCTCCAGGCACAGGATCATCAATTGACCTCCATGAAGTTAGGATATGGTTTATGGCGGTTTTCTAGTTTCATCCGACTCTCCTCTCATGTTAGGAAGAATGGTGTCCGTAGGATAATCAAAGCTCTGCAATATAATAGTTTCTCTAGCTACCAGAACCAGATTTCTTGAATCTAAGAGCTTGGCAATGGAGGTGCCTGCTGGCACAGAAACATTGGTTGACCAAACAGGACAGCTTTGATAACAACAAAAGACTATAGGATTTCCATCTCAACCAATCCTGAAAACACCAACAGAGTTCTTCAATTGGAGTGGCTCTGTTGGCCACCCAAACAGCCGTTTGTTGGGGATTTTGTTGAACCACATTTTAACATAATGAGCTTGAAGTTTGCCAGGGCTGAAGAATCCAAGTTTTGAAGTTTCCATCAGATGATACAAGGCTTCCGTTTTCACTATCAGATATGAAGTGGGTTTGGGTTATTGTGTTGAATGCATGAAATGGACAGAAGAGATTGAAGATCACAAACAGTGTTGAGATACAGAGAGTTCTATTACGGCCCATGAAGATAAGTGTTTGGACTGTGTTTTTGGGTTGATCTTGTTGATATACTTAACAAAAAAAAAATTGATTGCATTCTAAAAATTATTGATTGTAATTTATTATATCTGATTACATATAAACATGTCTGATTACAATTATTAAATATGATTCTATCTATAGATCGTTATGAATGTGACCTGACTTATTTAGTTGTAAATATATATAATAAATTATAACAAGTAATTGTGAAATACAATCAATTTTTTTTTTTTTTTATCAAGTATATCAATATCTCAGGTATACTCAAGAAGACCAGATATATATATATATATATATATCTATATCCAAGTATATTGTAGATGACTTCTATACTTCTATATGACTTCTATACATATATACATACATATATATAGATATGTATGTATATATGTGTGTGTGTGTGTATTTGCATCCTTATAGATATCCTCATTACTATGATCAAGATAAATCCGGGAGAATATTCGAATTCAGATAGGGATATCCAACCATATCCAATAAAAATGTTAATTTATTGTATTTTATGTGCGAAAAATATAATTAAGATATAGTCATAAAATGTAATTAACATTCACAAATTTGAATAAAAATTTGCTTATAGTTGTTACTTTGTAAAAAAACTTTAGAAGAAAATATATAAACAAAAAATAATTATATAATTTATTCTAATAATTACATAATAAATATTATATTTATAAAATATTAAAATTATTAATGAGTTCCGATGGAATTAATATCTATAGGCCATATCCACCCCTATATCTAAAATAAAATGGACAATAGAATTATATTACGCTCGTTCTGTCTTCTATATAATAATTTTTACATCTCTTATAAATTAAGCAAATTCTGACGGATATCCGAATCTGTGAATAATTTTGCCCCTTGTTAGCAATAATAAGCGTCAATCACTGACACATTAATTGCCCAAAGTCTATGTGTATGAATAATTTATATGATGGACATATCTTTTCAAAATATTCTGTAAATCCCATTATTTTAAAATACTCTTTGAACATGTACATAATCAACTGATGGGCGCAAGACAAGAAAAAGAAATAAATTTTATAAGCTATCTGAGATTTGCAAGATGTTTTCAAACTGTTTCTAAAAGATCCAAACCTTATTTAGAAAGAATAGAGTGTATAAGTCTAAGGGAAAATTTAAGGATGACTAAGGCGAAGACAGTGAATAAAGTTCTTAATTATGCTTGAGTTTAATTTATTTGATAAATTAAATTGAAACAAAATTCAGTAAGGTCACATGCAATTTTTACTTGAGGAATAACAGAAAAAGTAGTATCTCTAGATTATTATGTATCATATATGCAAATTAAAATTAGCATAACAGAACAGAGTTTAATTCTTATTCAACTATGTAACCATAATTCATAGATTACAAGTTGAGAACCTAGCTAGCAGATTCATCGAGCATCAAGTGTCGTCATTGTCACCTCATTAATAGAGCATCTTGTTCCTGTAATAGATTAATCCGGTTCATTCTGTCGAATAACAAATGTAGGTTTCTTGGGAGAAGGAAGTATTGTTTCATTGCTTAACATGAAAATTACAGATGACAAGCTTGACCTATCTTTGGGCTTATCTTGCACACATAAGAGCCCAACTTGGATGCACCTCAAAACTTCATTTGTAGGAAACAAATCAACCATACAGGAATCAATTACCTCCAGGGCTCTACCATCTCTTCAAAGTTCCCATATCTTAAGTTTAGCATTACATGAGAATAATTAAAAATAAAAATAAAAATTACTCTTTAACCCAATGTTGATAAGTGGAAAATATAGACAGAAGATAGGCAACTTACATGTTGTATTAAATATGAGGATGGATCATCATGGCAAAGACTTCTATTCCTCTTGCCACTTATGATTTCTAATATAATCACTCCAAAACTAAAAATGTCTGATTTCGTTGAGAAAAGACCATCTGATATATATTCTGGTGACATATAACCACTGCAAGTCATTGAAATATATGATTAACCTCAATTACATCATACTCTTAAGGTATAAATTTTATAAACTTAAATATATATAACTATAAACATTCGAATCAATTCAATATTACTATGTTTTGTGTTGACTTACTAAGTTCCCACAACTCTTTTTGTATTTGCATGGGTTTCATCCTCTTCAAATATTTTTGCAGTACCAAAATTTGAGATTTTTGGTTTCATCTTTGCATCTAGAAGAATATTGCTAGCTTTTAGATCTCGATGAATAATTGTTAATCTAGAATCTTGATGAAGATAAAGGATTCCTCGTGCAATTCCCACAATTATATCAAAGCGCTTTCTCCAATCCAACAATAGCTTTCTTGATTCATCTGCTTCAATTACATTATATCATATACATTAAGAAGAACATGTATACAAGCTATATATGCAGACACCAAGTGCATTACTAAGGAGGAGCCATACAAAAATGAAGTAATCTAAGCTTTTGTTAGGCATGAATTCATAGACTAACATCTTCTCGCCTTTCTCAATACAATAACCCAAGAGCCTTACAAGATTTTTGTGCTGAAGTTTTGCTATCAATAAGATCTCATTTTTGAATTTTGATATTCCTTGTTTTGATTTTTTTGATAATCTTTTGACTGCTATCTCTTGTCCATCGGCTAATTGACCCTGAAAATCAATTAGGATCTATGTATGTTAGTTCCCTAAATTAGTTATCAACCCTGCTTCACACTTGCTTTCGACTTGTTGCACAATTATGATTAACACACAAATCTAGCTACAGAAGTATGAACTATAGATCTAGCTACATAAGGCTAAAATGTACATGAGCATCCGACAACCAGAAAATTTAGAGCTCTAGTACATCCATTTCAATTGGCATATGTATGCTCTTAATTATTAACGTGAATAGAGTACTTGCTAAAGATGGATAAAGGCTTTTAACTAACAAAAATAAAATGATAGATAGAAAAGAAAATTTTAATTATCAAAATATTAGAAGACCGCCCCAAGTCATTACTTGAATGTAATTGATTGTCATTACTGTAATACAAAAGGGGAAATACTAACTGTAGAATTCAAAATCTTCTGTTCCCAAATAAAAGCTTTTGGCAACAGCCGTAGAAATTGAATGTTCAATCTCATCCATATTAAGAGTTGGGTTGGCCCGCTTAGTAAATGACAGACATTTATAATCTCTTTATCAGGGCACTTTGCGTACAGTTGATAGGAAGCAAATCAAGTGATTAGCTAAGTATAGGTTCGAAAGATACCACATAACATTAATGAGTGCTTGTGTATAATGCAGAGTATTTGTTTTTTCTTATCTTTTTTTTTTTTTTCCTATCAGTAGAGGAAGTAAGAGTTTTGAAATTAGAACCGAAATTATAAATTGAGTATTTTAGCCGATTGTATGTGAATTATTTCTTTCTGTATGAACTAATAATAATTTGTATGCAAACTAAAATGTAGTAGACATAGAAAAAATAGTTCACGCACAAACTAATGGTGTTTCAGTATATAATTTTAATGTTAATTTCAATTTTTTTTTTTTTTTTGGGTTATTTTCTAGGATTTTCACTATAATATTTAAATATTCTTTCAAGGTTAATCTTATTCAAAGGGTCTGAAATAAAATAACCTGGAGTCTACAGACTTTTGGTTAATTATTTTATTTTAGATGTTTGGCAAAGACTAATCTTCAAAGAATATTTAATTATTATAGTAAAAATATCATTTAAAAAAAATCTTGATTTTGAAACTAGAGTCAAAATTATACATTAATTTTTTATTTTTTTTAACACCATTAGTTCGCCATGTATTTTTTCTTATGCCTATTATGTTTTAGTTCGTGCGCAAACTATCTGTTAGTTGGCACAAAAGGAAATAGTTCGCAGGTGAACCATTGATGCTATTGATGCTAAAAAAATTCAATATATAATTTTGATGTTAGTTTCAAAACTCATACTTATTTTAATGCTAAATAATAATTTTTTTAAAAAAAAAATCAATATCATATTGCAAATATTACTCAACATTAAAAGGAATCAAGTGCAGAAAGTCATAAATGATGAATTTCAATCCACATGGCATGGCAGCTTCAAACAATAAAAGAAGACAACCTTATAAACTGGGCCAAAACCACCTTCACCAAGTTTATTGTCAGATGAGAAATCATTTGTGGCTGTGGCGATGGTCCCAAGATCAAGTAATGGCAAATCTTGTTCCTTTCTACTAATGGACTTGTCCAAGTTTGTTGAACTGCTAAAACTTAATGAAAATTTTCTTTTCCTTGCTTTCTCTGGCATCAAACACATGAACAGGTAATGCCTGCTTAACTTGTTAAGCAATTAAAAATGACGAAAAAGACATGGAGTGAAAAGAAATTTGATTACATACCCGTTCTTTTCCTTCTGATGAACCAAGTCGTAGCAGCTATCATAAAAACCATTGCACAGAAAGAAGCTATCACAATCCCCGCAACTGCTTTCTTGCCTAGTGAAACATCTTTAGCCGAAAAAAGAAAAGATTCATATTTATCACGAATTAATATTAATGAGTGCATCATAGGGATGAGGAATATCTAAATAGCATGACAAAAAAACTTGGATCATTATATTGCCAGCTGCTTTGTCCGCTAATAATTGAGAAGTTAAGTCTAGTTAGACATACGAATTTTTAATAGGTGCGGACTAATCTGTATGTGTTTTTGAATAGGACCAAATTGCATTGAATGACTTGGATGTCATATGCAACGGGACTTGGTGATTACCTGCTCAGTTGTTCAAATTTGGAGAGGCAGTTTGGGACAAATATACAGATTAATCTCCACCTGATAAGTAATTACTCATTAAACATATATTACCTCGCGGATTTGCAACACGTGCATACAAATCTTGTCCATTATTTGGATAAAATCTGGTATCCATCATCTCTCCATGGTATGTCAAGCACCCTTTGGGCCCTCCAGTAGCCTCGAAATATGCACTTGCATAAGCTACACAAGAGTAATCACTCAAACAATTATTCCCACAGGCTTTCAAGTCTAAACTAATGTCCACACGTGTGACCGATGTGTCAGGAACCTTCACACGTGCCACCCTTTCGAACCTTTCTCCTCTTTGGCACAGGGACATCCCGCGTTTCCTTATACACCCACGTGTCCCATTTCCGGAGTACCACTCTTGACGATACTTGGGTTCAAATCCTGGCAGGCATTTACACACAAACTCATCATTGGAGTCGATACAGTTACTACCTGCCCCGCAGAGCCCATAATAGTCACACGGTGGATATCGTGGGTTGTACCAGTAGACAACCTATGTACGTCCTCCATCTTTTGAGGTGAGGTGCTGCACATATCCGGACTCATTCAACATTACTCTAGACATGGTATCAGTAGGATCGGCTAAAGGGAAGATCACGAAAACTTCATCTTGATTTTCGACAAAACTAAAATTAGTGACATCTCCCGGCATGTTCATTTCAGGAACACCTGTCCATCTTTGCCCGGACCATGAGCCGGCTCGCCACCGCTTAACGGAACCATAATATATTGACAATTGAGGAAATCCATCCGGGTCAATCCTACAGGAGTAATTCCCAGAGCTAGGGTCGTCCGGTGATTTCCACGAGGTTAAGTTTCGATTTATACCAGTTCGCCGATTCAACCCGAGTTTCATAAGTGGAAGCATGGTATCTGTAGGATGATCAAAACTTTGCCACAATATGTTTGTGGTACCAGTTTCAACCAACTCAAGATTTCCTGAATCTAAGAGCCGAGCTACAGTGCTGTTCCCAGTAGTGACTGAAACATTTGTAGACCAGACAGGAACAGTAGTTTGGTTTGTCTGGTACAATACAAGGTTTCCATCACTATTGATTGAGAGTACCCCGGATGTGCCAGTGATGGGATCATCTCTATTCGCCACCCACACAGCGGTTTGTTTTGAATCCTGGTAATACCAAATTCCAACGTACCGTTTTGGAGACTTTCCAGGACTGAAGAATCCAAGCTCAAACATTTTGTCATTGGACACTATAGTATCACCGTCATTGATGGAGTGGTTAGCTGTGATGGTGTCAATTGAAGTAGATAAACAAAAAAGATGCGAAAAAATTAGAGTGTTCAATAATATTTTTGGTGGATACATTTTTACTTGTTTCATGTCTTATTTCATTTGTTAAGGGGGCTGTATTAATAGGAGGAGCACCTCTACCTGTAGCGTAGACCACAAAAGTCAAGTCTGCTTAGATAGTTTAATAGGGGACCATGTAATTAAACCTTGATAAAAACTCTTTCCTACTTTTTTTGGGCTGTATTAATTCAGCCTAAGCATTTGACTTTTGATGCTAATTTGTATGTGAAAGAATTTAAAACAATATATAATGCGATATAAAACAATAAAATAGAACCCGAAATGTACCCGTTTCTACACAGGGAAAATTCTTCTGGATCCTTTGAATTGTTCAACTGGTTGGAGTTCAGTCACCAACCATGACACCAAACCCTCAAATCATGGTATAAGAACCTTGTATTGTATTCTCTCTGTTTTTGCTCTTTTCTTTGTGTTTGTATGTATGTTGTAAAAACAATTTCTCATCATTCCCCTTTTACAAAATGAAATCAATCACATATTTATAGGAGTGGCGGTTATTTCCTGATAACGCTAGTAACCGTTGGCAGTTATTTGTTCTTATCCAAATTCATTTTATTTGGATTGAGTTATGGGTTTGGATCATCTTAGGTGGACCTGACCCAATAACCCAACATCTCCCACCCATACAAGATGAGCCAAACATAATTAACAGAGAAAACACTAGCGACCCCTTTAATGATAAGGAGTACAGACATTCATACAGGTAAATACACTGTGTGACTTATGAACAAAAAATATATGCAATGTGGCTTATCTTTCAAATATCAATTGTACTACTATATAAGAGATTATAAATTTGTTCATTATTATGTCCTAGATTTAATGGAATTTTATTTGATCAATCATATTTAATCCCTTAACATAATATGCTCGATTCTTCAATATTCCATATAATCACAATTACAATTCCAAATTGCAATTAGTCGCGACTAGTAACTATAGGAACTGTCGACGTAATTTTCTGGTCGACGAGAATTCAATGCCCAAATCCTGCAATCAATGTCGAATAACACAAAAACCAAGAACAAAATAGAAAATAGAAAAGCAATAACAAAAACAACTCAAAAGGTTTTACGTGGTTTAGCGAGTGCGTCTACGTCCACGACTGTCTCTCTATAATTCAGTAGAGTGACAGTATGTTATTGCTTAAATGTCTGTTACAATGAGTTCAACCCCTATTTATAGAGGAAGAGTTGTTATAGATTAGGAAGAGTTAAAATAGGTAAAGAATTTTATAATAAATACACTTCCTAATCGATTTGGAGCAGAATCAAGAAACTGCCCCGTATATCTCGAGATTATGTTGACTGAATTTGAATTTGAATTAATTTCCATTTCTGGTGAGAGGATCACGATCAGATTAGGTAACTGTCTATTCTAGACGATTTGGTATTAACTGTCCAGTAGGCGAACTGTTTACTACCTCGAGCGACCTCGAGCTGGACCTTGTTGAGTAGCGAGCTATGCATAGAGCGAACTGCGTAATGATCTACAGTCTGGCTATGAAACGAGCTCACCGATGCGAGTTGAAGAGTTTGCTGGGGTGAGCTGCAGAGCTCGCTGGGCTTGGAGTTGATAACTGGGCCTTGTTTGTTGGACCTTTGCATTGAGTCTACTTAATGGGCTTTTATCAGGCTTTTACCAACCCATTTGATGAGTCCAGAAATGCACACAACGTCAGCGTCCCAGCTCTCAGTTCATTCTGCGAATTGGGAGCTCGAGCTTGCTGGTAAAAGCTATACTTGGATTTATTGTTTTGCGCCTTTTCAAATTCATTCTTATCAGCTCTGACAGGTGGTGATTATGCAGGAGGTAACTGAACTGGTACTAGCACGTCTTGGGTCACGTGCATTTAATGCGCACGTCTTTCAACTGACGGCTGCATGATTACAGAGCCGTTACTCATGCTGCACCATTGGATCCAAGGCGGTTACACAGCATTCAGATCGGACGGCTAGGGCTCGAGCTCGGCCAACTATATAAACTGGTGGAGCCCCTTCGTTGCCCTGTTCACTTGTCATTTTCTTCCAGCCACCAAACTCTTTGTTGCTGCGCTTTTCACCAATTTTTCACAAAAACTTCACTTCTAGTCACCGTTTTTCACCATTTCATCAAAGATTCACGGTAAGTTTCTCCATTTAACTTCAAGTTTTCAATTTCTAGTTTGCTTTTGTTGCATTTGAGTTCTGCTAAACTTGCATTTTGCGTTCTGTGTTCGAAATGGTCTGAATACGTCATGTTCTTGATGTTGAATCTTTGTTGCTCTGGATTTCTTATTGAACATGACTTTTTAGTTTCTATTGATTTGATCTTATAGCTTGTTTGTTTGCGACTTAATTACTATTTGTGGCCTGTTATGCATGCAAACTGTTGGATTAGGTACCTACAGACTTCTAGCTCGTAGGTTATTTCTTCATAGGTCGAGCCCCCTAATATATGAGCGATCTGTAAAGTAGGAAACTTTAAAATTTTTTTGACATTTTAATAATCTGTTCATTGCGACCTAAACATACTCCCTTTGTATAGATGTCTTCAAGTGGAGCTCGCAACGTTAGTGAAACAACTTAAGGTGGAGAGCGAGCTGAAGCTCAGGTTGTCTTTGAAGCAGCTCGTCGAATCGCAGCGGAGCGGCGAGCTCAAGAGGAGAGGGAAGCTCGCAAAATGTTTGCTCACTATGAATCTTCAGTAGATGCTTTCGAGTTGGAGGGACTTGGTCTTCAATTCCATATCCCCGGGAACTACCGTATGATGGCACCGGCTCCAGAAAGTTATGCATGCTATCCTCCATGGGGGTATGTTGCTGTTAGTACCCAACATCCGGAACATGGGCTAAGATTCCCAATCCCCCCTTACTTGATCAAGTTCCTGAACACTGTCAAGCTCGCGTCGTTCTAGTTGACACCGAATTCATACTCACAGCTGACCTCGTTAGCTTTGGCTTTTCTTAGAAACATCTTCCTCCCCCAACTCCAAAAATCATCCAATACCTCTACAGTATCAAGGCTTTAAGCACCTTAAAGGATTGAAAGCGAGATGACATTTATTATTTCGCAGCTCGTCAGTCGGAGTATAAGAGCCTCTTGCCCCAAGGAAGTGTGAAGGGCAAATCCAACGTAGGAGCATACAAGACGAATTGCTTCGTCGTCTCATGCTCCTCTCTTGTAGATCTTGACAACTTCAGTTTTGTCATAAGCCCAAGTATGTAGAGAGGAATCTCTTGCGAGCTAAAAATTTATTTATTTATTTTAACATTTTGCCTTGCAGAGCTTAAAATGCATAAGTCTCCTCTCAACAGTGAGGAAAAAATGGCTCTCGAGATATTCACAAGCTCGGGTGCAGTGGGTATCAGTAACAAGTTTGACACTGCTCTTCTTCAGGCTCACAGCCTCGTTCCCCCTGAAGATTCTTCATTAATTAATAGCGACAAGGATATAGGGAAAATTAGAGAGTTCGATAGTCAGCTTGGTGGTAGGAGTTGTGCACTCAAAAACCTTATAAAGGTTACGAGTTCAACTCCGGACGTGACCTCAAGAGGCCAAAAGGGGTTGCCCGGCTTGGTCTTCACCTCCGGCTTGACATGGTCTTCACCGCCGGCCCCGTACAAATCGTTCCGTTGGCGAGGTTCCGACCCCTAACCAGGTGTTGATCGATTCCGATCGTCGACAGGAACAAAATAAAATTCATTAAATCTTTCTGTCTTACTTCATCCCTCAGTCAACAAAAATGATTGACATCATAGTAATGTCCCATAGGCCGCATTATCATACCCATAGAAGACACACTAATGATACAAACATCACCTCGTTACTTTAAGATAAAGTGAACAGTCATTGAGGACATAGGTAGAAGTTTTACAAACTTCAATGGAACTTACATAATGAGGAATCAGGGATAAATTCACTCATTTTCCATGTCGATCACAATAACCACACGCGGTATGAAATGCATGTTATAGTGAATCTTGTCTTTTAATAAGGACGCATATATCTTTTATAATGAGATTATTCACTGTACAGATCTTAGTTCAGATGCTCTTCTAGTACCTAATCTGAGTTTCTAAAAGCTCGCCCTTCAAGCGCCTTTATCAAGAAACTTACAGTTGGCTTAATCAGGTTCTCATGATGGTGGGGATATATCACGGGCGGTTTAATAATTGATTTAGATAGAACCTTAGCTTGATTACAATCAAGGCGACATTTCATATATTTCAAGCTTTTAAGAGAATAACCTCATTATTATCCTCTAAAAATATATGTGTCTCATCTTGGCTTGCTCTCTTAACAACCAAGGCAACTATACGTGTAAGAATATCAGTCTTAAAACTTGATGACATACTTTCATATATAATCAATGTGAAATGAATATGTGCTAGTTTTATATAACTAAAATGACGTATCTAATCATAAAGTAGATATAGCTTAATGTAACAATTATAACATTACAATCTATGCAAACCCAAAGATTCAACATGTGACATAACTACATCTCTTGTCACAACTTTTTTGAGTGGATTCACAATCATCTCACACGTAGATAAATACTTAATTGTTACATTCTTTTTCATGACTATATCCTGATGAAATTTTACTTAGTCTCTATATGCTTTAATTTACTGTGATATTTTGCGTCTTTAGTATAGGCAATTGTTACCTGACTATCATAATATGCAGTAACTGGCTTTTACACATTAGTTTCGAATTTAGATTCTCTAAGAATCTTTTGAGCCAGACTGCTTCCTCGACTATATTGACCATGCTATAAATACAACTTCCATGGTGGAAAGTATAATGCATGATGATTTCTAGCTACTCTAAGAGATAGCACATTGGCTGAGCAATAATGCATAACCAGATTCAAATTTTCCTCATCCAAATCACCTCTTTTATATACCCAACATGATGCATATTGCCAGCTATAGGAAGTACTCAGTAGTCTCTTACAGATATGCCAATATACTTTTCACAACAATCCAATATTTTTGTTCAGGATTAGATTGATAACTACTTACTAGTCCAACTGTATAGTAGATATCAGGTCTCGTATACATCATAATACATATGAGACTACCAATGATACTGGAGTAAGGAACTTTTTGCTTTATTTCATACTCTTATAGAATCTTAGGGCACGTTGTAAGACTAAGAGTTTAATCTTTCGAGATGAGAGTATCCATAAGCTTACAATTAGCCATACGAAATCGTTTGAGAATTTTTAATGTATGGCTTCTGTGATAAAGCTGAAATTCTCCTTAAATGATCTCTATTAATTTTAACTCCTAAAATACATAGGCGGTTTCTTTCATGTCTTTCAGCTCAAAAGTTGGAGATAATCATTCCCTTATGATTATCCTAAACTCCTTGTTATTTCTAGCCAACATAATATCATCCACGTGTTAAGATAGTATTATGAACTTATATTTTACCCACTTAACATACACATAGTGGTCCTCTTCCGTCAACTTAAATCCATAAGACATGATGACCTCATGGAAACGGAGATACCACTGTTTGGAGGATTGTTTCAAGCCATGATTGATCTCGTGAACTTACATACTTTCAGCTCTTGGCTTTTTGAAAAAAAATTCATTGGTTGCTCCACGTAATTTTTTCCTCCAGTTCTCCATTAAGAAATACTATCTTTACATCCAACTAATGTAATTTCATATCCATGTGTGCAACGATGGCTAATATAAGGCGAATGGAAGAAAACCTTATCATAGCAAAAAAAAAGTTTCTTTATAATCTATACTCTTCTATTGAGTATGTCCTTTTGCTACTAATCTCACCTTATATCTCTCTATTGAGTCGTCTGCCTTACATTTGATATGGAGAACCCATTTGTTTCCAATAGTTTTCCCACCAAGCGAGAGTCAACCAAATCATAGATATGGTTACCCTTTATTGACTCCATCTCTTCTTGTATGGTTTTAATCCAACATATCTCTGGCAAATGAGTTGATGGCTTTATTCACATTATTTAGCTCATCACTATCATTTGAAGCAAGTAAAAAAGCTTCCCCTTAATCTCAAATCAACGATGAGGAATAACCTTATGGTTGCTTCTATGAGTTGATAATTTTGAGAGTACTAACTCATCAGTCCCTTCACTCCCACTAGGAACAAATATACAAGCTATTCTAATAGTTCTGTCACTCCCACTAAGGATAGAGTATTTAAACAATTCTCTATCTTCCTCTAATTAAGTGTTCAGACATGGAACAACATCTGAATTGTTCAACTCATAAAATTGAATTTCTTTTCAACCGCACCTTTGCTAGGAAATTCATTCCCTAAGAAGTTCTCATCTTGTGACTCTAATTCAGTAATGCTTCCATTTGAGTATTTTTCTAAAAGTATATATCCTTTTGAGTGCTCGAAGTATCTAATAAAGATACATTATTTTCCTCTAGCACTTAGCGCTCTATATTTTACTGGAAAGATCATGTACATATTCAGCACACCCTAAGGTCGCATATAAATATGATCAGGTTTCCTATCTATCCATAATTTATAGAGTATGGAAGATACTGATTTTGTAAAAACCATATTTAGAATATAAACAGCTGTTAAAAGCGCATCTCCCCAGTAAGATACTGAGAGGTCCACTTTATGCTATCATATATCTTACCATCTTTAATAATAGTCTATTCCTCATTTCTGTTACACTATTTTGTTGCGGAGTCCTAGAAAATGGTCAACTGTCTATCAATACCTTTCTTATGATATAATATCTCAAATTGTTTTGAGAGGTATTCTCGTCCTCGATCAGTTCGCAGGACTTCGATAGTTCTATCTAATTGATTCTCCACCATATTTAAATACAATCTAAAGCAATCTAACGCATCAGATTTATAGGAGATTAGATAGACATGACCAAAATAAGTGTAATGATCTATGAATGTTATACAACATAAGGCACCATTTCTAGCTCTTATAATCATTGGTCCACAAATATTAGAATGAACAAATTGTAGTGGATTCTCAACCCTAATTCCTTTTTCAAATGATTTTTTAGTTATTTTTCCCACTAGACAATATTCACATATAGCCAAATCTATCTTATTGAGGGAATTTTTTTTTTTTTTTTAGCCAATCTATTCATTTGATTCTGTCTGATATGTCCTAGTCTAGCATGCCAAACATTAACATCAATATTGGCAACTTTAGTGGAAGTAACAAGTAAAAAACAACCATCGCACCAATAGTCCTGTCTAAATTTGGTATTTAATACGATGAAACCATCCATCATATATCCAGTACTTAATCACCATTAATCTAAATAAATCCTTAAACAGTAGTTATGAAAAGTTAAACATTATCCTAAACCCAGAAGGACAATTACGGAGATAATGTTCAATCAAATCTCCGGAGCATAGAGGATACCAAGGAGGTACAAGACTTGGCCACCTTATAGAATCACTTTATTGGTGCCAATACCTTTCACATCAACTTTCAAGTTGTTCCCTATATGAATCCATCTTGCCACAATCGAAACACTTCAACATACTCTTGTCCTTCTTTGCACTACCATGTTTACCCTTCATAGGTTTTCAAGTATCATCTTTATTGGATTTGTGATACTTTTATCCTTTCTTCCAACTTTTATTCTTTCCACCCTTCTTGTGTTTAGAGTTTAAACCCTTACACATGCCAGACTCAGCTAAATAAAGCTAATTTGAAGTATTGGCTGCCTCTAGGCACACATCTTCAAGTTCAACATGATATGAGATATTATCAAACCTTTTTTATGTTATCATTTTAGATCATGTTGATGGGAAGGATTGAATCATCACTTATACTTATTACTCATCAGTTAAGGCATGACCAATTGATTTCAACTCACATATCATATTTGACAATCCTCTCAAATGTCGCCTCATGTTGTGATCCCGACGCTTCTGATAAATATCAAACTTGATTATGACTCTCTTCAGTTTAAATGTTGATGTCCCATTACATTTGTTTTTCAAAGTTAGCTAAATTTCTTATGCCGTCTCATATTCTTCGTACGTGCACATTTGGTCATCAGCCATGCTAAATAACATCATTATATGAGCAATACTATTCTTTATTTTACAGTCATGATAAGCCTCAACATCTTTTCTGTGTTGAGTAGAAGTACTATGCTTGGGTTCAACCATGGTGTGTTGGTTAAGATTTCGATGGCCTTTTGCTCATCTAGCATATACTGAAATTTATAGTGACAAATATAATAGATATCATCATTCGATTTGTCACCTATATTCAATTTAGCAATTATGTTTTTGAAGCACATATCGTTTATATAAATGACATGTATTCTACTTAGAGACTTATAATTTATATCTTTCTATGTCTATACTAGCACATTCACTATCATTTCACTAAAATATTGCAGCAACTATAAACTCATAAATATGATAAAAGAAACATTGGACGGGAATCTAAAAAGTAGTCAAGCTACCTATCATCATCCAATTTTCAAATATTCACTAAATCATATATGTAAGTGTATTGCGCAAAACAATCCTAACATCCTTCTCTACAAGATTTTAGGACACCCACAATTTAAATAGCATCATTTGAGATCTTTATAATCTCGGACATCTCATCATTGGGATCTCTATGACCTCCAACATTTTATCATCCAAGATTTTCATGATCTCAAGATCCTGTCACTCTTATGAGATTTATTTAATCTCAAGGTCCTGGTCGATAATTTGAGATTTCAATACTTTTCTCGTCATTTGATAGGACAATGATCAAAATCATATCATCAGATAGCTCATCATTAAAATCAGTCGACCCAATCCCACAGAAATGCATGTCATAGTACAATACACGATCAAAACTATCCATCTAAAAATGACAATTCATATATACAAACATGCATGTGAGAATTAATATTAAATCAAATATAATTAAATAAATGAATATATTAATAGCATGCAATCTAGCGCCCATTTAAGCTAATATTTTCTTTTTCTTAATTAAAAAAAATTGTAAAAAAAAATTATTTTTTTAAATTTTTCAATCGTTGGAACTGCTGCCGCGTGATCGTACGCACTGGCATCTCCGAGGCCACGCGCCGGCCAGCGCAGCTAGAAGGTTACGCGTGCAGCACAGGCACGCCGAACATTTGGCTTCAGTGTGCCACATGGCAGCTTCTAGCACTACCACACATCTATGCAACGTGGCTACTCCAAAAGCTGCCACATCCTCTCACATGTGTCACGATATAGTTTGTCCCCTCTGACAATATGTGGCTTCCCTAGAGTCGCCACATGTATTACACGTGGCCTCATCATATTTTGCCACATTATTGCACGCGTGGATGGATGATCTCTCGCCACGTTTTCAACACGTGGCCTCTCTTGATTGGCCATGCTGGAGCATATGTGGTTTCACCATAAACTGACACATCTTTATGATGTGGCTTCACCTCATGCCACCACGTGGATATGTTACTGTTCATCATCTTTTTCATTAACCAAAATTTCCAGATTTCAATTTTACAGATTCAACTTCAAACCCGTTTTATTCACTCATTTTTCATCCAAATTGCCTATATAATATATTGTTGCAAAGCTCTTTTTGAGCCCTATCCAATGGTGTAACAATCGCACCAGAAAAATGAAGTAAAATAGCATTAATTTCTAACAAAAAAACGGCATATCTAAAAAAAAAAAAATCATATTCTTAAAATTCGAACAATAAATTATTTTGATCCGTTCTCACTCGTTTTTCAACCAAAATTTTCGATTCAAATTTCCACAAACTCGTCTTGATGTCTAGTTTCATAAGAAATTGGAATAACATAAAATAAAGGTTTGTGGAGTGAGAAATAATCCATACAAGATTCGGGGTTAATATATCTATTTCTTAGTTTTCAACCAAAAAATACAAGTTTCATTGCATTTTAATTACTCAAACATGATTCTAGACCAAGAAACAATTCAAATATACTCTGATACCAATGAAAGAATTTAAAGCAATATATAATGCGATATAAAATAGTAAAACAAAACCTGAAATGTACCCATTTCTACGCAGCAAAAATTCGTTTGGATCCTTTGAATTGTTCAACTGGTCAGAGTTCGGCCACCAGCTATGGGACCAAACCCTCAAATCACGGTGTAAGAGCCTTGTAATGTATTCTGTCTGTTTTTGCTCTTTTCTTTGTGTTTGTAGTATGTTGTAAAAACAATTTCTTATCATTCCCCTTTTATAAAATGAAATCAATCACATATTTATAGGGGTGACGATTATTTCCTGATAACACCAGTAACCACCAATAACTGCCGACAATTATTTGTTCTTATCCAAATTCATTTTATTTGGATTAGGTTATGGGTTTGGGCCATCTTGGATGGACCCGACCCAACAACCCAACAACCCAACAGTATGGTTTTAACTTTGACTTTTTTAGAATAAGACATGATACTAAATTCGGCTGGTGTAGTTAGAATATTTCGTATCATGAAGCTTCAATTCTTTTATTACAACTTTGAGAAACGAAAGCTTCAATAACTGACCGGAGGAAACATCCAATAAGACATAGAGAGCTTTATTACACAATATGAAGATGAAGTGTTCCTATGTTCGTTGACATTGTTGCTGGGATGTGTCGTACGTTATCTAAGACTACGAATTAAATCGATATTCAGCATTTATTCTTTTTCACAATGTTTTCAGTATAAGACTCAGAAAATAATGGAATAGACCAAGACAGATTTTAATTCTAGTAAATAGAAGTTGTGGTTGTGTCTGTACCATACGTCGGTGTCATTGATGATGAAAGAAGTGTCATTATGGATGCATGAACTTGACGCTTAATTAAAGCAGGATAATAAGAATAATATCAGTCACCAATCAGTTAGTTGGATGAAAGAATTAATCAACTGGTTTTTTTTAAGTCATCTTGAAGACGAACAAATTTGAATATGATCTAAAACAGACACTACCAATACTCCAAAATATATATATATATATATATATACACTATCATTAACTTTGACTTTACTAAGTTTAACCTTTTTTTCTTTTTTTGTTATTATTATTTTACACTTTGGAATTGAAAAAAATATCAAACCATTTCTGGTATTAAAAATAATAGCTAAAATGACTCAATCATTGAATGACATGGTAATTTCATCAATGAATTAACGGATTCGTCAATTTGGAGGGTAAAAATTAAAGGTCATTAAGGGTTGAACCCATAAATCGATTCCAATTGGATCACTCAAAATGTGCTGAATGTGGCATAAAAAAATTAAAAAATTAAACAAAAATTAAAAAATTATTGAAAAACTAAAAAACTAAATAAAAGAATTCATCAACCACCGTTTCTCTCTCTCTTCTTTTTCTACTTCATCATCATCATCTTCTTCTTCTCTTCTTCGAACCCAAATGAACACTCTCTCTCTTCTAGGTTCATCACACACACTCCCTCTCTTTTGGGTTCGTCAACCGACAAACCCAAATGAACATATGTTTTTTTTTTCCTTCAATTTGATTGATGATTCCCATGATGATGTTGGGTTTGATGGTTTTGTGGGATATTGATGATGTTAGGTTTTGGATTGATGATGTTGGAAGATTGATTGATGATGAAAGATGATGATTGGGGCTATTTTTAGGGTTTCCAAGTGGACTGAGAGATGATTGGATAGATGATTAAGGATGGAGATCCAACTCCAAATTGGATCTCCACTGTCCATGATGGATGGTGGAGATCCAATCACCTTTATATTAAATTTTTAAAATATATTTTTCATTTTTTTTTTATTTTTGTCATTTTGCCCATTCTTAATTATTTTTTTATTTTTTCGTTTTCTTCCCTCGAAAAAATAAAATGGTGAGGGCATTTTGGTCTTTTAGTATTTTTGTCACAAAACTACTAGGATACAATTCTTCAATTTAATTAAGCAACCACCACATGTAAGATTCATCTGTTGGACCAAACTATATGACACCAAAATATAGAGCCCCACTAAGACACTGAAATTCTAGACCTCTATATTATTTGTTATATATCTTATGAAATCATAATATAAAATTAATAACAATAAATCATATTACTAACTATTTTTCTAGCTAGAATGTAGATATCTGAAAATCAAAGGAAAAATAGCACTCTGGCACTCTAATGATGATCGAAAAAGTCCAAGGAAAATTTATATCTAGTTAGTTATGGAGAAGACTAAACAAAGTTCTTAATAATATGTCTGATGCAAAATTCACCATAAAGTCGGATGCAAGTTTTCTTTATGTTATGGAAAAAAAGTTGAATCTCTAAATTATTATGTATCATACATGATTAAAATTAACTTATATCCAACTATTTTAACTATAATTCGTAGATTACAACTTGGGTAACCTAGCTATCAAATTCATCGAGCAACAAGTGTTGTATTTGTCACCTCATTGACGAAACACTTTGTTCCTGTAACAGATGAATCTCCTTCATTCTTTCTGATAACAAATGAAGGTTTCTTAAGAGAAGGAAGTATTATTTCATTACTTAACATAGAGACTACAATTGACAAGTTTGGCCTGTCTTTTGCCTTGTCTTGCACACATAATAGCCCAACTTGGATGCGCCTTAGAACTTCATTTGCAGGATATGAATCATAAATGCACGAATCAACAATCTCCAAGGCCTTACCATCTCTCCAAAGTTCCCATGTCTTATTTTTGACATAACATGAGAATAAAAAATCAAATTAATGTAACTTTAAAGCAAATGTCGGTGCGTGTAAAATGAATACAAAAGATAGACAACTTACATATTGTATCAAATATGAGGATGGATCATCATTAAAAAGACTCCTATTCTTCTTGCCACTTATGATCTCCAATACAATCACTCCGAAACTAAAAATATCTGATTTTGTTGAGAAAAGGTCATTTGATTTATATTCTGGTGATATATAATCATTGTGTAAGCCATTGGTATATGTTATTAGTCTAAATTACAACATACTCCTAAATAAAGAGCATTTTGTTTGTAAGTTATATATAAAAAGATTGTTAACAATTGAATAAATTTAGTATTAGTATTCTTGTATTGACTCACTAAGTTTCCACAACTCTTTTTGTATTTGCTTGGGTTTCATCATGTCCAATTATCCTTGCAATGCCAAAATCTGAGATTTTGGGTTTCATCTCCCCATCTAAATGAATATTACTAGCTTTCAGGTCTCGGTAGATAATTTTTAATCTGGAATCTTGATGAAAGTAAATGACCCCTCTAGTAGTTTCAAAAATTATATCAAAGCGCTTTCTCCAATCCAACAATCGTATTCTTGATTGGTCTGCTTCAATTACATTGTACAATATATATTAGAAAGAATAGATATGAAAGTTATACAAATACTAAGTGCATAATTAAGGATTAGCCATACCAAAAATGTAGTAGTCCAAGCTTTTTTTCGACATGAATTCATAGATTAACATCTTCTCGAAATTTTCTATGCAATAACCCAATAACCTTACAAGATTTTTATGTTGAAGTTTTGCTACCAATAAGACCTCATTTTTGAATTTTGAGATTCCTTGTTCTGAATTTTTTGATAATTTTTTAACAGCTATCTCTTATCCATCAGACAATTGATCATAAGAAAACAATTGAGATTCTGCTTATATTAATTCCCAAAATTAGTTATCAACCACACTTCCAACAATTCTTTTTGCTTGTTGCACAATCCTCTGGCATAGCCATTTTTGTCCATCTTTGCAAATATTAATAACAGCACATATCTTACTATAGAAGTAAGAACTACAAATCTTGCTATAAATGGCTAAAATGCTCAACGAACGTCTAAGACACTGAAATTTTTAGCTTTAGTACACCAATTTTACCTGGTGTATGTGTGCTCTTGTTGTGCAAATTTTAGTACTAGCAAGTGCACGAATCTATTATAGAATAGATTATATAAGTACGAGATCGATCCCACAGAGATTGATAAAATATTAATATAAATCCAAATTAAATTTAATTCTAATCTAGTTAACAATGTTTGAGAATTAATTAAAACTAAAGAAAATAAAATTCTAAATTAACAAAACAATATTAAATTGCAAAACTCAAGCAATAAACGAGAAATTTGAGGTTCAGAATCCACCATTATCAACTTATAACGTTTTACTATTCAAAATATTATTCTCAAAAATTAAAGAAACAACTTAGAAATCAATCTGTTGTTTTTTCAAGATTTGTCAATTAAGCTTAAAAAAAAAAAAAATCTTATGTAATTCTTCAAAACTTAAAATTTATAAGATTTAAGTATTATATGTATCCAGCATTGAAAAACACACAATAAAAAATCTTATATTTAAATTTTTTCCAATCCAAAGTCAAATTAATAAAATAATTTTGTAACAACTAAAAATACTTGATATTTAAGGTGAAACAAGTTTTATTTTATTAATCAATGAAACTAAGAATTATTAAATATTAGGAACAAAATTAAGAATAATATTCAAATAGCAAAGTTATTACACAGTTAATAACGGTTTCATCCTACATCTTAGAAAAGAAAATTAAACAATCATGATGATAACAAGAACAAACAAATCAAAACCCGGCATAATTTTTTCAAACTTGGCTGCTGTATTTGTCTTCTTTCTGCTGTACTTTTGTTTGTCTTCTTCTCCACCAAAGCTGCTGTCTTGAAAAACTGCTCAGCCTTTGATTTTCTTGTGTTCTCCAAACTGTTCGGCTACTTCTCTGTTATAGTATTGCTCCCTTTCTTTTTCTAAACTGAAAACTGCTTTTATATTTCTTAATTACAGCACTCTTTTTATGTCTTTCCAAAACTCTGCATAGCAACCTTGATTTTTCCTCTCAAAATCTACAACTTTCCTCTTCTTTCTTGATTTGTTTCCTATTTTCTTCATTGATTTATTTCCTTGTCTCAACCAATTTCCTAATTGCATGACCAAGATTTTGGGCAAGACTTGAATGCTTGATTGATATAGATTTTGACTTGACAAAAATTGTATTTTTTCCTCATTCAACACACAAATCCTCTTTTATTCTTATTTCACCAAAAACACAATCAATTAAAATAAATTTAACATAAAATTGGACTAATAAACCTATATTTAAGGGTAATAAATATATATATATAAATTATGTTTATCAGCTCTTCATTACTGACCTGATTAGAGTATAGCTATATATGGATTTAAGGCTTTTAACTTAAAAATAAAATGATTAAAAAGATTAGCTCAAAATTGAGAATTTCAATCTCCAAAAGTGATAGAAGATGGACACAAACCATTCCTTGAATTTAACTGCTTGTCATTACTATTATATAAAAGGCAAAACTAACTGTAGAATTCAAAAATCTTCCCAAACAAGCACCTTTGGCAGCCGATTTAAAAATTGTACACTCAATCTCATATGGATTAAGGTACATTATTATTTATATGAACTCTGAAAAGGTTTGAATTTAAGTTAACTCTAGATAAAAGAAGCTCAACCACAAGCTAGTTTGCTTTTCATTTATGACATTTGAATAGAATATCTGTCAAACCTGTAATAAGATGCATATATCCCTTTAATTACTCATGAAAGATAATGTTAATATGTGCCCTTAGAGAGTTTCAAAAAAAAAAAAAAAAGTGCCCTTAGAGTACACGTTTACACCTAGGGAAAAAAAAAAAAAGTGGATGGTGTGGATATAAAAGTTTTTCTATTATAAGTATATTTTATTTTTCACAATATCCATGCTACAAAATCTTATCAAAATTCATTAAATTTTATCATGGTGTGGATGATGTTTATATAAAGGAGGTTTGCACTTGAGATTCCTGTATATATAAAGGTTGAACCAACTCCAAATGCAGAACATGTTACATGCTAAATTCAATCCAAATAGTTGTTTGAGAAAGATAAAGAAGACAAACCTTATAGACAGGCCCAAAACCTCCTTCACCAAGTTTATTCTCAAAAGAGAAATTATTTGTGGCTGTGGTGATGGTCCTTAGGTCAAGTAATGGCAAATCTTGCTCCTTTCTTCTGAAGGACTCGTCCAAGTTTGTTGAACTGGCAGTACTACTTGAAATTTTGTGTTCCCTTGCTTTCTCTGGCATCAATCACATGAACAAGTAACGCCTCTGAACTTCTTAAGTAATGAGAATGGATTAAATAGAAAAATAATAAAAAGAAATTTGATTACCCCATCTTTTCCTTCTAAAGAACCAAGTTATACCGGCTATCGTACGTAATAAGCATTGCACAGAATGAAGCTATCACAATCCTCACATTTGCTTTCTTGCCAAGTGAAACATCTTAATGAGAAAATCAAACTATTCATATTTATTACAAATTGATATCATTAGAGATAAAGAAAAACTTAAAAAAATCTTCTGTGAGCTTTAGCATAATACTTTGTTCTTTAATTCACCAAGCGATAGAGCTATGTCCTAACTATGATGCATGATCACTTTAAAATTTAGATCGAGATACTGCAAGCCACTTTGCCCAATAGTAATAAATGAGTAAAATGTAATTAGACATTTAAACTTTTATATATGAAGTGAGGACTCATCTGCATGTTTTTATTGGGTTTGGATCCTGTCATACTCTGAGTTTTTTACTAATATATATTTTTTAAATATATAGTTGGTTGTTGATAAAGTAAAATAATAAACAATCACATCTTAGCGATTAATTAATTCTAACACTTATGTGTCAAGAGATAAGGTTAAAAAGAGCTCAAATTAAGTGATGATCCAATTTCTTTTTATAAATGGGACCAAGTTGCATTGCAAGACTTGGATGCACGTCATGCAATGGGTCCTAATGATTGCTTGCTCAGTTGTTAAGTTTTACGACACAATTTGGCATAAAATTACATACCAGTTTGCACTTGATAATTACTCGGGAGGATATATTACCTGATTGATCTGCAACCCTCACATACAAATCCTGTCCATCATTCGGATAAAATCTTGTATCCATCATCTCGCCGTGCTAAGTCAAGCATCCAGTCATCCCTTCATTAGTCTCCGAATATGCACTTGTATAAGCTATACAAGAACAATCACTCAAACACCTATCTTTACATGCTTTCAAGTCCAAACTCATGTCCACACGTGTGACCGATGTGTCGGGTACCTTCACACGTGCCATCCTTTCAAACTGTTTTCCTCTTTGGCGTGCGGACATTCCATGCTTCCTCGTGTACCCATTCGACCCATTTCCAGAGTACCATTCTTGCGGATACTTGGGTTCAAATCCAGGTAGGCATGTACACTCAAACTCATGATCCAAGGGATACGGTTTACAGTTACTATTTGCCCCACAGTACCCATAATAGTCACATGGTGGATCATTTGGGTTGTACCAAATATTGATCCATGCAAGGCCTCGATTTGTTGAGATGAAGTGTTGCAAATGTCCAACCTCATTCACTGTCAGTCTAACTAGGGTAGACGGAACAACTGTACCATACACTATAGAAACTTCATATTGATCGTTGACGAAACTGTAGTTAGTGATTTCATAAGGTGTCATTTCAGGTGTACCTGTCCATTTTTGCCCAGTCCACGAACCAGTACGCCACCACTTAGCCGAATCGTTGTATAATAACAACTGAGGGAATCCATCCGAGTCAATCCTGTAAGAGTAATTCTCTGATCCTGGGTCGTCCTGTGATTTTCATGATGTTAACATCCAATTTGGACCTATTCGCCGATTCAGTCCTAATTTCATAAGTGGAAGCATGGTGTGTGTAGGATGATCAAAACTTTGCCACAATATGTTTGTGGTACCAGTTTCAACCAACTCAAGATTTCCTGAATCTAAGAGCCGAGCTGCAGTGCCATTCCTAGCAGTGACTGAAACATTTGTAGACCAGACAGGAACAGTAGTTTGGTTTGTTTCGTACAATACGAGGTTTCCGTGACTATTGATTGAGAGTACCCCAGATCTGCCAGTGATGGGATCATCTCTATTCGCCACCCACACCACGGCTTGCTCTGGATCCTGGTAATACCATATTCCAACGTACCGTTTTGAAGACTTTCCAGGACTGAAGAATCCAAGCACGAAGAGTTCTCCGCCGGAGAATATAAGCTCACCGTCTTTGATTGAATGGTTGGCTGTTATGGAGTGGTTAGCTGTGATGGTGTCAATTGAAGTAGAAAAGTGAAAAAGATGGAGAACAAGCAGGGTGTTCAATAACATTGTTAGAGGATACATTTTTTTCTTATTTTATGTGTTGTTTAATTGGTTAAGCGGGTATTAATAGGAGGACTACCTCTACCTCTGCGTACAGCACTATAAGAGTAAAGTCTACTTGGGTAGTTGAATATGGAACCATGTAATGAAACCTTCAAACAGGCTACTCCCTATTTTCTTTGGGTAGTATTAATTCTGTCCTTGCAGTTTGATTTTTCTGGAATAAGTCATGATATTAAATTGGGTCGGTCCAGTTCGACTACTAGAAAAAGACATGGTATGCCATTCAGAAGGGAAAAAAAAAGGGAAAAGGACACATGGTATTAATTCTGTCCACGGAGTTTGACTTTTTCTAGAACAAGACATGTTCGTTATGGGTCATGACGAATAATTATAGATCGAGTTTGTTACCTTATTTTTAGTTACGGATTAATAAACTTGACTTATTTGAGCTCTCCTAGTGTAGTGGCCGTGATTTATATATACTGTCGTGAAGTTTCACTATACACCTTTATTTGTTACAATTTTGAAAAGAGGAAGCTTCGATAACTTGACTTAACAAAACATCCAAAACTAGAATTTCATTTTCAAATTCTACACTTGACTTGCTGTACGTAGTAATTCTTCATTTGTTAGTTGTTACAACTAATTTGAAAACACGAGTGTCAATACCTTGACTTTATTTGTCAGGAAACATCCAATAATAACAAAATTCAATTTTTCTTTTTTTGACCGGTATGAACATATTGAAGAATCTTCATTTAATTTAAGTATTTATGGGAAGATAATTTTACAATCCAAAAGAGTAATCCGTTGATTGTAACATTTTATTTATTTAAATATACTCTCTTGTTCTTTATCTTTCCGCATGATAAAAAGAAATTGTAGCTTGCAACTTGCAAGCAACTATGTGTATTCAATAGACATAAAAATATTTACATTAATTTTACAGTAGTAATCATCGGATGTGTTTGCCTAACTTTGTGTCGGAGATCGCTCATCCTGAGCACTTGTCTCTGCACTTAGGGAGGTTTTTATCCATAAAATAAACAAGAAATAGTGAGTTTAGAGAGCTCAGTGAATGTTATGCATTCTATACAAAACTTTACTTTCTAAAATAACCTCCCAAAATCATTTGGAATCTAAATTTCTTAATGCTTTATTTAAATTATAAATCTCATGCTTTTTCATAATCATATATATATAAATTTCCTTGAAAACATAAATACATTCTTTATTAGAATCCATATAGTACATGTACATGAATATATATATATATATATATAAAATATAAGTTTCACTTATGAAACATATATTCAATGGAACCTAGGGAAATCATAAATCACCGCCTGGTCTTAGGACACCGGTGGTGGGGATAGTCAATCTCAGTCATAAGCCACTACATTGCGGAATGTTATATCGCATTGCATAGGACATAAGTTATAGTAGTACCTTAAAAACGCGCAGAGGGCGACACGACAGACTTGATCCCCTCATAGTTAATGGACTTGCCCCTGACTGACCTACCATGCGCTCAATAAGGTACTTCGACCGCATTTCAGTCATTTCTCAATCATATCATTCATTTCATGGGGAAAGGTAACCATTGGTTTTAAAAACTTTCATTCCATTTTGTTTTAAAAATTTATTCTGTATGCTAAAATAATCATTCTTAAGAACATATTGCTTTCAAATTTTGCTAAAAACATAAAAACATATTCTTTCATTAATTTCATGCTATAAACATTTCTTTCATAAAACTCATTTAGATTTCGAGAGCTATAATATTCATAAAAACATATTTAAAGCATGTATTTCACATTTATAAAATAATTTAACACTCACATTAAAGCATACTAAAATAAAAATGCATTTATCATTTCATAAAATAATTTACACTCACATTAAAGCATACTAAAAAAAAAAAAGTATTTTATCATTTCGTAAAATAATTTGCACTTACTGTTTCCGAACTCACGATAACAAGCACTTTCGAATTCCTTTGCCTCCACGTTACTTATGCAATTCACATTTGATTTTTAGGAAACGTAGTAACTAAATTTATTTGCACATCCTACACTTCCATTAACACACATCAATACGCATAAATACCTAACTACATGAAAATATCGAAACACCCTTTTCAAGTTGAACTTACACCAATTATTCTTATATACTTTCCATTCGAAATTCTAATTATCAAAACATGTAAAAGACGTCGAATGAAGCCTAAATTCACACTAACGTATTAAGCGACATTTTTGAATCATTCTCATCCTATGTTGGTAGTGACATACCATTTTATATTCCAATGAATTCCTTTCAATTTTTTATGTTAAATTTATCATCGACGCAAGCTATATAATCATTTGAAACATACAAAAATAATTTTTTATCATTCTAAACCCATTATGGTCGAACACACATCATCTTTTACACCATCAATTTCATTCAATCTTTTCCATCATAATCACATTTAAATATTTAATTAGGAGTATAATTGTAAGCTAAATTCATAATGGATCATACTTTTGTAATTAGCAAAGTTTTGTCGCAAAGTAATCATTCATACCCTAATGCATTCTTTTGAGTAACCAAGCCATTTTCATTATCAAAACAAACTACAAAATCATCCAACACATCCCAAAATAATTTTCTATCACCTAAACATCAACATGGCAGCTTATATACCAAATTTTCGCTTCTAGTTTCAACACTAAAATCCACCATTTCATCACATATGCATGCATAAAAATGTAACACCCTCTCCCGAGTTGTATTGTATCCTTGTATGGAATAAGATAATTTTTGTTTATAAAATAATAAAAAGGATTTTTAAAGTATTCAGAGGTGAAATTTAATTTTTATAAAGTTTCCGGAAGGATTGAGAGTAAATTTAAATTTTAAAAGTTGAGGGGTAATTGGTATAAATAAAAGATTTTTATAAGAATGACAAAATTATAAATAAAGAGAAAAGACAAGGATATTGGGGAAAAGTGAAGTGCTCTCTAGAATCTGGTGAAATCGTAATTTTAAGAAAGTTTAAGAGTAAAAAGCGAGCTTGACTCACGTCTATAAATAAGTGAGTGGGATGAGTGTGTCGGCAGAAGAGAAGAAAAAAATCTAAGAGGGAGAGAGAGTGAGAGAAGGAGCGGTTGGTGACGAGAGCAAGAGACTGATCTACTGCTGCATCAAGCTGATTTCCTACCAGTTTTGAAGAAAAATCAGGCTGCTAGAAGGTGAAGAACAAATTTAGGAATCAGATCTGATCTGGAGATTTAAGCAGCCATCGAGTGGGAAAACAAGACAAAAGACTGAGGAAAAATCTCCTAAGTAATGTAGCTAAGAAACAATGTTGATATGAAGTAGTGTAATTGTGATTTATGATGTTTAAGTGTTGTCGCACAACCTGCTGTGGTGTTGCAACCTGGTTGTGAGTGAGGTCGAGGTGCATTAATGATTGTGAAAAAATGTAAAAATCTAGAAAAAGGGAGTGTAAGAAATGAGTTCGCGTGAGTCTGAGTAGGAGCTCGCTAGGTGCAAACTGGATGATGCTAGCAGCCCTAGTCAGCGCTGGTCGATTAGGGAGCGAGCTCGCAAAGGCGTGAGCTGGGCAATGCCCGTTGCTCTCCGTTGCACTAGTTTGAGTTGGACTAAGGCTGTGCGAGCTGAGCAAGGCCTGTGGACCGAGCTGAACTAAAAAGAGGTGGCAACTCGTTGAGAGAGCGAGCTTGTTGAGATGGATAGCTGAAAGTGATGAGCTAGACAAGCTAGGATGCGAGCTTGCAGCGCGAGCTGGGCTGTCAGTACTGCAGTCTCCTATAGCTCGGATGAAATAATAAGTTATAAAGATGATAGAAAGGACCTAAGGATGGAAGTGTTCTGCGAGCTAAGTGAATCTTTTATTTGTGATTAAGTATAGGTGATTAGGCGAGCTGAGGAGATCGCTAAAGAAGACATGATCCAAGAAGATTTGGAAGCAAGCTGTGAGTGTGTAAACATTTTTATTAATGATTTTTAGTTATTTATGAAATTAGTTTTAGCTTTTTATTATTCATTTTAGATTATAAATACATTTATATTTTAGCATGAAAAATAAATAGTTTACAAGATGGTATGCAATATATATATATATATATATATTAGCACATTTTACATCTATAGCATGAAAGAGAATTTTGGTTTGAATAATAGAAAAAAAAAAGAAAAAGAGTTTTTAAAGACTAATGGAACGACCCACATTTATAGATGGACAGACTTTCTAGCTTTAGATTCGGCCGGTATACCCCGTAGTGTATGGCAAGTGTTGGGAGGGCTAATCTTGCTAACATTGGGGGGATCAAGTCTATCATGTCTGTCGTGTCACCCTTTACACTTGTGAAGTATTATCTCACTATACAATGTGCGATGGTAGTTCCGCTACGTAATAGCGGGATGTCTTTGTAGCTTTGTCACAGTGTGCGATGCTAGCTTTATGCCACGTGACCCCCACATTGAGCGGACCTGGTCTACCTACTCATGTGGTTGTAGCTTCCCTTGGGTTCTCATTAGTTCAAATTTTAGAAAGAGAAGCATACCATTTAAAAGCAAGTTTTAGAAAGAAAACGTTTTAGAAATTATTTTAGAAAAAGCTTTTAAAATGTAAAAGAACATGTTATAAAATCCAAGATTTAGAAATAAATTGTTTTTTTAAAAAAAAAAAGTTTTTTTAAAAAAAAAAGCTTTTCAGGAGGTATTTCATAAAACATAGTTTAAATAAAACTCTCACACACTCACTAAGCTTTATAGCTTACAACTTTTTTTGGTTTTATGTACAAAAACCTCCCAGATGCAGGATTAAGGCATCAAGGTACCAGTTCGCCATCATCAGATTAGGTGGGACCGACATTCGACGATACTGCATAGCTACTTTTATAAACATTACGAATTGCATATTGATCATATGTTGTGCATATTTTTGGACTTTTAGTAAATTCTATAGAACTATTATTTTAAACATGATTGCTGCATGTTTTAGATACTTGAGATATTGTTGATTATGTTTTAAGAAATTGCTTTAAAATTGAATATGCGATTTTAAACATTTATGATTCGCATGGTTAGTAAAATTATAGTTAGTTACGGGTTCGCTCTACGACATCCTTTTGAGTCTTAATAGTTAGACTTTAGAAGGGTCTCGTGGGATGCCTGATAGGGCCGTCGGGTTCATTAGAGAGAATCTGGGTCAGATCCTGTTGGTTTAGTATCAAAGCCTGAGTTTTAGAAAATATTCAATAAAAGATTTTTCGAATGATCATTTTTAACTGAATTTTTCAAAAACTGTTTAAAGTTTTGAGATTATGATTTTAACATCCATTCAATGCATTTTATAATTGGATTTCACAGAATCACACGTCATCGAGGTTGCCCATCTATTAGGAGAGCAGCTACTCAGGTATCCTCATCAGAGGGAGGATACGTTGACGAGTCTGTCAACGTGCCAGTAGATCAAAATCATTTTCTTTTTGGGCGCCAAGCCTTACGATGGGACCGACGATCCAGAACGCGCACTATTGTGGTTAGAGACCAATGAGAAAATTTTTCAAGTCATGGGTTGCTTCGAGGATTAGATGGTAGCATTCTCTGCCTTCCTATTGAAAGATAGAGCTAAAGACTAGTGGAAAGCCATTCGGAGACGAAACATAGCTGGAATGTCCTGGACGTTATTCAAGCAAGAGTTCATGGATACATTCTATCCAAGGAGCTACCAGGATGCGAGGATTGAAGAATTCTTCAAGCTAGAATAGGGTAATTCATCAATGGCCGACTACAAAAGAAGATTTTCAGAGTTGGTTTCTGTAGTGCCCTTTTATAGCGAATAACGAAGAACAGAAGGCCAAGAGATTCGCAGTAAGCCTGAATCCAAAGATCAGAGCCTATGTGGCTTCAACCATCCATACATAGTACGGAGAGTTAGTAGAGGCGGTTGTTAGAGTGGAAAGAAGTGTTGAAGCTATGCTGAGACCAAAGAAGACAATTCAGAAACACGGTTGGACAGACAATTTCTAAGGAGAACCTAGCAAGTTCACCAAAAGTGGGGAGTCATCCGTCGAATCAAGTAGGCGAAGATCAAGCCAAGGGACCCAATCTAGTCAAGGCTCTGTGAAGCAATCAGTAGGCTCCAAGAGTAGCAGTGACAGTTGGAAGAACTGGCCTGTGTGCAAGATTACGGAAGGATGCAACCAGGCGAATGTTTAAGAGGTAGCACCAGATACTATAAATGCAGATAGGAGAGCCATTTTATGAAGGATTGTTCGAATATAGCTTCAGCTGCCAGACCTGAGATTCGAGCCGCAACACCAGAACAGACTAGTGGAGGTTGGGGATTAGATCAGATGAGCTCCCAAGCTAAAGGGACCCCAGTTCCGACCAGCCTAGCAGAGTATCAAGTAGAGGTGCACCGTCTAAAAGCTAGCTAGGTAGACCACGCGCTTAGGCCAAAGTGTTCGCGGTAACCCAATAAGAGGTAAACATTACCTCAGAAGTCGTGACAGGTATTATTTTCGTTTTCGATCATGACGCATATGCATTAGTAGACCTTGAGGCTACCCATTCTTTCATGTCTAGAAGGTTTGTTGAGATGAGTGGTATTGAGTCGGAACCCTTAGATTGTAGCATGGTAGTGTCCATCCCTACGGGGGATTCCTTTCAAGCGAAGAAAGTATTCCAGGGGAGTATAGTGGTTATTGAAGGTAGAGAGTTTTCGACAAATCTGATTGTATTGGACATACATGACTTCGATATCATATTAGGAATGGATTGGTCGTTTATGCATCACACTTGGGTGGATTATTTCCGAAAAAAAAAACTAGATTTCCCAAAGCAGAGGAGTCGGATATTATTTTTCGTGGAATACGGAAATCGTTTCCTTCCAGTATCATATCAGCAATGGAGGCTAGAAGATGCTTAGGAAGTCGTGTCAATGATACCTAGCCTATGTAGTGGAAGAGAGGTATGATGGAGCAAGATTGGAGGATTTTCTAGTGGTCCGAGATTTTCTAGATGTGTTTCTAGAAGACCTTCTAGGTTTACCTCTAGATCGGGAAATGGAATTTGAGATAGACTTGGTTCCGGGAACTGAGCCAATCTACATTGCACTGTACAGAATGGCTCCAGCAGAGTTAAGAGAGCAGAAAGTTCAAATGGAAGAATTATTGGATAAGGGGTTCGTACGACCAAGTCATTCTCCATGGAGGACTTCAGTACTATTTCTCAAGAAGAAAGATGGGAGTTTGAGATTATGTATCAATTATCGGTAGCTAAACAAGGTGACAATACGAAATTAGTATCCGCTCATACGAATCGATGATTTATTTGACTAGCTACAAGGATCCAGAGTATATTCGAAGATCGATATGAGGTCAGGTTATCATCAGCTGAAGATTCACGAGGAAGACATTTCAAAGACTGCCTTTAGGACTAAATATGGGCATTACGAGTTTCTAGTCATGTCATTCAAACTGACTAATGCCCCAGTAGCCTTTATGGACCTGATGAATAGGATCTTCAGGTCGTATTTGGATAAGTTCATGATAGTATTCATCGATGATATCTTGGTGTATTTAGGTAATTATAAGGAGCATGCAGAACATCTCTGGATCGTATTGCAGACCTTACGAGAGCACCAGCTGTATGTAAAGTTCAGCAAATGCCAGTTCTGGCTAGACAGCGTCGCTTTCCTAGGTCATATAATATTGACTGAAGGAATTAGCGTGGATCCCCAGAAGATAGAAGCTATTATGAGTTGGAGACAGCCTACAAATGTTATCAAAGTTTGAAGTTTCCTTGGATTGGCAGGCTACTACAGGAAATTTGTAGAGGAGTTTTCTAGGATAACAACCCCATTAACTAGATTAACTAGAAAAGAAAAGAGATTCGAATGGTCAGATGTCTATCAGCAGAGTTTCGATGAACTGAAAAGAAGATTAACAACAGCTCCAGTGCTAACTTTACCAACAGGGGAAAATGGATTTACAATATTTAGCGACACCTCGAGATTGGGTTTAGGGTGTGTTCTGATATAGAACGATAGAGTTGTAGCATATGCTTCCAGACAACTAAAGAAGCATGAACTACCCTACCCATGATCTGGAGTTCACAGCAATAGTGATTGCGTTGCGAATTTAGAGGCATCACCTCTATAGTGTCCTTTGTCAGATTTTTACAGATAATAACAGCTTATAGTAGGGGTGGGCATAAAAACATGGAACCGATCCGAACATGTGAGACCCGGAATTTTATTTTCCTAGGAGAAATAGTGTTTCCCGGATAAAGGATATTTTCGAACGGAATAGTGTTTCCAGATGAATAGTGATTTCGTATGAATAGTGTTTTTGAGTGAATAGTGATTTTCGAGAAAAGGAATATTTCCTTAAGTTTTGTGAAATAAAAAGTTTTCGGTGAATAGTATTTTTACGTGAATAGTGTTTTCGATGAATAGTATCCGTGTGAATAGTGATTTTCGAAAAATGGACCTTGGATATCATAAGCTCTATAATATAAATTAGAGTTATCAGAAACTGAAACGGAATAAAAATGAGTTCATTTGAATAGATTTTAAAGGTTCCGAGTATTTATTGATAAAAATACCCTCGTAAGAAACGTTGGGAATTTTAATGAGTTTATAGCCGATTAAATTTTTTCAAAGCATGAAATTAAATGTTAAGACACCCAATTAGAGTATTGCATAGCCAATTTGATGATAGAGTGATCATGGAATATTTTTGGAATTAATTGGTGTTAAGTGAGGATTAAAATTTAAGTTAAATATAACATTAAATGTGTAGGAGATAATATGTAATAAAGAAGCACAATCCATGTGCTTGGATGAAGGCCAATAAGGTTGTGACATCTTAGAGTCATAAAGCAAGAGGTTAGTAGAGATTTAATTAAGAGATTGGAGGAGTTGTTAGTGGTTAATTGGATGAATTAATTAACCAATCAAATGCTTTCATTAATAAGTAGTGGCATTGTTGTGATTATGGCATTTATTTAATGGCAATTTTGGCATGAATCAAATGTTAAGTCGGTTGAGAGAGAGATAAGTCGGCTGAGAGACAAGCTGAAATCGTGAAAGAAAATTTGAACTCGAAAGAGAGAGAGACCGTGAAGCATGAGCAGAACCGAAAAGATGGAGAGAGCTGGAGCTGAACCGTGAGCAGATCTGGAAGAAGAAGAAGACGTCTGCAGCCATAGAGGAGGAGAAGAAGACGTGCAGAGCCAGCTGAAGCCAAAATCAGAATCGAGAAAGAGAGAGGGAGACGTGAGCTGAAGCAGAACCGGAAGGAGAGGAAAAAGTCTGCAGGCCGTGAAGAGGAGGAGGAGAAGAAGAAGAAGAGGAGAAGAAGAAGGAGAGGTGATCCAAGCTTGGTGATCTTTCTAACCCATCTACCTTCATCAAGAAAAATGAGAGTAAGTAAGGTGATTTTATGTTTGATTGATGGAATTTTTTTAAAGTTAGTTTCTATGAGATTTTGATGAATTATATTAATTAAATCAAGGTTGATTATCATCAATCAAAGCTTGAGGATGAAGAAGGGGATTTATTAGTCTTGGATCAAGGTTTTTGGGAAGGTAAGAATTGGGATTTGATGAATAAAAATTGATAAAATTAATTGATCTCTTTGTTTAAGGTTATAGTTGGTTTAATGGATGATTTTTTTTTGAGTTATTGATGTGTGATTATTTGGTTGGGCATGAAAAGGATGGTGAAGTTGTCGTATATATTAGTATGTGGGTTAATGGTAAAAGTAGAAATGATGGAATTATTTGGGTGATTAAATGATATGGCAAGTGAGGAATTGTGATGAAGAAAATGAAAGCTTGGAAAGAAATATAAATTGATTTTGTTGTTGGATATAAGTGTATGTATGAGTGTATGGATTATGGTGTTGTGGCATGTATTTAAATTGATTTTTATCATGTGAAGAAGTGGTATGAGATTATGGACAAAAATTGAGATTGTGTGGATGATTAGATAAAATTATATATAAGATTCATGTTGGTTGAAAGAAAGTATTGAAAAGAAAAGCAAAGAATTGAGTTGGTAAATGAATATATTAGTACTTGAGCAATTGTTGTTTTTATATATGTTGAGTTTATTTTAAAAAGATTAAGTGAATTGTATAAGGTGATGAAATGAAAATGAATTGGTTGGCATCAAAGAATGTAAGAAAAATGGAAATTTGAAAGTTAGATAGTTATGTTGATTGAAGTTAAATGTGAGAGTAAAATTATTATCCAATAATTGTTATGTGTTATAATGATGTCTATAGGTGTTTGAGTACTTTATTGCCAAAGAAATAAATGGTTATGGATGTGAGGATATTAATTGGGAAGTTGATTGAGTTGTGAAGTTATTTAGCAAATATATTGAGAGATAAAGAAATTGGTTTGTTAATATATTGTTATTGGAAATTATGTAAGTGAATAATGGAATTCTTAAATAAATTATTATATGTGCTTGGATGGTGATTATGAGGTGATTGAATATTTGAGCATCAAAGGCATGAATTAAATGTGATGTGAGATTATTAATAAAAGGTATGACAAGTTGGTGGATTTATTGAATATGTATATGTATTGAGTTAAATTAAGTGATCATTGGGCAATCGATATGTGTTAAATTAAAAAGGGAATAAATGATTGGATATTTGAATTAAGTTAGATGTAAAAATTTTGAGTTAGAAAGTGATTGGGAAATTTTCAAGGATATATTGTAGTTATGTATTGATGTATGAGATTGTAATGAAGTGAAATGGTAATGTCTTTAAGTCCTAAACCAAGAATTTTGATTGGATGATATTGTAGGAAAATTTCAAGAATAAAAAGGAAGAGTTGAAGTGGTGGTGAAGCAATTGGAAGGAAAATAGTGAGTGGTTCTGTATATTTTTAAATTGTTTTATTGAAATGCCATGAACATTATTTTAACTATCAAGTTTATTACAATTCTAGCATATTTCTTTGAATATTAGTATGCATGCATATTGCTTGAAGTTATAGTACAATTGCATGTATTTTTAATGAAAGTAAATTAGTGGTTTTTGATGCATACACATGCATGAAAGTAAGTTAATGAGATATTTCAAAAATCAATTTCAATTACAAAGTTGAGATTAGCAAAGAAATTTATAATATGAAAATTGAGTTGTTTAGTTATTGTTTTAGTAAAAGAGTTTATTATGTGATTTTATATTTTCTTTAGTATGAGATACATTTTTATATGAATTGCATTAAAATTTAAGATTTTATTTTAAGTGTAAGTATTTTAAGTAAAGTAAACTGGTAGTTTTGATATACGAACATGCATGCAATTAAGTGATGAGATACTTCGAAATCATTTTCGATTATAAAGTTGAGATTAGAAAAGTAAAGTTTTATTTCAAGAAATCAAAGAAAAGAAAAGCAAGATTTTATTACAAAAAGATTTAAATGCCTTGGGTTTACCCTAGCCCCCAGAGATTACCGGCCGAAGTACCGTATACGTGCATGGCAAGAGCAGTTGGGAGAGTCAGTTACTAACACTAACTTGGGGGGGATTGAGTCGAGTTTGTCAGTCGCCCTCTGCACGCATATGGTAGCGTAGATCTGCCTGATGTTGGGAGGGGATCGTAACCCCAAGAGAGTTTTCCCGCATCTGCGACTACGCCTAGTAGTATCCCGAGCTCTAGTGGCGTTGAGAGATTCCATCACGATGGGCTAAGTTTTCCTGGGTTGCCTTTGGCAAGATAAAAGAGAAAAGCATTTTAAAACAAAGTGAAGTTTATTAAATTAGAAATAATTTCCAATTTTGAGAAATGAAGAATTTATTAAATTAGAACTGATTTTCTAGTTTTGAAAGATAAAGAAAGGTTTATAAAAATATTTACTCAGTTTTGATAAAAGAGAAAGCACGTTAATAGATGTGAAGTTGTTAAATTAGAACTATTTTCAGTTTTGAGAAATAAAGAAAGATTTATAAGGATTGCTCAGTTTTGTAATTCTAATAAAATTTTATACATGCTAGTTATGTAAAATTTTTCAGTATTATATTCCAAGTTGTATCATTTACTTATATTTGTGCATGCAATACATTTTAAACAGTATTGAATTCGAGATATATTTCAGCATATAAATTAATTAATCATAGAATGCGAGAAATCAATTTGAGTTTTAGAACTTAAAAATTTATTTTCCAACCGTTTTTGGGAGGAGTAGTTTAAACCAGTATACAGTTAGATTACTTTAACCACTCACTGAGTTTTTTACTCACCACCCTATTTTCGTATTTTATAAAAATCCTCCCTAGGTACAGGAACGAGCCGTCAACCGGAAGAGACTTCATCAGACGCGTAAGTGGCCTGACGCGACAGCATCACTGCATAAGTTTAGTCAAAAGTATATGTCATGCATTCCATGAAGTTTTGAATGAGTATTTGTAAATTATATTTTGAGTATATATAGTATTTTATATTTATACAATTAAGTTTTGATAAATTAATTTATATATTTGTCTTGAATGGAATGAAACTATATTTATGAATTCTACATTGAAAAATGTTTGTGGTTGGATTATGGAAATAATTTAAGGGCCAGAGGCCCAGTAGTGGAGATATGTTTGACATAGAAGTGTTAAATTTTGAAATTTACAGGGTGGCATGTTTGAAAAATAATTGTTATGCTGCCCAAATTTTTATAAATCCGTTTTATAAATGTTTAAATAAAAAGAAAAATTTTTACCACGTTTCTGCATTAACAGAAAGTTTTTAAAAGTAAACGGCGTAGCTTTACGGGAACCTTCCAGTTGGATCAGATATCCGCTGGAGGGCTACTGTAAGGCGGCCGGCAGGCCTAGTAAGGAGAGGGGCCTGTCAGAACACCCTGATCCGGTCCGATCTGTGGGTGTTTGGATCGGATCACATGTTCAAAAATAAGGTGTTCGGATCCTCACTTGTGAAAACACCATGTTTCACGGATCGGATCGGATCGAGGTATCCAAAATCGATCCGATCTGTGAACCTGTGAACAATGATACATACGTAATTTCATATGCCTCTATATAGAGTCCACTTAAGCTAAGCCTAATATTCATCTCTCACTCCCTTTCACTCTCATCTCAGTAGCTTGGTGAGTCTATTTGCAGCTTTAGCTTGATATTTATATGATTGAGTGTTAGTGTTTTAGTGATTTATATGCTTATTTGTTGTGTTATGTTGTTGAGTTACATATTTCATTTGCTGATTTTATATATATGTTATTGTTGTTGTGAATAGATGAGGAAAAATATAAAGAGTGGTGAGGAGTCTGAATTTGATATTGATGATATTAATTCGATTGGAAAAAGTCAAAATCTTGGGGTGACAAAAAAAATAGAGAAAAAGATGAAGAATAAAAGTAGTTATAGGCTTAAGTCAGATTGTTAAGATTTGGGACAGTTTGTTAGTGTTGCTGGTGGGATTTGAACTATGATTTTCATTAATATAAAGATGGGTGTATTGAAATTCAGAAGATTTGTTGTTGAAAATGATCTTGAAAACTGAGTGCCCAATTCTCCTATTTATTTTTATTATTATTCTGGGTGGGTGGTTGTCGGTGGTGTTTGATGTTGGTAGCCGGCAAAGGAGATGTTGCACGTGTTTGATGTTAAGTAATTTGTATGAATGTTTACAAATTTTGGGAGATATGTATTACAATTCACGAAGGTACATCAACAAGATATCTCTATTTATCTTCTTATCATAAGTTGAAATTGAAAGTAGGTGTTCTGATCCGATCCGATCCGCAAACTAGGTGTTCGGATCGGATCGGTTCCTTCTCCTTGATGGATCATGTTCAGATCCAAAATGACGATCCACGAAGTTACCATGTTCGGATCGGATCCGGTCGGAAGCGATCCGAACATGGTGTTGCCCACCCCTAGCTTATAGTATTTGTTCACTCAGAAAGAGCTAAATATGAGACAACGACGGTGGTTAGAGCTGATTAAAGATTATGACTGTACAATAGAGTACCACTCCGGAAAGGCCAATATAGTAGCAGATGCTTTAAGCAGGCGACCTATGAGTTCCCTGACTCATTTAAGGACGGAATATCTTCCACTTTTGGTGGAATTGAGGTCGTGGGGAGTCTGGTTAGGCATGGTAAACTTGGGGGCGTTAATGGCTATTTTCTATGTTTGCCCCATTTTAGTAGAGCAGATAAGGGAACAGCAATGGCAAGATCCCCAGTTGGTAAAGCTTAGGAAAGAAATTGAGGAAGGATGCTGATAAGATTTTACGATCAGGGAAGATGGTATAGTGATGATGGGACAACGTTTATACGTGCCGGACATTAGCGATCTAAAAAGAGAGATCATGGAAGAAACTCATTTTCAGCATATGTCATGCATCCGGACAGCACGAAGATGTACCGTACCATAAAGAAACATTATTAGTGGAAAGGGATGAAGAGAGAAATCGTAGAGTTCGTATCCTGATGTTTCGCCTATCAACAAGTCAAAATAGAGCACCAGAAACTGATAGGATTACTACAGCCTCTCGATATTTCAGAATGAAAGTGGGAGAATATTACCATGAATTTTGTTGTAGGGCTTTCGCGCAGTCAAAGAGGGCATGACACTATATGAGTGATAGTAGATAGATTAACGAAGTTCGCCCATTTCTTGCCGATCAAGAGTAATTACCCCATAAGTAGGTTAGCAAAGCTCTACATAGATGAGATAGTCAGACTCCATGGTATACCGGTTTCTGTGGTGTCAAATCGTGACCCCAAGTTTACTTCTAAGTTTTGGCTCAACTTGCAAAAGACCCTAGGTACTTGACTGAACTTCAGCACGACCTTTCATCCCTAGACGGGCGGTCAATCAAAGAGGACCATTCAGACGCTTGAAGACATGCTCAAAATGTGTGTCTTAGAGTTCAAGAGGTGTTAGGATACACATCTACCACTGATGGAGTTCTCATATAATAACAGTTATCAGGTCAGTATAGGTATAGCTCTGTACAAAGACTTTTATGGAAGGAAGTGCCGAACTCTAGTGTATTGGTATGAGGTAGTTGAGAGGAAATTGATAGGTCTCGAGCTTGTCCAAATGACTACAGAAAAGATTAAAATTATTAGGGACAAGTTGAAAATAGCAAGTGATAGACAGAAGAGCTGTGCGGACAACCACCGTAGGGACCTCGAGTTTGAAGTTGGTGATAGAGTATTCCTCAAGATATCCCCTTGGAAAGGTGTGCTTAGATTTGGAAAGCGTGGTAAGCTGAGTCCGTGCTATATCGAGCCGTATGAGATCGTGGAGAGAGTGGGACCCGTAGCCTACAGGTTGGAGTTGCCACCACAGTTGAGTAAAATCCATGATGTATTTCATGTGTCCATGCTCCATAAGTATATTTCAGATCCCTCTCACATACTTAGTGAGCACCCGGTAAAGCTGATGAGAAACTTAACTTATGAAGAGAAACCGGTGCAGATATTAGATCGCAGAGAGCAAGTCCTACACAATAAAGTTATTTCCTTAGCAAAGGTATTGTGGAGGAATCATGAAATAGAAGAAGCTACTTGGAAACATGAAGATCAGATGTATCAGAGATACCCCCATCTTTTTCAGTATGATATGTAAATTTAAAGGACAAAATTTTTATAAGGAGGGACGAATTGTAATACCCTCTCCCGAGTTGTATTGTATCCATGCACGGAATAAGATAATTTTTGTTTATACAATAATAAAAATGATTTTTAAAGTGTTTGAAGGTGAAATTTAATTTTTATAGAGTTTTCGAAAGGATTGAGAGTAAATGTAAATTTTAAAGGTTGAGGAGTAATTGGTATAAATAAAAGATTTTTATAAGAATGACAAAATTGTAAATAAGAAGAAAGGATAAAGACATTGAGGAAAAGTGAAAAACTCTCTAGAATTTGGTGAAATCGTACTTTTAATAAAGTTTAAGGGTAAAAGCGAGCTTGACCCACACCTATAAATAGGTGAGTGGGATGAGTGTGTCGACAGAAGAGAAGAAAAAAATCTAGGAGAAAGAGAGAGTGAGAGAAGGAGCAGTCGGTGATGAGAGCAGGAGACAAATAAGCTGCTGTATCAAGCTGATTTCCTACCAGTTTTGAAGGGAAATCAGGCTGCTAGAAGGTAGAGAACAGATTTAGGAATTAGATCTGATCTAGAGATTTAAGTAGCCATTGAGTGAGAAAACAAGGCAAGAGATTGAGGAAAAATCTGGTAAGTAATGTAGCTAAGAAATAATGTTGATTTGAAGTAGTGTAATTGTGATTTATGATGTTTAAGTGTTGTCACACAACCTACTGTGGTGTTGCGACCTGGTTGTGAAGTGAGGTCGGGGTGTGTTAATGATTGTGTAAGAATGTAAAAATCTGAAAAAAGGGAGTGTTAGAAATGAGTTCGTGTGAGTTTGAGCAGGAGCTCGCTAGGTGCGAGTTGGATGTTGCCAGTAGCCTAGTTAGCGCTAGTTGACTAGGGAGCCAACTCGCAAAGGCGCGAGCTGGGCAATGCCCGTTGCTCTTCGTCGCACCAGTTCGAGCTGGACTAAGGCTGTGCAAGCTGAGTAGGGCCCGTGGATCGAGCTAAACTAGAAGAAGGTGGCAATTCGCTAAGAGAGCAAGTTGAGCGAGCTCGCTAAGATGGATAATACCCACACGTTGGGCTAAGTCGGGTGGAGTGAGAGCTCGCTAAAAGTGATAAGCTGGGGGAGCTGGGATGCGAGCTCACAACGTGAGCTAAACTATTAGTACTGAAGTCCCCTACAGCTTGGATAAAATAATAAGTTATAGAGATGATAGAAAGGACCTAAGGATGGAATGTTTTGTGACCTAAGTGAATCTTTCCTTTGTGATTAAGCATAGGTGATCAGGTGAGCTGAGGAGATCATTGAAGAAGAAGTGATCCAAGAAGATTTGGAAGCAAATTGTGAGTGTGGAAACATTTTTGTTAATGATTTTCAGTTATTTATGAAATCAGTTTTAGCTTTTTATTATCCGTTTTAGCTTATAAATATATTTATATTTTAGCATGAAAAATAAATAGTTTACAAGATGGCATGCAATATATATATTAGCACATTTTACATCTATAGCATGAAAGAGAATTTTAGTTTGAATAATAGAAAAAAAAAAAAAAAAAGAGTTTTAAAGACTAGCAGAACGGCCCAAGTTTATAGATAGAACCTAATCGGTATACCCTGTAGTGTATGACAAGTGTTAGGAGGGCTAGTCCTACTAACATTAGGGGGATTGAGTCTATCATGTTTGTAGTGTCGTCATCTACACTTATGGGGTATTATCTCACTATGCGATGTGCGATAGTAGTTCCACCACACAGTAGTTGAATGTCTTTATGGCTTTGTCATGGTGGCGACACTAGCTTTACACCACGTGACCCCCCCTCTCCCCCTCCCCCCATATTGAGCGGACCTGGTCTATCCGCTCATGTGGTTGTAACTTCCCTTGGATTCCCCATTAGTACAATTTTTAGAAAGAGAAACATACAATTTAAAAGCAAATTTTAGAAAGAAAACGTCTTGTAAATTATTTTAGAAAAAACTTTAAAATGCAAAAGAACATATTATAAAATCGAGCAAAATGCACAAAACCCCCATGAGGTAAGGCTTTAAAGACTCATAATCAAAGTTTGGCTTTTATAACATAATGCCCCCAAGTCGTTAGTGCCTGTTAGTCAATATTTGGCTGACCAAGGGTAATTTCGTCATTTATGAACCTATTTTATTTAAAAAAAATTAAAAAAGAAAAAAAAATTTTAATAATTCAATATCCCTACAACAAACCAAAAAAAAAAATAGAATTTAAAAAAAAAAATTGGGAACCAGATGATGAACTTCTGGGTTCCTAGATGAACATCATCTGGGTTCCCAGATGATGTTCATCATCTAGGTTCGTCCCAGACATGGTGAACATCATCTGGGAACTAGATGATGCATCATCATCAAAGAGGAAGAAACCTAAACAAAAGAAACCTAGAATCATCATCATCATCAACCAAACTCAAACTCAGAATCATTATCATCAACAACAACAACAAATCAAAACATAAACACAAGAATCATAACCAAAAAATCATCAACAAACCTATTCATGAACCTAGAGGGTTCGAATCGAATCCAGATTTATGAAATCTGGATTCGATTCGAACCCAGAGATGTTTGGGTTCTCGGTTTGACGAACCCAGATGCTGGGTTCGACATTTGGGTTCGTCGAACCCAGACGGGTTCGTCTGGGTTCATCGAACCCAGAACCCAGACGAACCCGACTGGGTTCGTCGAACCCAGACGAACCCAGACGTGTTCATGCAGAACCCAGACGGGTTTGTCTAGGTTTTGGGTTCGTCGAACCCAGACGAACCCAGACGGGTTCGTGTAGAACCCAAACGAACCCATTTGGGTTCGACGAACCCAGACGAGTTCATCTGGGTTCTGGGTTCGTCTGGGTTCGTCGAACCCAGATGCCTCTAGATTCGAATCAAACCCAGATGTCCTTGGTGAAGAAGAAGAAGAAGAAGAAGAAGAAGAAGAAAACAAGAAGAAGAAGAGGTCGGGGTGCGAAAGGGCGGTGGTCTCTAGTGGAGGTTGGTGGAGAAAGAGAGAGAGAGAGTGAGATGTTTTAATAATTTTTATTGATTTATTATTTTATTGTAATAATATTTTAAATTACAATTTTAAATTATTTCAAACAGTAAGGGCATTTTGGTCCTTACAAGTCAAAAACCAGTCAACCGTTTGATTTAACCATATTTGACTGTTAACTTGGGGGCATTGTGTTATAAAAGCCAAACTTTGACTATGAGTCTTTAAAGTCTTACCTCAGGGGGGTTTTGTGCATTTTGCTCTAAAAAATCCAAGATTTAGAAATAAATTGTTTTTTAAGGAAAAATGTTTTTTAAAAAAAAAAACATTTTGTGGGAGCTATTTCATAAAACATAGTTTAAATAAAACTCTCACACACTCACTAGACTTTATAGCTTACAATATTTTTTGGTTTTATACACAAAAACCTCTCAAGTGCATGATCAAGGCATCAGGGTAGCAGTCCGTCGCGATCAGATTAGATGGGATCGACATTCGACGATGCTGCATAGCTACTTTTATAAACATTAGGAATTGCATATTGATCATGTGTTGTGCATATTTTTGGACTTTTAGTAAATTCTGTAGAACTGTTACTTTAAAGATGATTCCTACATGTTTTAGATACTTGAGATATTGTTGATTGTGTTTTAAGAAATTGCTTTAAAATTGAATATGAGATTTTAAATATTTATGATTTGCATGGTTAGTAAATTTATAATTAGGTACGGGTTCGCTCCACGACAGCCTTTTGAGTCTTAATAATTAGGCTTCAGAATGGTCTTGTGGAGTGCCCGACAGGACCGTCGGGTCTATTAAAGGGAATCCGGGTCGGGTCCTATCAGAAAATCGCTTAACCCACTTGAACAGAATTTGGACCATGCAATATCTACTTTGGCCGTGACTTACATCCAAGTCAACACCAACATTTCATCAAGTTTTTCACTTAAATTTACATCCAAAATCACACCAAATATCATGACAAAACAATCAAATTAAATTTAACCCACTAAAAACCCATTTGGCCATGAATTTTATGCACAACACAAATTTTCCTTCAAATACCTCACCAAATTCACATGCAACTCAATACCCATCATTTTCAAGTCACATATCTTCAAACTCAAACATTAAATCATAAATCCAATATATGCTCAAATTAGTTCATGGAAAAGTAAATCTTACCTCTTCAAATAAACTCCAAATGGATGGATTTCACTCTTAGACTTGTGTATGCCTTTTGCATGTGTTGAAAACCATCAAAAATCACCTCAAACCACCATGGGCTGCATGTTATCTTCTTTGTGGTTCATGGCAGAACAGCTTCTTCTCTTGGCAGAATTGTTTTCTTCCTTGCCTTGCCGAAATGTTTGTTGCATGTGTGGAGGAACTTCAAAAATAGCTTCTAAAATCACTCAAAATATTGTTGTCTCAGTCTCCACTTCATGGCACAACACCCTTCATTTCCAGCAAAAACTCTCTCTCAAATTTCGAATTGCTTCTTCTTCTTGTTCTTTTTTTTTTTGTTTTTTTGTTTTTTTTGCTTTGACCGAGTGTGTGTGTTGTCTCGGTTTCATGTGTTTGTTTTTAACTTATATAAATGCATCATATGGTCCTTACACTTGGCATCCACTCCCTTAATCACCATCCACTTGTCTCACATCAAGCCTCACTTCATGCTACTTGTCTTTCATTCAACATTTTAACTTTCAATCTCCTAAAATATCCTTCTCATTTTCAGAATTGTTTCGGGTCTATCTAGAAATTTTATTATAACTCAATTTTATATCTAGGAATTTTATTAGAATTATATTATCTATCTGAATCCAACCGATTTAAATTATTTTATTGTCTTATAAATAAAATCATCTCCGATCTTATCCGAAATTTCTATTAAAATTCAATTACACCTCCAGGTACTTTAAATTATTTTATTTCTCTATGGAAACTACATACGATACTAAAATCGAATAGAGTACTTTCGTCTTATAAACTTTGGATCACTTAAAATCTCTTCAAATGGACTTATTTTGATCCGTCTCAGTTTCATTTAACACTAGTACTAATTTCGAAACTTTTGATTCATGTGGTTCGTTTTCCAAAAATCATTATTCATATAATCACTATTCACACGGAAACACCATTCATCGAAAAAAATTTTATTTCTCCTATGGAAAGGAAATTTTGGGTTTTACGAATCTAGAAATTACTATTCACTTGAAAATACTATTCATCCGAAATTACTATTCACCGAAAAGAAATTTTATTTCTCCTAACTAGAGAAAATTCTAGGCTTCACACTGAAATTGTCTACCTTCGTATGTGTCACTTCTGCACTACCCTCTACCAGATTAGGCACTGACGTTTTTGGCCTTTCTTTGGGCCACCTTCAAACTCTAAAAAAAGAGCGGACAGCTATAGACCTTGGTCTCGCTTTATTTGAAAACTTTGTGACTATGGTAAAATCTTCACACTTGCATCTTAAGCAATGAAAAATGATAGTAGCCATGCTTTTGTTGCCATAATTGGGTGAACGTTATTTTGTCGCCGAAATTGTTTACCTTCTTATGAGTAATGTCCCCACTCCTATTGGCGCTGACTAGCAACGATCCTTCCACCCCAGTACTGTCTCCATTTGGTTCATGTTGTAGCTCATCATTGTCTTGCAAAGCAAAATTCCATCGGTATCACTTCATGTTAATATACATTACTAATAACTGACGTTATTCATCTCTGCAGTGTACCTTCGATGCAAGTGTCTTCTCAGTGTAGGAACAACATTGTTTCAAAATAAAAAGTCGATAATCATATCAACCTTCTTATTTGTTTCATGGAAGAGATCGACTATTTCCTGTACCTTCATCTTGGTGTCTTTTAGGTTCTTGTTTATATGTTGCAGTAATTTCATTGTGTCTTGCTTAACTTGCTCTAGCTGTTTCTGGATGGCTTGTAATTGATCACTATAACTGGTACTGCTATCCTTGGCAGCTTGTACAAATTCAATGCATGTGCAGTGAGGTCATATACTTGCACTCCATGGCAAACAACCAACATAAAATCTAACAACAACTATACATGAGTGGACGGTCGTCTTCCGGCAATCTGCGCCTTCAGAAATGCGGCTATAGTTGCCTTGTCAGTGTTGTCCTTCTCACCAGTGATAATACTATCAGAGGCGCCACTATCAGAAGACACTTGGGCTGCACCCTCTTCCTTCCTCATGAAATATTGCCAATAATCCTTTTTTTCCTCTGCAACTGTTGCCTCCAACTTAGGGTACACTTGAAACTAGCATGAAATGAAAAAACAAATGTTCAAAATAGCAACTAAAATGTAAGGCGTCTATTAAAATCAGTAATATATTTACATACTTTAGAGGGATATAATAACGTAACAATTTCTCCTAACTTTGGGATTGTTGTAGAACTCCAATTGACGATACGGGGTAGCAAATTGCTGGATTTCAATGCAATTTGTTGCCCAATGATCGGAATTGCTTCACAAGCCCAAATCTACAAGTGCACAAAAAAATAGCAAATGTTATTACCAAACAAACCAACCATTAGGAAGCAACATAAACTAAAAAACAACAGACATATACCTGAAATGTATATGGGAAACCAGACAAAGAAGAGAATACATAGTCTAACTTGTACTTGTGCCTTTTATTTGTTTTCCAACGTTGGCAACCATTTTCTTAAAATCCTTTTTCATGCCATACAACGTCATCTCATAGCAGCATCGACCCCAAGGGTATTTGTTGAATGCATTGATATAATCCAACAGTTGAATATGCTCCCTTCGAATCTGGTTTTTCGGATCCTTCCCAAGTAACACCTTCTTTAAAAAATACAGCAATGCAAGTTTGATGATGTCCTCGTCATTGTTCGAAGAAGCACACCTGAAGGTGATATCCAGACTTTTGTTCTAAACTTTGCCGCTACCTGGAAAAATTTTCCGGTTGAACTTCTTACCAAATCGACATTCATTAGCTGACCCATCCCTCGAGTATGGCCCAAAATCAAGCCCTGTGACGATGCCAAACTCATGCATAGAGAAGCGAATGACATTGTCATTTGGGAGTGCAAACCACAACTCTTCCAAATCATCACAATTCACTTGTTGGAGAAGCAAGTTATGCGCTAATTGACAGACAAACTTCATGTCCTTCATGTGTAATAGTTTACCAAAGCATGATGTGTTGAACATCTCCAATTGTACGTCATTTAACTTTTCTCCTATCATTTTTATTGCTCCCAACTTAGAGAAGCATGTAACTTTCGAAGTAAAAGATCGGAGTCCATGATTTTGTAGGTAACTGGAGAATCCATCTTCCTAACCTGCAATTATAAAAGAACCTATTAAAATTTAATTACCACATTTAATGATTCAACTCTAATATAACATATATTATATCGATACAATTTCAATTGTATACCAAAGAACAAATAAACCATAGGCAATTACGTTATAACATTAATGATTTCACACCTGAAAACAACATTAACCAAGCCCAAAATTCACCAAATCAATGCATTTATCAAGGAACCAATAAAGACAAAGTCATATCTATAACCACAACTCTAACAAAGATATACACCAAGCAAAAAACCCTTAGGTTGGGATTCTAAACTGGAAAGTTAGGATTCTTAACATAGAGGTTGGACCCAAACTGTATCCTAACCTGGACGTTGCAGGTTAGGAATGTTAGGACTACCTTTAGGAATGGTTAGGAAGGTTGGGAACCTACAGGATTCCTAACCAACCTATAGGTTGGGAATGTTGGGACCCAATCTTAGGGTTGAGATTCCTAACTTGAAGGTTGAGAATCGTAACCTGCAAGTTAGGAATGTTAGGACTCCCCTTAGGAATGGTTGGAAAGGTTGGCATTCTCAGCCCAACTTGCAAGTTGGGAAGGTTGGGACCCAACCTCAAGATTGGGAATTCCAACTCTCATGTTAGGAATCCCAATCTATAAGTTGTCAATCTCAATTTGGAGGTTGGGAATCTCACCCTTAAGGTTGGGCATCTCAATTTGGAAGTTACGATCCCAACTTAAAGGTTAGGAATTCGAACTTGCGAGTTGGAATTCCAAAGTACATGTTGGGAATCCCAACCTATAGGTTAAGAATCCTAATTTGGAGATTGGGATCCAACCTTGAGGTTGGGAATCCTAAAGTTGGCAAACCCAACCTCAAATTCTGGTTTCAAATTAAGTTCGCAAAATATATTCAACCAAAGGTTAGAAATTCCAACTTGAAGGTTGGGTTTCAACTTGCACTTCGCAAAGTATATTCAACCTAGGTTACAAATCCAAACGTGGAGGTTGGGATTCCCAACCTCCTGGTTGGCAATTCTTAACCAAATTGGGAATCTCAACCGGGAGGGTGGGAATCCCAATCTTCAGGTTTTAAATCCCACCTTGGAGGTTAGTTTCAACTTTCGCTATGTTAGAATCTCAACTTGAAGGTTGGGAATTCCAAGATGGAGGTTAGGACCCTAACCTCCATCTTAGAAATCTCACCTTGAAGGTTAGAAATCCCCACCTGTAAGTTACAATTCCAAACCTTAAAGTTGGAGTCCCAATCGTGGAATTGTTTACAACTGACTAATAACCCTATTTGCAACCAATAAAGCCACATAATTATCCAACATAAACCAAACCCATAGTTTCAAATTCAGTAACTGTTTACAGTACTCATAAACGACACCACAAATCCAATCGTTTACAAAATTCAAAACAGAAACTCAATAATGTTAACAACATCAAACTTTTTACACTACAAATAACATACAACCACTAAACCTACTAGAACAAAAACATCTCACAAGCAATATGTTCTTATTGTGGAGTTTTTTCCTGGTTGTCGCGTCTCTCACTCAACTTCAACTTGTTGCCTCTTTTTCCTTCACCTTTTTGCCTTTTCTTCCCTCAACTTCTTCCTTCTTCTTCTATCTTCTTCTTCTTCTAGTGCTTTCTGTAGGTTAGGGTTTCTTTGATAGAAAATAACACAAAAAGCTTACAGAGAGAGAGAACGACAATGGGTGGGTTAGATTTGCCTAGTCGGTTGTGGGTAGAGGTCGATAATCGGTGGCATGCGACGGTGATGAGGTCAGACGGTGGGTTGGGATTCCTACACAATTTCTTTGATAGAAAATAACACAAAAGCTTACAAAGAGAGAGAACAACGGTGGGTGGGCTGGGTTTGCCTAGTCGTTCATGGGTGGAGGTCGGCAATCGGTGACATGCGAAGGCAATGAGGTCGGACGGTAGGTTAGGATTCCTACACAGTTTCTTTGACAGAAAATAACACAAAATGCTTACAGAGAGAGAGAACGACAGTGGATGGGTCGGGTTTGCCTTGCTGGTTATGGGTGGAGTCGGCAATCGGTGAGATGCGATAGTGATGAGGTCGGGCGGTGGCTTAGTTTTCAATTACACAAAGAATGTGAGCAAAAGGTTGGGAATAGAGAGAAAATGAACCGTTTGGTAGAGAGAGAGTGACCGACACATAAAAAGGGGTAGGTCAAGGGCATTTTCATCCAAAAAAAGACAATGTCCACTGCTTTGAAAAAAATAGTTCATTTATCAAATGGGTCATCCAAAATGGGTTAGTTAAAAAAAAAAAAAAAAAAAAAAAAAAAAAACAAAACAAAACCCTTTGCAAAAGGTTAATGATGGCTTGGAAAAACAATTTATTTAGTTATTTGAAAAACAATTTATTTAGTTATTTGAAAAACAATTGGGAGAAGTTATTATAGACCCTTTTGTTACTCTACGTACTGAATTGTAGCAACCATTTACTTTCAATCCAATTTTCGTCAATCCTCCCTATTTCTTTATGTGGTCCATGTTAATTATAATTTATTGCAATAAAGCTACCATATTTCTGGTATCAACCTTATTCAGTCACCACATTACATTAAAATTAATCAAGTTAATGCCCATATAATCTCTAACAAAACAAATATATTACGATACATTGAATTGACAGTTCCACCAATCTTCTTTATTTTGCAACTTGCACTACAACTTGAAACGGGAAAAACAATCTCTTGACGGCTGTGACATGACTTTTAAACGAGCATATAGCCCCTATAGCAGCCATAACTTATTCGTAATTTGATATGGAGAAAAACAGCACTAAAACATCCTAAGCCACTATAATTAGTTCACACTTGACAGCATGAATAGAAATCATGTAAAGACACACTGCAAAGATGCAATCTTTGTGGTTCGTTACATTTGAACATGCTTTGTTGCTACAATTTGTTCAATACACGTTCAAAGAGTTCACTAACAAGCGGACTCATTCAAAGCAAAATCAATCGAATTAAAGATATCCATTTCCAAACAATAAAATTTGACGAAAATTGTACTCGGAGATGAGAGAGAAGCGAATTGGTCAGGAAGCGATGAGAGGGGAGAAGGCCAAATGCCTGCCTTGGCGTCTAAGAGCAATCATGGCCATTTTCTAAAATAAATCAAAGATATTATAATATCTATTAATTAACATGATCAAAACCAGTATTGTCTATTAACTTAATTTTCTAAAATAAATATGATTAATTAATAAAGTTTACATAGTTGTAATGAGTCTAAATCATGGAAGCAATTCTATTGGTCAATATGTGAGGATAAATTTCGATATAACTAAAAATACGAATATTCACTATTAGTTTAAGGGATATTATCACTTTACCTCGAGAATTAAAAATAATAAGAAGCTGTATCTGGTTTTGAATTGATTGACCAAAATACCCCAACCGTTGGCTTTAAGGGTAAATAGGTAATTACGCAGGAAAGATGGGTACAGCTGGTTAACTCTCTCTGTGAATAACCTCACCAGTTTTTATTTCCGAAGGAAAAAAAAAAAAAAAAAAAAAAACCCTCGCTAGTTCTCTCTCTCTGTCAAAAGCCTCTATCACCATCTTCTATACCCATGTCTTCTCTCTCCCTTCTCTCCAATCGACAACTACCTCGTCGATTGCGGCTCCACCGTGGACGCCAACGTAGACAATCGCCTCTTCGTTTCAAACTCGCCAACCGCAGATTCGCACCTGTTTGCCTCCTCATCTCCATCGGTCCAAGTCAACGACCAAATTTCAAGATCAGAGACCAAGGGTTTGTGACAATGGCGATGGGTGACGGTGGCGGTGGTGACAGATGGTATGTTGAGTGGTGATGGATTAGGTTTTGGTGGATTGAGTGTAAGCGGAGGGGATGATACGAAGGTGATCGGCGGCCTCCCAGGCGGCGTCGGCTAGAGGGGAGAAGATGGACCCGAACTAAACTCCTAGTTTCGCAGCGATTTCGAGCGCCGCTTCAACCTGCCTCACATCACCCATGTTTTCAAAGACGCCGAACCTATTCCTTCTACGTTTTATCTGAAGATGAGGTCTGTTCCAGTGTCTCTTATTATTGATTCTTTTAAGAATTTTTGAAGCTGGATCGCCTGGTTTTTGTTTCACAGGACTCCAGTAAGTGAAGAGTTTGCAGATGGTTATTCTTCTGATGAGAATTGGCATGGATACATTAACAATAGCAACATAGTACTTCTAAAGGTATATTTAGAAAATACGTTATATAGTTGCACTTACTTTGTTGTATTTTTCATTCAACTGTTTGTTTGCTTGTTAGATGATGTATTGCATAACATTGTTGAAATTATCATTATAAGATGATTGATTAGAAATTATTTTCAGCTCAAAAAGCATAAAGTCTATATACTGTCTAAGGTACATGTATAACCAAGTAAGAAGGAAATTTTAGAGAGAATTCGAAAAGCATGGACTGTTTTGGAAGCTTGGGATAAATATCAATTGGTTAGAAGCTTTCTTTGATAGGTTATATGTATATATATATATATAGATATAGATATAGAGTAATTCTATCTACTATTAGTGCCTCCTAACTTTAAAAACTGAATACAATGAATGAATTTAATTGATTTGTCCTAACTTTTTAAAGTTAAGAGACATTAATCATAGAAACTCTCTCTCTCTCTCTCTATATATATATATGCATATACATATATATTTTTTTAAGGTCATACATTACTCGTCATCCACATCTGCAAGTGCAAAGTGCGTTGATTCGCATTGTACTTGGGTTGAACAATGGTAATTATGCCTCTCAACATTATTCTATGGAAAAATGACTTGGTTTAGTTTACAGAAAAATTACGTATTGACTTTGTGTGTTTTCACTCAATTCTATTGAAACTTTTAAATTATATAGAGTTATTATTATTTTTTCCTCTGACGATTGATGACTCATCATTTTCGCCCTCAATGATTTTTAAAAAATTCAAAAAACCCTGAAATATTATTAATTTAAGTCAAAAGAAATGGTAAAATGATGTTTCTTGAATCAAGAGGGGAAAATGACGATTTGTTAATTGTCTGGGAGGAAAATGATAATAACTCAATTACATATAATATATGTTTGTGCTGTTATTAGTTGCCGAGCAGAATAGCAGTATATTGAATGGGCAAAGTGCTTGAAACTTTTAAATTATATATGTTTGTGCTGTTGTCAGTTTCCCAGCAGAACAGCAGTATATTGAATGGGCAAAGTGCGAAATTTGTTCTCATTTTACATTGCAAGTTTCTTACTTCAGCATTTGTATGAACCACTATGCTAGACAAATATTATCAAATGATACTGACTATTTGTAATCTTATTTATTAGAAACCTTAACTGTTGCTCTGTGAACTGGAAGATACCGTCATGTATAAGTTTTTCTCAATTATGTTAATGTTAAAGTTGGTCTGTAGTACTGGACAGCCTTTGATAATGAATCAGATGGTTCTTTTATTTCATTTTATCATTTCTTCTTGTCATCTAAATTTTATTTGGGTATTGAGATATTAGGAACTATCTAGTTAGGATGTCACAATTTTGAAAAATCAGTTTTGGCTTGATCAATAAAATCAAAGAAAGGCAATCAAGAGAGAACTGATTCTTGTTAAAATCAGGACTACAGTTTAGTTTAGTTGAATTGCACTCAAAGACTTTGTTTATGTATACTGCTTGTATATATATGTATTTCCACTTAGGGCAAAAATCATTTTCATCTTTAAGTTTTGAGAGAGGGTCAAAATTTTAACTATGTTTTGAAAAATGGTTAAATCCTCTCTAAAGTTTCAAAAAAGTGTCAAATCGGTCCTTTTCGTTAGTCAATTATGGTCAAATTAAAATTGATTATTATTAATAGGGGTATTTTGGACATTATATAATTTGATTAATAGAGAAAATTTTAAATAAAAAAGAAAATAGCAGTCCACCAATGAATGGTGAAATAATAAAAATATAAAACAATAAATTAGAAATAAAAAAAATGACAAATTAAAAATAAAAATAAAAGCAAAAGAAAAAAAAAGCTTTAAAAAAAAAAAAATTCAAATGAACCCAAGACTGGGTTCGTTCGAAGAAGAACCCAGTTGCCTGGGTTCGTTGAAACCAAACTGGGTTCATTGATGATGAGCCCTTGAAGAGGATGGAGGTTGAAGACAATCTAACAAGGTACGACTTGGCTTTGTCTTTAACTTAGTGTGCTCAACGACGAAGGTTGAAAACGATCCGACCAAGTGTGACTTGGGTTCGTCTTCAACCTAGTGTGGTCAGCAATAGAGGTTAAAGACGATTTGACCCGGTGTGAACTAGGCTTGTTGAAACTAGAAGACAATTTCATTCATCTTCTTCGTAGGTTCGTTCTTCGCACTTGGCTTGTTGAAACCAAGTGGGTTTGTGGTGATGTTGTGGTTGTGGTGGTGATACTGGCCAGTGATAAAGGTGGCAATGAAGGTTGAAAACGATCCAATCTTTTTTTTTTTTAATTTTTTATATTTATATTTATATTCTATTTTTTTTAGATTTTAAATATTATTTTAATTCTAATTTTTTTAAATATTTTGAAGATTTTTTTTTTTAATTTTGAATTTTTTCCTTGATATTATCCCTGATTTTCAAATACCTTTTTATTGAAGTAGTAATAGATAAGAGATTAAATTAGATGTTGTAAGTGTTGTTTGATTAAAGATGAAGATTGATGTGGTGATTGGATTGAAGATGAAGATGAAGATGTGAAGAGTTAATTTATTTTCAATTTTCAAATTCATTTTATTTTAGGATTTGGTTTTGTTTTTTATGTTATTAATTTTTTACTAATTGTAATTTTTAATTTTTTTAAGGGCCAAACGGTCATTATATGCTTTATAAATAAAGTGAGGGCTAAAATAGTCTTTTCATATTTTCTATTAGGTTTGATCGTTAGTCAACTAATGGGAGGGATTAATTTGACACATTTTCGAAATGTTAGAGTTGATTTTGTCATTTTTTGAAACATAGTTAAAAATTTGATTATTTCCCAAAACTTAGGGGCTAAAATGATTTTTCCCCTTTCACATATATAAATGCATTTATATACCACATTTATTTATAAATACATTTATATATAATACTACAAAGTTTTTTTTTTTTGTTTTTTGGAAATATGATACTACAGAGTTTGTACTGCATTTATATATGACTTCACATTTTCTACCTACTCCAAACAATAAATATTTGCTTTGAATGTAAAAATTACCAAATATTTTTACCTTCAAATGTTCTTTCCATACCATGTGCTAGACATAAATCAATTGCAGAAAACACATGGCACATTCAATAATTATATGTGTGTAATATATATATATATATATATATGTTCACATTACTTAACTTGTTAAAGAGGACATTGGAGTTGTTAACGTAATAACTTTGCCGTTTGATGATGTCATGCGTCTATTTTTGTTAAATTTAATAACTTTAAACGTTGCGCTAACATCCAACTTGGACCCCCAACAACTTTGATGTTGGTTTTAACAAGTTGACGTTACCTAACTTGTTAAGATGAATGTTGGAGTTGTTAAGGGAACAACTTCGATGTTTACTGATATTATACGTCCATTTTTATTAAATTTTAAATACTTCAGACGTTGTGCTAACATCTAACTTGACAGCTGAACAATTTTGACATTAGTCTTAGCAAATTGACGTTACCTATCTCATTAAGAACGATGTAGGAGTTGTTAAGTTAACAACTTCGACATTAAAATGAAATATTAATAATAAAAAAAAAGTAATATATATTAATATACCATAATATTTTATAATAAAATATTATGTTTATATATTATTTTAATTATAATATAATATTTATTAATTTAATAATAAAATATTATTTAATCGTTAAAATATTAATTTAATATTATTTATTATATAAATAATATTTTCAATTTGCATTAAGAGGTTGAAATCAATTGCTACAGGTTTCACGTTTGACTTTGGCTACCAGATGGTACAAACAATTTGTTACATAGCCAATCCCTTATAACTTCTTTGTATTTGGTTTGAGTCATAAAATGTACACAAACGTCCTTTGTTTGTAGATTTGGAATAGTATACTAATGGGTTATTTATTTTTTATATTTGTGATTTATTGAAATTGAATTATATCTATTAAATTGTTTTGTTTGTTCTTTTTAAATTGTTAAATTACTTCTTTTTTTTTTAAGAATGGTTAAATTACCTAAAAACAACTGAAAAAAAATTCTGGACCTATAACTTAATTGTAAATCACTAAATAATATTTTGAAGTACATTTCAAGTCCACCCTCCCAACATAATATATTTTCAAATTTATACTAATTTTATATTATATAACTTTCTTTTTTTTTTCTCCTAAGTATAAAAAAATCTTTTAAAAGAAAAACACTAAGCACATGTCATCCCAAATGTTTTAGAATTGGATTAATGTATTTTAATTTATAATTTGAACATTTATTTTTTTAGTTACTATATAATTTAATTCAAAGGTCATTTCATATTTGTTTAAATACATAAGTATTATTATTTCTATTATGTTTTTCAATCATTTTTTTAATTATGAATGAAATATTATTAATATGTACATAAATTTTTTTAGAATTTGATAAATTATTTATTTTAGTTATTTGTATCATATTAAATAAAGTTTCACAATAATCAATAATAAAAAGCATATAAATGTTAAATTATTAATTTTCAGATAATTTTAACTTAAAAAAAATTAAGTATATAATATATTTAGAGGTGAGGAAAAAAAAAAACATGTCACTCGATTTTTGGTTTAGTCATTATTCAATCTTTAATAAAATTCAGCATTGTTAAGTTTTTAGACAAAATAACAAACGAACCTAAGTTGAGATAAATTAATTGATATCTGAAAAGTACAAGATCCTTTCGCTTGCCATATCAAATGTGATAAACATTAGTACTCATCATAAGAATAGTTGGTGAAAAACTATGACTTATACTCTATAGTGATTAAGATCAAGAACACCATCCCTAAAATTTCCAATTGTATATGTTGAGTTTACTTTGATTCTGCTTAGTTAAAAAAAAATTCATTTATAGGGTTCAGAGAGAGTTTTTCTTTGAAGTATAATGGTACAAAGTTGTAAACTATCACATATTATATATAAAAATTGAAGTTACTATAATGGAACAAGTTTAATTCATATTAGATATTTTTTAATTACAATTCATACAGCACCTTGGGGAAACCTAACAACTTCATCGAGCATCAAATGTTGTAATTGTTACCTTATTAATAGAATATTTTGTTCCTCGAGTAGATAAATTCGGATCATTATTCCTGATAGCAAATGTAGATTTCTTGGGAGGAGGAAGTATCATTTCGTTGCTTAACATAAAAACTACAGTTGACATGCTCGGCCTGTCTCTTGTGTCATCTTGCACACATAAGAGCCCAACTTGGATGCACCTCAAAACTTCTTTAGCCGGACAAGAATCATTCATGCACAAATCAACTATCTCCAAGGCATTACCATCTTTCCAAAGTTCCCATGTCTCATTTCCACCATCATATGAAAATAAAACAATGTCAATTTTAAGCCAATACTAATAAATGGAATATGCACACAAAAGATGGGCAACAACTTACATATTGTATTAAGTTTGAGTATGGATATTTATTATGGAAAAAACCCCTATTCTTCTTGCCACTTATGATCTCTAATACCATGACTCCAAAACTGAAAACGTCCGATTTTGTAGAGAAGAGACCATTTAATGCATATTCTGGTGACATATAACCACTGCAGCCAATGGGTAAGTTAGTGCTTAATCCTAGCTATAAATCCATTTCATTTATATGTTAAGGAGATAAATTAAGCAATTTAATACAAACTTTCATACAATACGCAAAATAATTTAGTTTTACATTCATTGTGTTTTAAGTTGACTTACTAAGTTCCAATAACCTTTTTTGTATTTGCTTGAGTTTCATCCCTTCCAAATATTTTTGCAGTACCAAAATCTGAAATTTTGGGTTTCATTTCTTCATCTAGAAGAATGTTACTAGCTTTTAGGTCTCTATGGATAATTTTTAATCTGGAATCTTGATGAAGATAAAGAATTCCACGAGCAATTCCTAAAATTATATCAAAGCGCGTTTTCCAATCCAAAAGTAGCTTTCTTGATTCATCTGATTCAATTACATTGCATCACATATAACAAATATTATAGTAGTCATAGAAGCAATACAAGGATAAAAAGAGGAAAACTAAGGACTAACCGTACCAAAAATGAAGTAATCCAAACTTTTGTTCAGCATGAATTCATAAATTAAAATCTTCTCATCTTTCTCTATGCAGTAACCCAAAAGTCTTACAAGATTTCTATGTTGGAGTTTTCCAATCAACAAAATCTCATTTTTGAATTCTGAGATTCCTTGTCTAGAATTCGTTGATAATCTTTTAACAGCTATCTCTTGTCCATTAGATAATTGACCCTGAAAAATTAATTGAAATTGTTCTTATATTAGTTCCCCAAAGATTCTTTCAGAGAAAAAAAAAAAAAAGGGTTCCTTAAAGTTAACAATAATGTATTTTTCTTATTTCACAAAAAAAAAAAAAAAAAAAAATGCTTTTGTCTCCTTGTGCTTTTGACACTAGATCTAGAATTTGAACTCATAGATTAAATAAATTCCTTTTCATAAACTTCTTACAGGGCTCTTTCCATGAAAGGGCCAAGGACAGAACGCAAATGCTACAGAATATATAGAAATTACCTTGTAAACTGGGCCAAAGCCTCCTTTTCCAAGCTTATTTTTTGAGGAAAAATGATCTGTTGCAGCTATCACAGTATTTAGTTCAAACAATGTCAATTCTATATCACCATTGTTATTTGGAGAATCTATATGGTTAGACAAACCACTTGCTGAATCCAAAACTATTTTTTGGCGAATCTGTTGTTTCTGCTTTTGCCCTGTATTAAGTGTTTTGTTTTTTTTTTCCACACATACGAAAGGAGCAATCAGCCAACATTCTTCTATATTGTTTTATGGGGAAGCAGAATAGTTTTTTTAAGGCAACAATAAATTAATGTCAAGATTCAATGCCTTTTACTCTTGCTATAACAAGCACCTTCAACACTAGTACTTCAAATAATGAATTGCACCAATGTAGTGAAGATTGACTGATGAATTTGAACACCATGAAAAGAAATTAAAACTTTAATCACTATAATTGATAAAGATATATATGAGTACTTTGAATTACCTTTCCTCTTCGCATTCCTTCTCCACAAGTAGTACAAGCATAGGGCTGCCAAAAGTATTTCAACAGCAATAGGCACAACAACAAATACAAGAGTACTTTTTCTTGCTAGTAAGTGTTTTGCGTTTTTTTGGCTATCTGCAGCTGCAAATTTAAAATTTATTTTAGGTTTATCATGAAATTTCAAATTAATCTTAATTTGTAAGAACCCTTTGCTCCTGATAGCTGACAAAACTTATGGTGTCAACTATTTTTATAAAAGCCTTTTGCTGCCAAATTGTGGTTCTCTAAAATTGACCAAACTTCAATTGAAACCCTAAGGAGTATATTATATACAACACAGAATTCATGCCATAACTATGAAAAAAGAGATAGTTGATGAAAAGATGAAGATGAATCGAATCATAAATCTATACATACCTCGCTCCACAGCATCTACTCTTAGGTAAAAATCTTGTCCACTTTTGTAGCGTCTCATGTCTCTTAACTCCCCGTACCATGTTATGCACCCTCGTCCCATTTCATCAACACATTGATTAGCGTACCCCGTACAGTTGCAACTCTTTAAACACTCTCTCTCACACTCCTCCAAGCTAATGTTATTATGAAACGTAGAATCCTTAGCATCTGGAAACTTCACATCTTCCAGTCTCACAAAACCCTCCCCATCACCTTTTCCACAATCTTCCTTTCTTGTTTCCTGACATTCAAGATCCCAATCTAGAGGATATAATCGTTCAAACCCAGGCAAACAAGAACAATGCGGCAACGTATCCTCATTGCAAATTGCATTTGGACCACATCGCATATACTCATTACACATATCTTGGACCACGATGCTAACTTCTACCCATCTCTGGCTCTTATGCCATAGTAGTCTCTTCGAGACTCCCATTGTCTCGAGAACAATTATGGTGAAGACGGTGCTCTTTCTTGGTGAAAATTTCAGATAAATTTCCTCCTCATTGCTCACAAATGTGATATTGATAATATCAGTCCCGTCAGAGTAATAATCTTTATAGTCTCCGACTTTTGTCAAGCCATTCAACATGCGACCATTCCAAGGGCCACTACGCCAGAGTATAACTGAATTCCTATACAAAAACAACTGAGGTATGCTGTGAGAGTCAAACCCTGAAGAAAACTCTCCAGGAGTGGGATCATCAGTGGACTTCCATGAAGTCATGGTACGGTTGAGGCCAGTTTTCCTGTTTCGTCCAAATTTCATTCCAGGAAGAATCGTGTCTGTAGGATAATCAAAGCTTTGCCATATAATTCTATCTTCAGCTTCCAGAATCAGATTTCCTGAATCTAAGAGCTTGGCAGTGGAGTTACCTATGGGCATAAAAACATTAGTAGACCAAACAGGATTGCTCTGGCGGTCACAGCAAATAGCAAGATTTCCGTCTACACCAATCTTGAAAACACCAATAGAGTTCTTAATTGGAGTTGCTCTGTTGGCCACCCAAACAACCTTTTGTTCTGAGATTTTGTTGAACCATATTCCAACATAACGAGCTTGAGACTTGCCAGGACTGAAGAACCCTAGTTTGAAGTTTCCATTAGATGATACAAGGCTTCCATTTTTAGTATCATATATGAATTGGGTTCGGGTTATTATGTCCAACGCATAAGACGAACATAAGAGATGGAGTATCACAAACAGTGCTGAGATACGGAGAGCTCTATTACAACCCATGTAGATATTGTCCATCAACAACTTTAATGAGCAGCCATCAATAGCATGTACTTGTTCCATGTTTCTTCCCTTAAAAAAAGTGACAAGCTAAAGTCATTGATTGTTGATGTGATTTCCAGACTGCCACCAATACACGGAATCCTCAATAGTCAAAGACGTATTTATGAAATTAACTTTTGGTTATTGGAATGTGAAAGCATTGAAATTAGCTAACAACATTGAAATTGATATTTGAAATCAGCCCAATTGAATGAAAATGCCAGTTTTAAAAAAGTCTAATAGGTTTAATTGAAGGTCCAATTATAGGCTCAAATTGACATGGATAGAATTGGACTGACTTGATTTCAATTGGTCCATGTTTGTTTCTCTTATCAATTCGGGTCAGATAAGATTCCAAAATTTAAAACTAACCTAAGTCAGTTTTGGATCGGTTTGGGTGAAAATCGACCCGACCCGACCCATGTCCACACCTAGCAATGGAATTGGCCACACTGAGGGAGGTCCACTTGATGTTATCCTTTTCGTTGTAGCAGGGGTTTTGATACAAGAATCTGGAATTGCAAGAGGCTTTCCATGGTTATGCTGATGACCTTGAGATTCAAATTCCAATAAAATAGTTTGGGAGGGTTGTAATATTCAACGTCATTACAAGTGATTAAGAAAATTTCATTTAGGTAACAACCAAGTTTTGTATTGAGCAGATATGCAATTTTGAGGTCTCCACATTTAGTGGGGCAACCAGACTTGGCTCAGGCCAATTGACAAGACATATCCAGACGTCTCTCTCGAGCTTAGGATAATTCCATGAAAACTATGGTCTTTCCAATTGAAATATAGTTTTATTGAAAATTGTTTAGAAAAATCAGCATAAATCTGATAGTCGCTTTATAAAATTTAATACAAACAAATAAAAAATCTATACATTTCGTGTTGGACCTTTAAACTGAAAAATCAAAATATTCATTAAACATTTGAAAAAGATATTTCATTTGTAAAACTATTTTGGAAATACATTTACGAAATTTGGTTAATTAAACAAATATATATTGATGCAAAGATTTTTCTACCAAAATAATAATAATGGATTTTGTCATCATCAAGTGACCCTTCTTACGATATACAATAATCTACACAAACCTACAACGGATATCTTAAAAAAAATGGTTTTATAAAAGAGTGAGTAATAACTTCCAGTGAGTGGATATAATTTTTCTAAAAATATTTCTAAATAAAATATAACATATTTCAATAACTTTATAAAATTTATTTTGTAACTATTGTTAGTAAAATGTTTTTGAAATCTTTTTCTCCAAAATTGGTGTTCTGTAAATCTCTTTCTTTACCAATCAAATATAGTATGGCTTCGTTTGGTACAGCTTCTCTAAATAGATCTATTAGAAATGGATCTTTTAGAAAAAAATTATTGGTTGTTTGGTTGTCAATTAAAAAAACTCTTTTAAATTGTAAAACGTTTGGTTAAATTATTTTTAAAGCACTTTTAGATTATTAATTTACCAAAAAGGGTATAAGAGAGAGGAGTAATATGTTCATTCTAGAAATGTAATTGCTTCAATCTTAACCATAAAAAATTAATCAATCAAACAACTAATAATTATTTGATGTAAATATATTTTCAAAACATAGATTTTCAATAAAATAAATGTAAAATTGCTATAATTAAAGTCATATCTAAACTAAGAAATCTATTATTAAAATAGGTGCACTTTAAACTAAAATTATTTGTGAAACATAAAAATCAATTACAAACAATTGTAGTATATATATATACTGCAATTGCACTGCAGCTGCAGTATATATATATATTGCAGTGTAGTATATATATATTGCAGTATATATAACTGCACTTTATATATATTGTAGTGTTCAATTACAGTATATATACATATCAATTACAGTATATATATATCAATGAATTATAATAATAAAACTAATTAAAATCAATTGCAGTATATATATGTCAATGAACCACAATAACAAAATCAATTGCAAATTGCAGTGTATATATATATATATATATGTATCTCAATAAACCAATAACAAAACTAATTGCAATATATATATTTATATATATATTACAAATATGACATATAATATTTATGATAATAAGATAAATAAATTGCAATATCAACTAAAATCAATTGAAAAAAAAAAACACAAAATATAAAAAACTTACCGGTTAGAGAAGAGTTCTCAGAAGTTTTGATGAAATAAAAAGTGAATGAAAGTTGAGATTATGTGTTTATATTTATAATGAAAGTGTAATAGGGTTATAAGGGTTTAAAGAAATTAACAAAATAAAATAAGGATATATTAGACATTTTAGTATTTTTAAAAAAAGCTCAAAAAGGTCTACTTGGAGAAGCTCAAATTTTAAGCTTCTCCAAGTAGACATTTTTCAGCTTTTTTAATTCCCCAAAAACTTTACTAGGATGTCAACCAAACGACGCAAAAAAAATCAAGTAGACCTTTTGGCATTAAAAAAATACTTTTAGCCAGTAGATAAGTTGTACCAAACCTACACTATATAACATTTGTAATCTAAATTTCTACACCAACTAGTACATAAGGAAATCTATTATACGTGATGGAGATACTAAACATATATGCAGAGCGAGGAGATAACATGTATCATACACATATTGGGCGACTTAGTGACTCTCCCGATAACTTAATAACTCTCTCAACATTTGTCATACACATGTTAGGCGAATCTAGGACTCACATATGTATAGCCTGTCTGACCGTTAGAGATGAGGGTACAGCCTTAGTGTTCTGAAATATTTTTATTTTCCTTTCAAATCTTAAACCATTTCTATATACAAATATACATAATATTGAATAACACTTTTCTTAAAACATAAACAAATATTCTTTCTCGCAACCTAACATATAATTACCAAAAATATTTTTAGCATTTTTTATAATAAATTCAAGCTAAAAACATAAAATTCCAATCGAAAAAATATGTATGTGTATATATGAATATGCAATAAATTCTCATTTCAATAATAAAATATAACTTATGATCTATAAAATCAATTAACTAAACAAATAATTTATTTCTAGTAAATAATAAAAACTGAAATATAAATAAACATAATTCAATCAATTTAATTATAATAAAACTACCCACCCACAAAAGCCTTCTGCTCAAATCAGGGTCTAAAATGATTTCCTATCAATTTTCTCATAAGCTTGGATTCACCCTAAAATCACATAAAACTCAATTTAGAACTTATGAAAAAATTAGCTAATTTCCTTAAATATAAATCTTGTTGAAATAAAATTACATATCTAGATTATTAAGCACCAAAATATTTCGTTCACGCTTTTGAAATTTTCTTAATATTTTTCTTCTATCTCTTCCTTTTCTTTTCCTTCCTCTTTTTTTTTTCTTTTCTTAGCTTCATCCTTTTTTTTTTTTTTTTTTTTTTTTTTATGCTGCTCAGTTTCAGCTGAATTGGTTTCTTATTGCTTCTAATAATATATATACATCCAACCACCACACACCTCTCTCTTTAATTTATTCTAACACTAATCTTTGTTTGACTCTTGCTTCATAATATTAACGCCACATGTCCTTCTCTTTATTTCTCAAGCTAATCCACAAACTCTTATCTCTTCTTTTGTCTTTTATGTTATTCATTCATGATACAATGACACTTGTCTCCTTTATATATTAAAATATTTGCCACTATCATTTTCTTTACTTGGTTTCGGAATTGAACCATGTATCTCTTTTCTTAATAGTCCACTAGCTCAGTTTCCATGCTAGCAATTTGTCTCTTTTGAAAGAACTTTTCTTTGCTTTTGCTTTTATCTATCTTCTTTTCGACCAACAAACGATTTTGTTGTTTTCCACTTTCATTTTTTTTTCTTCTTATTTCTTATATGCTAACCTAATTTCATTTTTGCCTAGCACCTCGCGTCTTCTTTTCTTGCATGGCCACCAATTCCATAATATATGAACTTTTGTCTAATTACCTATATTATTATTAAACTTGGGCTACAATTGGGCTTACACTTAAATTAGGTCTATTTATTGATTCTTACTTTGGACTCAATTTGTTTTCTAGGTCGGTTTGAATTCAGTCCTTACAAATCATCCCACTTATGAAATTTCGTCCTTAAAATTTACCGATCAGCTGCACGTGAGATATCTAACTCTAAAACCATTGCTTTCATTTCCTCATCAATAACCATAATAATTCTATTCTCAATCATTCTATAAGTTTCCTCATATATAAGATCGCATATTCAACACTACAACAATTCACACCTACATAGACAACCATTCAATAAAACTCTTCAATAATCATAATCGTACTGTGATAGAAAGTTCTATAAATTTCCTTATATATGCAAGATAGCATATTCAAAACCAAAATAATTAGCACCTATATAGACAACCATCAAACAAAACTCTTCAAATAGATTCTCATCTATAATCATACTCATACATTTCTGAATAATCACACCTATCACTATTATGAATAATAATCATTTCCTTTTTTCATCACGTCTAATGATAAACAAAACTTAATAAATCATTATCTATACTCTTACACTTCATAAAATCTTCTTAACTTTCAAATAACGAATCAATATCCACCAACTAACTATTAATCACACATTTTTATCATTTTCTATCCATATTATTTGGAAGTGGATAAATCATTCCAGATCATATCCTATGACACCAATGTCATATCACATTTACATAAATCTCATTTAATTATCTCCAAGTTCAAATCTACTATTTCATAATTTAATTTTAAACTTAATAAGCATTAGTTTTCTCAAACAAAAGATTTAACACTATAATTCCACCGTGCAACTTTGATGCGTAACTAAAGTGCCTCTACTCACTCCATTAATAACACCACAAACAATACAAAAGATTTAACACTATACTTCCACCGCGCAACTTTGATATGCAACTAAAATGCCTCTACTCACTCCATTAATAACACCACAAACAATTATTAAATTTTACACACCTTTCAAGAGTCAATCTAAAACGTTATTCAACACTCCAGAATTTCATTCATCAAATGCTCCAAGTCATAAATATTCAAAGACATCATATATAATTCATATCATCATCCAAAATTATAAATCATAAATATCTACAAGTAATAGTTCCATATTCCGATATATCAAAAACAATCTCTATTGAAAGCTACTTTAGTCCTAGTTCACTATAGGAGACTAATAATATACGTTATTACCTCCTTTAATATGACAATTCTCCATAATGATATAAAAATTATTCATCATAATTTTCTTGGAACTTTACTACTTTTTCACCCAAATGAGTATAAAACAACCAATTAAATTATACCGCAAGGAACCTCGAGCCATGAATATTCACAAATTAAAATTAATGTACTAACACCAGTACAAATAAAGATCTATATCAAATTCACCACAAATGAAAATAAAATTCCACCAAAAATATTTTAAACCACTAAACTTGATTAAAATCTATAAAAATTATATTCAGGTCATAATCTCGTATGAATCCATAAGCTACCTTATAATCACAAATAGATTCAAAATCAACACTTAAAAGCTAAATATTATACAACAATTAACATTCAACTCTCAAAACCTTTATAAGGAAGGCTTAAACCCTTAAATTTCATCTCTATTTCAAAAATAGGGAATTATGTCCATTTATAACAACTTAATCTCATCTTATATATCATATCTATCAATCAGAAGCTTACCTAAATACCAAGGACTTAGGTCGCATAGTATCCATATCACTTACCTCTTATCTTTTCAATTGATTCCTAAAACTTTTATGCTTTAAAATGACAGACCCTATTCCTTATATAACGGCAGCCTGTCCAGCAACCTCACGGTGGCCTTTTAGTCAAGGTCTATTTTAGTTGAAAGGTTCCCGTGAAACTAAGCCATTTATTTCTACTGAAAATCTTTTATAAATTTTCAAAGATTTCTTTTCAAATGGAAATAGGTGGAAACTTTTTACTTCTAGTGTACATTTGCAAAAACAAAGTTATTAAAAAATTTAATAACATAACAGTTGTTTTTCTAAAAATTCCACCCTGCAAAAGTTTATAGAAACCTATACACTTATGTAGCAACCTATATATCTCAACTTCTGGGACTCAGACCCTCTTTTCAAAATCAACCACAAACATGCTTTCAATTTAAAATACAATTTGAAAATCATTTAGTTTACATAAAAACATGATATACACAAGATTTTAAAACATAAATACAAAAGTATATGTACATATATATCTTCCAAAATAATATTTACAAAATGTGCATCAAATCTTAAGTGGTTATGCATGCACATGATATTTCAAAAGTAAACCAGTGTAGTAGCATTGTGTCCTCAACCCATCTATACGTTCGACATAACTCCTTCAATTTAATGGCTCACACTTGCATTTGGGGAGCATTTTTATCAAAAACATAAAAAGAGTGGTGAGTATTTAAACTCAGTGAGTGGGTAAACTTTTAAACTATGATATTTGCTTTTAAATTATAAATATCCTCCCAAAATAGGTTAAAAAACTAATAATTTATTACTAACCGTTAAAAACTGTAAAACTTGCATAAAGCATATAAATATTATTGCTTGAAATCTAGCAACAAATTTCATAATACCTAAATTTTCTTATTTTCTAAACCTCATGTCTAATGACGTGTTTTTCCTTCTAAAGCTTGCTTTACAAGGTAACCCAGGGAAACTCATTTTTACATGACGGTACGTATATACATCACTAGAACTAGGGAATGCTACCATATGTAGTTACAGATGCAGGAACTTTGGGATTGCGATTCCCCCCAACATCAGGTAGATCTACATTACCATATATGTGCAGAAGGCAACATTGACGAGCCCCTCTTCCTTATACACTAGGCAACCCATCCAGTAATCCCACGGTGGCCTTTTAGATAGGATTGGCTCTGGCTAAAAGGTTCCCGTGAAGCTAAGCCTTTTTCTTTTGACTAAAAACCTTTTAAAAACTTTTAGGATTTCTTTTCAAATAGAAATGGATGGAAACTTTTTCTTTTTAAAAAGGAATTTGTAAAATCAGTTCATAAAAATTCTGATAGTATAATGAATGTTTTTCTAAAAAATCCATCCTGTTAAAAAACATGAAAAAAAATCTATGTACTTCAAAAATCACACATTCTCAACTATTAGTCCTCAGGTCCTCATTTATTTCCACAATCAATCCACAAATATGATTCTAATTTATAAAACATTCAAAAATCATCACATTTAGGTAAAACTTTATGCATGCAAAATTTTAAACATAATATGAAAACATAAGTGTATAAATATGCTCCAAAATAGTATTTAAAAAATGTGTAATAAATCTTAAACAGTTAGACATGTACATGGTAACTCAAAATGAATCAGTGCAGTAGTGTTGCGACTTTAGCCAATCTACGTGTTCGATGGAGCTCCTTCGGATTGTTGACTCGCACCTACACCTGGGGAGGATTTTTATTGAAAATAAGAAAAGAGTGGTGAGTACTAACTTCGTGAGTGGGTAAACTTTTGAAACTATAATATTTGCTTTTAAAAATATATAGATCCTCCAAAAATAGTTTTGAAACTAATAGTTTATTTCTTTCCGTTGAAAACATAAAACTAGTATAAAGCATTTGAATTCTATTGCTCGAAATCTCGTGATAGTTTCATAAAACATATTTTTCTTCTTTTCTAAACCTTACGTCTAACAATGTGTTTTTTTTTTTTCTCTTTATTTTGCCTATAAGGTAACCTAGGGAAACTTGTTCTTCATGACGGTATGTAGATATGCCACTAGAACTGGGAAATCTCACTATGTGTAGTTGTAGATGCGAGAACTGGAGGGTCATGATTCCCCCCCCCCCCCCCCCCCCCCCCCCCCCCCCCCCCTCCCCCCCCCAACATCAAGCAGATCTACACTTCCCAACATCAAGCAGAGGGCGACACACTGACTCAAATCCTCCAAGTTAGCGACTTTCCCAACCACTCTTGCCACACACATATAAGACACTTCGGTCGGGTGTACTAAGGGCTAGGATAAACCAAATACATTTAAAATACTTTTCAATATGCTTAAAACTTTCTTTTCTCTTTAATTTGAAAGCATATTGACTTAGCCCGAAAATATTCTTTAGCATGCCTTATTTATGCAAATATTTAACATAAACTTACTAATTTGTTTTACTACTAAAATAAATATGTTTATAAGATAACTTTAAGGAACTTACATGTGTAAATAAAAATATAATGACATGCTAGAATTTTAATTCAACATAATAATTTAGAATACTAAAATAAATGTTGCATTTATTGATAATTAATTCATAAAGCTTGTAAAATATTTTTAAAAATAACCACACTCACAACTTGCTTCCTAATTTAATAAACCACTCATTTTTGCCCTCTTTTAATTCGTCACTTCATCTACACTTTATTACAAGCGAAATTTTTGTTCGAAATCAACACATAAACTTTTATTATGCAAGGATATCGAAATATTCTTTTTTAAGTCATAACAACTTCAATTATTTACACACGATATCCATTTGTAACGCCTTCTCCCAAGTTGTATTGTATCTATGTGCGAGAAGAGATAAATTTTATTTATAAAATAATAAAAAGGATTTTTAGAGTATTTGGGAGTGCAATTTAATTTTTATAGAGTTTCTAAGATGGTTGGGAGAAAGATTTAATATTAAAAGTTGAGGGTAAAATGGTAAAAATAAAAGATTTTGTAAAGAATGACAAAATTGTAAATATGAGGAAAAGACAAGGACATTAGGGGAAAAATGAAGAATTCTCTAGAATCTGGTAAAAGCGTAATTTTAAAGAAGTCCAAGGGTGGAATCAAGCTTAACCCACGCCTATAAATATAGGTGTGTAGTGGGTGTGTCGGTAGAAGAAAATCTAGAGAAGAAAGAGAGATGAAGAGAAGCTGTCACCGATAGGTGCAAAGAGGGCAGATCTATAGCTGTACTAAGCTGATTTCTGTCATTCTTAAGGAGGATCAAGCTATTAGAAGGTGAAGAACATATTTAAGGAGTAGATCTGGTAAGATTTAAGTGATAAGAATGAGTTTTTATAGTTTTGTGTTGGTAAAAAGCTGTAGAGAACAACTTTTGGGTTGCAAGTGTTTAACAAGATTTTTGGTATGTAGATCTGGTAATTTAAAGCTGAAAGCGAGCGAAGAAGCAAGGCAAAAGGCTGAGTAAAAGTCTGGTAAGTGAAATAGCCGAGAAATGATGCTGTTTGTGGTGGTCTGTTCATGGATTTGGATGACTTAGTTTGTGTTGCTGAACCTAATGAGGTCACGACCTGAGTTTTGGTGAAGAACTGATGATGTGTTGTTTTGGTATGTGTGTACGTGAGTTGAGTTATGAGTCAGAGCGGAAGCTCGCGAGGTGCGAGCTGGAGGAGGCCTTTAGCACACTTCAGCCAGTTAAGATGGTCGACTTGGGAGCGAGTTGGGCTACACCTGTTGCTCTCTATCTCGTCTGTCTGGACTGGGTTGAAGTGTGAGCTCACAAAGAAGAGTTGAGTGAGGTCGCAACTCATCAGAGGTCCTTGCCTGAGCTGGCCTAAGGCCATAGCTCGTGAGGGCGAGCTGAAAGGTATGAAGAGCGACCTGAGCTAGAAAAGATCTCAATTGGCTAAGGAAGTGAGTTGAGCGAGCTCATTGAAGGTGAATGCCTTTAGTTCGGACTGAGCTGGGCAAAGAAAGAGCTCGTTGAAGGCATGAGCTCGCAGCTCGAGCTGGACTGACAGTATTGCAATCCTTAGTAGCATGTATGGATTTGGAGTTAGATAATAATTTAGCTAGCTAAGTGAAGGTTTCGTTTGTGAATAAGTGTAGGTAACTGCGAGCTGAGAAAGGAGGTCGCGGAAGCTTTGGCGCGAGTGAATAGGATAGCAAGCAGTGAGTGTGAAAAGACTTTTCTTTATGTTAAATGTTTATTTTTCAGATTTTTCTGCAATTATTATATAAATTCTCATAAATTACTTTTAGCTCATTAACCAAGCATGAAAGATTAGCCTACATGAAAAATTAGCTTATTTGAAATATAGAACAGTAAAAAAAAAAAAAAAAAGAGTACAGATTTTCAAGGACTAGTGGAATGACCCAAGTTTATTGATAGATAGACCTTCTTGTATTAGACCCTGCCGGTATATCTCACAGTGTAGGGCAAGTGTTGGGAGGCTTAGTTCTGCTAACATCGGGGGGATAAAGTCTGTCATGTTTGTGAGTCGCCTTCTACATCGTGGGGTATTGTCTTGCTTGCGATGTGCGATGATATTTCCGCCACACAGTTATGATATGTCTTTGTAGCTTTGTCACTGTGCGCGATGATAGATATTCCGCCACATGACCCCCTCCACACTGAACGGAGCTGGTCTACCTATTCATGTGGTTGTAGCTTTCATTGGGTTCCCCATTAATACAGATTTTAGTAAAAGCAGCATACCATTGAAAAGCAAGTTTCAAAAAGAAACTATTTTAGAAAAAGCTTTTGAATTCCTAAAGAAAATTTATAAAAACTCAAATTTTCAAAAACAAATCCTTTTTAAAGAAAAATGTTTTCAGGAGGTATTTTATAAAACTTAATTTAAATCAAACCCTCATACTCACTAGTTTATAGCTTACTGTTATTTTTGGTTCTATGTTACAAAACCTCTCAGGTGCAGGAACAAGGAATCAAGGTACCAGTCCACCGCGATCAGGCTAGGTGGGTCAGACGACTGACGACGCTGTATTGTTTCTTCTATGAACATTGTGCTTCAAATGTTATTATTAATTATGTTATCATGCATACTTCAAAAATTTGAATAATATTTTATAGAATTTTTATATAACCATGACGACATGTCTATTTTAGATCTTTGCATATTTATGATAATGTTTTTATTCACAACATGATTGGCATGGATGTTGAAATGAAATTTTAAATTAGATGGTTTTCTTGTTTAGCTAAGTTACTTATTGGTACGGGTTCGCTCCACGACATCCTTTTTGAGCCTTAATAGTTAGACTTCAGAAGGGTCTTGTGGGGTGCTCGGTAAGACCACCGGGTCCATTAGAGGGAATCTGGGTCGGGTCTTGTCACCATTTGAATTTCTTATCACTCAAGCACGAAAAACACCTCAATTTACACCTAAATTGCATGCTATCACATTAAATGTGTTTTTGGACTAGTTTATCCTATGTTGGCCGACTACTCACCATTTTTTACACCATCAATCCAATTCAAATTTTCTCATTGCAATTACACTCAAACATACAAAATAGGATGTAAATTCTAACCAAATTCATAAAAATATCACAATTTCACAATTACGAAAAGTTTATGCTAATTCCGTCATTCAAATAATCCATAAAATCATATAAACCAACCAAAAACAAATTTTCTATCACAATATCATCACCTTCGCTGAACATAGCATGTTAATATCTCATAGTTTTACTTTTCATTTCAACACCAAATCTCAATATTTCAACACATTCATAAGCATGGAAATCACTCAAATAAATCAAATACAAAATGAACCATTAAAAACCTTACTCTTTCCGAACTACATGTAAGCATATAACATCACATTTCTTCAATTTTCACACTTGCATGTACATCAAAATAACACTAAATCTCATGGCAAAACAATCAACTCCATTTTGAATCACTAAAATCCATCTTGGTCGAACCCTTCATGCACATACATACCAACTTTTCTTCAATTTAAATCATTAAATTCCATCATATATCAAAGTAAAACAATCAAACAAAATTTAAATTACAACAATCTATCTTTGGCTGAGCATTCAATCAACCCACATAAATTCTCCATCAATTCTGGTATCAAATCCACATGCAAACCATCACCCATTATTTTTGAGACCTTAAATTCTCAAACCCAACATAATCTCACAACAATCCATCCATTTTCACAAATAAAATTATGAAAACCAAAGCTTACCTCTTGAAATCAACTTAGGATGGATGAAACTTGCTTCTAGACTTGTTCACTCCCTTTGCATGTGTTGAAATCCTTCAAAAATGGCTTCAAATCCTCAAGAAAAGGTTGCTGCCTCCTTGTTTAGCTCTCACACTCTCTTGTTCTTCTCTCAGTCCAAAAATGGCTCTCTAGACCAACCACTTCACTTTGTTTCTCTTTTCAATTTCATTTCATTTTTCTTCATCTGATTATACTATATATATGCATTACAAGATCATGCCATTTGTCCCTAACTTACCATTCATGCCACACACTTGTCATAGCTATAAGCATTCTCTCACGCCACTTGGCAAGCATGCATTCTCTCATTCTTCCTTTTCATGCATTTCTTTTATGTTTTTCCATTTCCATATTTGAAACAATTTTTGGTCCATTTGGAAATTATATAAGAATTTAATTAACACATCTAAAAATTTTATCAATTAACATCTTCGATCACTTTAAAATTATTTTATTACTCTCTAACTAATCAGAAGGACATTTTGTCCATTAGATTTCGAATCACTTAAAACCTATTCTAATGGACTCATTTTTGCTCTGTTTCAGTTTCCATTATTTCTAATATTAATTTCAAAACCTTTAATCTACAAGGTCCGTTTTCCAAAAATTATTATTCACGCAGACCCTTTTTTCGTCTGAAAACCCTATTCATCAAAAAATAAATTATTTTTCATAAAACAGAGTTTTGAGTTTTACAGACACGCTGACTCAAACCCTCCAAGTTAGTGACTCTCTCTACCTCTTGCCTTACACGCATAGGGTAAACCAAAGACATTTAAAATACTTTCAATATACTTAAAACTTTTACATACACTAGTCATGAAAGTATATTGATTTAGCTAGTAAATATTATTTTTTTCTAGTATATTTTTACAACAAAAATACTATCTTTCTAAGGTAAAAGCCTAAGACTTTACAAATATCCTTAGCATGTCTCATTTATGCATGTACTTCACTCAAACATACTAAATTGCTTTACTTATAAAACATATACATTTATAACATAAATTTAAGAAAACTTACATGCATTATTAAAAAGTGATAACATGCTAAAAGTTTAATCAATTTAACATAATAAATTGGATACTAAAATAAACATTTGCAATTAATAATTATCAACTAATAAAACCCATAAAAGCTTTTAAAATAACCACACTCACAAGTTGCTACCCAAACTAGCAAACCACTCCTTCAAGCTCTTCTTTGGCTCTTCACTCCACCTATACTTTAGTACAAGCATAATTTTAACTTAGAACTCATACATGCATTGAGCTATTAAACTCAAATTGTATCATGAGCTATAACCATCCATCTTGCCCGAATGCAATACATATATACACATATAACTCTCTTTTTCATTTTTCTTGATTCCATTAGAAATTCTTAATATCCAAGTATGTAGTACACCATAATTGAAGCCTAAATTTCACAACAATGCATTAAACACATTTTTGCATTATCTTGGCTTTTGTTGGCCGAACCTTGACCAACTTTTACACCATTCAATTTCATTCAATTTTTCTCATCATAATCACACTCAAACACATGTAAAATAGTGTAATATCAAGTCAAATTCATAGAACATCACACTTGAGCAATAAAACTAGGTTTGGTCATGACATACCATCATAACATCAATATTCCTTCAAGTTTTACACTTGCATGCACATCAAAATCATACCATATCTCATGGCAAAGCAACTAATGTCCTAAATAACATCAACTCAAACTTAAATCAAAATTTTATTTTCACTAGTATGCTTACCAATTATTCTTGAACCACAAGCTTTGTTTTTCCACAACTTTGTGGTCTCAAATCTATAGGTCTATATATAAAAATCACAAATAATCCATTAGAAACCATAGACCACAAGATTTACACAAATTAGTGATGGAAATTTGGATCTTACCACTTCTAATCAACATGAAATGGATTGGTTTCACTCCTAAGCTTGTATACATCCTTTGCATGGCTTGAAAAAACTCAAAAATAACCTCAAAATGATTAGTGTAGCATGCTGTCCTCTTGGTTTCCTCTTGGCCAAAACCCATTCTTCCTCTCATGGCCGAGAGCTTCTTTCACTCAAATGAAATGTTTTTGTTTTTCTCTCATTTCATTTCACTTTATATATCCCTTGTATTTCACCCATACTTGTCATCTTTTTCTCTTCACGAGCTAGGCAAATGTTACTTGCATGCTTCCTTTCTTTCCCTTTTCATGCCACATGTCACTCATGCATGCTCTCTTTCATACTTTTCACGCCACCTTGCATGCATTCTTCCATACTTTCCAATTTTCTAAAATGTCCTTATACATGTCTTTTACAATTCAATATAATCATGTCCTTTTTGGTAATTTTCTTTAGCACATATTATATTTTTATCCTTAATTAATTACCATGCTAATTTCGTATTCAAAAATCATTTTCGGTCCATCTAAAAATTTTATTATAACTCAATTTACACATCCGGATCTGACCACTTTAAATTATTTTATTACTCTAAAAATAAGGGCATAATTTATAGTACACGTACAATACACAAATTCGAAAGGTTATGTTACACCAAATGTCAACATTCCAAACTCTACACTTTGTGCTAAATAATAATCAAACAAAAGAACACCATATTTATTCTACTTGATTAAAACATAAGATCATATCATCTAAACACATCAAAACTTAATCACCAAATACTCATATCAACTCTTAATCCACAAACAATTCAAATGTAATGAACAACCACAACTTCTAAGCATATTTACTAATTACCCAATCAATATATTTATCACCACAATATTTATTCTCCAATAATTAATATCCAAACATTTGGAATGCTAGACAATCTGATGAATCACTTATAACTATGATGCAACATCTTTATCTACACTAAACTACATATACTAACCTAGATCTTCCATAGTTTTCGGGCAAGACTAGCCATAATGATGCATGATAAAACTATATGCTTATCTTTAACAAAATGAAAATTGAATGCTTTGTGACAAGATTAGTATCTGAATCTGAAACTATTACTTTGATACCAAGTTGATAAGATCCATCCCAATTCCTCTCTTGAATCCAAGAGAATCCTGTGAAAACTATGATTTTTTTTTTTAATTGAAATCTAGTTTTACTAAAAATCATTTAGAAAAATTATCATAAATTTGATAGTTACTTTATAAACAAATCGAAAATCCATACATTTAGTGTTGGATCTTTAAACTGAATAATCAAAATATTAATTAAATATATGAAAAAAAAAATATTTCATTTGTAAAACTATTCTAGAAACATATTTACGAAATCTGGTTAATTACAAATAATATACACTGATGCAAAGATGTTTCTATTAAAATAATAATAATGCATTTTCTCATCACCATGTGGCCTTTCTAATACTCTACAATAATCTACACAAACCTACAACAGATACCTTAAAAAAAATTGGTTTTATAAAAGAGTGAGCGATAACGCCCAATGAGCGGATATAATTTTTCTAAAAATATTTTTAAATAAAACATAAAATATTTCTAGTAACTTTATAAAATATATTTCGTAACTATTGTCTGTAAAATATTTCAGAAATCTTTTTTTGTAAAATTGGTGTTCTGTAAATCTTTTTCTTTACTAATCAAACACAGTATATAATGTCTATAATCTGAAAATCTATACCAACTAGTACCTAGGGAAACCTATCACACGCGGTAAAAATATTCAACACACACGCAAAATGAGGAGATAACATCTGTTATACATATATTGGGCAACTCAATGACTCTCCTGACAACTTAATAACTTTCCCGACATCTATCATACACATGTTGAGCAAATCTAGGACTCACACATATGTAGTTTATTTGACCGTTAGAGGGGAGGCTACAACCTTGGTGTTATGAAAATATTTTTATTTTCTTTTCAAATCTTAAATCGTTTCTATATACAAATATACATAATATCGAATAATACTTTTTTCAAAACATAAACAAATATTTTCAAAACATAAACAAATATTCTTTCTTGAAACATAACATATAATTACCAAAAATATTCTAAGAGTTTCTTATAATAAATTCAAGTTAAAAACATAAAATTTCAATGGAAAAATCTAATACATATGCGTATATACGAATACGTAATAAATTCCCATTTAAATTATAAAACATAATTTATAATCTATAAAATCAATTAACTAAACAAATAATTCATTTTCAATAAATAATAAAAAATGAAATATTAATAAAGGTAATTCAATCAGTTTAATTAAAATAAAACTATCCACTCACAAAGCCCCTTTGCTCAAATCGAGGTCTAAAATGATTTCCCATCAATTTTCTCATAAGCTTGGATCCATCCTAAAATCACATAAAACTGAATTTATAACTTATGAAAAATTAACGAATTTCCTTAAATCTAAATCTCATTGAAATAAAATTACTTATTAGATAATTAAGCACCCAAATATTTTATTCATGCTTCCGAAATTTTCTTCATATTTTTCTTCTCACTTTTCCTTTTCTTTTCCTTCTTCTTTCTTTTCTTTTCTCGGCTTCACCTTTTTATTTTTTATTTTTTTATGCTGCCTAGTTCTAACTAAATTGGTTTTTGGTTGCTTTTAATAATATATATACATCCAACGACCACATGCCTCTCTCTGTAATTTATTCTAATGCCAATCTTTGTTTGACTCTTGTTTCATCATATCAACGCCACATGTCATTCTCTTTATTTCTCAAGCTAATCCACAAACTCTCATCTCTCTTTCTGTCTTTTATGTTATTCATTCGTGATATAGTTGCATGACACTTGTCTCCTCTATATAATAAATATTTGCCACCATCACTTTCTTTATTTCGTTTAGGAATTGACCCATGTATCACTTGTCTTAATAGTCCACTAGCTCACTTTCCATGCTACCGATTTGTCTCTTTCGAAAGAACTTTTCTTTGCTTTTGCTTTTATCCATCTTCTTTTCGTCTAAAAAACTATTTTGTCCTTTTACTTTCATTTTTTTTTCTTATTTCTTATATGCTAACCTGATTTCATTTTTGCCTAGCACCCCACTTGTTCTTTCCTTGCACGACCATCAATTCCACAATATATGGACTTTTATCCAATTACCTATATTATTATTAAACTTGGGCTACAATTGGGTTTACACTTAAATTGGACCTATTTATTAATTCTTATTTTGAAGTAAATTTATTTTCTGGGTTCAATTGGATTCAGTCACTAATTGAGTACCTACTACTGCACTAGCTGCCATTAACAGCAACATCTTCACCACAATTACTTGGAGACACTTTGCATTCAGTCTCATATTTCCAACAACTAAAATTGTGGTTAGTTTCAAAATTAAAAAAAAAAAATCGTGGTTTATTGCTCTTCTCTATTGATGTTATTGTTTTATATAATTACTTAAAAGCACCAATCTATAAGCCCATCAAATCTTGTAAGATGACATTTTAAATAATATTAAATAAAAATATTTTAATAATAATAATAATGTTATTATTTAAAAGATGGGTGTAGCAAGAACATCTTTGAGTGGCTAATTGTTTTGGTGACAAGCTAATAAGAATTTTGGAAATGTACAACTTTATTTTCACACATTTGTTAAGTTATTGAATGGTGAGCTTTGGTGAATAAACTGATTTTATTGAGTTGTTGTTGTTGTTGTTTATTTGTTTTGTTTTTGAAACAAAGTCGTGTAGAGACTTATATTGTTATTTGCAAATGGTTTCAAAAGATTCAAATTTCAGTTAGATAAAAATAACTTTTACTAGATTCCATTGAATTCAAGGGAGAACTCTAATTTTATATATATATATATATATATATAGACAAATGAGAAATATATATATATATATAATTTCTATTGTCAGTTGACATAACCTATCCCGACTCCTATCTCTAGTTTAGGAGGATCCTATGAAAACTAGGGTCTTTTTTATTAACATCTGAATTTACCAAAAATCCTTTGAAATAATCATTTTAATTCTGATAATCACTTTGATTGAAATATAAATTGAACAAACCAAAAATCTAGTTAATTAAGATTAGTATACATTGATGCAAAATATTTTATCATGTGGCTCTTCTCATGATATACAACGATCTACACGGACCTGCAGCGGGTACCTAGAAAAATAGGTTTATAAAAGAGTGAACGCTAACGCCTAGTGAATGGATATAACTTTTCAAAAAAAAAAAAAATATTTCTAAATAAAACATCAAAATGTCATGGTAAAAAGAAACAATTCTCAATGATTTATACGCAATCATTTATGAAAAAAAAAAAAAAAACTGAATATAAATCTCATGTCCTTGTAAAATCGTAAACTTCTATATAAATTATCTTTATAACTTTAATAATATAAAATATGAAAATCTATAATCTATAAACCTATTTTTTTGGGGAATCTTTTTTTGTAAATCTGGTATTCTGTAAATCTCTTTCTGTACTGATGATACTTAAAATGTAACATCTGTAATCTAAAAATTTATATCAATTAGTACCCAGAGAAATTTGTCATACATGATGAAAATACTCAACATACATAGAGAGCGAGGGATAACATATGTTATACACGTGTTGGGCGACTCAATGACTCTCCCAACATCTGACGTACATGTGTTGAGCAAATCTAAGACTCATACATATGTAATTTGTCTGACCATTAAAGGGTAGGGTACAACCTTGGTGTTCTGAAAACATATTTATTTTTCCTTTCTCAAATCTTTCATGAATATCCATATAATTATGGATAAATACATTTCTTGAAACACAAATAAATAAGTAAACAATACTTAAAATATGCTAAAATCTTTCTTATCATAAAGTCAAACTACTAACATCAAATTCTGTATAAAATTCCAATACGTAAACAAAATAAATTCTCAAATCAATCATAAAACATAATCAATAAATCAATAAACTAATTAGATAATTTTTTTCTAATAACAAATAAATAAATAAAATCTACATATAATTGCAAATAATTAATTCAATTTAAATAAATAATCCACTCACATAGCTTCTTTGCTCAAATCTAGATCTAGAACGGATTTTCATCCTATTTCTCATAATCTTGCATCCATCCTAAAATCACATAAGCTCAATTTAGAACTTATAGAAAAAATAACTAATTTTTTTGAATCTAAATCCTATTAAAATAAACTTATTTATCTGGATAAATGAGATACTCAAATATTTTGTACAAGCATCTAGAATTTTTCTTCTTTCTTTTTTTTTTTCCTTCATTTTTTTTCTTTTTCTTCTTTTTCTTCTTGGCTTCTTCTTCGATCCTTTTTTTTTTTTTTTTTTTTATATGTACTGTGTGACAGGCCCCTCTCCTTACTAAGCTTACCGGTCGTCTCACGGTAAGCCTCCAGTGGATATCTGATCCAACTAGAAAATTCCCGTAAAGCTACATTGTTTACCTTTCAAAACTTTCTTTTAATACGGAAACGTGTGAAAATTTTTCGTTTTCGTTTTAATCATTTATAAAACAAATTTATAAAAATTCGAGCAGCATAACAGCTGTTTTCTGAATATGCCACCCTACAAATTGAAATTTTAACACTTCTATAATAAACATTTCTCCACTACTGGGCCTCAAGCCCTCAAATAAGTTTCCACAGTTCTAACCACAAACAATTATTCAAATAGAAATCAATGATTGGCAAATCATTTTTATTAAACACAAAAGTATAATTTTCATTCACCAAAATTTAATTTCATTAACACAATATATTATATATAACCCAAAAGATAATTTACAAATATATTTACCAAAATCTACTTATGATGCATGACATATAATTTAAAATGTAAACCTATGCAGTGATTATCTTCATGTCAGACCATTTACGCGTCCGACGGAGCCTCTTCTAATTGACGGCTCGTACTTGTACTTGAGGAGGATTTTTCAAAAATACATAGAAAGAATGAAGAGTATAAAACTCAATGAGCAGATAACTTTTAAATTGAATTTTCATTTTCTAAAATATATATATCCTCCCAAGATAGTTTATAGAACTAAAAAATTTCTTATAACTTTATTGAAATTATAAAACTAATTAATGCTCATAAACATTTCTTTATTTCTTGGAACTGGAAATAAATTTCTCATTTAATAAACTTCACGTCTATTGATGTGTTTTTCTCTTTTGATCTCGCTAAAGGCAACCCAGAGAAATCTTATCTCTATAGTGATGAAATTTCTCATCGCCACCTGAGCTTAGGGATGCTACTATGTGTAGTCGCAGATGCGAGAAACTTGAGGTTGCAATCCTCCCCAGTATCGGTAAATCTACACTACTATATACGTGCAGAGGACGACTCACCAACTCGACTCAACCCCCCAAGTTAGTGACTGACTCTCCCAACCACTTTTGCTATACACGTATACAGTATTTCGGCCGGTAATCTCTGGGGATTAGGGTAAACTCAAGGCATCTAAAATTTAAAGTACTGAAAATTTCTTTCTTTTCTTTTCAGCTTATTGCTTGAAAATAAAACTTCACTTTTCTAAGGCCAAAGCCTAACATCAAATCTACTTTAGCATGTCCATTCTTGCATATATATACTCAATTAAAATAAATTGCTTTCAAATTAATAATCAACATGCTAAAATTTAAACAATTGAAAATTATAAACTTGGTAACTTAAAATAATATGATTACTTGAACAAATAAAAAGGGGAGCATTTAAACAACAATGTAAATATTTTCATTATAACTCATAAAAACTTATAAACATTTTAAATAAAATATAACCACTCACTAATTTACTTCACCACTAACACCACTTCTTCCAAACCTCCCTTTTGATGATTTTGCTTCCAATTAACCTACAATTACATTCCACCATCAATTCATCACCTTTTCCACTTAAATTACAATACCACTCACATTATTTCTTCAATTTAAACTTAATGATCATGCACCCATTTAATTCCAATTCTTAACAAAATCTTTCCAACCAACTTCCCAACCATAATTTTGCATTTAAACTTCTTCAATTATCCAACAATCACTTAATTTAATCTTTAACACAATAAAATGCCAATTAATCACTTAATCTAATTCAACACACATATTTAATAAATTCACCACTTCACCATATTTCCATCAAATTTTCTAACATCCATTCCTTTGAATTTCTTTGTCACAACTGCACTCAAACACATCCTAAATACCATCGAAACACCTTAAAATGATTGAATAACAACTTTACACCCATTTCTTGACATCAACCATACTAACACCCAACTTTTCAAATTTCCATTTTTCTTGCATTTTTTTTAATTCCAACCAACACAACTTTATTCCAAAACACCACACAGCCCATTCCAACATTAAAATTAACTTAAACACATGCAAAAACACAAATGGTCTATGTATTAGTATAATCACTCATGATTTCATTCATTTGATTTTCTTTCCAAAAATTCATTCCAATCCACTTAAATTGTCACATAAATTCATCCAACCATCAAAATAATTTTATTACATAAACTTTTTCCAATTTAATCACATACTAGTACATAAATTAACTAAGCTTTTCTCTTCATTTCCAAACTCAAAATCACACCCAAATGCTTCAACAAGTCATCAATTTCACAACTAAAGCCTTAAGCTCCAAAATAAATGATAAACCCTTATCCCAATTTTCTTGGAGAATTCATTTCCGACGATCAGATAGAGAATAAAGAGTCCAGAAATAGTGCAAGGGGCCTGGTTAGAATTCGATTATATTTATAAGGCTCTGAGTGTCGTGTTAGGAAGAAATGAGAATTTTCGGTGAATAATGTTCGGATCCAGAACGAATAGTGATTTTTCCGAAAAAGATCAAAAAATAGTGTTTAAGACCGAATTTGAATCTGGTTATATTGTCTAGGGTCATAAATTGAGATTCAGTGGGAAATGAAAGTTTTCGGTGAATAGTATTTTTCGGACGAAAAATTTCAAATGAATAGAAAATTTTTTGAAAATTGACCTTAATAGTTGAAAAGGTCCGAAAATAGCATAAGAGTATAGAGAAACAAAAATGGATCAAAAAGAAGACCATTTGAGTAAGTTTTAAGCGATCCGAAGAAAATTACGATATTGCCCTTTTGAGAGATTAATGGGTTTTAATAAGTTTAAACCCAATTGAATTTTTTTGAAGCATGAGATTGATAGATAAGACACCCAATTAAAGTATTTCATGGTCAATTTGAATATTAGATGACCATGGAATATTTTCAGAATATTTTCCAATCAAAGTGAAATTAGATTATAAAAAGGGCAAAATAGACATTTTAAGTTAAGTATGCATGGATCACGCGTGAGCATAATATGAGAAAGTTTCAAGGAGTGTAACCCAAGTGAATGAGAATGGGTTAAAGAGAATGAGTATAAAAATCGAGTATTTAAGATATAGATACGTATAAAAAGGTTATCAATTTATTCGACCGAATTTTGGTTAGAAACATTTTTTTTATCAAGTATATATGAGAGGTATTAGGCCGAAATTGAAGCTTATAAAGTCAAATTGGCCATAAGATGTGAGTAGGATATTTATGAAATATTTTTCGAAAGGATTAGGTATGGAAAGTTTTATTGAAATGAGAATTCGAATTTATATACCAAGGGGTAAAAGAGTAACTTTCATGTAGGATTTACATGTATAAATTTATGAAAATGGTATGAGTGATTTACATGGGAGTGATGTTTAAAAGAGATGGAGTAAGCCCTGATTTCTGTTACGATATATAATCGATATTTTTTTCGATATATCGCATAATCGGGAATCGTATTTTTAATCGATTTCGAACCTTTCGAAAATATTTTTCCAAGTGATTATATGAATCCTAGGGTACTCAATTAGAGTATTATCAAGTCAATTTGAGAATTGAGTAACCCTAGAATATTTTCCGAATTTTTATCGGTATGAATGAGATTTTATCAATTAAGGGTATTTTGGACCATTCAATTATGAATTATTTATAGAAATTGGTAGAATTATCACATGAGATTAATTTCATTAAGAAACACATAAGAAAGCACAATCCATGTGATGCTTAATGGATCAATCAAGTGTGACTCTTATATTATTAATAATGTGATTAAAGTTGACTTAGTCAAATTGCATTAATTAAAAGGTTTGTTGCCTTGTGCAATTAGGAGAAGTTGAGAGGCCAAATTAAGAATACAAATTGAGTATAAAAGAGGAGCTTTCCACGCCAAAGAACAAAGAAGCAACAACATTTCTTCCTTTTTCATTTTGAGAGCTACGGTTGAGCAAAGAAAAGGAGTGGAGAGGTAGAAGCAAAAGGAGACATACGGTCAAGGTAGGTTGGTGAACATCAAGTGAGGATTTTTTTAGTTAAAGGCAAGAAGATCAAGTAGGGAAACAAGTGAAAACAAGCTTGGACTTTGTAGATCACATCAAGGTTAGTAAGTGAAGAAATTGTGCAATTAGTGTTTTAATGCATTCCTTTCTCAAATTAATTCTTTCTTTGAGCTACAAGCATGGAATTATGATGAATTATGGTTGGAATTTGATGGAAAGTATGATAGGTGAGGTTGATGCATGAAACTAGTGAGTGATTAATTAGGGTTTAATTAGTTTTTGTTTAATTGATGTTTATTTGATGTATTGGTATGTTAATTAAGGCCATTGGAATGAATTGGAGCCAAGAAAAATGCAAAAGGAAGAATTTGATGTACTCTAGTAAGGGTATGAATTGAAGAGCAATGAGAATTAGTATGAGTTTTTATGTTTTTATGGCCTTAAATATTGTTTTTAATTAATTAAAGATGATTGGAATTGAAATTAGGAAAATAGGAATTTTGTATAAAAAGTTGGATATTATTAGTAAGATTTCATGGCTTAAAAGTTAGGCCAATTATGTGCATTTTGATATAAGTTATTGAGCAAGGGTATTTTTGTAATTTGCCGTGATAAAATGATGGTGGAACGACGAAAAAGCCGTGGAGTGAAGGAAAAGCAGCGGAAAGTAAACAATGAGTGAAGTTTTTATTAAAATTTAAATGTTGTACATTATTCAGTTTATAATTATTTATTTGAATTCATAAATGTTAGTACCTTGTTTTAATTATGATTTCTAGCATGAAAAGAATTAAAGCTTATTGCATGTGAAATTTTAAAGCTTGAGTTGAAATAAGAAAAGCTAGTATTTAGAACCATTTGATATGGTTTAGTAATATATAAGCATATTTAAGACATGCTAAAGATTAAGAAATTTTAGGCTTTTGCCTTAGAAAGAATAAATTTTTTTTTAGTTTGTATTAATTACTCTTATTATGAGAAATATCTAGCATGTATGTTGAATTTAATATTTACGCTATTAATATTATTGATTTATTTTGACGCATGCTAGAAAAAATTTAAGAAAATTATTTAGGCTTTTGCCTTTAGAAATCAAAGATTTTTGAATAAAGTAAAGTGATTTTAGAAATGCCTTTGATTTACCTAGCTAGCGATGAGCAGCAAGTACTCGGCTGAGTGCCTTATATGTGTATGGCTAGTTGTGAGTAGAAATCTACCCTTTTCAAGTGTAGTTTGTTCACAGTTTCTTGTATGGTTATGGGTATTTATTTCATTATGTAATTGAATTGTATATGGCGATTATATTGAAATTATACCATGTGGATTTCTAATTGATTTCATACTTATACTTAGAATGTATGAAAATCAAAGATTTTAGACATTTTGCCTTGAAAATAAATTTATCTCAAAAGATTGAGTAAAAGTATTTTAGTACGCTGATGGTTTACCCTAGCCCCTGTTGAGTATCCAGTTGAAAGCTCTATGCGTGCATGGTAGATGAGAGAGAGTCACTAACTGAGAGTGGGGTCCGGACGACTCTTGAGAGAGAGAGTCAGTTGAGTCACCCTCTGCACGTATAGGGTAATGTAGTTCAGACCGATTGCGTAGGAGTAACGCGTGCCCAGAGTTCACGCATCGACGACTACACATAGTAGATTCTTTAATTCCTAGTGGCTAGTTATAAATTTTATACTACCACGACAGGAGTAGTTTCCTTGAGTTACCATTCAGGCGAGAAATGAAACAGTTTTAGAAAAAGATTTAGAAAGAGTTTGGAAACAATTTGTAAACGAGTTCGAAAGTGTATTTTAGAAAAGCTTGAAATTGTTTTTCTTTAGTTTTGTTAAATTATTATTCTCACTGAGATTTCTCACCGTTTTCTATATTTTTCCAAAAACCTCCCTTAGATGCAGGAATTAGTTGTCTGACGAACGAGGCACAGAGCGACGTACAGGCTGATTGACGGAGACCGGCTCTACTACATCTTCTCATGTGGGTTTATGTTCCATACCATATGCATATTCATTTTGAGAAAAACATTGCATTGTATATAGTTTTGGAACTATATAAATACTATTATAATTCAAAATAATAATAATAATAATAACGTTATATCTTATGGTGTATATATATTTATATATTAAAGTTTTACTTAAAGGAGATTTCCATTCCATTATGTGTTTATTTAAAATAGTTTGAGATGATTATATATTATGATTTCAACTTATAAGAATTGTAAGTTGTGACATGTAGTTATAGTGCGTTGAACCAATGTATATATTTATATCTATATTGTTATATGATTTATTGAATTGAAATTGAAAAATGGTTGCGATTTGGTTTGTGTTTTGGAAAATGGTGGGCTTGAGGCCCTAGTGGTTGAGAATTTATGAAATAGAAGTGTTTAATTTCAAATTTGCAGGGTGACAAAGTCAGAAGTACAGACGGCACTTTGCCGAAATTTCTTTAGATTTTAACGCGAAAAATTTTTAATACCACCACCCTCCGTTTATCATTGTATAGAAAGTAAAGAATTTTAAGTTTAAGAAAAGAAAGTTTGGTGTCTCAACAGGATTCTTCGAACTGAGTTAGGGTTCATTGGGATTCTGTTGGGATACTTCGGGGTTTTTCGTGGGCCTAGAGTAGTGGTTCAGGAAGGGTCTCCACAATAAATATAATTTTATCAAATCATAAACACAAACCCTAACCTTACCTACTAATATCTTGACCCAAAGCTTCTTGATGATTTCTTTCCTTTCCAAGCTCAATTTGATGATGATCTAACTCCATTCAACCTATAAAACCCATAAAAACTCATTTAAATTCATTCTAAAAAAATACACATAACTAGTTATGAAATTCATCGCTTACCTACAACTCCTCATCAATTTTTCTTGAGATTTCTTGATGGATTGGAGAGAGAAGGATAGATGGCACACTAGGGATCTCTTCTTCTTCTTTTTCTTCTTCTTGTTCTTCTTTCTTCTTCCTCCTCTTCACGGGTGCACTCTACTGGTTTTGTTTCGGCTCACGGGTTCTACTTTGGTTTCACGGTTTTGCTTCAATTTGGTCGAATCCCACTTCTTCATTCATCCATTCATGCATTAACTTTATATACTAACACTCAAAATTGACTAATTTGCCCTCTAACTAACCTTAAAACCACACACTTGCCATTAGTTGCAATTAAATCCTTTTGATTGGTCCATTAATTCCATCCATTTAATAACTAATTAAATCCATTCTCTTTTAGTCCAAATTCAACTAATGACACCTCTTTTTGACTTAAAAGTGTCACAACATCATTGGTTAATTCCAACTGACATGGATTGTGCTTCTTGGTTAATCATCCTTTCATGCACACTTAATAATTTATTTAATTTAAAATTTAATCCTCATTTAACACTAATAAATTTCAAAAATATTTCATAGTCATCCTATTATCAAATTTTCCATGCAATACTCTAATTGGATGTCTTAACCTTCAATCCTATACTTCGAAAAAATTTCAGTTGATTTTAAACTCACTAAATTCTCAACGTTTTCAATGAAGGTATTTTTATTGATTAACCTTCAGAAACCTTAAATTCGACTTAAATGGACTCCTTTTCACTCCGTTTCAGTTTCATTAGGCTCTATTACTCATTTTGAATATTTTCGATTTTCCGAGGTCAAACTCAAAAATTCACTATTCACCCAGAAATCACTGTTCATCCGAAAAACACTATTTCTCCTAGAAAATGAAATTTTGGGTCCTACACTATGTGTGATTTGCTTATAAGGACCTATATATATATATATACATACTACATCCTAATCTCTTTTCATGTCACTACCTTACTTCTTTTTATTTTATTTTATTATTTTATTATTTACCATTTACTTATATATATATTTTATTTTAATGGGCATGACCTACCACCTTATATGAAGGGAGCCAACTCGGATTCCCTTTTAGGGATCCAAGAGGAGCCCTCTCGGCAACCCAACGGAAGTCCTTATAGTTTTCGTACCAATGACTCTCTACGAACTCGTGATACATTTCCATTTCATAATCATTTAGGAATTTGAGTGGTAATTTTTTTTTTTTTTTAAATAGGGTTTACCCAAAATTTTCGGCACAACAACTATTTTCTAACAATTCCAATCTTTTGAAATCACCTGAAATCAATTTATAAACACTTCAATATTCATGCTTTTTTTTTTCTCCACTTTCAAATTTGGACCTCAAGTTCACTTCACAATCAAAACTTAACCACAAGTAAAAATCTTTCCACCAAAAACCATTTCATATTTTAAAATATTTTATCATGTATATAGTTACAAATATTTACATAAAATCAAAAGTATTTACATTATGCATATTTACCATATATCAAAATATGTATAATAATTTCATAGTTGCAGTCATTAGAAGTGCCAGCCTAACTCTGTGTCGGAGATCGCTCGCTTTGAGCACCTGTCTCTACACTTGGGGAGGTTTTTCATAAAATAAACAGAAAAGAGTGAGTCAAAAGAGCTTAGTGAGTGTTAGCTAAAAGAGCTTATTGAGTGTTATACATTTCTATTAAATTTTCCTTCAGAAAACAAACCTCCCTAAAACTTTAAAACATTTGATAAAATGTTTTAATATTGTAGAACTAAAATGAGCTTTCTGAAAACCTCATCTAAAAATAAATGCATGAATAAACATTTATTACTAATATAATCATGCATCATAAAAATCAATCCATAACATGAACATAGATATTTAAAGAATAGTATCATTCATAAAACATGTATCCAATGGAACCCAGGGAAATCATATCACACCGACCAGTCTTAGGTCACAGGTGGTGGGGACGATCCATCTCAGTCATAAACCACTACACTGCAGAATGTTACCTCGCCTTGTGTAGGGTATCTATCATATTATAGTACCTTAAAACACACAGAAGGCAACATGACAGACTCGATTCCCCCACAGTTAGTGACACAACCCCCCCTTGACATGCCATGTGCACATAAGGTACTTTAGCCAATTCTCAGTCATATTGTGGGGATTAGGGTAACCATTGGTCTTGAAAACTTTCTTCAATTTATTGCTAAAAACATAAAATATATTATTTCAATAATTGATGCTATAAACATTTATTTAGATAAATACGTAAAGATATTTCATAAACTAACAACTTTAATAAAATTCATTTAAATTTCAAGATATTTTAACATTCATAAAAATACATTAAAGCATGCTAAAAATGCATTTTACATTTCATAAAATAATTTTACACTCACTATTTCCTAACTCACTATAATTCACAATTTCGGATTACTTCGCCTACACGTTACCTATGTATTTCCACATTCTATGTTTTAGGCAACGTCACAACTAACATTTATTCGCTTATACACTTCTATTGCTATGCATTAATACTCAGAAACGCCTAATTACGTAAGGATTTCAAAACACCCTTTTCCAAACTGTATCAACTTTAATTATTCGCATATGATTTCTATTTAATTTCTTAACATTGAAGCATATAAAATATCTCAATCAAAGTCCAAATTTCACATTAATGCATTAAACACATTTTTGAACTATTCTAACCTATGTTGGCCAAACCTTGACCAACTTTTATACCATCATTCTCATTCAATATTTTCTCATCATAATTACGCTCAAATACATATAAAAGGGTGTAAAATCAAGTCCAATTTATAAAACATCACATTTGTGCAATAAAACAAAGTTTCGTCGCGAGATGTGTCCTATGAAGTTCAATAGATTTCTTTTCAATTTCATGACAATTTCATCATCCAAATAACCTATAAAATCATTAAAAATATCCAAAAACAATTGTCTAACACTTTGGACTCTATATGGCTGAAACATGGCAGCTTGATATACCATACTTTTGCTTCTAATTTCAATATCAAAACTCAATATTTCAATACATTTACATATATGAAAATTACTTAAACAAGTTAAACTCAATTTGAACCATTCCAATCGCCTCTTGGTCGAACCTTCATGCAAACACAATTCCAACATTTCATCAAGTTTAACACTTAAATTTATATCAAAATCACATCAAATGTCATGGCAAAGCAATTAGTGTCCTAAATACATCAACTTAAATTTTATATCAAAAAGTTAACTTCACTAGTAAGCTTATCAATTGCTCTTGAACCACAAGCCTTGATTTCCCACAAATTTGAGCTCTTAAATCTCTAGATCCATACATAAAAATCACAAATAATCCATTAGAAACCATAAATCCACCCATTTACACAAACAAATCATGAAAACTTGGTTCTTACCTCTTGAAATCAACTTTAAATGGATGGATCTTGCTCCTAAGCTTGTGTACACCCTTAAAGGACTTGAAAACCACTCAAAATCACCTCAAAACCTTCAAGCTAGGCTGCTGTCTTCTAGTTTTTCCTTGTGGCTGAGACCCTTTTTCTTTCTCTCAAATGACTTGCTCTTTTGTATTTTCTATTTGGTTTCACTTTATATAGCTTTCATTCCCTCTAACAAATGCCCCTAAACTAAGTTTAAATTCACAAATTTGTCATTGGTTTGGTTTGAAGAAATTTGATTGGTCCATGACTAACTAATCATTAAACTAACTGAATCCCCAGAACTTTTTAATTGCAAAAAAACTAATTAATCCATTTTAGTGATTTCCATGTGGTCTTCTCTCATTGGTTCATTTTGTTTCACATGGATTGTGCTTTTGCTAGTTCATTCCATATAATCCTCACATGTAATCCATGTGTGCTTGAATTTAGAAATATCTACTCTACCCTTAATGAATTTAATTCTCATTCACGCCTAAATAAATTCGAAAAATATTTCATGATCATCCTATCCTCAAATTGACCATGTAATACTCTAATTGGTACTTTATCTCTCAATTTCATGCTTAAGAAAATTCAAATGGGTGTAAAATCAACAATACCCATTATTCTCCAAAAAGGATAATTTTCGTCCAAAAATCTTCGGAGCTCTTAAAATCCATTCAAACGAACTCATTTTTTATCCATTTTAGTTCCTTTAGACTCTATTACCTATTCTAGAACTTTTGATTTGTGGAGTCCACTTTTTGAAAATCACTATTCACATGGACACTATTCATCCAAAAACATTATTCATCATAAAAAAATTTATTTTTCATAAAATGAGGAAATTTTGGTCTTTACATTATATTATTATTATTATTATAGAAGAAAACTCACCTACCATTTGATTTTTTTGTCAACATAAGGAAATTTTCATTTTGCCTGTATGGTTTTTTTTCTTTTAATCCAACTTTCTTAATTTTTTTTTTAAAATATCCTCCATGAGGATATTTATCCATAAATTTCTTTACTTCTAAAACTTGAATCGAATCAAATTAATAATAATAAATTGGATTTCAATCAATCTCTTAAGTCCATTAGGATTCGGACCTTACAATTCATCCCCATTATGAAATTTCATCTTTGAAATTTATGAATCATCTCATTTGAAGATATCTTACTCCAAAGCTATTGCTTTTATTTTTTTTCATCAATGATCATAATAATTATATTTGACAAGCCCTTCTTCCTTAATTATTAGGCAACCCGCTCGGCAACCTCACGACAGCCTTTCGGCCAAGATCTACTCCGACTGAAAGGTTCGCGTGAAGCTAAGCCTTTTATTATTTCTAAAAGCCTTTCTAAAACTTTTAGAAATTTTCTTTTAAAAAAAAATGGGTGGAAACTTTTTGAATTTTTAAAAGAGTTTTTGCAAAATAGGGTTTACGAAATTTTGGCAATACAATGACTATTTTTTTGAAAATTCCACCCTATAAAAATATGATAAAAAACTTGTGCACTTCAAAAATCACACAAATCTCAACTTCTAGGCCTCAAGCCCTCATTTATTTCCACAATCAATCACAAACATTGTGCTGCCCCTCTTCTAAATTCCGTAATGTAAAGAAAACCTTGCATAAATGATGTATATATATGTATGATATTGCCCTTGTTTGAAATTTATAAAGTTATTTAATTTTTCGAAATCGCGTAATTAGGTTTTATAGAATTTCCAAGCAAAACGGAAATGGATTCAAATCCGATGAAAGACTTGATGATTTATCAATGATATGAGATAAAATTCATGATCAAAGGACATTCAAAAAGGGCTAGAAGTGATTAAAATAATTTAATTGCATGGTAGATAAAACTTTACAAAACTTAGTATGCATGCAATGGAAATAAACAAACAAATGAAGGGCATTTTAGTCAAAATAAAAGAGTGGCATGGCATGTAAATAAGTAACAAAGGTGAAGGGCAATTATACAAGTGCATAGAGCCATATAAATATAGGTGGATGTCATGAAAAATCTAGAAAATTTGAGGGAGAGTGACGGCAACACAGACCAGAAAATAGGGCACTTCCAACAGCTGTTCCAACCAGTTTTTCCACCATTTTTTAGGCTTGATCAAGCCATCAAAGGTTGAGGAACAATTCAAGGAAGGTTCCCAAGAAAAATCAAGCCAAAAAGAAGAGGTAAGACTGAGTTTTGATTGAGAAACTTGGATGAAAATTCTGTTAAGATACTGTCACGACCAGTTCTAGTGTTGATGAGATTTTGATGGTTTAATTCAAGGTTTTGAGAGACAAAACAAGTGGAGAAGCAAGCCAAGACATCAAGAAACACTTGGTAAGTGGTTTGGTTAAAAATTAATGAGATTTGAATGAGTTTTGATGGTGATTGATGAAGATGAAATGTGCTGAAAAATTTTTGGTTGAAATTGTGATTGAATTTGTGTGAAGAAGTTTGATGATATCTTGAGATATATATTGCTATATTTATTGGTTGTGTTAGGCTGTGATGTTGTGGATGAAATATGGTTGAATTGGCATAGAACATAGGCTGGTTTGGATGAGTTTGAGCATGAAAACTTATGAAGATAACTTGTTTGATAAAATTCCTCTTAGTTTCGCCAACATGAAAATTCTTGCACCCATCTTGTTTTAATTCATTTTGATGAGCTTAGGGGCTGGAAATTATATTAGGATCATGTTAGAAATGTTAAAAATATGAAATGAAAACTTGGTGGAAGAGATGTGAAGTGTTCGGCCAAGAGAAGTTGAAAATGAATGCATGCTGTCCACTTTTGTTTATGATGTGTTATGACAATTTTAGGGGGCTGCATGTGTTATGAAACTTGTATGAAAATGAAGTGAAAAGATTGAACTTGAATATGTGTAATTTTGGTCAAGAAATAATGAAAATTGGATATGTAAATTATGTCAGGTGTTGGATGAATTGAAGGCGGCAGCTTGTATATTGATTTCAATGTTAAAATTAGTTGGAAGAATTGAAATAAAAACCATGTGAGGTTCGGTCAAGCTAGGAGAGATGATGTTTGATAAATTTGTATGATGTATTTGATGAATTTTATGAAAAACAAGTGTAAAGAATTGAGTTAGAATAGAATGGAAATTAAAAGAAAGCATTAAAATAAGTTTAATCGAAAATTTTGTGATGTTAGAAGTGAAAATATAAAACTAAATGGAGTGTTTTGTTTGAAAGAATTTAAGTTAGAATCTAATTGAATTCAAAAAGTTTAGAATGCGTCTAATATAGGTAGAATCGAAACGGAAGAATCGAAGGAGAATTAAGGAACGTGCGAAATCATGTGAGTGCCAAACCCTTTTATAAAAATATTAAACGTATTCTAATTTCATTGATATGTTATATGAATATTTGTTTACCATTTTAGATAAATTTTATGATGAATAATATTATGTTTTAGATATTGAAAGCAAGTTATTAAATGTCATTAAATTATGAAAATTTATGATTTAGAAAGTTTTTAGAGCAAAAGCTTTATAATATTATACTTTTGAAATTAGAAGAATTAGATTCAGAACTATTAGAAAGAAAATGTTTTCAAAGGCCAATGGTCTACTCACCAGATTCAGATACAGATCCTCAGATCTCAAATTTCAGAAACCAGACGGATTAAGATTTAGACTCGACCGGTATGCCCCAATGTGGATGGCAAGTTTATTGGGAGGGCTAGTTCTACTAACTCTAGGGGGACAGAGTCTGTTAGAGTCGAGTTTGTCGCGTCGCCCTCTACACGTATGGGGTATAATGTCCCTCCACATTTGCGATGTAGTATTCCACTGCATGGTTGAGGGATGTCTCAGATAGATTAGTCACGATGTTCGACTTTAAATAGTCGACACGTGGCTCAGATTGCGGCTTCGGTCGTTAGATTGTCACATAGAGCTGCTCTAGTTTAGTAGTCGTGTGATTAGATTTGTCACATGAGAGCTACTTAGTGGTCGTGTGATTAGATTTGTCACATGAAGCTGCTCCACTTTAGTGACTCTGTGATTAGATTTATGGGGAATTCCATTGGTTCAGACTTTAGATAGAAAAGACTTTCTAGAAAAGAAATTTTTAGAAAGGAAGTTTCCAGAAAGATTTTAGAAACCTTTCTGAAATATTTTGAAAGTGATTAGATTTTGAGTTTCATAAAGTTTATATTTAAAAGAAAAGATTTTAAAAGTTTTTAAAAGTTTTTTATTTCTGAAAAGAAAATATTTATCCCTGGAAAGTAAATTTTAGAAAGGAAAATTTTAAATAAAAATCATAGGCACTCATTGAGCTTAATAGCTCATACTTTTATTCCTTGTTTTTCCAAAACCTCCCTCAGGTGCAGGCGAGCAAGCGATCGGTCTCCTATGGGTGATTAAATAGACTAAAAGAGAAGATATAATCTGTGAATTCAATTGATATATTTTTGTAGAAACTAAAGAGAGATTTGGGTTATAATTATAAATTATTTTATGAAAGTATTCCATTTTGATATTATGTTAAACGATTTGTAAATAAATAATTTTGATGTTTATCCTTGCATTTGAAATGATTGCTTGAGATTTATATGTGGATGTTTTGAAAGTTTTATGCATGAATTTTATGTACTTGATTTTGAATTGATTTTAAGTTAATTATGATTCTGGATTAGAAAATTGTGGTTAGGTTTGTGACTGAAAGTGGCCTAAGGCTCAGAAGTGAAGAAAAAAATGATTTTAGAAGTGTTTGTTTTGTATGAATGATTTTGCAAGGTGGCATAGTCGGAAATACAGCTTTCATGCTGTCAAAATTTCTAGAAAATTATTTTACAAATATTTAGTAAAAAGTGAAGAATTTCCTACCACTTTCACAGTTTTATAAATTGTAGAAGACATTTTAGAAAAGGATAACAACTTAGCTTCACAGGAACTTTCCAATTGGCTCCATATATCATCTGGGGAGCTACCATGGGGTTGCCGATGGGCTTCTCAACTTACAGTAGTAACTATAGAGATCGGGGCCTGTCAAACATAATCTCCATTCAAAAGATAATTCAAAATTCATTGAACTTGAATAAAACATTGTGTACATATAGTTTTAAAACACAATACGAAAGCACAAAAAATGTATCCTTAAAATAATATTACAAAACATGCATCATGTCTTAAAGTTATAGATGTAAATGATATTTCTAAAAACAAACTAGTGCAGTAGCGTCGCATCTTCAGTCCAATTGCATGTTCGACGGAGCACCTTCTGATTGTCGACTCACACCTGTACTTGGGGAGGGTTTTACAAAAAGACGAAAAAGTGGTGAATATTAACTGAGTGAGTGGGTAAACTTTTAGACTTTGAAATTAGATTTCAAAATATAAATGTATCCTCTCAAAATAATTTGGAAAACTAATAATTTATTTCGAGCCGATAAAAACTGTAAATCTTGCATAAAACATATAAATATTTCTGCTTGAAATTTTATAATAATTTTATAAATCGAAAACTTTCTTATTTTTCTAAACCTCACATCTAATGACGTGTTTTTCTTTCTGAAGCTTGCCTTACAAAGTAACCCCAGAAAACTCATCCTTACGTGACAGTACATACACAGTATCAGAGCTTGTACACGTCACTAGGATTAGGGAATGCTATCTTGTGTAGCTGCAGATGCGAGACCTCTGGGATTGTGATTCCCCCTTCTGGATTCCCCCTTCTGGGATTGCGATTCCCCTCCAACGGCAAGACCTTTGGGATCGCGATTCCCCCTAACATCAGACAGATCTACACTACCCCATACGTGCAGAGAGCGACAATTAACTCAAACCCCCCAAGTTAATGACTCACTTTGCCATACACCTATAGGATACTTTGGTTGGTACTATTGGGGATTAGGATAAACCAAAGACATTTAAAATCCTCTCAACGTGCTTAAAACTTTTCTCTTAAACTTGGCTTGAAAGCATATTGATTTTAGTTCGTAAACATTCGTTTCTCTAGTATATGACTTATAGCCAAAATACTTCTTTTCTAAGGCAAAAACCTAAAACTTTCGAAATTCCTTAGCATGTCTTTTCTATGCATGAATTTCATTCAAACTTTCTGCTTTGCTTTGCTTCTAAAATAAATACATTTATAACATACATTTAAGAAACTATATATGCATTACGATAAAAACAATAACATGCTAAAAGCTTGCAAGATAAAACATAATAAATCTAATACTAAAGCATTTATTTGCAATCATAAATAATCAATTAATAAAGTTCACAAAACTTGTAAATAGGTACACTCACAACTTGCTTCCTAATATAATAACTACTCTTTCACGCTCTCCATTATCTCACCCTTCACCTACACTTTAATACAAACGCAATTTCCATTTAGAATATACACACGCATCAACACATAAACTTCTAACTACTCGAGGGCATTGAACCTTTTCCTAGTCGTAACGACCCTAATTACTTGCATATACATTCATTCAAATTTCTCAACATTCAAGCATGTAAAACACGTCAATTCAAGCCTAAATTTCATACTAACACATTAAACGCATTTTTGGACTATTTTACCCTTGGTTGGCCGAATATGTACCAATTTTTATACCATCAATCTTATTCGATTTTTCTCATCACAAATACATTCAAACACACATAATATAATGTATATTCAATTTAAATCCATCAAACACCACATTGGTGCAATTATGAAAAATTTAGTCATGAAACGAGTATTTGACATCTAATGCAATTCCTTTCAATTCCAAGTCAATTCCACCATCAAGATAGCTTATAATATCATTCAACTTATTCAAAAATAATTGCATAACACTTTAATACACTCATAAACAAATCATGGCAACTTGCAGACTAGAATTTTGCTTCTAATTTCAACCTCACATTTGAATATTCTATTTTATCAACATGTATGAAATTCACTTAAATAACTTGAACTCAAATTGGACTATAGAATTCCTTCTTTGGCCGAACCATAGCATGAAAATATATCCTAGTTTTGTTTCTCATTTCAACACCAAATTTCAATATTTTAACACATATTCATGCATGAAAACTACTTAAATCCATCAAACTTAAATTGAACCAAAGATACTCCATGTTGGTTGAATTCTACAAGCAAACATACACCAACATTTCTTTAAGTTAAACCATTAAATTTTCATCACGATCTCATCATATATCATGACAAAATAATCAAACAAAATTTGAATCACACAAATCCATCATTGGCCAAACACTTCATGCAACACATTCCTACATTTTTTTTTTTTAAGTTTTACATTATCATTCACATCAAAATAACATCCTATTCCATAGCAAAGCAACCAAATAAAATTTGAACCATTAACACATCCCTTGGCCTTGACTTTCATGTTAAAACCAACATCAACTTCTTTCAATTTTCACACCAAACTCACATGCAACATAACATCCATGATTTTTAGGTCACAAATCCTCAAACTCAAGCACAAAATCACAAGCAACCATCGACAATCATAAACCCAAGCATTTACATAAATAACTTCATGAAAACTTGATTTCTTACCTCTTTATCAACATGCAATGGATGGGTCTTGGTCCTTAGCTTGCATGCAACCTTAAAATGGCTTGAAATAACTCAATCTCATTTCAAAAATTCAAGTACAGCAAGCTGTCTTCTGGTTTCTTCACTTGGCTGAACACCTATTCTTTTCTCAAATGGATTGCATGTGTTAGAAAACACTCAAAAAAAAATAAAAATCAACAAAGGGTAGCAAGCTTACTTTGGTTTTTTGACAAGCCTCGACCCGGATTCCCTTTAATGAACCCGACGGTCCTACCGAGCACCCCACGAGACCCTTCTGAGGTCTAACTATTAAGACCCAAAAAGATGTCGTAGAGCGGACCCATATCGATAAGTAACTTTACTAAACAAGAAAACCATCTATCTTAAAATTTCTTCTCAACATCCATGCCAATCATATTGTGATTAAAAACATTACCATGAATATACAAAGATCTAAAATAGGCATGTCATCATGGTAATATAAAAATTCTACAAAATATTATTCAAAATTTAAAATATGCACGATAACATAATTGATAACAACATTAGAAGCATAGTATTCATAGAAGACACAATGCAGCGTCGTCAGTCGTTTAACCCACCTAGCCTGATCGCGGCGGACTGGTACCCTGATTCCTTATAATCAAAAATAATTGTAAGTTATAAAGTCTAGTGAGTGCGAGGGTTTGATTAAACTAAATTTTATAAAATACCTCCTGAAAACATTTTTTTTTTTAAATGATTTGTTTTCGAAAACTTGAGTTTTATAAATTTTCTTTAGGAATTCAAAAGCTCTTTCTAAAATAATTTCTTTCTGAAACTTGCTTTTCAATGGTATGCTGCTCTTACTAAAATATGTACTAATGGGAAATTCAAGGAAAGCTACAACCACATGAACGGGTAGACCAGCTTCGTTTAATGTGGGGGCTTACATGGCGAAATAGCTATCATCGCACACCGTGACGAAGCTACAAAGACACCTACTACTGTGTGGCGGAACTATCATCGCACACCGCAAGCGAGACAATACCCCACGGTGTAGAAGGCAACTTAACAGACATGACAAACTCTATCCCCCCAATATTAACAGGACTAATTCTTCCAACACTTGCCCCACACTGTGGGGTATATCAGCCAGGTCTAATGCTAGAAGGTTTGTCTACCGATAAGCTTGGGTCATTCCACTAGTCCTTGAAAATCTTTACTCTTTTTTTTTTTTTTTCTCTTCTATATTTCAAATAAGCTAATCTTTCATGCTAAACATGAATTGTTGATGGGCTAAAAATAATTAATGAGAATTTATATAATAATTGCAGAAAAGTCTGAAAAGCATTTAACATAAGGAAATATTTTCACACTCACTGCTTGTTGTCCTATTCACTTGCGCCAACTTTCGCGACCTCTCAATTACCTCCTCTCAGCTCACTGCCACCTGCGCTTATTCACAAACGAAACCTTCACTTAACTAGCTAAATTATTATCTCTAACTCTTAATCCATACGAGCTGCTAAGGACTGCAATACTGTCAGTCCAGCTCAAGCTGTGAGCTCACACCTCAGCTCACATCAGCTCGCTCTTGCCTCGCTCAGCATAGCCCGAACTAAGGGCATCAACCTTTAGCGAGCTTGCTCATCTCACTCCCTTAGTAAGCTGAGATCTTTTTCTAACTCAGGTCGCTCTTTATACCTCTCAGTTCGCCCTTCTGAGCTACAGCCTTAGGCCAGCTCGGTCAGGCACCCCTGATGAGCTACGACCTCACTCAGCTCCTCTTGCAAGCTCACACTCCAGCCTAGTCTAGACAGGCGAGGTGGAGAGCAATAGGCATAGCCCAGCTTGCTCCCTAGTCGACCATCTTAACCAGCTGAAAGCACTAAGGGCCTCTCCAGCTCGCACCTCACGAGCTCTTGCCCTGACTCACGCATGCCTACTTCTTACACTCCTTTCTTCAGACTTACATTTTACATTACCATATATTCATTTCGACCTCATTTCACACATAAAAAAATAAATCAACATATCATCAGTTCGCCAATTTCTCAATTCACGACCTCATCAGGTTCAGCAATACAAACTGAATCATCCCAAATCAAAATCAAACTACCACAAATTAACATCATTCTTAGCTATTTCACTTACCGAACCCTTGCTCAACCTTTGCCTTGCTTTCTCTCTTGCTTACAGCTTTAAACCACCAGATCTATACACCAAGAATCTCGTTAAATGTTTACAACCTAGAAGCTGTTACTCGACAACTTTTCATCAACATAAAACCATAAAAACTCATTCTTATCACTTAAATCTTACTAGATCTGCTCCTAAAATCTTTTCTTCAGCTTCCAACAGCTTGATCCTCCTTAAAAAATGGCAAAAATCAGCTTGGCACAGCTGTAGATCTACCTTCTTTGCTTCTGCCGGTGACAGCTTCTCTTCCTCTCTCTTTCTTTTCCAGATTTTTTTCTTCTACCGACATACCTACCACACACTTATATTTATAGACGTGAGTTAAGCTTGATTTCACCCTTGGACTTCTTTAAAATTATGCTTTTACCATATTCTAGAGAATTCTTCATTTTTTCCCCAATGTCCTTGTCCTTTCCTCATATTTACAATTTCGTCATTCTTTATAAAATCTTTTATTTTTACCATTTTACCCTCAACTTTTAATATTTAATTTTTCTTCCAATTATCTCAGAAAACTCTATAAAAATTAAATTGCACTTCCAAACACTCTAATATTTTTATTTTATTTTATTTTATAAATAAAATTTATCTCATCCCGCAACTAGATACAGTACAACTTGAGAGAGGATGTTACAATTCGTCTCTCCTTATAAAAATTTCATCCTCAAATTTTATATACTACACTGAAAAAGATGGGGTTACCTCTGATGCATCTGATCTTCATGCTCCTAAGTAGCTTCTTCTACCTCATGATTCCTCCACAATACTTTCACTAAAAAGATAACTTTACTTTGCAGCACTTGCTCTCTACGGTTTAATATCTGCACCGGTTCCTCTTCATAAGTCAAATTCGTTCTTAACTCTACCGGTTGTTCCTTAAGTATGTGGGAGGGATCTGCAACATACTTGCGGAGCATGGATACATGGAATACATCATGAATCTTACTCAACTGCTGAGGCAGCTTCAATCTATAGGCCACAGGTCCTACTCTCTTAACAATGTCGTACAGGTCAATATAGCACAGACTTAACTTCCCACGCTTCCCAAATCTAAGCACGCCCTTCCACGAGGATATCCTGAGAAATACTCTATCCCTAATTTCAAACTCAAGGTCCCTACGGCGGTTGTTCGCATAGCTCTTTTGTCTATCATTTGCTATCTTAAGCTTGTCCCTAATGATCTTAATCTAATCTGAAGTCATTTAGACAAGCTCAGGACCTATCAGCTTCTTCTCGCCTACCTCATACCAACGTACTGAAGTTCGGTACTTTCTTCCATATAGAGCTTCATATGGAGCCATACCTATGTTGGCCTAATAACTGTTATTACATGCGAACTCCACAAGTTGTAGGTATGTATCCTAACTCCTTCTGAGTTCCAAAGCACACACTCTAAGCATGTCTTCAAGTGTGTGGATGGTTCTCTCCGATTGGTCATCCGTCTGGGGATGAAAAGCCGTACTGAAGTCCAGTTGAGTACCTAAAGCCTTCTGCAAGCTGAGCCAAAACTTGAAAGTAAATCTAGGGTCGCGATTTGATATAATAGAAACTGGTATACCATGGAGTCTCATGATCTCATTTATATAGAGCTACGCCAACTTGATAAGGGGGTAATTGCTCTTGATTGGCAGAAAATGTGCGGACTTCATTAATCTATCTACTATCACTCATATAGCATCATGATCCCTTTGACTATATAGGAGCCCTATAATAAAATCCATCGTGATATTCTCCCACTTCCATTCAAGGATGGAAAGCGGCTGAAGTAATCCTGTCGGTTTCTGATGTTCTGCTTTCACTTGCTGACAGATGAGACAATGGGATACGAATTTAGTGATCTCTCTCTTCATCCCTTTCTACCAATAATACTCTTTTAGGGTATGGTACATCTTCGTGCTGCCCGGATGCATGACGTATGCCGAAGAATGAGCTTCTTCCATGATTTCTCTTTTCATATCACTAATATCTGGCACGCATAGACATTGTCCCACCATCAAGATGCCATTTTCCCTTATCTTAAAATCCGCTCGGCGTCCTTCTCCGATTTCTTGTCTTATCTTTACCAACTGGGGATCCTGCCACTGCTGTTCCCTTATCTGGTCTATCAGAATGGGGTGAACATAAAATGCAGCTAATAAAGCCCTTGAGTCTGCTACACCTAGCCCATCTCCCAACGATCTCAATTCCATTAAAAGTGGAAGATATATTGTCCTCAAATAAGCTAGGGAACTCGCAGGTCATCGGCTTAAATCATCTGCCATTACATTGTCCTTCCCGGGGTGGTACTCTATTATACAATCATAATCTTTAATCAATTCCAACCACCGTCGCTATCTCATATTTAGCTCTCTCTAAGTGAACAGATACTACAGACTCTTATGGTCTGTAAAGATTTGGTAAGGAACACCATAGAGGTAATGCCTCCATATTCGTAGCGCGAATACTACTGTTGCGAGCTCTAGATCGTGGGTAGGGTAGTTCTGTTCATGCGACTTCAACTGCCTGGAAGCATATGCTACAACTTTACCATTTTGCATCAGAACACACCGTAGACCTTATCTTGAGGCATCATTAAAGATAGTGAATCCATCCTCCCCTGTTAGTAAAGTTAACACTGGAGCTAAGGTCAGTCTTCTCTTTAGCTCATCGAAACTCTACTGGCAAGCATCTGACCATTCAAACCTTTCTTCTTTTTTGGTCAACCTGGTCAGTAGGGTTGCTATCCTGGAAAACCCCTCTATAAATTTCTTGTAGTAACCTGCCAGTCCGAGGAAACTTCGGACCTTAGTAACATTTGTAGGCGGTCTCCAACTCATTATTGCTTCTATCTTCTTAGGTTCTACACTAATTCCTTCAGCTGATACTACATGACCCAAGAAAGCGATACTGTGTAGCCAGAATTGGCATTTACTAAGCTTTGCATACAGTTGATGCTCTCGTAGGGTTTGTAGCACTATCCAAAGATGCTCTGCATGCTCCTCATAACTACTTGAATACACCAAGATATCGTCGATAAACACAATCACAAACTTGTCTAAATACGGCCAGAAGATCCTGTTCATTAGGTCCATGAATGCTGTTGGGGCATTAGTCAGCCCGAATGGCATGACGAGGAACTCATAATGCCCATATCTGGTCCTGAAAGCAGTCTTAGGGACGTCTTCGGCACGAATCCTCAGCTGATGATAGCCTGACCTTAGGTCGATCTTTGAATACACTCTGGATCCCTATAGTTGATCGAATAAGTCATCGATTCGCGGGAGCGGATATTGATTCCTTATAGTCACTTTGTTCAACTCTCTATAATCAATACATAGTCTCAAGCTTCTGTCTTTCTTCTTGACGAACAGCACTGGAGCTCCCCAAAGTGAGTGACTGGGTCATATGAATCCTTTATCTAATAATTCTTCCATCTGTACTTTCAATTCTCTCAACTTGGTTGGCGCCATTCTATACGGGTTAATAGAAATTGGCTTAATTCCCGATAGCAAATCTATCTCGAATTTCATTTCTTGGTCTGGAGGCAATCCTGGAAGATCTTCCAGAAACACATCTGGAAATTCTCTAACTATTGGAATGTCTTTTAAGCTCGCTCTACCATACGTCTCATCTACGGCATAGGCTAGGTATCCCTGGCAAGACTTCCTAAGTATTTTGTTGACCTTCAAAGCTGATATGATGATGGTAGAAAGTGATATTCGTATCCCACGAAAAATAACATCTAGCTTTCCAACTCTGGGAAATCTGATTTCTTTTTGAAAGCAGTCTACCCAAGCGCGATGCATGGACAACCAATCCATTCCCAATATGACATCGAAGTCATGGATGTCCAATACAATCAAATTCATCGGGAACTCTCCCCATTCGATGACTACTATACTTCCTCGGAATTCCTTTTTTGCTTGAAGAAAACCTCTCATAAGGGTAGACACTACCATGCTACAATCTAGAGGTTTCGGTTTGACACCACTAACCTTAGCAAACCTCCTAGACACGAATGAATGGGTAGCCCCAAGGTCCACTAATGCATATGCGTCACAGTTGAAGACTGAAATAATACCTATCACGACCTCTAGGGTAGCATCTGCCTCCTGTTGGATCACTGCGAACACTCTAGCCTGGGTACGAGGTCTGCCCGACTGACCTCAGGAAGGTACACCTCTGTCTGATGCTCTGCTAGTCTGGCCGGAACTGGAGATCCCTCTAGCTTGGGATCCCTTCTGATCGAATCCTTGACCTCCATTAGTTTGTCCTGGCGCTACGACTTTAGTCTCCGGTCTGGCGGCTGAGGTTACATTTGGGTAATCTTTCATAAAATAGCCCTCCTACCCGCATCTAAAACATCCGGTGCTATCTCTGAAACATTTGCCCGGATGCATCCTTCCACAGTTTTTGCACACTAGCCAGTTCTTCCAACTGTCATTGCTGCTCCCGAAGCCTACTGATTGCTTTACTGAGCCTTGGCTAGATTGGGTCCCTTGGCTTGACCTTCGGCTGCTGATCCAGCTGACGACTCTCCACTCCTAGTGAACTTGCTAAGTCTTCTGGAGAAGTTTCCTGACCATCCGTGTTTCTGAATCATCTTCTTTGGCCTTGGCATAACTTCAATGCTTCTTTCCACTCTGACAGCTGCCTCTACCAACTCGCCGTACTACGAATGAGCTGCTGATGCTACATAAGCTTGAATATTTGGAATCAGGCCTATTACGAATCTTTTGGCCTTCTACTCCTCATCGTTCGCTATGAAGGGTACTATATGAACTAGCTCTGAAAATCTCCTCTCGTAATTTGACACAGATAAGTTGCCCTACTCCAGCTTAAAGAATTCTTCAATCCTTGCATCCTGGTAGCTCTTCGAGTAGAACTTATCCATGAATTCCTGCTTGAATAGCGCCCAGGATACTCCTGCTATGTTCCGTCTCTGGATGGCCTTTCATCAGTCTTTTGCTCGGTCCTTTAGGAAGAAGGAGGAGAATGCTACCATTTGATCCTCTAAGCAACCCATGACTTAGAAGATCTCCTCATTAGTCTCTAACCAAGATAATGCGCACTTTGGATCACCGATCCTGTCATAAGGCCTAGCGCCCAATTTATGAGCGCCTTCGATAGAAACCTTTGATTCTTGCGGCTGATGAAATGCTGCTGCCAAAACTTGAGCTAATTGCTCCATATTCATATTCCCACCTACGTGCTCTGCAGGTCACGAAGGTCTAGCTTGATCTTGATCTATGGACACATTGACGGACTCGTCAACATGTCCTTCCCCTAGTGCGGGTACCTGAGTAGCTGCTCTCCTAGATGGGCGACCTCAACGACGCATGATTTTGTGAAATTTAGTCATAAAATGTATAAATTAGAAGTCAAAATCGTATTATTGAAAATTTAGGTAATTTATGAAAAATTTTAACTAAAAACAATATTCGGAAAAACCTTTACTCAAAATTTTCAAAAACTCTGGCTTTGATATCAAATTGACAAGACCCGACCTGGATTCCCTTTAATGAACCCGGCGGTTCTGCCAGGCACCCCACGAGACCCTTTTAAGGTCTAACTATTAATACCTAAAAGAATGTCGTGGAGCGAACCCGTATCAATAAGTAACTTTGCTAAACAAGAAAACCATCTATCTTAAAATTTCTTCTCAACATCCATGCCAATCATGTTATGATTAAAAACATTATCATGAATATGCAAAAATCTAAAATAAGCATGTCGTCATTGTTCTATAAAATATTATTCAAATTTTAAAATATGCACAATAACATAATTGATAATAATATTAGAAGCACAGTGTTCACAGAAGAAACAATGCAGCGTCGTCAGTCGTCTGACCCACCTAGCCTGATCGCGGCAGAGTGGTACCCTGCACCTGCACCTGAGAGGTTTTGTAACATAGAACCAAAAATAATTGTAAGCTATAAAGCCTAGTGAGTACGAGGGTTTGATTAAACTAAATTTTATAAAATACCTCCTGAAAACATTTTTCTTTAAAAATGATTTGTTTTCGAAACTTGAGTTTTATAAATTTTCTTTAGGAATTCAAAAGTTTTTTCTAAAATCATTTCTTTTTTAAACCTGTTTTTTAATGGTATACTGCTCTTACTAAAATCTGTACTAATGGGGAACCCGAGGAAAGCTACAACCATATAAACAGGTAGAGTGGGGGGTCACTTGGCGAAATAGTTATCATCGCACACCGTGACAAAGCTACAAAGACACCTCGCTACTGCGTGGCGGAACTATCATCGCACACCGCAAGTGAGACAATACCCCATAGTGTAGAAGGCGACTCAATAGACATGACAGACTCTATCCCCTCGATGTTAGCAGGACTAATTCTCCCAACACTTGCCCTACACTGTGGGGTATACCGGCCGGGTCTAATGCTAAAAGGTCTGTCTACCGATAAGCTTGGGTCGTTCCACTAGTCCTTGAAAATCTTTACTCTTTTTTTTTTTTTTTTTTTTTTTACTCTTCTATATTTCAAATAAGCTAATCTTTCATGCTAAACATGAACTGTTAATGGGCTAAAAATAATTTATGAGAATTATATAATAATTGCAGAAAAATCTGAAAAACATTTAAAATAAGGAAAATATTTTCACACTCACTGCTTGTTGTCCTATTCACTTGCGCCAATGCTTCTGCAACCTTCTCAGCAACCTCCTTTCAGCTTGCTGCTACCTACACTTATTTACAAACGAAACCTTCACTTAGTTAGCTAAAAAATTGTCTCGAACTCCTAATCCATACGAACTACTAAGGACTGTAATACTGTCGGTCCAGCTCGAGCTGTGAGCTCGCACCTCAGCACGCATCAGCTCGCCCCTTAGCGACCTCCTGCCTTGCTCAGCATAGCCCAAACTAAGGGCATCCACCTTCAGTGAGCTCGCTCAGCTCACTTCCTTAGCGAGCTGAGATCTTTTTCTAACTCAGGTCACTCCTCATACCTCTCAGCTCGCCCTTGCGAGCTATAGCCTTAGGCCAGCTCGACCAGGAACCCTTGATGAGCTACGACCTCACTCAGCTACTCTTACGAGCTCGCACTCCAGCCTAGTCTAGATAGCCGAGGTGGAGAGCAATAGACATAACTCAGCTTGCTCCCCAGTCGACCATCTTAACCAGTTGAAAGCATTAAGGGCCTCCCTCAGCTCGCACCTCGTAAGCTCCTACCCTGACTCATGCATGCCTGCTCCTAACACTCCTTTCTTCAGACTTAGATTTTACATTACCATAAATTCATCTCGACCTCATTTCACACATGCAAAATAAATCAACATATCATCAGTTTGCCAATTTCTCAGGTTGCGACCTCATCAGGTTCAGCGACACAAATTGAATCATCCCAAATCAAAATCAAACTATCATAAATTAACATCATTCTCAGCTATTTCACTTACCATACCCTTGCTCAGCCTTTTGTCTTGCTTTCTCTCTCACTTACAGCTTTAAACCACCAGATCTATATACCAAGAATCTCGTTAAATGTTTACAACTCAGAAGCTGTTACTCGACAGCTTTTCACCAACATAAAATCATAAAAACTCATTTTTATTACTTAAATCTTACCAGATCTGCTCCTTAAATCTGTTTTTCACCTTCCAACAGCTTGATCCTCCTAAAAAAATGACAGAAATCAGCTCGACACAGCTGTAGATCTACCCTCTTTGCTTCCGTTGGCGACAACTTCTCTTCCTTTTTTTTTCTTTTCTAGATTTTTTTTCTTCTGCCGACATACCCACCACACACCTATATTTATAAGCATGGGTTAAGCTTGATTTCACCCTTGGACTTCTTTAAAATTACGCTTTTACTAGATTCTAGAGAATTCTTTATTTTTTCCCAATATCCTTGTCATTTCATCATATTTACAATTTCGTCATTCTTTATAAAATCTTTTATTTTCACTATTTTACCCTCAACTTTTAATATTTTATTTTTCTTCCAATTATCCGGAAAAACTCTATAAAAATTAAATTGCACTTTCAAACACTCTAATTTTTTTTTTTAATTTTATAAATAAAATTTATCTTATCCCGCACCTAGATATAGTATAACTTGAGAGAGGGTGTTACATTTTTTCTCTTGACAAAATACTTCCTCTTTGGCCAAGTACTCATTCTTTTCTTCCAAATATGTTTCTCTCTTGTTTTTCTCTTGTAATTCTCTAAAAAATGGCTCTCAAATTTACCAAAGCAAGGTGTTGTTTTCTTGTTTAGTTCTCGGCCAAACTCACCCTTTTTTTGACCAAGTGCTCTTCTCTTTAGTTTTTCCTTCTATTAGACCGAATGCTACTACTCTTCTTTTTCATTTTGTTTCATTCACTTGACATATCTCTTATAGTTTCATGCCATTTGTCATCTTTTCTTCATGCATGAATTACATTTGTCAACATTCTTGCCACTCATTTTCCACATGTGACTCATGCATGAGTTCTCCTTGGCCATATGTCTTTTATGCATTCTTTTCTTTCCTTCCTTGCACACCACTTGTCCCTCATGCATTCGCTCACACTTTTTGATTTCTTAAAATGCTCTTATACTAGTCTTTTACAATTTTATAACATCATGCCATTTTGGTAATTTCCCTTGGCACTAAATGTATTCTAATCGGTAATAAATTTCCATGTCAATTTTGGATTCGAAAATCATTTTCGATCCATCTAGAAATTTTACTATAATTAAATCAACACATCCGAAAACTCTACAAAAATCCAATTACACATCCAGATCCGATTACTTTACATCATTTTACTTCCTCGTGTCTCAAAAATTATTTTCGATCTATCCAGGAATCATATTAAAATTCGATGTACGCCTTTGGGCACTTCAAATTATTTCATTACTTCATGATTAATCAAAATGACATTTTCGTCCAATAAGCTTCAGATCACTTATAACCTATTCGAATAGACTTATTTTTGATCAGTTTCGATTTCTTTAACACTAATACTAATTTCGAAGCTTTTGATTTGCGAGGTTCGCTTTCCAAAAATTATTACTCATGCGGACACTATTTATTAAAATCACTATTCATCGAAAAAATTTTATCTCTCAAAATAGAAGGAAATTTTGTTTCCCAAAAATCACTATTCACTCAAAAGTACTATGCACACAAAAATATTATTTATACGGAGATACTATTCATTCGAAAATACTATTCATTGCAAAAATAAATTATTTTTCATAAAATGAACTTTTAGGTTTTACAGTATTCCCACTTAATCTCCATTTTGTTTTTCATATATAAGATCATATATTCAACACTACAACAATTCACAACTATATAGATCACTATTAAACAAAAATTTTCAATAATCATAACTGTACCATGATTGAGTATTCCATAAATTGTTTTATATATAATATTCAAAACCATAACAATTAACACCTAAATAGACAACCATTAAACAAAATTCTTTAATTAGAATTTTTAACAGCAATCATACTCGTATAATTCTAAGCAATCATACTCGTATAATTCTAAGCAATCATACATAAAATTATTTTGAATAATAAACATTTACGTCATTCTAAATAATTATCATTTTCCTTTTTATCACTTCCAAAAATATTCAAAACTTAATAAATCATTCCCTACTAACTCTTATATTTCATGTAGCTTTCAAATAATGAATCAATATACAACAATGAATAATTAATCACACATTTTTATCCTTTTCTATCCATGCTCTTTGGAACAAATAAATCATTCAAAATCATATCCTATGACACCAATGCTATGTCACATTCACATAAATCCCATTCAATTACCTCAAAATTCAAGTCTAGTACTTTATAACTCAAAACCATATACAATTTCTACCCACATTTCAAGAGTCAATCTGGAATCTTATTCAATACTCCAGAATTTCAATTATCTATTATCTCTAAGTCATAAAATTTCGAAGATGTCATATATAATTCATATCATCATCCAAAATTCTAAATAATAAATATCCACAAATAATAGTTCCAAATTCAAATGTATTGAAAACAATCATCCTTGAAAGTTACTTTAGTCCCAATTCACTACAGGAGAATAATAATTCACACTACCACTACTTTGAATAACAATTTTCCATAATAAATTAAAAATTCTTCATCAAAATTTCCTTAGAATTCTACTACTCATTTCACCCATATAAATATAAAATAACTAATCAAATTAACCCACAAGAAACCTAAAGTAACAAATATTCACTAATTAAAATCAATGTAATAACACCAATACAAATGAAGATCTAGGTCAAATTTGTCACCAATAAAAATGAAATTCCACCGAAAATATTTTTAACCACTAAACTTCATTAAAATCCATCAAAATTACTACTAGGTCATAATCTCATATGAATGCATAAACTACCTTATAATCACAAATAGATACAAAATCAAAATTTAAAAGCAAAATATTATACAAAAATTAACATTTCACTCTCAAACCTTTACAATAATGACTTAAACCTTGAAATTCCATCTCTATTTCAAAATAGGGAATTATGTCCATATATAACAACTCATTCCTATCTTATCATATCTATCAATCAAAGGTTATCTAAACATCAAAAGCTTAAATCACATAGGATCTACCTCACTTACCCATTATCTTTCCAATTGATTCCATAAACTTTTATAATTCATAATATCAAGATTTCCAGGCTCCAAAATTTGTGCTAACTAGTAATCAAACAAAATAACATCATATTTATTCTAATTAACCAAAACATAAGATCATATCATCTAAACACAGCAAAACTCAATCACGAAATATTCATATCAACTCTTAATTCACAAACAATTCAAATGTCATGAATAACCACAACTTCTAAGCATATTCAGTAATTATACAATCAATATACTTATGACCAATATATACATATATACTCCAATAATTGCTATCCAAACATTTCAAATGCTAGATAATCTGATGAATCACTTATTACTATCATACAACATATCAAACTTTCATGTCAAAATCAATTCAGCTTAATCTATCAACACTAAACCGTATAGACTAACTTAGATCTTCCACAGGTTTCGTATGAGATTGGCCACAATAATGCATGATAAATGTGATGTCCCTCATATGAATTCTTTACTGTAGATAAATGATGTATAAGCCATATAAATAGAATGTACAAAAAAAATAAGCCTCATTTGAGAATTAATAAAGTTATAAATTTTTTTGAAAGCGTACAATCGGAATTTAGTAGGATTTCCTAACAGATTGGAAACAAATTCAAATCCAATAAGTGACACGATGATTTATCAATGATATAAGATGAAATTCATAATCAAAAGACATTCAAAAAGGGCTTGGATTGAATGAAATAATTTATTTGCATTGCATGGAAATTTTCTTAAAAGCTAATGTGTATACCATGGAATTTTACAATCAAAGGAAGGTAAAATGGTCAAAGAAATATGGTGGCATGACATGTAAATATGTAACAAAGATTGAGGGCAATTATATAAGTGCATGGAACCATATAAATAGATAAGATGGGTTAAAAATCTAGAGAGCAAACAAGGGGTGAAGTCGGCCAAAAATAGGGGAGAACAGAAGAGTGTGTAATAGTTCATTCCAGTCACTTTTCCATCAGTTTTGAAGTATGATCAAGCTATTAAAAGATCAAGAACAAGTTTAGGAAGGTTCACAAGCAAGATCACTCCAAATTTGTTCACAATAATTACAAAAGAAACTATACAGCATCGTCGATCGTTTCACCCACCTAATTTAAACGAAGTGAGCTGGTACCTTGATCCTTTATTCCTGCACCTGGGAGGTTTTTGTGACATAAAATAAAAAATATTATGAGCTACTTAGGTTCAATGAGTGTGTATGCGGGAAATTCAACATCCTAAACCACAAACAAACTTCTTCAAATCAACTTATTTCTTAGCTATTTTACTTACCAGATTCCTTCTTAGCCTTTTGCCTCGCTTTCCAACTGTTTGCTGTTTCAAATTTCCAAATCTACATTAGGAAATTCTCGTTAGATATAAATAAAAACCATGAGCTGATCACAACAAACTTCTTACTAATATAAAACCATAAAACTTGCTCTTACCACTTGATTCCTATCAGATCTGACTTGAAAATCTTCTCTAACTTGTTTCTTACCTCTTTATGACTTGAAATCTCTTCAACAATAGTGGGAATCTGGTTGCTACTCACTGATCTACCTCTTCTCCTTGCTTGCCGACAACTTTCTCTTCTTCTTCTCTTAGATTTTTCTTTAACTCTTTCTCTCCTACTTACACGGCAACAAACACTCGCCATATACACATATTTATAGGCAACAAGACCTAACCCGGATTCCCTCTAATGAACCCAGCGGTTCTGTCGGGCACCCCACGAGACCCTTTTGAAGTCTAACTAATAAGACTCAAAAGGATGTCGTGGAGCAAACCCGTAACTAGAAATGATTTACTAAACATAAAATGTCATATATCTTAAAATCTCATTTCAAATTACCAAGAAAAATATAATTAAAGCATTATCATAAATATTCATGTATCTGAAATATGCATGCATCATCTTGGAATAAAAGTTCTACAAACTACGTTTATAATCAGAAATATGCACAAACACATAATTAACAATTAAATCATAACATTTATAAGGGAATTAAGCAGTATCGTCGGAAGTCTGGCCCATCTAGTCTGATCGCGACGAACTAGTAGCCTGATCTTTCGGTCTTGCACCTAAGAGGTTTTTAAAACATAAAACCAAAAATGTTATGAGTTATAAATCTCAATGAGGGCATAAGAGTTTCTTCTAAATAATTCCTTTCTAAAATGTACTTCCCAAAAACCGTTTATTTGAAAACAATGTATTTCTAAAAAGTTTGGGTTGTATAAAAATTTTCTTTATAATTTCAAAAACTCTTCTAAAATATTTCCAAAACGTTTTCTTTTTAAAAATTTGTTTTTAATGGTATGCTTCTCTTTCTAAAAGGTACTAATGGGGAACCTAAGGGAAGCTACAACCACATGAACGGGTAGACTAGCTCCCTCAGTGTGGGGGGTCATGTGGCGTAAAAGCTAGCATCGCACACCATGACAAATCTACAAAGACATCCCGCTGCTACGTGGCGGAACTACCATCACACACCTTATAGCCAGATAATATCCCACAAGTGTAGAGGGCGACACAACAGAGATGACAGACTCGATCCCCTCGATGTTAGCAAGACTAGCCCTTCCAACACTTGCCATACACTTTGAGGTATACCAATCAAGTCTAAGACTAGAAAGTCTATCTATTTATAACTTGGGTCGTCCACTAGTCTTTGAAAACCTTTTTACTCTTTCTATAATTCAAATCAATTTCTTTTTCATGCTATAAATGTAAAAGGTGTTAAAATATTGCATACCATGTTATAAATAAGCTATTTATTGTCATGCTAGAATATAAAAATGTTTGTAAGCTAAAATGAATAATAAAAGCTAAAACTGATTTCGAAATAACTGAAAATCATTTAATAAAACGTTTGTACACTCACTACTTGCTTCCAAAATTCACTTGCACGCATTACTTCAACAACCTTTTCAGCTCGCCTCCTCACCTATACTCAATCACAAATTAAAATCTCCATTCAGCTTGCAGAACACTTCAATCTCAAGTTATTTCTATCATTTTTATAATTCATTTCATCCATGCTGCTACGGACTATAGTACTGCCAGTCCAGCTCGAGCTGCGAGCTCACATCCCAGCTCGTCCCAGCTCATGCCTTCAGTGAGCTCCTATCTTCTTCCAGCTCAGTTCGTGCCACATTCATTACCTAGATCGCGCTTATGAGCTGCTACTTTAGCCCAACTCGGACAGACATTAATATGGACTGTGATATTACTCAACTCGCTCTTGCTAATTCGCATTCCAGCCCAGCTCGAGCAGGTGGGATGAAGAACAACGGGTATAGTCCAGCTCGCTTCTTACAAGCTCGCTCTTCAGTCGACTAGCGCTGAAATAGTTTGCTAGCATCATCTAGTTCGCACTTCACGAGCTCCTATCCTAATTCACACATACATAAATTGTAACAATTCTTTCTCCAGATTCTTCACACACAAAAGCATTAACACTTCCCGACCTCAATTAATTTCACATGCATATACTTAACAACAAATCATAGTTCTTCACCAAATTCTCAGGTCGCGACCTCATCGGGTTTCGCGACTGAAACTAAATCATCCCAAACCTCAAACAAACTTCGGCAAATCGACTTATTTCTTTAGCTACTTTACTTACCAGTCTTGTCTTGATCTCTTGCTTTGCTTTCTCCCTTTTCTGCATCTTCAAATTGCCAGATCTACACACAAAAATCTTGTTAACCCCATGCAAACCATAGCTTTTCTTTGACAAACTTCTCACCTAAAATAAACCATGAAAAACTTACTCTCATCACTTGATTCTTACCAGATCTGGTTCCTAAATCAGTCTTCACCTTTTAGCAGCATAATTTTCTCCCAAAAATGGTAGGAGATTAGCTTGATGTAGCTGCAAATTTATCTCCTTTGCTCTGTCGACAGCTCTCTCTCTCTCTCTCTCTCTCCAAATTTTTTTCTCCTCTTCTACTGACATACTCACCCCTCACACCTTTATATAGGCGTGGATCAAGCTCGCTTTTTACCCTTGATCTTCCCTAAATTTACAATTTTATCATATTCTAGAGAATTCCTTATTTTCCCTCCATGTCCTCGTCCTTTCCCTTTATTTGCGATTTTGCCATTCTTATAAAAATATTTTATTTTCACAATTGTCCTTCAACTTTTATAATTTGAATTTAGTCTCAATCCTTTCGGAAACTTTGCAAAAATTAAATTTCACTTCCGAACACTATAAAAATCCTTTTTATTATTTCATAAACAAAAATATCTCATTTTATTCATATACATAGTGACAAAATCGGGAGAGGGTATTACAATAGGCGTGAATCAAGCTCCACCTTTACCCTTAAACTTCCTTAAATTTATAATTTCTATCATTTTCTAGAAAATTCTTTATTTTCCTAAATTATCCTTGACATCTCTCTTTATTTACGATTTTACCACTCTTCTATAAAAATCTCTTATTTCCATCAATTGTTCTTCAACTTTTTATAATTCTAATTTACTCCCGACCTTTCCAGAAATTTTATTTCATTTTAGAACACTTTAAAATTTCTTTTATTATTTCAATAACGAGGGTATATTAGTATAACACATCAATCTGTACATATGTACAGTAACAAAATCAGGAGAGGGTATTACAATTTCTTCCCCCCTTATAAAAATTTCGTCCTCAAAATTTACTTATGATATTGAAAAAGATGGAGGTATCTATGGTGCATTTGATCTTCATGCTCCCAAGTAGCCTCTTCTACCTCATGATTCCTCCACAAAACGTTTACTAAGGGGACTATTTTATTTCATAGAACCTGCTCCCTGTGATTTAAAATCTGCACCGATTCCTCTTCATAAGTTAAGTTTCTCCTTAGCTCTACCGGTTGCTCCCTAAGCATGTGGGAGGAATTTGGAATGTATTTGTAGAGCATGGACACATGAAACACATCGTGAATCTTACTTAGTTGGGGTGATAGCTCCAACCTATATGCTACGGGTTCCACTTTTTCCCACGATCTCATATGACCCAATATATCGCGGACTCAGCTTACCATGCTTTCCAAATCTGAGCACGCCTTTCCAAGGGGATATTTTAAGGAATACTCTATTGCCAACTTCGAACTCAAGGTCCTTACGGTGATTATCAGCATAGCTCTTTTGTCTATCACTCGCTATTTTAAGTTTGTCCCTAATGATTTTAATCTTGTCTATCAATTTCCTTTCACCTACCTCATACCAACACACTGGAGTTCTACATTTTCTTCCATAAAGGGCTTCGTATGGAGCCATACCTATACCAGTTTGATAATTGTTATTGTATGCGAACTCCACCAATGGTAGGTGTGTATCCCAACTCATCTTAAATTCCAATACACACGCCTTGAGCATATCCTTAAGTGTTTGGATGGTTTTCTCTAATTGACTATTCATTTGGGGATAGAAGGTCGTGATGAAGTTCAACCGAGTGTCTAAGGCTTTCTGTAAGTTGAGCCAAAACTTGGAAGTAAATCTAATATCACGATCTGACATAATAGAACTAGTATACCATGGAGTCTGACTATCTCGTCTATGTAAAGCTGCGTTAACTTACTAAAGGGGTGGTTACTCCTGATTGACATGAAATGGGCGAACTTCGTTAATCTATCTACTATCACCCATATAACGTCATACCCCATTTGACTGTGTGGAAGCACTACAACAAAGTCTATGGTAATGTTTTCCTATTTCTATTATGGAATAGCGAGTGACTGTAGTAATCCTATTAGTTTCTAATGTTCTACCTTGACTTGTTGATAGATAAAACATCGGGATACAAATGCTATGATCTTTTTCTTCATCCTTTTCCGCCAATAATGTTCCTTTAGAGTACAATGCATCTTCGTACTACCAGGATGCATGGTATAAGCCGAAGAATGAGCTTCTTCCATGATCCCCCTTTTTAGATCGCTAATGTCCAGCATGCATAGACGTTGACCTATTATTATTGTACCATCTTCCCTAATCATGAAATCTGTTCTGTGTCCTTCCACAATTCTTGTACGCAGGCCAGTTCTTCTAGCTATCATTACTACTCCCGAATCCAATTGATTACTTTACGGAGCCTTGACTAGATTGTGACCCATGGCTCGATCTCCGGCTACCTAATCCAATTAAGCTCTCCCCACTTCTTGTGAACTTGCTAGGTCCTCCTAAAAAATCGCCCGACCAGCCACGCTTCTTAATTGTCTTCTTGGGCCTCGGTATAGCTTTAATACTCCTTTCTACTTTGATGGCTGCCTCTACCAACTTTCCATACTACGTATGGGTTGTTGAAGCTACATAGGCCCGGATTTACGGATTTAGGCCTGGTGCAAATCTCTTGACCTTTTGTTCTTCATTATCCGCGATGAAGGGTACTACTCGAACCAACTCTGAAAATCTCTTTTCGTAATTTGCTACTGATGAATTGCCCTGCTCTAGCTTGAAAAATTTTTCAATCCTTGCATCTTGATAGCTCCTTGGATAAAATTTATCCATGAATTCTCTCTTGAATACTATCTAGGGTACTCTGCTACGTTCCGCCTTTGGATGGCTTTCCACCAGTCTTTGGCTCTGTCTTTCAATAAGAAAGTGGAGAATGCTACCATCTAGTCCTCAGAGCAACCCATAACTTGAAAAATCTCTTCATTAGTCTCTAACCAAGACAATGCGCACTCCGGATCATCGATTCCGTCGTAAGGCATAGCACCCAATTTACGAGCACGTTCAATGGAAACCCTTGTCTCCCACAGCTAGTGAAACGCTGCTGCCAAAACTTGAGCCAGCTATTCTACATTCATATTCCTAACTGCTGGCTCTGCAGGTCGCGAATGTCCTACTTGAGTCTAATCTATAAGCATGTTGATAAACTCATCAACGTATCTCTTCTCTGGTGCGGGTACCTAAGCAGCCACTCTCCTAATAGATGGGTGACCTCGACGACGCATGATTTTGTGAAATTCAGTCATAAAAATGCATGAAGAGGATGTTAAAATCATAATACCAAAACCTTAGATAGTTTCTTAAAAATTTAGCTGAAGACAAAAATTCGGAAAATCCTTTACTCAAAACCATCTAAAACTCTTGCTCTGATACCAAACTAATAGGACTCGACCTGAATTCCCTCTAACAAATCCAGTGATCCTGCCGAGCATCCCATGAAACACTTTTGAAGTCTAACTAACAAAACCCAAAAGGATGTCGTGAGCGAACCCGTAACTATAATCCTTTGCTAACATATACATAAAAAGTTTATTACATTTCATATCAATTCATAAAAATAAATTTTCAAAACATAATTAAGAATATTTCAATAATTCAGATATCCCAATCATGCATGCGTCATCATAATAATAAGAATTCTATGAAATTTGTTCACAATAATTACAAAAGAAACTATGTAGCATCGTCGATCGTCTGGCCCACCTAATCTAAACGAAGTGAACTGGTACCTTGATCCCTCGTTCCTACACTTGAGAGGTTTTTGTGATATAAAATTAAAAATATTATGAGCTACCTAGGCTTAATGAGTGTGTATGTATTTTTATTTAAACTAATCTTTATAAAAATTTACCTCTCGAAAAATATTTGAAAAACATTTTTATTTAAAAGCATTTTCTTTAAAAAAAAAAAAAAAAAACTTGTGTTTTATTTGCTATGAAATCTCAAAAGCTCTTAATAAATCGATTTCGTAAAATACTAAAATATCTCATAATTTCTAAAATATTTCTAAAACATCTTCTTTCTAAAAGTTGCTTTCAATGGCATGCCTTTCTTTCTAAAAGAAATGTACTAATAAGAATTCAATGGAAGCTACAACCACATAGGCGGCCAGACCAGCTCCGCTCAATATGAGGGGTTATATGGCGTAAAAGCTAGCATCGCACATCGTGACAAATCTACAAAGACATCCCACTCTTACATGACGGAACTAGCATCGCATATCGCATAACGAGATAATACCCCACAAGTGTAGAGGGCGACACGACCGACATGATAAACTCAAGCTCCTCGATGTTAGTAGAACATGACTTCCTAACACTTGCCATACACTGTAGGGTATACCAGTCGGGTTTGAAGCTACACGGTCTATCTATCTATAAACTTGGGTCGTTCCACTAGTCTTTGAAAATCTTTTCTTTCTATAATTCAATATGAATCTTTTTCATAAAATGCACTAATAAATTTGCATACCATCATATACATAAACTATTTTCTTATCCTGCTGTAACATAAAATCATTAATAAGCTAAAAAGAACAAATAATGAAAATATATAAGAGGTTTGCAAAATAAATTGAAAAGTAATTTAAAATGTTTTCACACTCACTGTTTGCTTCCTAATCTACTTGAAATTTCTGCTTTAGTGACCTTCTCAGCTCACCTCTTCACTTACACTTAGTCACAAATGAAATCTCGCCCTTAGCTCACATAACACTCTAATTCAAAGCCATTTCTATTGTCTCTACAACTTATAATTTCATCTAATTTGCTACAGATTGCAGTACTACCAGTCCAGCTCAAGCTGTGAGCTCAAACCTACTCGCTCAACTCTCCCTTTCTACGAGCTGACACCTTCTTCCAACTCAGTACATTCTACAAACACCTCTCAACTCGCCCCTTTACAAGTTGCTGCTTTAAGCCAACTCAGCCAGACATCATAACGGGCGGAGTCCTCACTCAGCTCGCTCTTTGCGAGCTCGTGCTCCAATCCAACTCGACCAAGGTTGGAAACTGAGCTACGAGCACTATCCAGCTTGCATTTCGCAAGCTCCCGCCTTAACTCACACATACTTAATTTAAACACTTCTTTTCAAGTTTTACACTCTTACTATCGTTCACACATTTCGACCTCATTAAAATTTCATGTACATGCATTCAACAATATTTCATCAGTTTCTACCCATTAACCCAGGTTGCAGCCTCAACGGTCGTGCAACGGGAAATTCAAATCCTAAACCATAAACAATTTCTTCAAATTAACTTATTTCTTAGCTACTTTACTTACCAGATTCCTTATTAGCCTTTTGCCTCGCTTTCCAACTATTTGCTACTTCAAATTTCTAGATCTACATTACGAAATTCTCATTAAATATATATACAGAGCATGAACTGATCATAACCGACTTCTTACTAACATAAAACCATAAAACTTGCTCTTACCACTTGATTCCTACCAGATCTGACTTGAAAATCTTCTTAAATTTGTTTCTTACCTCTTTACGACTTAGATTTTTCCTCTGGTTGCTGCTCACTGATCTACCTCTCTCTTTGCTTGTCGACAGCTTTCTTTTCTTCCTCTCTTAGATTTTTCTTTAACTCTCTCTCTCCTACTTACACGATAACAAACAGTCACCACACACACACACATATTTATAGGTGTGAATCAAGCTCCATCTTTATCCTTAAACTTCCTTAAATTTATAATTTCTATCATTTTCTAGAGAATTCTTTATTTTCTTAAATTATCCTTAACATCTCTCTTTATTTACGATTTTGCCACTTTTATATAAAAATCTCTTATTTCCATCAATTGCTCTTCAATTTTTTATAATTCAAATTTACTCCCAATCCTTTCAGAAATTCTATAAAAATTTTATTTCATCTTAGAACACTTTAAAATCTCTTTTATTATTTCAATAACGAGAGTATATTAGTACAACATATCAATCCGTATATATGTACAATAACAAAATTAGGAGAGTGTATTACAGAGTGTCTCACCAAAATACTTGAAATGATTTTAATTTTCATACATCATGAATTTTATATGCTACATGAAAACTTATGTTTTCAATGATAGGAAACTAGCTTTATTATGCATAAATTCAATATGAAAATCTTTTTTATGGATTTCAAAAAGATTATGTGAATTATGAAAATTTTTACGTTAAGAAAACAACATGTACGAAAAAGGTTTTATAAACCTGCGATACTAATTATTACCCATTGGAGATGGTAGTTTCATCCCACCCAGTTATATGTTACTGGTCACCGTACCCAAACTGTGCATGGATAGTGTCAAGGGCGTTTGTCACTAACAGCAGGAAGGATTGTGTCAGTTAGTCATGTTTAGAATGTCATCCATGCATGAACTGGGTATATAAGACAACTAGCTTTTATGTGAGCAATAGATAATTTTGCTCTCACCGGTCAGGACAATGCTGAAGCCGGGGCACAAGGCCTGTCTGGTCGAATCCGAGTTGTTCTATATTCAGGGTACTATACTATATTCAGGCACCAGCCACTGGCTTCTTTTACGGATACGGTTTTCATATTATTATCACATCTTCATATGTTATTATATTTCCTTTTTATATAGCATGAGTTGTATTGATATTAAATGTTATGCACGCATTTTCTTTTAAATAAACATTTTAAAAAGCTTATGTATGTTCTATAAAACTACCCACGAAATAAATTTAATTTTTGGGAGATTAATTTAGAAAGCGTATCTTTAATTAAGAAAGATATGATACTCACTGAGCTTCCATAGCTCACTTTAGTTTATATTTTATAAATAAAACATCTCCAGGGATAAGTACAGGTGTTGGGACATTAGCAACGGAGACCCCAATCGGAAAGTAGATGTACTTAGTCGTGTGCTTTTGTGATCTTGTATTTTTTATCATAAATAATTTCGAAAATTTGTATAAACACTTTCGTATGTAAAAGAATGTATGTTTTGTATATATATAACTATATCCATACATAATATCAAAATGTTTGAAAGTTACATTACAATTTAAATTTTTACATTATCAGGTTGCTAAGTTTGTGAATCTAAATATATTTTAGGTGAAAACATATTTGTGGTTGGTTGTGGAAAAATGAGAGGGTCGGAGGCCCAGGAGTTGAGAATTTGTTTGAACTTAGAAGTGTATAAATCTTTTATGAAATTTTATAGGGTGAGATTTTCAAAAATATAGTCTTTATGCTATCAAAATTTTTATAAAATTGGTTTTACATTATATGTTTAAAATGGAAAAGTCTCCACCTATTTTCAGTCCAAAAAGAGAGTTTAAGGAATTTATAGTAGATTTCTCATGTAAAAGTAAACAGTTTAGCTTCACGGAAACTTTTTAGTCGGATTAGAAATCGACTGGGGGCCTACTGTAGAGTTACCGATAGGCTGCCTAGAGTATATAGGAAAATGGCCCATCAATGAAACTATAACTTTAACTTTAACAAGATGAAGATTGAATGTTTGTAATAAGAAAAAGTTCTCTGAATTTGAAACTACTGCTTTGATACCAAGTTGACAGGACCTGTCCCGAATCCTATCTCAAGTTTGGGAGGATCTCATGAAAACTGAGGTCTTTTTTATTAACATCTAGATTTACTAAAAATCCTTTGAAATAATTATTTTAATTCTAATAATCAGTTTAATTGAAATATAAATTGAACAAACCATAAATCTAGTTAATCAAAAATAATATACACTGATGCAAAATATATTATCATCATATGGTCATTTTCATGACCTGCAATGATCTACATGAACTTACGATGGGCACCTGGAAAAATGGGTTTATAAAAGAGTGAGCACTAACACCTAGTGAATGGATATAACTTTTCTAAAAAAATATTTCTAAATAAAAAATCAAAATGTCATTGGTAAAAAGAAACAATTTTTAATGATTTACACACAATCATATCTAAAAATAAAACCGAATATAAATCTCATGTTGTTGTAAAATCGTAAACTTCTATATAAATTATCTTTATAACTTTAATATATAAATATAAAAATTTATAATTTGTAAACCTTTTTTTTTTGGAATCTTTTCTTGTGGATTTGGTATTCTATAAGTCTCTTTTTGTACTAATCATACTCAAAATATAACATTTATAATCTAAAAATTTATACCAACTAGTACCCAGGTAAATCTGTCATACGTTGTGAAAATACGCAATACACACATAGAGTGAAGGATAATATCCGCCATACATGTGCTAGGCGACTCAATGACTCTCTCGACAATTACCGTATATGTGTTGAGCAAATCTGAGATTCACACATGTGAAGTTTGTCTAACCGTTAAAAGGGAGGGTACAATCTTGGTGTTTTGGAAACATATTTATTTTTCCGTTCTCAAATCTTTTCTTAATATCCATATAATTTTGGATAAATACTTTTCTTGAAACACAAATAAATAAATAAACAATACTTAAAGTCTGTTGAAATCTTTCTTATCATAAAGTCAAACTACTAACATCAAATTATGTATAAAATTCCAATACGTAAACAAAATAAATTCTCAAGTCAATCGTAAAACATAATCAATAAATCAATAACTAATTAGATAATTTTTTTCTAATAACAATTAAATAAATAAAATTTGCATATAACTATAAATAATTAATTCAATTTAAATAAATAATCCATTCACATAGGGGCGGACCTAGCATAGGGCCTGGCGGGGCACGTGCTCTCCCTGAAATTTTGTAAAACATTATTAAGTTTATAATGTTAATGATTAAATATTTAGATAAATACATATATAGTTGACAGTGTTCTTAATCTCACCAATTGTTTAGTGCTATAGTGGTATGAGGCATCCTTTTGTTTCCATTAGAATCAGGGTTCGATCCCCAATCCCCACAATTGATTTTCTCCTTTTTTCGAAGAAAAAAATTGAAAACATGCATGCTATGACTTTCGAACATGGAACAAGGGGTTGAGATGACACACCTTTTACCATCCATGCTAATGTAGACATTTGCAATACAATGACTTCAATAATTTTTATAGTAGTCGCCAGTTCTTTCCCTTTTTTAATTGTTTATTAATTTTTTTAACTTTATTATTTATCCTTCCTATTTCTAGTATAATTAACATCCTTCATTTTCATTGCTTTTATTAGACCTAATTTCCTTACTTTTAATATTTTTTCTACTCCTAATTAATTAATATTTCTTTTTTCTTTTTTCCTTTTATTTCTCTCTTACATAAGCATTATTTACTTCTACTTTTTATGTACCATACAAAATTCATTGGTAATTTGCAATTTTAGTGAACAACTTTTTTCGTTTTTCTCTTCATTTTTATTTGGCATTTCTTTATCTTTACTTTAATATCTTATCACTTACCAGGTTAGCATACTAAATTAATATTTTTAATTATTTATTTTTGACGGGACCCTTCCTGAATCCCTCATCTGAACCCAAGAAAGACCCCGTAGCACCCCGACAGAACTCTAACGAGCCCTAACTTTGGCCCGAAGAAATGTCATCAAAGAACCGAAACTTACTTTAACTTGTTTTATATCTCGTTTACTAGGTGGCAAGGGTAAAATTTTTTTATTTTTCTAATAAAAATCCGACAGCATGTCGGCTGTTTATTGAAATATGTCACCCTGCAGATTCAAAGGCAGTCTAAAAATAGTTCTAATTACAATCAATCTCAATTACCAGGGGCCTCCGGCTCTCATCCCAAAAATCAATTCCAACATGGAAAACCACAATCACGAAAATTGATTGAAAAATATAAAACTTTCTTAACAAAACATCTTTATGAAGACACGCATCTAAAAACTTGTATTTGCATTTACAATTTACACCATGCTTTGATACAAAATATGCACATGACAAAAATATGAGCTATACAATGTGATAAAAGTCGTCCGTCAGTCAATCCACGTGTCTGTTTGAGCCTCGTTTGTTAGACGACTCGCTCCTATACGACTTGCTCCTACACCTGAGGGAGAACTTTTAAGAAATACATTAGAAACAAATTGTGAGTAAAACTCAGTGAGAATTACAATTTAATAAAACTAAAGAAAAACAGTTTCATTCTTTTCTAAAATACTTTATCGAAACTCGTTTGAAAACTGTTTTTCAAATTCGTTCTTAGTCTTTTTCTTAAACTTTCTCATTTTCTCGCCTTAATGGTAACCAAGGGAAACTACTCCTGTCGCGACAACATAAACTCTCTCGCTTGCTATTAGGAATTAAGGAATCTGCCCTGTATAGTCACCGATGCGTAAACTCTGGGCACGCGTTACCCTATCACAATCGGTCCAATCTACACTACCCTTATACGTGCAAGGGTGACTCAACTCACTCTCTCTCTTAGGAGTCGTCCAAACTTCACTTTCAGTTAGTGACCCTCTCACATCTACCGTACACGCATAGGGAACTCAACTGAGCACTCAACTGGGGCTAAGGTAAATCATAGGCGTAATAAAACTCTTTTTCACAATATTCTAGAATAAACTTGTTTTTAAGGCAGAAAGCCTAAAATCTTTACTTCTAGCATATTCTCGGTGTAAATATATACTCAACTCAAAAGTCACATGCTAGAATCTCAGTATAACTTCAATAAAAAACTTAATTACATAATTAATAAATTCATACGAATAGTAAATAAGATGCATTCATTCATATATAAACAAGAAATAAAATTGAAATAAAATAACACTTTAAATAACTAGCTTTCCACTCACTAAACGCCTTCCGACTAATAACGATTCTCCTCCAATTGCCTCTGATACTTTCCGCTTTCACCCTTTGAACATAAAGCTTACTTAAAAAACTCTAATCTTCTTGTCTTGTTCCATTGGTCTCCTTGTCGCCTACATATGATACTTTTACTTAAAATTACTCCACATTTAATTATATAAAGCTCAAAAATAAAACTTTTAACTCAAATCTCTTATTGAGCCTCTTTTTACACTTAAACTTGATTTGCGGCTTTCTACTTAATCGAGGTTCTAAAATTCCAATTTCTTTGCAAAAGTTTTACTTATATACCCCTAGGGACATCCCATGCAGTCTGTATAATTTTCGGAGGCCTAGAACGAAAAGTCAAAATTTTCGGACCTCCTTTGACCGAATACTGTTCACAACCTGTTCCGTGGGCTTTTTCGCTTCCGTTTTTGCTTGAATCATCTCCCTATCTCTTATTTAGGTCACCCGTAAAATGGTTTTGAAAATTTTCAACTATAGAGGGGTGAAACCTATGAAATACCCCTATTTTCAACACTTTTTATGAGCATTTTTGCACACTTTGATTATCTAACTTTATCTCTTGATTCCCTTGGCTTACATATGTCTAAATATGGTCATACATAGTTTAAGAATGTATGAAATAGGTAATTTTACTTAGTAACTTTGATTGCCCTTCAACTAACCATAACAATGTTAATTGTTTCTAACTTTATTCTTTTACAACTTTAGCATTTTCTAATGTTTATTGTGCATCAAATAAGTACCAATTCAAGCTCAAACACATCAAAACACAATGACATCACATAATCCTCTTATTGCTGTGAGACATACATAACACCCTAATTCTTATTTCTTTCACTTTTTAAGTCATCTAAGTGATGGTTTCTTGAATACATTACAACAACCACTTAATGGCCACTAAATCCATGCTCATTCTCATCAAAATACAAGGGTTACATACACCCTTGCTTTGGCGTAAGCCACACACCCACACACACATCAAGTTTGTCTCACCAAATTTTGAGATACTAAATTAACAATTCATCGAGACAACGCATCAAACACTTAAACTATAACATAATTCATATCAATCATCATCCATTCATCTTTAGAGTTTTACTACAAAACCCTAGGTCATCAAACCTACATAACAACACATCCATCAAGCTTCTTTTGGGTTCCATATAACTCAAATCAAAGCACAAACAAAACTCATATTGATATAACATCAAATAATAACTAACACATCCATAACTCACAAAATCTCCCATTTGAATAACTTATGAAAAGCTTAGAAACTCACCTCCTTTAACTTATTTCTTGCTCTAAGCTTAATCTCCTAACTTTGGAAAGTTTAAGTTCTTGATTTGAAGCCTTAAAAATGGTTGGAACCCTTGCTTCTTCTTCCTTGGTTGCTCACGGCACACACCTCTCTCTTTCTAAGTGTTTTGCATTTCTTTGGAGTGTCACTCGGCTACACACTTCTTTTACATGTAACTAAGCTTTTAATAAATCAAAAATGACCATCATGTCCTTTGACAATCTCATTTCCACCCTTGGACTTCACTAAATTCTACTTTGACCTCAAGTTGGATAAACTTAACTCATCTAGATCCCTAATTTGTCTACTTGTCGTCTCCACAATCACTAAATTTTCTAACCAATCACTTTACGCCATGTGGCACTCCGAATTTTCGGATTCTGATGACACTCATTTGAATCCTATCAGTGGAATTTAATTAACTTTTGATGATTTTAGGGCATCTCTATCTTATTCAAATTCGTATTAATATTTAAAGTCTCCAATAGAAATATGACAACTATGCCCCTCTTTTTGGCTTTTATCTCTAATCAAGTTCAACAAACTTCGAAAATTTCTCTACTAACTTTTAACATCTCTTTAAACTTATTCACATAAAATTCATGCATAAAATCATGACTTAACTACTCATACTAGGAACTTAAATTCATAACTTAACTACTAATACTAATACACAATAATTTGGATTGGGGTTTACAATTTTAATGTTTATTAAGATTTTTAAGTATAAGATTATTTGTTTTACTTAAATATTATATATGTTTTATTTTATTTAAACTATATAGTATTATCAAATATTGTTTTAGATAAAAATATTATATATTTAGTATGTTTTTAATTTTGGATATTTTTATTACTTTATTAATGTGTCCCTTCTAAATAAATTTTCTGGGTCCGTCACTATACTCACATAACTTCTTTGCTCAAATCTAGATAAAAAATTATTCTCATTTGATTTATCATAATCCTACATCCACCCTAAAATCACATAAGCTCAATTTAGAACTTACAAAAAAATTAACTAATTTTTTAAAATCAGACACTTATATGTTCTGTACAAGCATCTAGAATTTTTCTTGTTTCTTTATTTTTCCTTCATTTCTTCTTCTTTGATTTTTTTTCTTTTTCTTTTTTTTTTTTTTTTATATGTATTGTGTGTGATTTGCTTATGAGGACCGATATATATACATACTACATCCTAATCTCTACTCACAGCACCACCTCACTTCTTTTTATTTTATTTTATTATTTTATTATTTTATTATTTTTTCTAAATTGGCACTCACCATTTACTTTTATATATATTTTAATTCAATAGACATGGTCCACCACCTTATATTATTATCATCATTATTATCATAGAAGAAAACTCACCTATCGTTTGAATTTTTCTACCAATATAAGGAAATTTTCATTTTTCTCTTATGACTTTTTTCTTTTTAATCCAGTTTTCTTAATTTCTTTTAAAAATATCATCCAATAGAATATTTATCCATAAATTTTTTTACTTCTAAAACTTGAATCGGATCAAATTAATAACAATAAATTAGATTTCAATTAATCTCTTAAGTCCATTAGGATTTGGACCTTACATCAGTGGCTTCTAACTTTAAATTATTAGGATCATACAATCAAATTCATTAATTTCATATATATATATATATATATATATATAACTTCAATGGTTAATGGCTCCTAACTTTAAATTGTTAGGATCACCTAATAAAATTCATTCATTTTATTCTCTCTCTTACTAAAATTTTTCTTTCCTATTCAATTCAAATGAAATGGATGATTTGATTTGGTGGTTTTAACAATTTAAAGTTAAAAGACACTGACCATATGTGTGTATGTGTGTGTGAGCAAATTACAATTAGCTATCCAGTTCAAATTCTAATTTGAGTGGAGCAAGACCTTTGCTCTTATTACAATTTACCCCCTTACCGTTAGCAAGATTCCATTATATTTGACAGTGAACAATGTCAAAACAATGAAAAGATGAAATTATCATTGGTGATTGAAGTTGACCCAGTTGACCAAATACAAAATAAATAATTAAATAATTAAATACAAAAATTTAAAAAACTTATTTAATTTTTGTCTTCTCTATCTTTCTCATCATCTAGACCTTCTCTCGTCACAGTCTTTCTCTCACATTCTTCTTCTTCTTCTTCTTATTCTCTTCTTCTTCAAACCTAGAAATTCGAGTTCATTCGAATCAAATGGCCTAGATTTCTAGGTTCATTCTAATAAACCCATAATTTATGGGCTCATTCGAATGAACCTAGAATTTTCGGGCACCCAAATTCTGGGTTCATTCATCTAGGTTCATTTTTTTTTTTTTCAATATTTTTTTGATTAATTGAGTTGAACTAGTGATCTTCATTTTTTGTTGATAGAGTTAAACTGGTAATTATTTAAGTTGATGATTTTTTTCTACTAGTAACTGTTGGTGATTTTTTAATGGTGAACTGGTGAAGAAGATGATGATGATAATGGGTTCAAGGTTGGATTTTTGATGATAGTGAAGAACTGTTGGTGAATTGGTGAACTGGTGAAGAACTATTGATGATTTTTTTATGATAATTTTTGAATGGATGAAGAAGATTATGATAATGGGTTCAAGGTGAATGAGATCAGATGTAATATGCCCTCTCGATTTTAGTACTATATGACAAGTCTCTCTTCCTTATACACTAGACAGCCTGCCCGGCAACCCTACGGTGGCCTTCCAGACAAGATATGTACTGGCTGAAAGGTTTCCGTGAAGCTAAACCTCTTTTTTTTTTTTTTTTTTTTTTCTGAAAACTTTTTTAAAACTCTAAACATTTATTTTCATATGAGAACGAGTGGCAACTTTTTTATTTCTATGTAATCATTTGTAAAATAGGGTTTCTAAACGTTCAGCAGCATGACAGCTGCTTTCTTGAAAATTCTACCCTGTAAAACATAAAAGAAAATCTGTGCACTTCAAATATTTCTCATTCTTAACTTCTAGACCTCAGGCCCTCATTCAACTTCCATAAACAATCACAATTATTACTTTACTTAAAAGATAACTTAAAATTCATTGAAACTAAATAAAACTTAAGTGCATATATGGTTCACAAAATACAATACGTAATACATAAAATATGTGTTCTCAAATTAAAATTTATGAAACAAGCATTATGTTCAAATGATATGCAATGCATGATAGTGCAGAGCAAACAAACTACTGTAGTAGCGTCGCATATCAGCCCTCGTGCATGCCTGACGAAGCTCCCTCTGATCTCTGGCTCGCACCTACACCTAGGGAGGGTTTTTAGAAAATATGAAAAAGAATGGTGAGTAATAACTTAGTGAGTGGGTACTTATCAACTTTAAAACTTATTTTCAAAATATAAATACACCTCCCAAAATATTTTTGAGAAAATGAGTACTTTGACTTGAATTAATAAAATATAAATCGAGCATAATATAAAAATAATTTTACTTGAAAATGATAATAATGATCATAAATCTTTCTCATAGTAAGGCTTTCTCGATTTTTGAAATCTCATGTCTAATGACGTGTTTCCCTTTTTGAAACTTGCCCTATCAGATAACCCAGGGAAACTAATCCTTTTGTGATGGTACTTGCATAGAACTCGCACACGTCACTAGGATTAGGGAAATTTCTCTGTGTAGTCATTGATGAGAGACCTCAGAGATCGTGATACCCACCTTAACATCAGGTAGATCTACATTACTGTATACGTGCAGAGAGCGACTAACTCACTCTTACTCAAACCCCCCATGGTTAGTGATTCTCCCAATCACTCTTACCATACACGCATACGATACTTCAACCAGTAATCTTTGGGGCTTAGGGTAAACCATAGACATTAAAATTCTTTTCAAGCTACTTAGAACTTTATAGTGTAAATACATTGATTTAGCTTGAAAAATATTCTTTGGCATGTCTCTGATCGACATGTATATAAATAAGTTACTTTGCTACTAAAGTATATAAACATTGATAATATAATTTCATAAACTTACATGCGGTATATATATAAAACTAAAGACATGCTAAAATAAATCATTTCAAAATAAACAAGTGCAATATTAAATTCAACTTATGAACTTGTAAAGACTTTGGAAATAAACCACACTTACAACTTGCATCCAAAGTATAACCACTCTTCTATGCTCTCAGCTAGCTTGCCACTTTACCTACATTTCAATACGAGTGCGATTTCTTAGACATAACAATCCATTCGAAAAACCCAACATTTTAGCATGCAAAATACGTCACTCCAAGTTATAATGAATTGAACCCGAGCTACGAGTTACTGCCCAACTCGTCCACTAGGAGCTACTGTCCAACTCGCTTGGCTTGGACATCGAACTCATCCAGTTTGCCTTTAGCAAGCTATCGCTCCAGCTCAACTCGTCCTTCATGAGCTACATTTAGCTCAGCTCGGACTGATTGCTACGGATTATGGGTGTCATCTAACTCGTCCTTGCGAGCTGCTGCCCTAGCTAGCTCGACCTAAAATGCTAACATTACCCAGCTCGCCCTTTGTGAGCTACTGCCTCATGCCCAACTCGGACAGATGTTGCCATGGACTGTAGCATTACCTTGCTCGCAATCTCTAGCTCGCTAGCGAGTTATTGTCCTAGCCTAAATCAACCCAACTTATGCATACAAAGTCCCTAACATTTCTTTCCAAATTTCACACTAATAGCACAACAAAATAACAGCTTAACATTTCAAGACACTTATGACCAAAACTTGACAGCTCGCATTATCAAAACTCATTTTAAACTCATCATTACACTTTCTATTTCACACTAGGAAATTAGAGATCTCGCACATACCTCTTCAGATCAACCCAAATTTGTTTAATCTTCCTTCTAAGCTCGCATGCCACTTAAAATGGCTTGAAAAATCACACAACCAATGCTCCAATTAACAAGTAAGGCTACTGCCCTTCTTGTACACTCTTGATCATGAGCTCTCCTTAAATTCAAAAGGCTTGCAAGAGTTAGAAATCTCCAAGATCCACTCAAAATTCACAAGAACAACAAGCTTATCTTCTTTCTCTAGACAGAAATGTCCTCTTTGGCCGAGCTCCACTTCTCTTGCAACGTCCCCTTCTTGAATCACTCTTGGACTTCTCTCAACTGGCTCTCAATAAATCAGAATAAATCAGATCTGTCTTGCACTTGGTCACCCTTTCTCTCTCTCTCTCAAGTATGGCTGAAAGCCTCACCTTTTTTCTCTCTCTAATTCTCTTGTCACTTTCTCTCTTCATTTCTAAGACAACTCCACTTTATATAAACTTTTCTAAGTTAGTGGATTCCAAGTGTCAATCTCTCATTGGCTCATTTTTGTTCACATAGATTGCACTTCTTTATGAGATCTCATTCCATACAATACTCACATATAATCTAGGCGTACTTGAGTATGAAAAAATATCTACTTGGCCCTCTAATAAATTTAATTCACATTCTAGCCTTAATAAATTCCAAAATATTCTATAGCCCTTAAATCTTCAAATTGAGCATAAAATACTCTAATTGGGTATTTCATCTCCCCATTTCATACTAAAGAAATTCTTCTAGATATAAAATCATCAGTACCCATTATTCTCCAGAAAGGGTATTTTTGTCTAATAAACTCCAAATTACTCAAAGTCTCTTCGAATAAACTTATCTTCGCTCTGCTTCAGTTTCAATTAATTCTAATATTAATTTCGGAGCTTTTGCTTCATGAGGTCAGTTTTTCAAAAATTACCATTCACTCGGACACTTTTCGTCCGAAAATACTATTCATCTAGAAAAATAATTATTTTCTCGTAGTTAAAGTTTTGGGTTTTACACTATATATATATATATACTGTATAAAGTTTACCCTTATTTATGGAATAATAAAAAAATTTGAAGTACTCAGATGTGTAACTAAATTCTAGTAGAATTTCCAAACAAAATGGAGATGATTTTGGATACATAAATTAGTTTATGTAAAACCCAAAACTTTATTTTATAAAAAATAATTTATTTTTCGATGAATAGTGTTTTGATATGAATAGTATCTTTGTATGAATAGCATTTTTGGATGAATAGTGATTTTTAAAAAATGGATCCCAAAATCGTATAAAGTTTTCGGCTTCCAAGTGAATGGTGTTCCAGACAAAACTATTCACATGAATAGTAATTTTTGAAAAGTGGACCTCATAAAGCAAAAGTTTCGAAATTAGTATTAGAGTTGAGGAAAACTGAAACAGATAGAAAATAAGTCCATTTGAATAGGTTATAAGTGATCCGAAAATTTATAGACGAAAATATCCTTTCGATTATTTATGGAGTAATAAGGTAAATTAAAGTATCTGGAAGTGTAAATCAAAATCTAGTGTGATCTCCAGAGAGACTAGAAATTCCCGGATTGAATACTAGTATAATTCCTGGATCCGAATGCATAATCGAATTTTAGTAGAATTTTCAGATGCATAATTGGATTTTCATAGATTCTCTGGATTGTTGATTTTATTATATTAAAATTTTCAAACAAACTGAAAATGATTCTCAAATTCGAAATTGACATGAAGATTAATTAAGGATTTGAATAAAATTTAATGCTAAAGAAAATTACTAAAAAGAACATGGATATATTTAATTGTAAAAGACAAGTGCAAGGGCATTTTGGGAAACAAAAAGTATGAATGAAATGCAAGGTGGCATGAGATACATGGAAGAGAGAATGCGTGGCATGCATGGATAACATGTAGAAAAATGGAGGCATGCATGAGTGACATGTGGACCAAATGGAAGTAAAGATTAATTGCATGGATGACAAGTGTTAGCAATTGATTGAACTTGGTGACAAATGACATTAATTTATAAAGGATATATAAATGAAATGGAAGGGAAGAGAGGAGAGGTAACTAGCCACACAACTTAAACAACAAAAGAAACACATTTTCTTTAAGAGAGAGGGAGAGCTCTCGGGTGAAAGAGAGAAATGGGGTATTTTGGCCGAGAGGTGAAGAACCAAGGTAAGTTTGCTACCCTTGATCATTCTCAAACCATTTTTGAGCCATTTTAAGTGTCTTTCTAACTCATGCAAACCACTTGGAAGGAAGAAAATCAAAAAGGAAGAAGGAAAAGGCCATTCAACCAAGGTGGAAAAAAAAAAGGGGTGTCATGGCCAAGAGAGGAAGTTGAGGGCTGCATGTTATTTTGATGTTGAGCATTTTTGGGAGGTTTTTAAGTCTAACAAAGATAAGCTTGCTGCCCTTGTGGATTTTTAAGTTGATTTTAAGTGTTTCTAACATATGCAAGTCATTTGGATTGAAGGAAACTCTCGGTCAAGAAGGAGGGCAGTAGTTTTGCATGTTGGTTTGGAGTAATTTTTGAGTGATTTTCATGTCAAGAATGAGTTGCATGCAAGGCTAGGAGGAAGGCTTACCCATTGCGTGTCAAGTTAAAGAGATAAGTTTTAGATTTCATGATTTTACTTGTGTGAAAATGATGAGTTTATGTTGTTGATGGGCTGCTATGATATTTGTGTTTTGGGTTGTGATTTTGTGTTGGAGTTTAATAGATTTAAGGTCTCAAAATGTAGATATGATGTTGCATGTGATGTTAGTGCATGATTTGAAAGGAAAAATTGATGTTAGAATGCATGTAGTTTCGGCCAAAGATGGCTTTTGTGGTTCAAGTTTTGTTTGAATGATTTGTCATGAAATGTGATGTTATTTTGATGTGAATGATAATGTAAAACTTGAAAAAAATGTGGGAATGTTTTAACATGAAGCATTCGACCATGATGGGATTACTTGGTTTGATTTGAGTTGATCATTTTTACCATGATATATAGTGAGGTTATGATGGAACTTGATAATGAATTTGAAGAAAGAGTTGGTGTTATGTATTGGTATGTAATTCGGCCAAGGAGAGGCTTGTGTGATTCAAACTTTGTTTGTTGTTTTGACATGAAAAATGATGAGATTATGATGTGTTTGTTAGAGAAAACTTTGATGAAAAATTGGTGTTGTGATTGCATAAGCTACTCGGCCAAGGTGGGGTATCTTTGGCCCAATTCAAGTTTGAATGATTTGAGTATTTATTATGTATGTTTATCTATAGAAATATTGAAATTTGATGTTGAAAATTTGAAGCAAAGTTTTGGTGTACAAGCTGCCATGATTTGTTTAATGGTGTATTGAAGTGTTAGACCACAATTTTTAAGTGGTTTGAATGAGTTTGTAAGTTATACTGATGATAGAATTGACTTGGAATTTAAAGGAATTGCTTTGGATATCAAATGGTCGTTTTGTGACTAAATATTTCTCAAAGTTGCACCAATGTGATGTTTGATGGATTGAATTGAATTTACACCATGTTACGTGTGTTTGATTGTGTTTGCGATAAGAAAAATCGAATAAGATTGATGGTGTAAAAATTGATGCTTATTCGATCAACATGGGTCAAGATGATGCAAAAATGCATTAATGTGTTATAATGAAATTTAGGCTTGAATTGATGTGTTTTGCATGTTTAAGTGTTAAGAAATTCAAATGGAAATTGTATGTGTGTAATTAGGATCGTTACAACTTGGAAAAAAGGTATTTCGATACCTTTGAGTAGTTAGAAGTATATGTTAATGCGTGTGTACGTTTTAAATGAAAATCGTGCTTGTATTTAAGTGTAGGTGAAACGGTGAGCTAACAAAGGGCGTGGAAGAGTGGTTATTGAATTGGGAAGCAAGTAGTGAGTTTGGATTTTTTTTCTTTTTCAAAGCTTTTATGAATCGTATCAATTGCTTATTTACAAATGGGATATCCTGTTAGTATTCAAGTTATTATACTTTATCGAGTAAGCTTATAGCATGTTATTAGTTTTATCGTAATTGTAAACCCCCATTCTTAATATTTCATTCCCTAACATTAGAAGTTAGAATATATGAATGGTCAATATTTATAATAAGAAAATTCAATAAAGGGTAAGATAGTCTTTCTCTACAAATAAAGAGATCAATATCAAAGAATGGCAAATTGGTTAATGATAAATTTAGTGAATATTATGTAGAAAAGTGAATAGAATAAATTATGTGCATGAATTGTGCAAATTGATAAAAGTAGTGAGGAGGATATGAATTTAATGCATAATTGGAAGACCATTTAGTTAAATTTCATATGATGACATAGTATGTAAATAACTAACAAACTTCAAGGGTAATTATATAAACTCATGCCTATATAGAAGGGTTGTCTTCCAACACTTAGAAAAATTTCAAAAAGAAATTGAGAGAGAGTGAGAGGGGTGCACGACAATAAGGAGAAAAGGGAGGGAGAAGAGATCCAAGCCAAATCCAACCATTTCTTAAGCTTTCAATCAAGATTATTAGTAGATTAAAGCAAGAATAACAAACTTTAAGCAAAAATAAGGTAAGGTTTTCATGACTATAGTTGGGTTTATGATTGTGTTAGTTGATTGGGTTAGTTTTGATGTGTAAATTGATGTGGATTTTTATATAAAGCAATAGTAGAACCATAATGAGTAAAAAAGAAAGTTGAAATGCAAGAGACCATGCATAAAAATAGAGGTTAGGGTTTATGTAGTAGAAACCCCAACTTGTGATTTAATCTAGTGAGGAGTTAAATAGGTTGCCTATAACATGTTTGATGAAATGTTTGAAAGAAATATAACTTGAAAAATTAAAAAGAACAACATGTGGGTGCATGTGTGTGATTCACGGCCAAAAGGAGAGTGGGTGAATACTATTGTGTTTTATTCTCTTTGAGCTCTAAATCATGCATAATTAATGTAGAAAAGCATGTAGGAGAAGTTAATTGACAAACGAAACTAGATGGGATATTTGTGCATTTTGGCTTGATGAAGGGTAGAAGCTTATGCATGTGTTTTGTGGGTGTTTATGATGTATTTAAGGTCCTAAAAACATGCATGAGTGAGTAGGAATTAAGGTAATTAAAATGGATATACATGGGTGCATAATGGCATACAATCTAGTAAAGATTAAAATAATAGTAGAATAAGAAAATAGATACTTGAAAAGGGTATACAGACCTGCACTATTTGAGCTTAATTGAGGTTGTTTTAGACCTCAAAACATGCATAAATTTCATAGAAATTCGAAGGGAAAGATTTGGATAAAAATTGAGGAAGTTATGGCTTAAATAGTGCACCTATGTAGTCGTAAAGATGAGTTGAGAGTGAAAATGCATTCTTTGATGCATGAAATGAATGTATTCGATCATAATTGAGTAAAAGAACCTTAAATACGAAAGAAATGACATCATTGCATGTGTGATGCAAAAATGTGCATAAAAAAGTGTCGAAAAATAGGTATTTTTCATAGGTTTCACCCCTTGATACTTAGAATTTTTTGAAACCGTTTTATGAGGGACCTAAGTGAGAGATAGGGAGATGATCCAAGCAAAAACGAAAGTGAAATAGCTCGCGAAACGGGCTGTGAACAGTATTCTATTTTAGGGGATCTGAATATTTTGACTTTTCGTTCTGGACCTTTGAAAATTATACAGACTACGTGAGGATGTTTCTAGGGGTGCATAAATTAAACTTTTGCAAAGAAATCATAATTAGAAAGCCTTGGTCAAGTTAGAACCTAATAGAGAAAGTTGCAGTCAAAAGAGCATTGTAAATAGTTTTTAAGATTGAAAGCAATGTGTGTAGTTTTGTGTAACATATTGTAGTGTATTTTAAATAAGAACGTGTTGTGCAAGTGACGAGCAGGCCAGCGGAGCTCGGGAGGCTCGTTGACGAGTAAAGCTCGCTTGGTAAGGTAAGTGTCTATCACTTGTAATTTCCTTTATATAGATTTTCAATTATGAGTTATGTAATTTCCACTTCTTTTAAAAATGATGAGTTAAAACCTTGACAAACGATCCCTATATCGGATCTTAAAGAAGTCTTTGAAACGAAATTGTTTTGAAAAACCATGTATATACCCTTTGTTTAAATGAGATTTAGCGCTACGCGGCGATACAGAAAATTCTGTCCGTAGTTGCTCAGTTTTTCAGAATATTTAGCACTACGTTGCGATGCAGAAAATTCCACACATAGTTGTTATTGACACTACGTTGCGATGCAGAGAATTCCAGTTACAGTCGCCCAGAGTATAGTTTATACATAGGACTACAATGATGATGCAGAAAATTCCACATTGTAGTTGCTTAGATTTGAGATTGTCTCACACTACGTTGGCGATGCAGTAAATTCCACTCGTAGTGACTGAGATATCTCAACAGCTTCACGGTTGGCGTCAGTCAAAAATCGTCACGTGATGGTTAGAGTACATTAAGGGTATACATGGTGTTTCAAGAAAGAAAAGTTTTCTAAACAAAATATTTGGGATTTAATTAAGTTTATGAATCGCTACATAATCATACTTTATATTATCTCATATAATGAACTAATATCTTTGCTTTCATGTAGCGTGTATATTCTACTAGGAATCTTTATAGGCGATTTTGCATCCAGGAAACCGTCATCAGATAATTTAGGTGGACGATAAATGGCAGATGCTTATGTAACTCATGTTTATATTTTGAAAATATTGAAATGAGGAAATACATGTATCATACTAGAATCTTGGTAGCATGCATTTTGAGATTATAAATTTGTAAATTATGTTGTAAGTAGTTGTGGATTTTCATATACGATATATATATATATATATATATATTTCTTTATGGGTGTATGCATGATTGTTGTGAAAAAGTATGATGAAATTGCATGTTTGAGGATAAAAGAAGTTTGGGTGGTGATTGAAAATAGTTCGAAGTGTTTGCTTTTATGCAGGCAAATTTTGGAAACCTTAAAAATACAATCGTTATGTTGTCAAAATTTTTATAAAATTTTCTTCAAATTAAATGCGAAAAATTTATACCCACCCAAATTGCTTACAAAATGAAAAGAATACTTTTAAATCGAGTTAAGGAAATTGGCCAAGATTAAGGGGTTCGCTCCGCGGATCTCTACTATCGGACAAGTCGGGTTAATAGAAGTTTGTTGGAGTGCCCAATAAGACCCTCCAGATAAGAGACTAGAGAGATTCTAGTTCGAGCCTTGTCAGTAATGCATGTATAGCTTTCGTAAATTTATGTTATAAATGTAAGTATTTTAAAAGCATAGCAAATTGAAAGTTTGAATGAAATACATATATAGAAAATACATACTGAGAATATTTCAAACGTTTTAGGATTTTTCCTTATAAAGATTTGGGATTTTTACCTTAGTAAAGCTTTAGGCTTTTGTCTTAGAAAGAAACAGTTATAAATCGTATACTTGAGAATAAAAGTTTACGAGATAAGATCACTATGCTTTCAAGCCAAGTTAAAGAGAAAAGAAAGTTTAGGCACATTGAAAGATTTCAGATGTTTTAGGTTTACTCTAATCCCCAATTATACTCGGTCGTAGTACCATGTGCATGTATGGTAGATTGGTTGGGAGAGTCATTAACTTGGGGGGATTTGAGTCAATGTGTCACCCTCTGCATACATACAATAGTGTAGCTCAGCTTGATGTCAGGGGGAATCGCGATCCCTGAGGTCTCGTATCTACGACTACACAGGTAGCATTCCTTAGTCCTAGTTCTATGATGTGTAGACATACAGTAGAAATAAGGACGAGTTTTCCTGAGTTACCTTATAAGACAAGTTTCAGAAAGAAAAACATGTCATTAGACATGAAGTTTAGAAAATGATAAAGATTTATGATTTATGAAAATTATTATCAATTTCAAGTAGAAACACTTATATGTTATATGTTCGATTCATATTTTTTTATCAGTTTGAAATAAATTATCAGTTTTTCCAAATTATTTTGGGAGGATGTATATATATTTTGAAAGCGCATTGCAAAGTCTAAAAGTTATCCACTCACTGAGTTATTACTCATCACTCTTTTTATGTTTTTATAAAAACCCTTCCCATGTGCAAGTGTGAGCCAGGGATCAGAGGGAGCTTCGTTGAGCGTGCAAAAGGGCTGAAGACGCAACGCTACTGCACTAGTTTGTTGTTTTTGAAATATCATGTACTTATACAACTTTTGAGACATAGTGCATGTTTTGTAAACTTTATTTTGGGAGGCATATAGATTTACGTTTTTATATTATGTTTTTAAAACTATATGGGCACTATGATTTATTTAAGTTCAATGAGTTTCAAATTATCTTTCAATAGAAATCATATTTGTGATTGGTTGTGAAATTGAATGAGGGCCTGAGGCTCAGAAGTTGAGATTGTGTAATAATTGAAGTACATAGGTCTTAAATTATGTTTTTACAGGATGGAATTTTCAAAAAGCAGTCATCGTGCTGCTGGATTTTCGTAAACCTTGTTTTGCAAATTCTTACTTAAAAACTAAAAAATTTCTACCAATTTCCATTTGAAAATAAATTCTAAGAGTTTTAAAAGGGTTTTCAATTAAAGTAAGAGGCTTAGCTTCACGAAAACCTTTCACCTGGTGCATATCTCGATTGGAAGGCTATTGTGGGGTTATTGGGTGAGCTATCTTGTAGTATAAGGAAGAGGGGGCCAACAATATAGCCCAAATAGTTTTCTAAACAAATTCAATTGGATTTCTAAATACACCCATCTAAGGCTAAGTGTGTAAAAAGGGCATATTATGTAAGAAAAAGAAAGAGAACTCTAAAAAAAGATAAGATAGAAATTATGGAGCTTTCGAAGGGCAATTGATGGAAATAAAAAAATTCTCTAGAAAAGGCAAGGATGTAAATAAAATGTGATGGCAAGAGCATTTTAGGAAAGTGAAAATATGAGGAAGTGTAGAGATAAGGATGACATTATGGTGATTTTTGAGACAACCTAACTACTAGTTAGCATTTGCTTGAAATGTAATGGAACTAGTTAGAATTGAACTAGTTTTTAAGTTTCAACCAATCAAATGTCTTGGATTTGAACCAATGGCAATCTTATAAAATTAAGGTTAGTTTGAAGGCAATTATTAAAGGATAGTTAAGGGCAATTGTTAGCCTAACTAAAAACTATATGAAGTTAAGTGAAGAGAAGAAAAATCAAAAGAGAAAAATTAGAGAGTTAGAAAGGGTTATTCGGCCAAGACCAGAGCAGAGGGCAGCAGCTATGTTTGATCTTTTTGGGAGCAATCTTAAGTGGTTTTCAATTCATACAAAGGTTATGCACAAGCATAAAAAGGATATCTAGTAATATCAAGTGGTTTTCAAGTGGTAAGATTCAAGTTTCATTGACTTTTATATGTGAATTGTTGGATCAAAGTTTCCAAATGAGTTATATGTGATTTTAATGAGATTTTTATATATGGATTCAAGGATTTGAGACTTAAAATTTGGTGGGAAAGCCAAGTTAGGGATCCAAGAGAAATTGATAAATTACTAGTGAAGATCGCCTTTTGATTTAAAGTTAAGCTGGTGTTATTTAGGATATTAGTTTCCTTACCATGAAAATTGATGTGATTTTAGTGTGATTTCACATGGAAAACTTGAAGAAATCTTGGTGTTATGTTGAGTGTAGTACATGGCCAAGTTAGAGTTTTTATGGTTCAAATTGTATCTAATTTAATTAAAGTAGTTTCATACATGTAAAGGTATTAAAATAGCAAGTTAGGATGTTAAAATGGGAAATAAAAGTTGGTGGAACCCTATGCTATGCTATGTATTCGACCAAGATAAGAATTCTATGGTCCAAGTTGTGTTTGATTTATCTAAGTATGTTTCATGCATGTAAAAGTGCTGAAATATCAAGTTAGGAGGTTGAATTGAAAAACAAAAGTTGGTGCAACAATATTGCTATGCATTCGGCCATAAGGGATCAAGAATGATGAACAACTGTTTTAAGATGTGCTAAATGATTTTATGGGCTATGTTGATGGTGGAATTAGTATGAAATTAAAAAGAAGACCATTGGATACTAAATAATGCATGTCATGGCCAAACCATGCTATATTGCTTGATTGTGAGTTTTAGGAGTTTGATTGGGTTTGACATCAATTTGAATGTATTGGAACATGGTTATGATAAAAAAAATCAAATGAATGGATGGTCTAAAAGTTTAGGGAACATTCGGCCAATATAGAGTTAGAATGATTTAAAATTCGTTAAATGCGTAAATATGAATTTAGGTATTGTTTGAAGGGTTTTATGTGTTTAGATGTTATGAATTTCGAATAAGGAGTATGTATGAATAAATTCAATTGTAATGTTGCCTAAACGTAAAATGTGATCATGTGTAGGTATATTGCAAATGAAGGAACCCTAAACTGTGCACTATCATATGTTAATAATACGTGAATGTCCTATCAAAACACTTTGATATGATTAATTTCTATTCAATAAAGTTACATGTGATTTTTAAATTCATACTTGAAATATTGAAAAATTGATTCGAAATAATTATTTTCAACATAAAAACCTCTTGTATGAATTTTAGAAAGTTTGTGTGAATCATGGATTATATGATAAAAAACAATATGTATGGAAATAATTTATAAGTTTGTGGTATCAATTGTTACCCACTGAAGATGGTGGTTCGTCCCTCCCATAACAGGTATTTTAGATAGATGTTTCTAATCAAAGTACCCTAATGCGTGCATAGCAGTGTCAGGGGTATCTGTCACTAACAGTGGAAGGAAACCCATGGGAGGGACTGTGTCAATTAGTCTAGTTTAGTATGTCGTCCATGCACAAATTGGATATATAAAGGCTATCCCCTACGTAAGCGAAGGTAAATTCCGCTACGAATAACCGGACAGACGGCCTAAGTGAGGGTAAATTCCATGAATGCCGGAGCGAGAGTAAATTTCACTCCATACTTAAGGTGTCATGTGGTATGGACTATCTGTGGTTGGCTTACTTCAAAAGGCTTTATTGTCACAACTATTTGTATTTTCAAGCAAAAAGATAAAATTATGCATATTGTCATTTTACGTAATTTAGATTTGAAAAGTATTTTATAATAGTTTTCCGAAATCTGAAAACTTGCTTTTCAATATGTTACTGAAAATTTAGTTTTCACAATGCATGATTCATATCTATATTAAATGCTCATTTTTGTATTTATTTCAGATGAGGCTTTCCGGGAACTCATTTTATTTTAATGGAATCAATAATAAAATGATTTTAAAGTTTTAGGGAGACTTATTTTAGGAAAGTATAGTTGAATAGAAAAGCACGACACTCACTAAGTTCATTTAGCTCACTTTAGTTTTATGTTTAATAAATAAAACCTTCCTAAGGACAGGTGCGGGTGCAAAAACTTAAAGAGCAAAGACCCCAACCCAAGAGTAGACGAAATTTCTTGTATGCATTTGTGATTTTGTGTATTTGCCATAAATGTTGCTTGAAAATCTGTGTAATAACTTTTGTATGTAAATGAATGCATATTTTTAAAAAATGTGTAAATAAATTTGGTGCATGACATAGAAATGTTTTGAATGGCATCTGGTGTTTCAATTATTTTCATACTAGTGAATTGCATTTTAATTTGAAAGCATGTTTTTGGTTGATTGTGAAAAAAGGAAAAAAGGGTTTGAGGCTCAGAAGTTGAGAAATTATTTGCCATAGAAGTGTACACAATTTCTATGAAATTTTGCAGGGTGGGATTTTTAGAAAAACAACCGTTGTACTGCCAAAATTTTTACAAACCTTGTTTTACAAATGCCCATTTAGAAAGAATAAGTTTTCACTCAATTTCATTTGAAAAAAAAAAAATTCTAGAAAAGTTGTAAAAGATTTTTAGTGAAAGTAAAATGGCTTAGTTTCATAGAAACCTTTTAGCTAGATCAGATATCGACTGGAGAGTTACCATGGGATTGCCGGCGAGCCGCCTATAGTGTATAAGGATGAGGCCCGTCATCAGAAAGATGAAGAAGATGATGATGGGTTCAAGGTTGGATTTTTTATTAATATTTAATCTTTTATTTAATTATTTAATAATTATTTAATTTTTTATTTTTTCTAAATTGATCTCTACAGTCCATCTTAAGTTGGATGGTGCAGATCTAGTTAAATTTTTTTATTTAATTTACTTTAAATTTTTTAAAATTTATTTTTAAAAATAAAAAGAATGTCAAAAGATAATTTTGCCCCTTACTCAATTAACTTTAACATAGGATTGTTAACAATAAAGGTTAAATTGTAATAACATCGAAAGTCTTGCTATACTCAAATTAAAGTTTGAACTAAATAGTTAAATTGTAATTTGTTCTCTTTCTCTCTCTCTACACACACACATATATACACCTATATAGGGTTCCTTTGAGTACATCAAGGTTATCGATGTATTTAACAAAAAAATGAATTATTGTATTCTAAAATTATTGATTGTAATATATTATATGGTTATTATATTTTATTACAATTAAACGAATTGGATCATATTTTTAACAATCAACATGCAGAATCACTACAACAAAAAAAATGCAAAATCATATTTATTTATTATAATCAGACATGTTTTGTTGTAATTAAATGTAATAAATATATAATCAAACAAGGACAGTGTTCAATAACATTTTTGGTGGATACATTTTTTCTTGTTTCATGTCTTGTTTCATTTGGTAAGGGGGGTATTAATAGGAGCAGTACCTCTACCTGTAGCGTAGACTACAAAAGTCAAGTCTGCTTAGGTAGTTTAATAGGGGACCATGTAATGAAACCTTGATAAACACTCTTTCCTACTTTTTTTGGGCAGTATTAATTCTGTCCATGCATTTGACTTTTGATGCTAATTTGTATGGTTTTCACTTTGACTTTTTTAGATTAAGACATGATACTAAATTCTGCCGGTGCAGTTTGAATTCTAAGTATCATGAAGCTTCAATTCTTTTATTCCAACTTTGAGAAACGGAAGCTTCAATAACTTGACTGAAGTGAAGGAAACATCCAATAAGATATAGAGAGATCTATTACAAACTATCAAGATAAAGTGTTCGTGCAACATTGTTGCTGGGATGTGCCATTATTATCTAAGACTACAAATTACATCTATATTCTGCATTTATTCTTTTTCACATTGTTTCCACGAATAGACCAAAACAGATTTAATTCCAGTCAATAGAAATTGTGGTTGTGTCTGTTCCATTCGCCGGTGTCATTGATGGTGCAAGAAGTATCAATATGGTTGCATGAACTTGAGGTTTATTAAAGCAGGATAACAAGAAAAAAATTCATTCACCAATCAGTTAGTTGGATGAAAAAATTAATCAACAGATTTTTTCAGAGTTATCTTAAAGGCGAACAAATTTGAATATGATCTAAAACAGACACTACCAATCCCATTAAAAAAGATTATATACTGTCATTAATTTTGACTTTACTAAGTTAAAAATAATAATAATAATTACTTTACTACCTCTTGTTGTTCAATAAGAGTTTTTTTCTTTTAATGACGCTGTAATTTGTATAAATTTTGGAACTAACACTAAATTATGAAAATTAATTTTTGTAACAATGAAACTAATAATTTGCAAGCAAAATGAAATATTTATATTAATTTATGTATGAGATTTTTAAATTTGTTTTGCAAATCATTACACAGTTGATTTGTGTGATCAACTTTTGTAAAGGCTTTCATACTAAAAACAAATCAAGTTTACTTCTATAAATCACTTAGATATTGGGTTTTCATTCTAATATCTAGTTGATTTCATGGTTACCCTGTCGGCATTCATAAAGTTTAATATGGAGCAAATTATATTTGATTGACTGATTTTAGAATATTAGTAAAGGAACAAAAAATAGAGAAAGTTAATTAGACCCTTATGCTCAGTGTACTTTTGCTATTAACTTTCCACAACCCACCTGCCATTACAAAATAACTCTTTTTTTTCCTTCTCTCTTTTCTCAATTATGAATTTCAAATTTCAACATAATTTGTTGTGCTTTTAAATCAACTTATACAATTAAATTATCGAAATTGTGTATGATTATAATGTTTTGGCTTTTGCCATGACACATTAATTATGATGATACTATTTATTGAATAGATGGTTACATGGATAAAACACCTTTTTGCAAACTAAAACACTCCATATAGCACTAAGATTGAGAAAGTTCAATTGAAATATAATTCCAGAGATGGTGTAGCATAGCATAAGGTCATGTCCGAGTTCATCAGTATATACATTAGCAGAGGGAAAGCAACCTGGACATTTACCAATTTGATGCTCTCATGCCAAATTAATCTCTTCAGAATTCCTATTGAATCTAGAACAATTAACGTTTTAACAGCTCCCTTTTTTGGTAAAAATTTAATATACATTCCATTATAATTGCTGACAAATATGATGCTGACAACATCAATCTCGTTAATGATCTTTGTGGCCTTCGACTAGTTGCAAGCCATTTAGGATGCAACTATTCCAACGGCCAGTAAGCCGACATTGAACTGAATTCTTGTACGAAAAGAACAGTGACCGAGTGTCAAATGCTGCAACGAATTCTCCAGGCACAGGATCATCAATTGACTTCCATGAAGTTAGGGTATGGTTGATGCCCGTTTTCCAGTTTCATCCAACTCTCATACCAGGAAGAATGGTGTCTGTAGGATAATCAAAGCTCTGCAATATAATAGTTTCTTTAGCTACCAGAACCAGATTTCCTGAATCTCAGAGCTTGGCAGTGGAGGCGCCTGCTGGCACAGAAACATTGGTAGACCAAACAGGACAGCTTTGATTACAACAAAAGACTGTAAGATTTCCATTTCAACCAACCCTGAAAACACCAGCAGAGTTCTTAATTGGAGTGGCTCTGTTGGCCACCCAAACAACCATTTGTTGGGGATTTTGTTGAACCATATTCCAATGTAACGATCTTGAGATTCAACAGGGCCGAAGATTCCGAGTTTGAAGTTTCCATCAGATGATACAAGGCTTCTGTTTTCACTATCAGATATGAAGTGGGTTGGGGTTATTGTGTCGAATGCATGAAATGGACAAAAGAGATTGACACTTAGCTGAACTGTTGTACGATAACAACTGAAGGAATCCAGTCAATCCTGTAAAAGTAATTCCCTGTTCCGTTGTCCTGTGATTTACCTAATGTTAAGCTTCAATTTAGACCCCGTTAGCCGATTCAACTCAAATTTCATAAGTGGAAGCATGGTATGTGTAGGATGATCAAATGTTTGTCACAATATGTTTGTGGTACCAGTTTGAACCAACTCAAGATTTCCCGAATCTAGGAGAAGAGCTATAGTATCGTTCCTAGAAGCGACTAAAACATTTGTAAACCAGATAGGAACAGTAGTTTTGTTTGTTCGGTACAATAGGAGGTTTCCCTAACTGTTGATTGAGAGTACACTGGATGTACCATTGATGGAATCATCTCTATTCGCCACCCGCACAACAGTTTGCTCTGGATCATGGTAATAACAAATTCCAACGTACCGTTTTAGAGACTTTCCAGGACTGAAGAATCCAAGCGTGAAGAGTTTTCCACTGGAGACTATAAGCTCTGTCTTTGATTCGGTTGGCCGTTATGGAGTCGGTAACTGTAATGGTGTCAAAAGTAGAAAAGTGAAAAAGACGGAGAACAAGCAGAGTGTTCAATACCATTGTTAGACGATACATTTTACCTTATTTCATGTGTTGTTTAATTGTTTAAGGGGGATTGGCTATGGTACAAACAACTTTTGTTGTTTGTACCATACAAACACATTTGGCTGCCAGTTGGCAGCCAAATAGTGTTTCTTTCAACCTGCAGCAACCGGTTGAAAACCGGTTGCTGCACATTAGAAATAATAATTTAATAAAAAAATATTTTAATAATAAAATAATATATAAATATCATTTTTTATTATAAAATATAGTATTCTAATAAAATTATAAGTATTTTAAGTTATTATTAATATTTTAGTATTAAATTAAAATATATTATATTAAAATTAAAATAATATATAAATATAATAATTTATTATAAAATATTATATTATATTATATTAACTATTTTTTATTATTAAAATTAACATTAACGTAGAAGTTGTTCATTCAACAACTACAACGTTCCTCTTAACAAGTTCAGTACGTCAACTTGTTGAGATCAACGTCGAAGTTGTTCTGGTAACAAGTTTGACGTTCCGACAACGTCAGAAGTTGTTCAAACTCAACAAAAATGCGTGTATGACGTCAGCAAACGTTAAAGTTGTTCTACGAACAACTCCAACATTATGTTAACAAGTTAGGTGACGTCATCTTGTTGAGATCAAAGTCGAAGTTGTTCTGGGAACAAGTTTGACGTTCCGACAACGTCAGAAGTTGTTCAAACTCAACAAAAACGGGTGTATGACATCAGCAAACGTCAAAGTTGTTCTACGAACAACTCCAACGTTATGTTAACAAGTTAGGTGACGTCATCTTGTTGAGATCAACGTCGAAGTTGTTTTGGGAACAAGTTTGACGTTCCGATAACGTCAGAAGTTTTTCAAACTCAACAAAAATGGGTGTATGACGTCAGCAAACGTCAAAGTTGTTCCGTGAACAACTTTAACGTTATGTTAACAAGTTAGGTGACGTCATCTTGTTCACATCAACGGCGAATTTGTTTTGCGAATAAGTTTGACGTTTAGATAACGTCAGAAGTTACTGAATTTTATTTGTTTTTTTTTTTTTTAAAATGTTGATTAAAGGTATTGAAAATGTATTCATATAGTTTGCAACGTATTTAACTATAGTTAAACGATTGAAGGAAATAATATAGTGAATTTGTAAAATTTATAGCAGAAAGGGTATTGAAAATGTATAAATTAATAATTAGGTAAACGTTACAAACAAACTTGAAATTTTCCATTAATATTTGTATATATAATAATTTTAGTTGCACACATCCAAGTAATACATTGTAAAATATAAAATTTTCACACACAAGTAAAGCGTAAGCCTTACAGCAGTCATGGGTGTGTGACTGGACTGACACCATAATATAGTGACGTACTTATTTCAATATTGGTGTGCGGCTACACCACCGTTTTAGTGCGGCTGCGCTCATATACCAGTGCAAGTCTTACAATTTTCATGGGTGTGCAAGTGCACTAACATCTTGATGTGACCACGTTCTGACTGCAGTGTTGGTATGTTGACACACCACTGTTTTAGTGTGGTCATATAGCAATACCAGTACAATCCAATGTACTTGTAATTTTTTAAATGTTGAAAAATATAGTAACTTTTAAACTGAATTATGTTTAAAAAATAATAACTTAAATTGAAATACTTTTAGAAAACAACTTAAAACGGATTAAAATAATAATTAAAAATATTTTGAATATTTTATTTAGCAGTTACATTGTGACGTAATGAGGTTTTTTAATGGCATATGTCGCTATATATATAATTTAATATTATTTTAACACCTAATATCCCCACATAAGATTTTTTAAGTAAGTTTACTTCAATGAAATTGTAAAGCTTTCGCACATTAGTACTTGATAATTTGTTTTTTCATCACGCACAAATAAATGTATCACCTATACAGTTATGTAATTGAAATTCTTCATATAATTTTCAATTAACATGTAATTTGATTTTATATCAAATGAATTTATCATGTGAAAAAAATGTTAATTCGTCAATTAATATATCAATAATTTACAATATAAATATCATATGAAAAGATTTCGAATTTATAAAAAAAAAATGCTAATCCATTGAAAATCAATAGTAATGGTTTTTCAAGTATACAATTTGACTTGTTAATAACAGTCACACATTATTTTAATAAAATTACGTATTATTTGGAGTTATTGAATATTAATATTTCATAACTTATTATTTCATAACTTCCACATATTTTTCAGTTAAAAGAATATATAAAATATTCAGACAAAGTTGTACTTGGCAAGTAGAATTTCACCAACACTATTACTTATATAACAGTAATACAATATAAATTTCAACCCAAAAAATTTGCATATACAAGAAAATAATACATTCCCATTTTTTTGTTAATAAATTTAACAACAATATTGTAACTTTTGATCTAGAATAATAATTTTCATCATCCCTAACATTTCAAAAATGTTCAATTTAGCCCTTTTATTAGTCAAGTATTAGTCAATCTTATGGTTCTTGTCAAACATAGGTGTAGACTGAAAATTATCCAAACCAGTTCAAACTCATGTAATAAACATGTTCTTTGGTTACTATTTTGATATGCTTGAGCTTTTTCTTTGAAAGTTAAGAATAATACTTCTTTTTTTTTTAATTATTATAATTAATTTAAAATTTGAAGAGGGAATAGAGAAGTTGAATCTTCATTTGTTTGACAATGGAAAATAAGAGATTTCAAATGGATGAAGGTATGTTCCACCATTTTAATAATTTATGTTCTATCATTACGGACATACTTGGATCTATACCAGATTTTTGCCTTCTTAAGTGGCATCCTCAAAATTATAGAAATATTTGGAATCATAATATTGATATTTACTTAAAATTCCTTAAATTTGGTAAAATATGAATCAGTACCAGATCCTGGTCATATTCAAACATGAGTTAATTTGATTTGTGAATAATTTTAAAACTTTTCATTTTATGTTATAAATATTCATTTGATTCTATTATGATATCGAGCTTAAATTGATAATTATAAATTGATTCACACAATTTAACAATTAATTCTATACTTAAATTAAAAATTAAATTTAAAATTTTGAAAAAAAAATCTTTTGTAATTAAATTTAAAATCGAAATTTGTTTTTACTTAAAAATTTCAACCCCACTATCCATCTCTCATATGGATAAGTGGAGATGCACTTTCTATTTCTTATTTATTTTTCAATTTTATTTTACAGTGTGTGGCCACGTTGAAACAATGATGCTGCCACGCACCAACACCAATATTGGGGCGTGGCCATGCTCGGCCGCACCACTGTTTCAACGTGACTGCGCATCAGCACCAGTGTTGGTGCGCGGTCGCACCATTGTGTCAGCGTGGCCATGCACCAACACCAATGTTAATGCGTGACTGCACCATTGTTTCAGTGTGACTGTGCACCAACATCAATATTGGTGCGCGGTCGCACCACTGTTTCAATGTGGTCGCGCATCAACACCAGTGTTGGTGCGCGGCCGCACCATTGTTTCAGCGTGGCCGCGCACCAACACTAGTATTGGTGCACGATTGCACCACTACTTTAGTGTGGCCGTGCACTTATATCAATACTATCCAATTTAATTTTTAATTTTAAAATGTAGAAAAATATAATAACTTAAATTAAATTATTTTATATAAAATAACTTAAATTGGATTAAAATATTATTTAAATATATTTTTTATAAAATAATTTTATTAAATTTATTTCTTAAAAATATATAAAAGTATTTTTTATTTTATTTTTTATATAAAAATTTACCCTTACAATTTAACTTTTGAACATAGCATATGATGAAACTAAAATGTAGTAATTTTATTTTTTGTTAAATTAAAATTCTTACTTATTATTGAATTGTAAATTCATTTAGAATTGTTTTTGAATGCGAATTTGAAATGCAATTTAATTATGATTTATTTTTTTAAAAAAATACAAATTGTTATAGTAAAATTTTAAAAATACTGTGACAGGGGAATCGTGATAGGAGACTGTTCTAGCAAGCTTGCCTCTTATCACGCATAGGCGTGATGGGATAGTCTCTCGTCATGCTTAAGCGTAATGGAAATCTTCTGTCACACTTCCTTAGGTGTGATGAGAGGCTCTTTTATTATGCCAAACATGATGGGAGGCTTTTCCATCCCATCGTCGCCAAGGCTTGTACTAGTCATGGGTATGTGGTTGTACCACTGTTTTAGTGTGACCATGCATCTATACCAATGTAATCCAATAATTTTTAATTTTTTATTTTAAAATATTATAAAATATCATAACTGAAATTTGAAGCTATCCTATCACGCCTGTGTGTTTCTCATATCACGCCATAGGCATGATAGGAGGCTCTCCCATCATGCCAAATAGGAGGCTCTTTATTTATTTTTAACATTTAAGGGTAAGTGAGACAATTCCTTATCACTTAATTCATTAATATATAAGGTAACTTTTCTTTCTTAACCCTAATGGTTTAACATGAAATTAACTTTATTTATTCATAATTGTTATGATATAAGCTTTTGTAGTAATTATATTAATTTTTCATGATCAACCATAAGTTAACAAAACTAAAGTTCAAATTAATGTTTTTTTGGCAGGAAAAAAAAAAAAAAAAAAATTGATAAAATATCCATGATTTCCATAACATTCGAATATTATTTTTTCACAAAGATACCATCTAAAAGTAGAAGTAAAGTTCATAAACATTAGATTACACCTTATTTCACTTATCATCCAAAATCATAGCCAACAAAGGATTTATATAAGAATAATTAAATTAGATTAAAATATTATTCAATTATATTTTTGAAGAAAATAAGTTTATTAAATTTATATCTTAAAAATACATTAAATTATTTACACCTAATTTTAATATAATTTCAAGAAGAGTATTTGTGCAATTGATTCCTCTAAGGGTAAGTGAGACAATTGCCTTCAATTTCATGACACAATTGCCTTCAACTTCATACCTCAGTGAGGAAAATGAAGCCAAATCTAGAGATGCAACATTCAAGAAAGGTCTTTCATTCACCGAAACCCTTGTTGTCGTAAATAATTATTTTTACTTTAAAGTTATAATTAATTTTATTACAATAAAAATAATTATTTATATTAATTTTTACTAATTAAATAATTATATTTTGTTATAATATTTTATTTTGATTTTAAATTTTAGTGTTAAATTCTTTATAATATATTAATATACATTTAAACTATTATTATGTTATTAAAAATTATTACAATTAATTTTATTTATAAATTAACATTTTCATGTAATTATCAACTCACATATAATCAATCCGAATATACACTAAATGGAGAATTGTATTGTATTTATTCAATCCAATACAATCATTCAAACAAGGCCTCAATATAATTCAATTTAGTCCAATACAATCCATTATAATTTCATATAATCTACCCTTGCGTGTTAAAAAATGCACGATAACAAAATGATCTCAATTAAAGTGACAAAATGATCTCAATTCTCAAAAAATGCATTGACAGCATGAACAATCAGGCATTTTTTGTTACCGGAAACAGAAGAAGAGCAAACTCCAAAACCAATACAAAAACCCTCCAAAAAGATGAAAAGAAACTAAAGAGTCAACTTCCCTTAAATTACACTTGATGCTCTTCCCAGTTGATGAGAGTAGATAGATAATCAGACATTAAGTCATCCTACCAGTCGAATAGGTTTTTATGATGCATCTACGACCCTTCTGCAAATCTCATTAGATAGTTTTGAAACGTCAAGAGAAAATTGGACTGGCTGCTTCATATTTCAGCAGTGGAGGCACAACATCTCTGTTAAAAGAACACACAATTAGGCTAAAGCAAGAATGAATCAATGGACATGCTGATTAAGCCAAGCAACATAATAGAAATCATAAAATCTCTGAATGATTTTGACAAGAAACAAGAGCACTTTAAAGCATGGATAACTGTAAAAAGTAACCATGTTAAAATCTAGTTTTGACATTCCATTTATATTTTTTCACAATCCATTTTCAAGATGAAGATTGAAAGAGCTCCCACCCATATTAGTTAACTATCACTAGAGCGTAGATTTTAAAGCCCGTTTCTCCAATATATAGATATTTTTGAACCCATAGGACTGATTTTTAGATTCAGCAAAACCACTATCTGTTTTGGTGTCATTGTTCGTAAAATCATATTTATGTTCAAAAAACTACAGATAGTGGTTTTGCTGAATCCATAGGACTGATTTTCAGATTCAGCAAAACCATTATATGTTTTGGTGCCATTGTTCGTAAAATCATATTTATGTTCAAAAAACTACAGACACGAGAGATCCAGATGTTGGCAGCTAACTCATATGACCCTGAGATTGAAATCCATTTTCTAAAGATCTCTTAAAAGTCATTGTGCAATTCAATCACTACAAAGCTAAAAAAGGATTTGTGAGCAAGGATATATTAATGTCATCCAGAATATCGCATTTCTTCAACAGCAAAAAAAAAATATATATATATATTTATGACCTTACCTTTGCCTAACTTTCAGTATTCCAGTACCTAACTGCAAAGGAATGCCCATAATGATGCATTCATTAACTCCTTTAATTTGCTCTTCCATCCCATTAACAAAAGCATTGAAAAGGTGATATGATGTCTGCTTAAATGCAGCCAGCATCAATACACCTCTGCCCATTTTTTTAATTCCAAATCTCGTGATTCCTAGAACTTCACCCTGTAACAATAACCAATTACACATCTTCATACATCCTACCCCATAAATGCACATGTAAAACACAAAACCGATGATGCTTTCAGTTGCAGGTAATAAAATATGATATGATGTCTGCTCAAATGCAGCCAGCATCAATACACCTCTGCCCATTTTTTTAATTCCAAATCTTGTGATTCCTAGAACTTCATCCTGTAACAATAATACACATCTTCATACATCCTACCCCATAAATGCACATGTAAAACACAAAACTGATGATGCTTTCAATTGCAGGTAATAAAATATGATACAACGCCACAAAAAGAATTGAATGACTTACCCTAAAAGTCATAAAAGAATTGCTTCCAGTCAAAGCAAGCCATGATGCTAAATTCCAAATGAAATCAAATTCAGAAAGGTAGGCACATTATCATTGAAACACAGACCTGTGAACTAAAATGGAGAGAGTTATAACAATCCAATATAAGCCTTCAAAAAACAATTAAAGAATGATAATATATGCATAATCAATATGAATGATGAGGAAGTGATATTACATTCACTGTGTGGGAAGTCAATGATAGAGTATTTGTGCAATTGATTCCTCTCAGGAGTTCCATGACACAATTGCCTTCAACTTCATACTTCAGTGAGGAAAATAAAGCCAAATCTAGAGATGCAACATTCAAGAAAGGTCTTTCATTGACCGAAACCCTTGTTGCTGTAAAATCTTGAATATGCAAGTACTCAAAAATATGGCCTGTAACTACAAATTTGTGCTTAAAAGGACCTGCAGAAAAACAATAACCCATACCTAATTGTTCTTAACATTTTAAGAATTGGCACCTCAACATCAAACGTCAACACATGTTTGCTATCAAACCTCGATCCATATATCAATAAATCTTCAAGTACTGGACAACTCCTACACAACTTCTTGAAGAGGCCGCCACATGGACGTCTAATGCTTATATAAAGTTTTTTCAAGCTCGAAAAACACACTGTAGACTTACGAATATAAAGGACAAAATCACTTGGTATGCTTAACTCCACCAAACTATCATAAGTTAGAAGGCTTTATGGCAACTTGACATACCATACTTCATCCCCATCAATATCAGCTTTAACATTAAGATTGCGAATGTTGTGTTCTACTGCAAATGATATCCATGGAACACCACGAGACAATTGACCATTACTAACCATAGTACAGTCTAGATAAAAATTTTGAACATCTCCAGAGTGACAAACACTAAGCACACCATCCACAAAATTCTCAAAGTATATCTATCATCCTCACCGACATCAAAGTAAAAATTGAAGATAAAATTTTGAGATACCTCCACCTTGATGACCAGAAATCCATTAATTCTAGATGTAATTTCGCGACGATTCACACCATTGGTCTGTTTGAGAATTTTTGTGAGTTGTTGACTCTCACACATCTGAGTCTCCTTGTTTCCCCTCTGTAATCTGGTTCCATTGATGATGTATTACAACCTTTGTTGTTCCTCTCTTCTTTTTCTATACCTGCAACCACAAACCCAAAAAAGCAAACAAACCTACAAACATAAGTTTTATGCTTCATCACTGCAGTCAAGCTGATACCTCGAAAAGGATGTATCACCCACCAGATCTGGACGGCCACCAGTAGCGAACACCCATTACACTCGCTGATAGCACTTTGAACATCTAGAAACCACTCACCCACCACCACCAAGATCATCAAACATCACCAAAATCTACATAAAACACAAACTCATCAATCAATCTGGAAAAAAAAATTAAAAAATTAAAAAAAAGAAATTCATCTGGGTTCAAAATCAAACCAAGTTTTCTGGTTTCGATTCGAACCCAGTTTCTGGGTTTGATTCAAAAATCGAATCCAGAAACTAGATTCAATTTTTGAATCGAATTTTTTCTGAACCTAGTTTTAATCAAACCCAGAAATATGGCTTCAAATATAATAAGAAGAAGAGAAGAAAAAGAAGAGAAGAAGAGGAAGAAGAAGAGAAGAAAATGATGATGAACCCACCCATTGACAGCAACCATGGACAGCGACCACATCAAACACCCACCCACAGCCACTCATCAACCGCATCCACCATACCCAGAAACCACCCACCCGCCAGAACCACCCACCACCCCTTCCCCAAAAAAAAAAAAAAAAAAAAGATGTTGATGAACCTGTACGACATGGACGTGACGACGTGGATTGGCCAGCTGTTCTAGGTGGAGTATGCCATGGACGCTGTCAAACAAGCCTCCGCTGCAATCGGCCTCCGATCCAAGACCGAAATCCTCCTTGGCTGCGTCTACAAGGTCAACTCTGAGCTCTCCTCCTAATAGAAGAAGACCTCTCCTTCAAGGTCGACAACAACATCAAGATCCAGGGATTTTGATGGTAAAAGGGAATAGGTGAGCATTTTTTTTTTAAAGCAAAAAAAGTTTCCTGCAACCTGTTTAGCCGGTTGCCTTTCTTTTAATACTTTTATTTTTTCCTTTGTCCCACACAGTCGGATCACTTTTTTACTGATCTAATAGTTGATACTTTATAATGGGGGAGGTTTGTATGATACGAACACCTTCTGCTGTACGTATCATAGCCGTTTCCTTGTTTAAGGGGGGTATTAAAAAGAGGACTACCTCTACCTCTGCGTATACTATAAGAGTAAAGTCTGCTTAGGTAGTTTAATTGGGGGCCATGTAATGGAACCTTGAAACAGACTACTTCCTATTTATTTTGGGTAGTATTAATTCTGCCCATGGAGTTTTGAGTTTTTCTAGAATAAGACATGTTGGTTATGAATTATGACGAAACAACAATAACTATCGATCGAGCTTAATGCCTTATTCATACTTACCGATTAATAAGCTTGACTTGTATAAGTTCTCCTAGTGTATTGGCCGCGACTTCTATACTGTCATGAAGTTTCACTATACATGTACCTTTATTTGTTACAACTTTGATCCAAAACTAGAATTTCATTTTTAAATTCTACACTTGACTTGCCGTAGGTCATATTGTATTAATTACAAAGTAATTCTTCCTTTGTTACAACTTTGAAAAGACGAGTATCAATACCTTAACTTTGTTTGTCAGGAAACATCCAATAATAACAAAGTTCAATTTTTCTGACCGATATCGATGGTTTCTGCTACATATTGAAGTATATCCATTTGATTTAAGTATTTCTGGGAAGTGATTTATATTTTGGTATGTAAATATTTCATTTATTTACATATACTCCTTTTTTTTTTTTTTTTTAATTTCCTTTCACATAATAAAAAGGAGAGTAATATTAGGTTCCCAAATATTTGATGCTTAAATAATGTGATATAAGAGTTGTCAAGATTCTGTTAATTATCACATCATCTCATGATTTATAAGATTTTGATAATTTACATACCATATTATTTGAGTGTGAATTTGGATTAAATATTTAGGAAGTCTAACATTACTCTAAAAAGAAATTGTAAGTTGCAAACCAACAACGATGAAAGGACTCAAAAAATTAGATAGGCAACAACTTACAAATTGTATGAAATATTAGAGGTACAGAGCATCATGGATAAAATTCTTGTTCTTGCTGTGATCTCTAAAAATATGATTAATCTAGAACTATGGATGCTTGGTATCATGCAGAAAAGACTGTCTAGTGCATACTGTAATGATATGTAACTATAGGAAGCCGCACACAAATATTAATGATTTTACAAGTTTCAACATATTTTTAAAACTAGATACCCATTTCGTTCATACATTACGAAGAATGAAATGCTACTGGCCTTCAACATAATAAGGGAAACAAATTAATTTTCTGTTCATTGAGTTTTTAGCTGACGTACTAGGATGCAGTTAGCATTCCATATCACTAACAATATTGCTGAGATATAGAGAGGTCCATTAGAGATCACGAAGATGAAGTGTTTGTTGACTTTGTTGCTTGGATGTGCCATTATCCAAGGCAACTTACATGCATTCAACATCCACTTTTTTCACACGATTTCCACATTTTTCCTACCATAAGATTGGGAAAGTAATTGTTGACAAAACTGATATTCCAGTCAACAAAAATTGTGGTTGTGTCTGTTTCATACATAGTATTATTAGTAGTTAAAAGAAATGTGTCATTAAGGATGCATGAACTTGTTTGGATTTTGGATCGCTTTTCCATAAATTTTAATTGATGCAACAAAAAAAAGTCTAAAGGAAGTCCATTTAGGGCATGTGAGATACCATTGAAAAGTTGAAACTCGAGAGGGATCCAACGCCGCAGACGACATCAAAAAGGAGGCTGGACATGCTGGTACATGCCTTAAGAGGGTAAAGGGGTACATTTTAAGTGGAAATAATAAGTAGTTTACTGGATTTTCTATCCAAATGGGATTCTGATTGCCTTAGGAGCAAAAAAAAGTGCTTCTTTTTTTTAAGGGTCTTGAATTACTTTGTAATCAAGTAAACTCATGTTATTAAATAGCTAGGGGATTATTCTTTGTTTAAAATACACATCAAGATGTAGCAAGCCTTCCAAAAAGAGTGAGCGATGAGCTCGAATGTGAGCTCAGGACTCGGTATGTTTGATAGGAGCCTTGGTTGTAATTGGAGTTTGTGGTTAGAGAGAGAATATGGAGTGTGTAGTTGTAACAATTTTTTAATCTCTTGATGTCCTAATGGTCATGATTTTTCCCTGGTTTGGTAACCACGCCAATTTTTGGGTTATGTGATTGGATTCATCTTATTTTTTGTTAATAGATATTATTTGTTTTATGGTGGATATTAGACATACTTCCATAAATGTTTCTCCAAATTTTAGTTATAAATTAATTTAAAATTGCTTAGTGTTTTTCATTTTTCAAAATATTATAACAAAGTTAACTTTTTATTTATCTTGAGAAAAATATATTTTTTAATAATTAAAAATTAATATAATCCATATATATAATATATATTTAACTTTGATCTATATATTAATAATTTTGTTTTAAATAAATAGGTCCTACATGCTACTTAGCTAAAAAATGAAAATAAAAAACATCATATTCAGTTTTTGTTTAGTAAAAGTGCAAAACACATTTTTTGTTTTTCTTTTTGTTTAAAAATATGGCTAACGAACATTGTTTTTCTTTTTCAAAAAACTAGAAATGCATTTATAAAACAGTAATATAAATTTAATGCAATCTCTATTACATAATTACTCTTCTATCAAATACATATTGTAGACATTTGTTGGGTATAATATATATATTGTAGCCCCCTTCAAATTCAATAGTCTTAAGGGTAGACCTAGCTTGGGTCCAAGGGGGGCACATGCCCCTCCTTTTAAAAAAAAAATAATAAATAAATTTATAATATCAGTTATTATATATATAAATATATATATAAATATATATTTATATATATATAAATAAATTGTTATATATAGCTGGCAAAATGAATGAGATCGTAAACATAGAAGTGTATTAGTGGCATGGAATGTTAGGAGATAAACCCAGAAAGAAATAAAAAAAAGAAGTTGCAAAGCATAATCAAGCACACATAACAAAAAACAGAAAATAAAAGAGACACAAGAGTTTTACGTGATTCGAAAAATTCCCTACGTCCACGAAGTGCACCAGCACTTCTTCCACTATCAAATTGATGATTACAAACTCAAGCCTCTGTCTCTCTCACTCTCAATCACGAATCTCTCTCTCACAAATCTCTCTCACATTCCTACACTTGTCAATCTAAGTCTAAAACCTTTAGAGACCCCTTAATATATCATAGAACACAACTATGAGACATTTTACATGTGTATTTATAGTGTAGGAACAATGCATAATTGGTTTGGGCTCAAAAAATTGAAAAGGAAACGGATTCGAAAAATCCGTGTAAAACTGACCATCGAATCTTGTTGGGGCACGTGATAGCGTGTGTGACCTTTATTCGCTGCGATTTTTAAGGCATTAGATTCGTCTTGAAATAAGATTTCCAATGATATCTTTTTTGAGTAAAACGGACTTCGTTTGACCTCCTTACGTGTCAAATAAGTTTTGACTCTATTTAGAATCCAAGATCTTTTAGGATTTCAAAATCTTTCAAACTTCCAATTTCAAATTCGTTCTAATTCAAGATTCCTTCAAGCTTCACAATTCCAACAATCTCCCACTTGAAGATTGAAACACATTCAATCATCAACTCTTTTGACTAGTGAAAACGATGCACTCAACGTCCTCTTTTTTAACCTTGAAGACCAACTAAAGCTGAACACAGCTCCAGTTTCTCGATAGTCACTGGCTTTGTTAACATGTCAGCAAGATTCTTACTCCCAAGAATCTTTACAAGTGTCAACACACCTTCATCCAACAAAGTACGAATGAAGTGATATCTTAGACCTATATGCTTAGTCCTCGAATGAAATGTTGAATTCTTGGCTAAGTGTATCACATTTTGGCTATCACTATGCAACACATTCAACACTTGTTTAAATCTTAATTCTGCTAACAGACCTTGTAACCAAATCAATTCTTTGCTTGCCTCTGTAACAACTACATACTCTGCCTCAATCGTAGACAAAGTCACAATCTTCTGTAACTGAGAGACCCAACTAATGGTTGTCGCTCCCAAAGTAAAAACTTATCCTGTAATGCTCTTCCTATGATCCACCTCTCTAGCAAAGTCAGCATCAACATATCCTTGTAGCTTTAAATCATCCCTTTTGAAGTATAAACATTTTTCTGTTGTACCTCGTAGATACCTCAAAATCCATTTAACTGCCTCCCAATGCTGCCTGCCTGGATTAGACATAAATCTACTGACTGCTCCCACTGCATGAGCTATATCTGGCCGCGTGCAAACCATAGCATACATTAAGCTTCCAATTGCAGACGCATATGGAACTTTATCCATGTATGCCTTTTCTTTATCTGTCTCTGGACACTGATCCTTGGAAAGTCTAAAGTGACTGGCTATGGGAATTTTAACTGGTTTAGCATCACTCATGCTTAAACACTGAAGAACCTTACGAATGTACTCTGCCTAAGACAATTGCAATGTACCTCTCTTCTTATCTTTGTTAATTCTCATTTCAAGAATCTGCTTTGCTGCCCCTAAATCCTTCATCTCAAACTCACTCAACAGTTGTTTCTTCAACTTTTTTATTTCTTCCAAATCTACTCCAGCGACTAACATATCATCAACATAGAGTAATAAAATAATGTAACTGGTACCAACCTTCTTGAAGTAACAACAATGGTCAACATTGCATCTCAAGTATCCTTTCTTTTGCATAAAGTCATTAAATTTCTTGTATCATTGACAAGGAGCTTGCTTGAGGCCATACAAGCTTTTAGTCAACCTACATACTAGATTTTCTTTTCTTTTTTTTGCGAAACCTTCTGGTTGTATCATGTATATCTCCTCCTCAAGATCACCATGTAGAAAAACGGTCTTTACATCTAATTGTTCTAGATGTAAATCTTCTGCTGCCACAATGCTCAAAACTAACCGAATTGTACTCAACTTCACAACAAGGGAAAATATCTCTGTATAGTCAATGCCTTCTTTTTGTTGAAAACCCTTGACCACCAATCTAGCCTTGTATCTTTTGGAGCCATCATGTTCTTCCTTAATTCTGAAGACCCATTTATTATGGAGTGCCTTTTTACCCACTGGTAACTCTGTCAACTCCCATATATGGTTCGAATTCAAAGACTTCATCTCATCCTTCGTCGCTAGCTCCCACTTGCTAAAATCATCTACTTGACATGCCTCGGCATAGCATTCAGGCTCCCCACCATCAGTTAGTAGCAGATAGTTCAGGTTATACTTCTTGTTTGGTATTCAATGTCGCTTGGATCTTCGTAATGCATTTGCTAGATCTTCTGACCCATTAGGGTATAAATTTGCAACTCCCTTTTCTGGTGTTTTTGAGTCTACACCTCTAGACGTCGAACTTGAAGTAGTGACTGGTTCCTTTTCTATAGGCTCCTTGGCTTCTGATTCCGTACTTAACTTAAGACTCTTACAAATAGGCATATCATTATAATTAAAATAGTTAGGTTCAGATGTCCCCCCACTAGAAGACTCTATAGATTTCCTATCTTTATACATAACTTTCTCATTGAAGATGACATCTCTGCTCTTAATCATCTTCCTACCATTTTCATCCCAAAACCTGTACCCAAATTCATCATTCCTATAGCCAATAAAAATACATTTAATAGATTTTGGGTCAAGTTTGTTTTTGGCATTATCACTAACATGGACATATGCTACATAACCAAAAACTTTAGTATGAAAAAGTTTTACCTCTTGACCACTCCAAATTTCTTAGAGTAGTTTGAAATCTAAGGGTGTTGATGGACCACGATTGATCAAATAAGCTGCTATATTGATTGCTTCTGCCCAGAACTGCTTTGGCAAACCAGCATGTAGCCTCATGCTTCTGGCTCTCTTAGTCAATGTTCAGTTCATACGTTCTGCAACACCATTCTATTGTGGAGTACCAAGCACGGTCCTCTCGAGACGAATCCCACTCTCGAAGCAAAACTTTTTGAACTCAAAATCTTCATACTCACCAACATTATTTGATCGCAACTTCTTGATCTTCAAACCAGTTTCATTCTCAACCATTGCCTTCCACTTCTTGAAGGCATCAAATACCTAAGATTTCTGCCTCAAAAAATAAACTCAAACCTTTCTTGAGTGATCATCTATGAAAGTGACGAAATAGTATTTTTCACTAATTGAGAAAACTGGTGCAGGTCCCCAAACATCTGTGTGAACTAACTCTAATTTCATTGCCTTCGGAGTTCTCCCAGTTTTCTTAAAACTCACCCTTTTCTGCTTTCCAAAAACACAACTTTCACACATGTCTAGGTCAATCGATTTCAAATCTGACAACTTGTCATTCGAATGCATGACTCGTAGTCCCTTGACACTCATATGCCCAAGCCTCTGATGCCATAGGTTGGGATCATCTCTACTTTCAGCTATAGTAAATAAACCACGTCCATCTATGGTTGTGTAAAGAGTTTCATTCTTAATTCCTCTAGCGATAGTCATATCTCCCTTTGAAATCTTCCAAGCATCTTTTGAAAAAGTTGTCACATAACCATTTGTAGCCAACTGCCCAATTGAAATCAGATTTTTCTTTAAATTAGGTACGTGCCTTATATTATCCAGTTTCCAAATAGATCCATTTAAATTGATCTTCACTTTTCCTTTACCCACAATATCACAAGCTTTTTCATCACCAAGATAAACCTTTCCCAGATTGCTTGCTACATATTCTTAAAATAATTCCTTCCCAGAGGTAGCATGAAATGATGCTCTTGAGTCCAATATCCATGACTCAGTATTATCCTCCAAAGAGCAAATTTAAAGCATCATCTGAACCTTTTGAAACATAATTCGCACTAGTTTGACCATCGCTTTCTTTCTTTAAAGCTTTACATTCTGATCGGTAATGCCCCATCTTATGGCAATTCTAACACTCAATGTCTTTCTTACCACCTTATGAATTGTTCTAATGATTCCTAGATTTAGACTTACCATGCTTCGACTTGGATCTACCACGTTGCCCACCTCTAGTGTTGCTTCTTCCTCTACTCTCCACATTTAAGGTTGAATTTGAATTAAAGAACCCATCTTCACGCCTACGAATCTCTTTAGTCATGATCATATCTACAACTTCTGAAAGCCTCAAATTTTCTTTTCCAAACGCACCGCTGATTGACTGGACTGTACCCTTTCAGCTTTCAGGTAACTTATCAAGAATGAGCAAGGCTTGTACTTCATCGTCAAACTCGATCTTTATGGACATTAGCTTATTCGTAATCTAATTAAAAGCATTCAGGTACTCCTTGAAGTTTTTATTTTTCGACATTCAGAGAGAAAAGAATTTCTTTATTAGATGTACCTTGTTTGCCGCAGAAGGTTGTTCATAGAGATTTGATAAGGCTTTCATGAGAGACGGCGTCGTGTCTTGATTTTTCACATTAAAGGCTACTGATCTCAATAGACTCAATCGAATCGCGCCTAAGGTTTTGCGATCTAACACTTTCCAATCTTCACCTTTCACGTCTGTTGGCTTTTCTTTGAGCGGTAAGTACAAGTCTTTCTGGTACAGGTAATCCTCCATCTGCATCTTCCAGAAACTGAAATTTGACCCATTGAACTTCTCAACCTTGTAATGGTCTTTCTCTGATCCTATGATATTATGCCCAAACTGACAAAACCAACCACTAACGAACCAGGCTCTGATACTAGTTGTTAGGAGATAAATCCAAAAAGAAAGAAGAAAAAGAAGTTGTAAAGCATAATCAAGCACACATCATAAAAGACAGAAAATAAAATAGACACAAGAGTTTTACGTGGTTCGGGAAATTCCCTACGTCCACGAAGTGCACCAGTACTTCTTCCACTATCAAATTGATGATTATAAACTCAAGCCTCTGTCTCTCTCACTCTCAATCACAAATCTCTCTCTCACAAATCTCTCTCACCTTCCTACACTTGTCAATCTAAGTCTAAAACCCTTAGAGACCCCTTAATACATCATAAAACACAACTATGAGACGTTTTACATGTGTATTTATAGTGTAGGAATAATCCATAATTGGTTTGGGCTCAAAAAACTAAAAAGGAAACGGATTCGAAAAATCCATGTAAAACTGACCACCGAATCTTGTTGAGGCGCGTGTGATATTTATTTGCTGCGATTTTTAAGGCATTAGATTTGCCTCGAAATAAGCTTTCCAACGATATCTTATTTGAGTAAAACAAACTTCTTTTGATCTATTTACATGTCAAACAAGTTTTGACTCCATTTAGAATCCAAAATCTTTCAGGAATCCAAAATCTTTCAACCTTCCAATTCCGAATTCTTTTTAATTCAAGATTCCTTCAGGCTTCACAATTCCAACATGGAGTACGTATGGTATGTGGAACTGTGGGGGTTTGAATCCCTCCCAAACCAAAACTGAAGCCTTTTTTCATTTTTTTCCTCAAAAATAATGTAGAGTGTGGTGGGGTTTTGAACTCTGGTTCAAAAAACCATGGCATAATGAGTCTAACCAAGCATATTGATCTTGGAATTTATGGCAGTTTGACTTAGTTAGTTCTTAACCTTATTGCAAACTATGAATAGTTATATATAATTGTCATGAACTATTTTTCTTACCGTAAATTATATTATATTTATATAAATTATTAACTAATTTTTCTTTAATTTTTCAATCTTTTGGTTCTTTCTCATGCCTCGTTTATTACTTGGTGAATGTTATGGATTTATTTAAATAAGTTATCAAGCATTTACATTATTTGAAACTAGATTGAAGTTTTTTAAAAAATATTTTGGAAGTTCTTTTATTCTTTTAATTTGTTCATGTTGTTCAAATGAGAATTAACAAAATTTTAGTGAGGAAGGGCAAGCATTAGAGAAAGAGCTTCAGAGATTAGTAAAGAGCAATAAGATTTGCGAATAACTAGAGAAGGGTGAACTGCAATTGTTTTCATTTTTAATTTTTATTTTATATTATTTTGTTATAAAGTGTCCCCTCTAATATAAATATCCGGGTCCATCACTAAGTGGTCTTATTCTACTTATGGTTAGAGATACCAATTATTAGAAATGTAGATATTTTTCGTTTTAATTTTCAAAGAAAACTTACTTCAACTATTGTCCAATGTGACCAGATGATAGAGAACGCTAATTCAATCTTGCTACACCTCAAGAGATATTTTAAAAAATAAAATTAAATAAAAGCAAACTTTGTACAAAATTCACTCTAGCCACCATAGCCCGAAGTTTAGGCAAGTATCATTTAGCTTTTGTGTCATTAGATTCATGCAAATGTCCTTCACTTGATGTTTCAAAAGATTCTATTAATTCGAGATAACTCAATTTGATTTCATGTTGTTATGAAATCTTCCAAGTATTTGAACATTGACCCAAACCTAAACCAAAGCCCAATTAGTTGTCTCCAATAACCTAATACCTATCAGCCCATGTCATTTACGTCCAACCAGCCCAATGTGAAACCATTTATTTTTTATATTCAAAAATGGGGTTTATATATATATATATATAAGGGGGCACGATTGGTTGGGTCGATTTTGTAGAAAATCGACCCAAAACTAACATGGGTTAGTTTTCAATTTTGAAAACTAAAACCGACTTGATTGGATAGGTCCATGTCGGTTTCTCACTAAAGAAAAAAAAATTTAAAAAATATATATATTGATAATTAATGATGAGGAAAACCAAAACTTAACAAACATAAAATCTCAGCGAAAATTCACAAAGTCATTAAAAAAAAAAACAAAACAAAAATTTACAAACACATAATCTCAGCAAACATAAAACACAAAATCCTTTATTCCACAACTTTACAAAATCTCAGCAAAAATTTACACACACAGATCTAAACACACATCCATTACTCTAGAACTCTGCAAAAATTTACAAACATATATCTAAACACAAAATATTAGCAAACAAATACAGAATCAACAGGTAAAAACTTTGAAATAAAAGTTAGAAAAAGTTATTATTATTGTTGTTGTTGTTGTTATTTAACTTTAAACGAAGACCTTTTAAAACTATTGCAGCCAATTCCTACACATTAGAGATGCCATGAGTCTGGCAATGGTGGCAATAGCGGCAGTACCAACAGTGGCAGTGGCGGTAGTACCATGCTCACTAATCCAAACTAAAGATGAGAGATGAGAGACAAGTTAGAGTAAGAGTAGGGTTGAGAGGTTTGAAGAAAGATGAGAGATGAGATGAGAGTGAGAGTGATTGGGTCTGCATGACGATGTCAAATTGGAGTTTGTGAGGCTTTAGAATTTAAGGTTTGCGAGGCCTTTATACGTGGAGTTTTTTTTCATTAAACTTTTTTTAAAGTCGATTTCTAGTTAGGTCTATTTAGTTGACCCAAAACTCAAAAAAAAAAAAAAAAAAATCGATTTTAACATCTAAAATCGATCTGAGCTGAAGTCAGATTAAAAACTAAGAATTTAGAGTCAATTCTGTTTTTTTGTCGGCCCCTATATATATGTATGCATAGGCATATATATATATATATATTCGTTGATCACATACTAACTATTTTTCAAACAGTTCCTAACTACGCCTGATATTAACTTTACTAAGTTGAAACAAAATTTATCATATAGCTAGTCATAAGCAATTTTTCTTCAAAGTATAGCAGTACAAATTTGAGTGCCTAAATTATCACATAACATTATATATATGTAATTTAAAATTAGTATAATAGTAAAAAAGTTTTTAATAACCTAACTATTATAATTATAATTATTATGTACATAATAACCTAGCTAGGTAGCAAAATTTAGTACATAATAACCTAGGTAGCAAAATTTATCGAGCATCGAGTGTTGTAATTGTCACCTCATTAATGGAGCACTTTGTTCCTGAAATAGATGTCTCTGGTTCATTCTTCTTGATTACAAATGTGGGCTTTTTTGGAGAAGGAAGCATGGTTTCATTGCTTAACATAAAAATTGCTGACGACAAGTTTGGCCTATCTTTCGCATTATCTTGCACGCATAAGAGCCCTACTTGGATGCACCTCAAAACTTCATTTGTTGGAAATTGATCAACCATGCACGAGTCAACTATCTCTAAGGCTCTACCATTTCTCCAGAGTTCCCATGTCTTAGTTCCGACATTACATGAGAATAAAAATACTCTTAATGTTCATGTCAATATTGCTGATGAGTGAAAAATAAAGACAGAAGATAAGGTACCATGACTTACATGTTGTATCAAATATGATGATGGGTCATCAAGGAAAAGGCCCTTGTTCTTTTTACCACTTATGATCTCTAATATAAGTACTCCAAAACTAAAAATGTCCGATTTTGTTGAGAATAGGCCATCTACTACATACTCTGGAGGCATATAACCACTGCAAACAATTGGCATATATTATTAACACCATTTACAACACAATTCTAGAGTATTCATTTCATTTATATGTTATATATATAAATGCTGTTAACAATTGAATAAATTCATTATTGAATATACTTTGAACTGACTTACTGAGTTCCTATAACTTTTTTTGTATTTCCTTGGCTTTCATCCCCTCCAAATATTTTTGCAGTGCCAAAGTTTGAAATTTTGGGTTTCATATTTTCATCTAAAAGAATATTACTAGCTTTTAGATCTCGATGGATAACTTTTAATCTCGAATCTTCATGGAGGTAAAGAATCCCGCGAGCAATTCCTAAGATTATGTCAAAGCGAATTTTCCAATCCAACAATAGCTTTCTAGATTGATTTGTATAAATTACATTGTATCACTTATAATAAATTTTAGAGTAGCAGCAAACGTGTATAGACAAAAACTGCAAAACTAAGGAGTATCCATACCAAAAATGAAGTAGTTTAAGCTTTTGTTAGGCATGAATTCATAGATTAACATCTTCTCCCCTTGCTCTATGCAATAACCCAAGAGCCGCACAAGATTTTTATGTTGAAATTTTGCAATCAATAAAACCTCATTTTTGAATTCAGAGATTCCTTGTCTAGAATTTTGTGATAATCTTTTAACGGCTATTTCTTGTCCATTAGGTAATTGACCCTGCAAAATTAATTGGAATTCTTGTTATATTGATTCCCTCAAGTAATCAACCATGCTTCCAACAAGCTTTGAGCTTAATCATTTGGCATATTCATTCTTGCTTGGCTTCACAAATCTTATTAATTTTACTTAATGCGCTAAATATAGGCAACACATGCATTTAATTAAAATTACAAATCTAGCTATAGAATGGTAAAATGTACAATGAACACCCAAGATTCAAAAAATTATTTAAAGCTTTAGTACATGAACTTCGCTTGATATATGATCTTAATTACAAAAGTTATTACAGTGTTGTTAAAGATGGGCAAAGAAGGTATAAACTTAAATGAATAAAATGATTAAAAATCTTTAGCCCAAAGAAATTAAGATGCAACTAATTAAAATAAAAAATATAATTTTAATTAGCATCAAAAGTATTAAACAAGGAATTAAAATTTTAATCACAAAATATTAAGGTTTGCTCTAAAAATAAAAACACAACTAATTAGTGCTTACTTGGAATATAATATTGTTTGTCATTAATTACAAGAGATTTTAAAAAGGGAGAAATCTAAGTTTAGAATTTAAAACTTTCTATTCTCTAACAAAATTGTATGTTCACTCTCATAAAGATCAATAAGTTTGACCTACTCATTGATGACTATGCATAAGACACATTTTATAAGCTTTCATTTTGGCCAATTCCCCATGTACTTGACAAAGAGCCTAAAAATCCGAAAACAAAGCAAATATATGAAATTAATTGATTGATTGATTGACTTTTTCAAAATAGACTCTAATTTATTTATTTTTTTGAAAATAGACTCTAATTTATTTTGCAATAGATACTTAGTTAAAGACTATGACCACTAAAAAAAATTGAAATAGTGGATTGCAAACATTACTCAATATAGAAGGGGTGAAGTACATACCAGCTCCAAATGCAAAAACTCTTAAGTTTAGAAATTTAATTAATGGGATTTGAGAGACTTAAAGAAGACAACCTTTTTTCAAATTAAAAACAATAATAAAATATAAAGAAGGAAATATTTCATATATATATATAAAGAAGGAAATGACCTTATAAACTGGGCCAAAACCACCTTCGCCAAGTTTATTCTCAGAAGAGAAATTATTCGTGGCTGCAGCAATGGACCTGAGGTCAAGTACTTGCAAATTTTGTTGCTTTCTACCGAAGGACTCCTCCAAGTTTGCTGAAGTCAATGAAGTTTTGCTTTCCCTTGCTCCCTCTGGCATTGAACACATGGGTAAATTTAATAATGTCTGCTCAACTTCTTAAGCAATCATGAACAGATGAAAAAGGCGAAAAGTGAAATGATATTGCATTACCCCTTCTTTTCCTTTTGAAGAACCAAGTTGTAGCGACTATCATAAGGAGCACTGCAAATAGAGAAGCTATTGCAATCGCCACAATTGCTTTCTTGCCAAGTGAACCATCTAAGTAGGAAAAAAAAAAAAACGTACTTATGAAAAAAAAAAAGATATTAATTGGTGCAGTTAGAGGTAAGGAAAAGCTAAAATGAACGGGCTTTTAACGTGATACTTTGCATTTCATCCACCAACAGAGTTCTGTGATTCTGTTCTAAGTACGATGCATAACCACATAAAAATTTTGATCATGATATTGCAACCTACTTTGCCCACTAGTAATAAAAAGTCAAACGTAAGCATGAATTTTTAAAGTAACCTTAGATAGGCTAAAGAAATTGTCTAAATTCATATCCAAATAATGTAAAATGTGAGTTGTCACCATCATATAAAATATTAAATAATATGGCAACTGATTTGTCAATTATAATTCATATATCACATCAATTGCATATGAAATTTGACAAAATTTGTTAATAACCTAGCATTACTTAAATTTTTATACACTGCATACTAATCAACACATTTGTAAATGCAACATTTTGCATTGCTTGACTCAGATTTCATACAATTAAAACTGCTGATTACATATCTAGTTGTTCAAGTCTCATGACACGATTTAGAACAAACCATATATATACATATATATGTATGTATATGTATATATATACACAGAGAGAGAGAGAGAGAGAGGCCAATTTTACCTGGTATTATTCAATAGACATATTACCTGATTCATCCGGAACACGTACATATAAATCATGTCCACTACTTGTATAACTTCTTGTATCCATCATCTCGCCATGGTATGTTAAGCAGCCAGTCTCTCCATCAGTAGTCTCAGGCTGTGCACTTGTGTAAGCAATACAAGCACAATTACTTAAGCACTTATTCTCACACTCTTTTAAGTCCAAACTCATGTCCACATGTGTGACTGATGTGTCGGGCACCTTCACTTGCGCCATCTTTATGAACCGTCCTCCTCGTTGGCATGGGTACAGCCCACGTTTCCTGGACACCCACGTGACCAATTTCCAGAGTTCCATTCTTGCGGATATTTGGGTTCGAATCCAGGTAGGCATACACACTTAGCTTCATTAGACTCATAAGGATTACAATTACTATTAGCCCCACAGTACCCATAATAGTCACACGGTGGATCATTTGGGCCAAACCATATAATATTCCATTTTTCTTCTTGACTCCCCCATGTGAACCGATATACAACTCCAGACTCACTGACTATCAGTCTTGATATGGCAGGAGGAACATCTGCATTATACCTCAGATAAACTTCATTTTGATTGTTGACAAAAATATAATCAGGGTTATAATTAAACAACGCTTCAGGTACACCACTATATCTTTTCCCAGTCCATGATCCGGTTCGCCACCACTTATCCGAACCCTTGTACGTTATCAACTGAGGATTCCCAGTTGGGTCAATCCTGCGTAAGTAGTCCCCAGATCCCGGGTCATCCGGGGATTTCCGGGATCTTATGATGCGATTCAAACCTGTTTTCCGATCCAACCCAACTTTCATAAGTGGAAGCATAGTATCTGTAGGATAATCAAAACTTTCCCACAATATTTTGGAACCACTTCCCACCAACCGTAGTACAAGATTTCCTGAATCTGAGAGCTGAGCTACAGTGCCGTTCAGGGAAGTGAACGAGACATTTGTAGACCAGACAGGAACAATACTTTGGTTTGTTTTGTACAGCACGAGGTTTCCATGAGTGTTGATTGAGAGTACTCCGGTTCTACCATTGATGGGATCATCTCTGTTTGCCACCCAAACAACGGTTTGCTTTGGAATTTGGTAATACCAAATTCCAACGTAACGTTTTGTAGACTTTCCAGAACTGAAGAATCCGAGTGCAAACATTTTTTGCCTGGACACTATGACATCGCCATCTATGATAGAGTGTTTAGCTGTGATGATGTCAATTGACAAAGTAGAGAAGTGAAAAAGGTGAAAAACAAGGAGAGTTTCCAATAACAATTTTAGAAAATCCATGATTTCTTAATTCATGTGTGTGTATTTGTTCAATTTGTTAAGGGGGCATAAATAAGACGACAACCTCTACTACGAAAGCCAAGTCTGCTTAGGTAGTCTAATGGGGGACCGTGTAATAATGCCTTGAAAAACACAATTTCCTACTTTTTTTGGGCTGTAATAATCTGTGCATGCAGTTTGACATTTTCTAGAATAAGACATGATATTAAATTCTGTCAGTACAGTTTGGCTTTTCTAGATTATGACATGGTATTAATCGTATTTGATTTTTTTCTAATCTTATACACGGTCCTAATGGATTATAGAACTTATCTCTATTGGCCATGGTTACACTCATAAAGCTTCAATAATATTTTCATTTAGTACAACTTTGAAAAAAAGGAAACTTCAATACCATGATTTAAGGAAACATCCAATAAGAACAAAGTTCAACTTTTTCTACTGGCATCGCTTCTGCTAAATATTAAAGCATATCCATTTAAATAAATCTTCTAAAATAGGACATGATCATAAATTTAAGTAAATTTTAATAAGGCATCTCGTTTCAGATTTTCTAACACTTGCTTTTTTTTTTTTTTTTTTTTTTCTTTTTTCTTTTTTTTTAATGCTCTCTTTTACTTTTAATTTTTTTCACTTTCATAACCTTCCAATATCATTTAATATTTTATTTTTAGTTTTTAATTATAATTATTTCATCAAATAGTAATATTATAAAGAAAAGCTATAGAAAGTCGTGTCTTCCTCCAATTTCCCACAACAGGAGACCGTGAAAGGATGGAGAATGGTATGGAAATTGCGACCTTCTCTTTCAATTTGAATGTGAGGTGCAGCCTCCTTCGGTCATTAATCAATGATCGGCAGTGGTAGTTGCCATCTATTGTTAGGGTTAGGGTTTATTTCAATTGGGGAATTCTTTTGGATAGGGACATTTTAGTGATAATAATAAAAAAATTTGTTTAAAAAAATAATTTGCTTAATCACATTTTAGTTAAGATAGAAGTCAAGATTCTATTTTCATTTTTTAAGACATGTATATTAAATTAAGTTTTAAGTTCGAAGAACAAATAAAATTAAGTAGCCTAATTTTAGTGGTTTTTTTTTTCCTGTCAAGACTTAATTTGGAAAAAAAAAAAAAAAGGCATCCTTTCCGCTCTCATGAAGCTTCAATGTATTTATTTATTATAACTTCGAAAAAAGGACACTTCAATACCTTTGACTTAAGAAACATCCAACAAGAACAATTAAAGTTCAACTTTTTTGATTGGCATCACTTCTACTTAGAGTATATCCATTTCAATCTTGGATTTTCATAAATTACTACAACAAAACATACTATTCATACTGGAATATCCATACTGGACACTAAAATTCAGGTATGGGTACCATTTAATTGAAAAAAATTAAACTACACTATCTATATTGGGCATTTAAAGCCCGGTATGGATAATATATTTATTTATTCTTTAAAAAAAAAGTCAATTATTCATACCGAGCACTAATGATTCGATACGGATAATATTTATTTTATTTTAAAAAATTAAATTCAATTATCTACATTAGGCATTAATGACCGATATAAATAATCATGTTTTTTAATTTAAAAGCATTGATTAGGCATATCGGCCCATGATTGCCCAGTATGTATAATACATCTGTAAAAAAAATAAAATATTTTATTAACCATACTGGGCATATGATCAGCCTAGTATGGATAACCCTTTGATTTACACACATTGTCACATTTCCCCTCATCATTTTCTTTCTCTCTCTATCTTTTTCTCTCACATCATCCCTCTCTCAAACCCTAGCCACCTTTTTTCATTTTGTCAACCATTCGCCACTCTAGTAGCAGTGTCGTTTGCTGTCCGATTTGTCTTTGTCACCGATCCACAACCAGTTAGTCTTCTCTCATTTTCTTCTTCTTCTTCTTCTTCTTCTTCTCTTTTTCTTTCCTTCTTCCTCTTCTTCTTCTTTTTCTTCATCCACAGGACAACCAAACTTATTCTTGTCCTTTTCTACTCATTTTTTCTTTGCCTCCATCCAGATCTACTACTGTTATTTGATTTAGATCCACCACCGTCATCCATTCCTCAGTTTAGATTTGCCTATCGCGGGACTAGGTGCTTTATTTTATTTAGTTTAATGGGAGCTTGATTTTATTGTTATTGTTCTTGAAATACCATTGTGGTGTTATTGCTCTTAGACATGGTTGTTTGTTGTCTTGCATTTGGATTTCGTGTGATGGGCTTGATTTTATTTAGTTTAATAAGAGCTTGATTTTATTTTTATTGGTCTCAGTAGTATGCTAGGTTATGTTTTATTCTAACTTGGAGTTGGGTATATTTCTTTTTTTAGATTCTTATTTACATGTTTGATTTTCTTTATGGAACGAATTTTTTTAGGTATTATGGAAATTGTTTGTGCCTCTCAAATTTGCTAGTGTTGGCTGAAATTGTAGCTATAGAAAAGTTGAATGTGCCAACTTTCTCACAGTTGCATTAAAGAAAAGGTTAGATGTGTCTAGTGTTTACCAATACCTTTTGGTAGATGATGACTTTATCGGTATGGTTTCCCTTTTATAGTGACTGGCGAAATGGTTGTGATTTTTTTGGTTCTTTTCTTTTTTTGTCAATTTAGGTTTTATGGGGGATATAGAAGTTTTTTGTTAAATTAAACTTTATTGTTTAACTGACAGGACCCTTCCCAGACCTTATCTAAGCTCTCGTCTGGAGGATCCTACCAGACACTTCAACGGACTCATCAAAACTGACTCGTCGGATCGAAGACATCTGGGAAGCGAACCCTAACTTTCTTCTCCGGTTTACTCGTTAAAACTTAGTGATTTGATTTTTTATCGTAACTGGTTGGGAGTGATAAAAATTTTTCTCGATTCCATTTCAAAGACTTTTTATAAAATTTTCGGCAGCATAACGGCTACATTTTCGATAAAACCAAAATTTAACCTGTAAAGAAATCACACTTCGACTATATCTGAACACCTCCCAACTACTTTATCCACAAAATCAATTATTATCATCACAAGATTCATAGATATAAATATTAACTCAATCCCACAATATGCATATGTGCATCATATATATACAATGCATGAATATATTGACATTTTACAATCTTGAACATTAATTGGTTTTAAAAAAAATAATACATCAAATGCATCTACGCAACTATATACAAATGTCTTGCTCCTTCGCCCACCTATAAATGTATATGCAAAAGTCGTCGTCTCGTTCGGCGGTGGCACGCAAAGAAAATAAATAAACTACAAAATGAACAACAGGTTAGTGCAACAAGAATATATGATATCATATACACTAACATGAAATTTATTACTTATTTAAGTTTCACGATTTCTATCAAAATCTCCCATGTATATGCTCGAATCATTCTAATCATCACGGGCGATTTTAACTAATGCCAACGTGAAGCTTACTAGTGTATCTCAACCACTACGTTACGGAATTTACTGCATCGTACGTAGGGCGCTAAATCTATTCACTGAGCAACTATAATGCGGGATTCTCTACATCGCAAATGTAGTGCTAAATTTCTAGGCGACTACGAGCGGAATTTACTGCATCGCTTCATAGCGCTAACTATCAACTAACCAACTACGAGCGAAATTTTCTGCATCACAACGTAGCGCTATACTTTTCTATAAACTGAGTATTACGGACGGAATTCTCTGCGTCGTCACGTAACACTAAATCTCAAAACTTTTAAGGCATACACATGCGTTTTTCTACTACTTTTCTAGTGCCAAAGCACAAAACTTTCTAGTTTTAAAATCTTGAAAAATTTTCTCATTTCATTCTCTTTAAAAGACTCTTAGTATGAATTTCTATTTCTATATAGGTTCCATAGGAACCTATACACTTACACTTTAACTTTATATAAGAAATCATTCTCATTCTCTTTTATTACTTACTACAATATTCATTATCAAACATCAAGCATTTACATGAAATTGAAAAAGGTCTTAAGTGGCGAACCACTTACCTCGAAGCCGCGTCACTCCGCGTCAAGCGTCTCGACGAGGCTCGTGGACATCGCTCACGCGCTCGTCACCTACACAATATTTTCTCATTATTATTAATAACAAAACTCAATTTTCAACTATAAGTTAGAATTTCTCAACTATAATCATTTTTCTCTATATAACCTCCTAACTTGTTTCTACTCAACCGAGACTCTCTAACCTCAATTTTTGTGTAAAGGTTTTAGTTCTAGACCCATAGGGATCACCCCATGCGGTCCGTTTAGTTGTTGGAGGCTCGAAACGAAAAATTACATTTTTACTCAAAACGGACAGCCCTTAACAGAACGTACTGCGACGCGCTGCTCAGGGCTCCGTTTTCCTTCGTTCTTTTTCCTACGGCTCACTTATCTCACATTCTAGTCACACGTAAAATTTTGTTGGAAAATATTATCATTTGCTAGGTCAAATCTAAGGAAAACACCCATTTTTCGGGCATTTTCTAGCACGTTTAGTGCGTGTTTTGTATATTTTCCGTTTCGGATTAGCGACGCTAGTTTTTCTTTCATAGCTAAGCTTCATTTAACTAATAATGATGAACCAAACTCAAACCATGCAATAAAAATTGCATTAGGATAGCCGTTTCACTTCTCAGAGCTCTAACGGCACTATTTTGTGCATAACTTGCACAATTTTTATCCGATTCGATCCGTTCCAAAACCTATGATTTTCTATGGTTCCTAGGCATCATTTGAGGTGTAGAACACTCCCAAATAAGTGAAATATAGTCAGGTTTTCTAGAGCTCAAAATTTGAGCTCGGGAATCACATTTTGCCTATAACATCCCATTTTGCAACTCTAACAAATCTTTAACTTTTCTAACCTCTTTAAGGCTAAAAATTGGTTTCAAAACCATCTAATTTCGAGGTCTAGCTACTGCCCTTCAAGTCTCTAATACATACATAAATCTAACTTGGTCATTTTAATGCTCAAACTTCACTCAAAACTTTTATCAATTACTTGGTGTGCATAAAACACCATTTTCGGTTTCTATTTTGAGGGAGAGTATGACAGCCCATATGTATCATTTTATGGCAGCAATTACACACAAAAACTCATCATTCAAGTGTCTATTTCAATTACATAAGGTTCTCTCAAAGATTAAAAGCAATCTAACCAACACAAATCAACAATAACTACAACAAGGGGCTGTCACACTACATTTCTGTTTCAGCAGAAAATTAAAGAAAAATGGGTTGTAATCTTACTTGGTTCTTAGCTTAGGGAGTTGAGAGGAGTCTTAGGAGGAGGTTTGAGGGCTTGGAAGGCAACTTGGGTGGTCGTTCCTCTCCTTTCTTTCCTGGCCGACCAGCCTCGTCGCGTCCTTGGCTCGCGCGAACCTGCTTCAGTTCTGCTCGCGTTCTGCTCGCGTTTCTGCTCTGTTTCTCACGACTAGCAGCTGTTGGTGCTCCCTCTTCTTCGTGTCTCCTCCTTATCCTCTTCCTTTGCTGCCCAAATGCTGCAGTTCACGGCCAGCAATCCCCCATTCGCGACCAGCCCTTGCGCGAGTTGTTCTGCTCGAGTCTGGCGCGCTGAAATCTGCTTCTTGCTTTCACGTCTAAACTATTTTGGTTCAGCTGCTGTCTCTTGCTCGACCAGCAGCCACTTAATCTCCTTGCTGCTGGTTGCTTCTCTTCTTTTCTTCTGGTTCCTTCCTTGGCTCATGCTGAAATGCTCGCTGGTCTCTCTCTTTCTCGCGAATGTTCCACTCCTTTCTCGGCTGATGACTGACTTCTTGTGTTTTGCTGAAAAAATTTCAGCTTAAGGGTTGTTTATATAGTCATTAACTTTTATTAATTTCATCATGCCCCATTTCTTTTTAAATTTTCATTTCAACTCATTATCTTATTACTCTTTCATGGCCACACCCCTCAATATTCTTCCGTATCTCTTCCGTTTCTATTCGATTTAATCGTTCGTCTCGTTTAGAATTTATTTTAATTGTCAAGTTTGTCCTATCGACCACTTGACTCTTTCTTTTTATTAAATTTTATTTTAACTCATCGTTGATCACTATTTTAAAAATCCTAACTTGGATTTTATTAAAATGCTACTTAAATTTTCATAGCCGACGATTTTCGTCGTACACTTAATTTAATACTTTCTGAAGTCATGACTATTAATTTATTAAATGTAGAAAGTTATATTATCTCCCTAACTCAGTTTCTAATGCTGGGACTTTATAAGTCGAAGCTAGGGGTTTACAATTTCTTCCCCCTTTATAAAAATTTCGTCCTCGAAATTTAAATTGCGTACCTTATTCAAACAACTGAGGGTATTGGGCACGCATCTGTGCTTCAGGCTCCCATGTAGTCTCTTCTGATCCGTGATTTCGCCATAACACTTTCACTAGCGGAATCACCTTGTTACGCAGCACTTGATCTCTACGATCTAGGATCTCTACTGGATGCTCCTCGTAGGTCAAGTTTTCCTTCAACTGAACTGGTTGCTCTTGAAGAATGTGAGAAGGGTCAACTATGTACTTTCGTAGCATGGAGACGTGGAACACGTCATGGATGTTGGCTAACTCTGATGGTAGCCTCAATCGATAAGCCACTTCACCCACTTTGTCTACTATCTCATAGGGGCCTATGTATCGAGGGCTCAACTTTCCACGCTTTCCGAATCTCAGAATTCCTTTCCAGGGTGAGACTCGTAGGAACACTTGATCACCCATTTCAAACTTTAAATCTCTTCTTCGATTGTCCGCATAGCTTTTCTGTCTATCGCTTGCTATCTTCAACCGCTCTCTTATCATATTTACTTTCTCGGTTGTATCTTGGACAATCTCTGGGCCAATTAATCTTCTCTCCCCCACTTCGTCCCAACAGACTGGGGTTCTGCACTTTCTGCCATACAATGCCTCATAAGGTGTCATATCAATACTCGACTGGTAGCTATTGTTGTAGGCAAACTCTATCAATGCTAGGTAATTATCCCAGCTTCTTTAAACTCCATCACACAGGCTCTCAACATATCTTCGAGAGTCTGGATGGTTTTTTCTGATTGGCCATTTGTCTATGGGTGAAAAGCGATACTGAAGTGCAATCTGGTACCCATCGCTTCTTGTAACTTTGGCCAAAATCGAGAAGTGAAGCGAGAATCTCTGTCTGATACAATAGACACTGGTGCGCCATGTAGCCTCACAATCTCGTCTACATATAACTGTGCATATCTTTCCAGAGAATAGGTGTTATTAGTAGCAATGAAGTGGGCTGATTTCGTCAGTCTGTCTACTGTAACCTAAATGGCATCATGTCCACGCTGCGTCTTGGGAAGTCCTGTCAAGAAATCCATCGTGATCCTTTCCCACTTCCACTCAGGAATGGATAAAGGCTATAGTAAACCTGCGGGTTTCTGATGCTCAATCTTGATTTGTTGACAGGTTAGGCACTTGGATACGAACTCTGCTATCTCCCTTTTCATACCTCTCCACCAGTAGTGGTCTCTCAGAGTCCGATACATCTTCGTACTCCCTGAATGCATAGCATATGCAGATGAGTGTGCCTCTTCCATGATTTCTTTCTTCAACTCTGCTACATCTGGGACACACAGTCTCTGGCCCAATACTAGCGTTTCATCACCTTGTAAAGTGAAGCTACTCTGCTGTCCAGCCTCTATCTTGCTTCTTAATTTCATCAAGTACTGATCACGAGCTTGCAAGTCTCTAACTCTGTCTACTAACACTGGCCGAACATGGAAAGCTGCTACTAGAGCACCTGACTCTGTTGTCTCCAAACTGACCCCCATAGATCTCAACTCTACTAGCATCAGCAAGTACTCTGCTTTAAGCTGAGCTAGAGAATTAGAGGGTTTCCTGCTTAGCGCATCTGCTACTACATTTGCCTTGCCTGGGTGGTATTCAATGGTGCAGTCATAGTCTTTAATAAGCTCTATCCACCTTCTCTGTCTCATGTTCAAATCTTTTTGCGTGAACAGGTATTGTAGGCTTTTGTGATCAGTGAAGATCCTGCAAGGTACTCCATAGAGATAGTGTCGCCATATTCTCAAAGCGAACACTACAGCTGCTAACTCTAAGTCGTGTGTTGGATAGTTCACTTCATGCTTCTTTAATTGCCTTGAAGCATAAGCTATCACTCTATCATGCTGCATCAACACACAACCCAAACCTTGCCTGGAGGCATCGCAATATACTGTAAATCCCTCACTTCCTGAGGGGAGTGTAAGCACTGGTGCTGTGGTCAGCCTTTTGCTTTAACTCATCGAAACTGCTCTGACAGGCTTCTGACCAGATGAACTTCTCTTCTTTTCTTGTTAACTTGGTCAGTGGGGTGGCTATCTTTGAGAATCCTTCTACAAACTTCCTGTAATACCCAGCTAAACCCAAGAAACTTCTGACTTCTGTTACACTCGTGGGTGGCTTTCAATCTACAATAGCTTCTATCTTCTGGGGATCTACTGAAATACCCTCTGCTGATGCTACATGTCCTAAAAATGTCACGCGATCTAGCCAAAACTGGCACTTGCTAAATTTTGCATAAAGCTGATGCTCTCTTAGAGTCTGCAACACAATCCTCAAGTGCTCTGCGTGCTCCTCTCTACTACCTGAATATACCAGGATATCATTAATGAAAACTATGATGAACTTGTCTAAATAGGGTCTAAAGACACGATTCATCAAATCCATAAAAGCTGCTAGGGCGTTGGTTAAGCCGAATGGCATCACCAAAAACTCATAATGCCCATATCTAGTTCTGAAGGCTGTCTTGGGAACATCTTCCCTACGCACCTTCAGCTGATGATACCCCGATCGTAGATCTATCTTCGGGAAGACCTTAGCTCTTTGTAGCTGATCAAATAGATCATCAATTCTTGGCAACGGATACTGATTCCGGATGGTTACTTTGTTGAGCTGTCTATAATCGATGCATAAACGAAGGCTTCCATCTTTCTTCTTAACAAACAACACTGGAGCTCCCCACGGTGATATACTCATCTTAACGAAGCCTTTACTCAACAATTCTTCCATTTGCACCTTCAATTCTTTTAGCTCTGCTGGTGCCATCCGGTACGGTGCTATAGAGATGGGCTCTGTGACAGGTGCTAGCTCAATCTCGAATTCAATCTCTCTATCCGGAGGTAACCCCGGTAGGTCCTCGAGAAATACATCAAAGAACTCGTTCACCACCAGAACTTCTGCCAACTACAACTCACTGCTGCCAGTTTCTATTGCATACACTAAGTATCCCTGGCATGCTTTACGGAGCATCTTGTTTGCTTGTATCACGCTTATTAAACTTGTAGAGAGTATTTTCCTCTCTCCACAAAAGATCACCTCTGGTTCCCCAGGCTGACTAAACTGGACCTCTTTCCTGTAGCAATCTATGGTAGCGCGATGCTTGGATAACCAATCCATGCCTAAAATGATGTCAAAGTCATGAATATCGAGTACTATCAGATTAGCCTCGAACTCATGACTTGCTATAGTCACTTTACTTCCCATATAGACTTTATCCGCAATAAGCGAATCACCTGTAGGAAGTGACACTACCATGCTACACTTGGTCGGACTCAACTTTATCCCGACTCTATCTATGAACTCCCGATAAATAAAAGAATGGGTGGCTCCTGGGTCCACCAATACATGAGCATCAGTATCAAATAAAGAAATGGTACCTGTGACCACATCTGGTGTAGCATCTGCCGCCTGCTGGGTCACTGTATATACTCTGGCGGCCTGACTGCGAGGTCTACCTGTCGGTGCTCTGGGCGGTCTACTAGGCTGTCCTCTAGGGGGTATGTCTCTACCTGCTCCGCCACTAGGCTGCCATGCACTAGTAGCTCCTCCGGTCTGGGGGCCTCCCCTATCTGGTCCACGGCTCCCACTAGTCTGCCCCTGGACTGTTGATCTGGCCTCAGACGGACTCAACGCCACTGCACTGGGACAGTCTCTCATAAAATGGCCCTCCTGTCCACACCTGAAACATTCGGTCTTGCCCTGAAGGCACTCACCGTGGTGTAACCGGCCACATCTAGCGCAAACTGGTCGGCTCCTCCAGCTCTGCTGACTCCTAGACCCTGCTGACGACCGAACAGAACTCTGACTCGTCTGGGGTCTCTGGCTCTGCTGCCGACTCTGTGACCATGCTGGGCGCTGACCACTCTTGGGTACTTTGCTAGACTCTCCCTGATGACTACCGGTCCCGTTCGGCTTCTGAATGAATTGCAACTTTGACTTCAGGGCCATCTGGGCGCTCTGCTCAACTCTAGTGGTTGCCTCCACCAGTTGTCCATATCTCGTATGTTCTAAGGACGTCACAATAGTCCTGACTGAGGGATTTAAGCCTGCCATAAATCTGTCGATTTTCTGTTCTTCATTCTCCGCAATGTAAGGAACCAAACGAACTAGTTCGGAGAATCTCTTTTCATATTCTGTCACTGTAAAGTCCCCCTGGTCTAACCTGTAAAACTCCTCAATCTTAGCATCTCTGCAAACTTTCGGGAAAAACTTATCTGTAAACTCTTTCTTGAATTCTTCCCAAGATGTCTTGGCTGGATGCGCTCTCTGATACGCCTTCCACCAATCTTTGGCTCGGTCCTTTAACAGGAAAGCTGAGAAGGTGACCATCTGATCTTCTGTGCATCTCATGTCCTGGAATATTTCTTCGTTCGTCTCTAGCCATGACCATGCTCTCTCGGGATCCCCAGTCCCGTCATATGGCTTCGCACCTAACTTACGGGCGCGTTCTGAAGTCGCCCCGTTCTCTCGTGACTGCTGAAGGACCGCGACGAGGGCCTGGGCCATCTACTCCATCTGCCTTGGAGTAGGTCCTGGGGCAGGCTCTGATCTAACTGACTGTGACGGCCTTGGGTGTGAGGAACTAGCTGGCACGTTGACGGACTCGTCAACCTGCTCTCTATCTGGTGTGGGTGCCTCTGTGGCTGCCTGTCTCGTCCTCGGACGATCTCTACGTTGCATAGCTAAATGTGTACTAGTACACTAATAGCCACAAAATCAAAGATTTCAAGTTCAGCAACTAGCTCAATATACTCTGGCATGATAATTCCATGCAATATTTGACTCACAATCTAATGCATAAACTTTTACTTAACAACTCGATTTGATGCACATTCATAACATGCTGAATTCAAGTAATATAACTTATACTTTAGCTTATGCAATCGATGAAAGCATAACTCTTAAAATCTAAAAAAAATGTGTGCACATAATAACTTCGTGCCTTAAGCATAACTAGCGCACAATTTGTGCGAAATAGCTCAAACTTTTCTCTTAAAACTTTTTCTCAACTGAACGAGAACCGGGCTCTGATACCAACTTGACAGGACCCTTCCCAGACCTTATCTAAGCTCTTGTCTGGAGGATCCTGCCGGGCACTTCAACGGACTCATCGAAATCGACTCGTCGGATCGAAGACATCCGGGAAGCGAACCCTAACTTTCTTCTCCGGTTTACTCGTTAAAACTTAGTGATTTGATTTTTTTATCGTAACTGGTTGGGAATGATAAAAAATTTTCTCGATTCCATTTCAAAGACTTTTTATAAAATTTTCGACAGCATAACGGTTGCATTTTCGATAAAACCCAAATTTAACCTGTAAAGAAATCACACTTCGACTATATCTGAACACCTCCCAACTACTTTATCCACAAAATCAATTATTATTCATCACAAGATTCATAGATATAAATATTAACTCAATCCCACAATATGCATATGTGCATCATATATATATAATGCATGAATATATTGACATTTTACAATCTTGAACATTAATTGGTTTTAAAAAATAATACATCAAATGCATCTACGCAATTATATACAAATGTCTTGCTCCTTCGCCCACCTATAAATGTATATGCAAAAGTCGTCGTCTCGTCCGGCGGTGGCACGCAAAGAAAATAAATAAACTACAAAATTAATAACAGGTTAGTGCAACAAGAATATATGATATCATATACACTAACATGAAATTTATTACTTATTTAAGTTTCACGATTTCTATCAAAATCTCCCATGTATATGCTCGAATCATTCTAACCATCACGGGCGATTTTAGCTAACGCCAACGTGAAGCTTACTAGTGTATCTCAACCACTACGTTACGAAATTTACTGTATCGTACGTAGGGCGCTAAATCTATTCACTGAGCAACTACAATGTGGGATTCTTTGCATCGCAAATGTAGTACTAAATTTCTGGGCGACTACGAGCGGAATTTACCGCATCGTTTCGTAGCGCTAACTATCAACTAACTAACTACGCGCGAAATTTTCTGCATCGCAACGTAGCGCTATACTTTTCTATAAACTGAGCGATTACGGACGGAATTTTCTGCGTCGTCACGTAACACTAAATCTCAAAACTTTTAAGGCATACACATGGGTTTTTCTACTACTTTTCTAGTGCCAAAGCACAAAACTTTCTAGTTTTAAAATCTTGAAAACTTTTCTCATTTCATTCTCTTTAAAAGCAACTTAGTATCAATTTCTATTTCTATATAAGTTCCATAGGAACCTATACACTTACACTTTAACTTTATATAAGAAATCATTCTCATTTTCTTTTATTACTTACTACAATATTCATTATCAAACATCAAGAATTTACATGAAATTGAAAAAGGTCTTAAGTGGTGAACCACTTACCTCGAAGCCGCGTCACTCCGCGTCAAGCGTCTCGACGAGGCTCATGGACGTCGCTCACGCGCTCGTCACCTACACAATATTTTCTCATCATTATTAATAACAAAACTCAATTCTCAACTATAAATTAGAATTTATCAACTATAGTCATTTTTCTCTATATAATCTCCTAACTTGTTTCTACTCAACCGAGACTCTCTAACCTCAATTTTTGTGTAAATGTTTTAGTTCTAGACCCATAGGGATCACCCCACGCAGTCCGCTTAGTTGTTGGAGGCTCGAAACGAAAAATTACATTTTTACTCAAAATGGACAGCCCTTAACAGAACGTATTGCGACGCGCTGCTCGGGGCTCCATTTTCCTTCGTTTTTTTTCCTACGGCTCACTTATCTCACATTCTAGTCACACGTAAAATTTCGTTGGAAAATATTATCATTTGCTAGGTCAAATCTAAGGAAAACGCCCCTTTTTCGGGCATTTTCTAGCACGTTTAGTGCGTGTTTTGTAGATTTTACGTTTCGGATTAGCGACGCTAGTTTTTCTTCCATAGCTAAGCTTCATTTAACTAATAATGATGAACCAAACTCAAACCATGCAATAAAAATTGCATTAGGATAGCCATTTCACTTCTCAGAGCTCTAATAGCACTATTTTGTGCATAACTTGCACAATTTTTATCGGATTCGATCCGTTCCAAAACCTATGGTTTTCTATGGTTCCTAGGCATCATTTGAGGTGTAGAACACTCCCAAATAAGTGAAATATAGTCAGGTTTTCTAGAGCTCAAAATTTGAGCTCGGGAATCACATTTTGCCTATAACATCCCCTTTTGCAACTCTAACAAATCTTTAACTTTTCTAACCTCTTTAAGGCTCAAAATTGGTTTCAAAACCATCTAATTTCGAGGTCTAGCTACTGCCCTTCAAGTCTCTAATACATACATAAATCTAACTTGGTCATTTAATGCTCAAACTTCACTCAAAACTTTTATCAATTACTTGGTGTGCATAAAACACCATTTTCGGTTTCTATTTTGAGGGAGAGTATGACAGCCCATATGTATCATTTTATGGCAGCAATTACACACAAAAACTCATCATTCAAGTGTCTATTTCAATTACATAAGGTTCTCTCAAAGATTAAAAGCAATCTAACCAACACAAATCAACAATAACTACAACAAGGGGCTGTCACACTACATTTCTATTTCAGCAGAAAATTAAAGAAAAATGGGTTGTAATCTTACTTGGTTCTTAGCCTAGGGAGTTGAGAGGAGTCTTAGGAGGAGGTTTGAGGGCTTGGAAGGCGACTTGGGTGGTCGTTCCTCTCCTTTCTTTCCTGGCCGACCAGCCTCGTCGCGTCCTTGGCTCGCGCGAACTTGCTTCAGTTCTGCTCGCGTTTCTGCTCTGTTTCTCACGACCAGCAGCTGTTGGTGCTCCCTCTTCTTCGTGTCTCATCCTTATCCTCTTCCTTTGCTGCCCAGATGCTGCAATTCACGGCCAGCAATCCCCCATTCGCGACAGCCCTTGCGCGAGCTGTTCTGCTCGAGTCTGGCGCGCTGAAATCTGCTTCTTGCTTTCACGTCTAAACTATTTTGGTTCAGCTGCTGTCTCTTGCTCGACCAGCAACCACTTAATCTCCTTGCTGCTGATTGCTTCTCTTATTCTCTTCTGGTTCCTTCCTTGGCTCACGCTGAAATGCTCGCTGGTCTCTCTCTTTCTCGCGAACGTTCCACTCCTTTCTCGGCTGATGACTGACTTCTTATGTTTTGCTGAAAAAATTTCAGCTTAAGGGTTGTTTATATAGTCATCAACTTCTATTAATTTCATCATGCCCCATTTCTTTTTAAATTTTCATTTCAACTCATTGTCTTATTACTCTTTCATGGCCACACCCCTCAATATTCTTCCGTATCTCTTCCGTTTCTATTCGATTTAATCGTTCGTCTCGTTTAGAATTTATTTTAATTGTCAAGTTTGTCATATCGACCACTTGACTCTTTCTTTTTATTAAATTTTATTTCAACTCATCGTTGATCACTATTTTAAAAATCCTAACTTGGATTTTATTAAAATGCTACTTAAATTTTCATAGCCGACGATTTTCGTCGTACACTTAATTTAATACTTTCTGAAGCCATGACTATTAATTTATTAAATGTAGAGAGTTATATTATCTCTCTAACTTAACTTCTAATGCTGGGACTTTATAAGTCGAAGCTAGGGGTTTACATTAACTGTTAGGGTTGAGTGGAGAGGTAAGGCTTTTGCTTTTCAACTAAGAAGTACTCTGAAGTTTAAACTTTGGAACCACCCAGGTGGGATATCATGTGCTATGAAATTTATTGATTACCAAGGTTTGGCTCTAGGGAGTGAACTTATGGGTCTTTTCCTAGAGCAATGTTAATTATTCTAAAATATTTGATCTTGACCAAAATCATCTTGCACACAATGAAATATGGAAGGTATTATGATTACATTTGGTGTTATTTAGATTTTGTTTTTTTCCCCTCTTTTTCATTGTTTTTGAGTGGTCTTACTTGAATATTTGCCTTGTATCTTGACAAAACCAAGTTCGATGTTGCATTTTGTGTTATACATTCATTGATATTCTTCAATCCAATGTTTTTTTTTTTTCCTTTTTTTTTTTTATACACAATCCAATGTTTTCTATGACTTAAAATTTCTATATGTTTCCGCAATATAGCACTTGATTACTATTATTGTCTCAAGTAGCATGACAACATACTTTTATCTCTATTCTCATGGAGAAGTATCATTGGCAGTATCACAACTAGTGTAATATCTACCTTGTTTTTTTATTTTCTTCTACCAATGCTGTCCTCAAATTTTAATTGCCTGCTTTCAACTCGTGTAATATTTGAACTTTTAATTAGAAGTGATAATGAATGTGTTATGTAGTAGTTGCTCACTCATTTTTATTTTTATTTAATTAAAGTTAATAAACACATTTTACACATCTCTACCTTCACAAGTATCTTGATAAATTGTTCTAAAGTTTTCATTTGTTGAATATTGGTACTCCTGTACATTGCTGTCACTATTGTCCTAATATTCCCTTTTGATATCTTCTATTTGTAATCTCGTAACTTATTATTAAATTGTTCTTAGTTTCTGTTGTCGCCTCACTCTTGTAGTTTTTTTTTTTTTCCCCATCAGAGACATTCTTTTAAGTAAAAATAAGAAATAGCATGCTATCTTTTATTCTTGATTAAAAAATTACCTTAGAGAATTGTAGTTGCAATTTAAATAGCTTTGGTCATTTGGTTAAGCACTAGTTTCTTATTAGATAATGTCCTTTTGAAGTTCTTTAACATTAGCAAATTGAAGCTCGTCATCATTTTGTTTTCAATGCAATGGATCTTTTCTATGTAGTAAGCAATTACATTTTTTTGACTTTTTCGTGGCTGATATTGTAATCTCCATGGCAAAGGTATGAAGCTAGAGCCTGGTTTAGCTATTTACTAAAGAAAACCTCAAATTGATTATAAATGATATCATTTTAGGGACACTTGTTTGAAGAATTTTATGTGTTTTGTATTATCAAGAAAATTTCAAGTTTCTTGTTAACTATGTATTATTCTATTCTCATCCTAAATGTCTTAATTGAGTTAAGTTGTAGCCTTTAAATTTTGTCAAATACTTTGGCTAAACTAATTGTTAACACTATGCATTTATTAGGCAGCTTGGAATTTATAATAATATATGTTATTTTCATAACAATTTTAGATATCAGCCAAAGGTACATCTAATGATCTATCTTCAGGTGGATTGAGTGGTGAGATGAAAAAAAAGAGAAGGGGTCCCAAGTAATTATGTTTATGTTGTTAACAACATTTTTAAGTGATTATATATAAATGAATTTTTTAATGTAAGTTTTAATATTATTTTTATTTTAATATAAAATTGAATGTATTTTCTAAAAAAATATGTATATATTTTTAATATGAAAATGAGTATCCATACCAAGAATGTGCCCGGTATGGATATGCTTATTCATATTGGGGTCTCAGTATGGATAAATGTATCCACAGGTCGACTTATGAGTCGAACTATTTTTAATACATGTATCCACACCAGATAGAGCCTGGTATGGTTACCCACATTCATACCGAGCGAGTGTTCTGTATAGATATTACCAGCAATTATACCAACTCTATCCATACCGGGCAGAGAGCTCGGTATGGATAGTCAATCATATCCGGCATTGCCCGGTATGGATATTCAATTTTGTTGTAGTGAATTATTAGAAATGTAGAGAGTATCCCTGTTAAAATTGGACCTGGATATTCTCTTACTTGAAATTTATGTCCAAAATATATGGTATATGAATTATAAATGAGTGCAGATATTGCCACCAAAAAATATGATTTATACACTACACCCATCATTAAAAATTTTAAAATCAACTTTACTATAAGCACCTAATCTAAAATCAAAACTAGCCTTATAAAAGTAAATCATTTATTTTCTCAATCAAACTATTATTACACCAAATTTAAGTTTAAACAACCCTTTGCACTTCAAAAAAAAAAAAAAAAAAAAAAACCCTCCCCATTTTTTTCTTTGTTATTTTAGAAACCTTAATCCTAATTAATCATACTTCTCAAGATCAATTTATAAGTTTTGAATCACCATTTCATTGTTATTTTAGTTAATAAGACTTGTATATAATATACTCATTAGTCAAAGTTGATTAATTAGCCAATGCAAATGCTAGCGTAATAATTTTTTTTTAATAATATTAATAAAGACATCAATCATAAATTAAACTATAAAGGAAAAAAATTAAACACTTTTTTTAGAACTAGAATATTTATCAATTTACTAAATTATTTTTTTCATTCTTCACCTATAATGACTAATGCTTTTGGAACCAATTGAACAAGAAGAAAGCAAGTTCTTACAACTTTAGTCTCCAATTTGTTTTTGTTTTTAACTTTCTTTTAGAAAAAATTGTGATAATCATATACTACTACTGTAGTAAGATTTCAAATTAGGATTTGATATATTAGGATAAATTAATGAGTATGGAAAGTATTTTGATTCAACTATTTAAATCTTAAATTTATGTGTAAACATATTAGGAAAGATTAATAGATATGAAAAATATTTTAATTTATTTATTTTAATCATATTATCTATAATGGTCATTTTGTTTTAGGTTACTTTTGTAATATGATAAATCGGGATGTGTAGATCATAATTTTGGGTAGCATTTACACCCATTATAAACAACATATTAACTATCACACTTTATGATTTATATGACAGCTATAAATCAAATGTTCTATCATCTTGCAATGAATTTAGGCTAATAATATGGCCAATCTATTAATTACCATTCAAATTAAAATTAGTATAATAATCCAAAGTTTAATTTATGACCAAACATGTAACCATAATTTATGTATACAACGCTTTGAGGAAACCTGACAAATTCATCTAGCATTGGATGTTTTAACATCACCTCATTAATGGAGTACTTTGCTCCTCTATTTGATCAATAAGATACATCCTTCTAAATAGCAAATGTAAATAATATTTGTTGTGAGAAGAAAGTAATATTTCATTACATAAAAACCATTCATAGAAAGAAGCTATCACATGCAATTCCCGCAACTACTTTCTTGCCCAGTGAAACATTAGCAGAAAAAAAGAAAAGATTCATATTTATTACAAATTAATATTAATTAGTACATTATAGAGATGAGGAATAACTAAAAAGTACGATAAAAGACTTACATCATGATATTGCCAGCTGCTTTGTCCACTAAATCAATAAGTTAAGTCGAAACAGACATATGAAATTTTATTAGGTGCAGACTAATCTGTATGTGCTTTTAAATTTTATTAGGAACAAATTGCATTGAATGACTTGGATGTCAAGCAACGGGACTTGGAGATTACCTGCTCAGTTGTTCTGAGTTGTGCAAACTTGGCGAGGCGATTTGGCACAAATGTATAGATTAGTCTGCACTTGATAATTAATTACTTATTAAGTGTATATTACGTAGTGGATCTGCAACACATACATACAAATCCTGTACATAATTTGGAAAAAATCTGGTATCCATGATCTCACCCTGGTATGTGAAGCACCCCTTGGCTTCGGTAGCCCTAAAATCTGCACTTGTATAAGCTACACAAGAACAATGACTCAAACACCTATTCCCACAGGCTATCAAATCTAAACTCATGCCCACACATGTGATTGATGTGTCGGGCACCCTCACACTTGCCACCCTCTCGAATCATTCTCCTCTTTGGCACATGGACACATCCCGTGTTTCCTCCTATACCCACGTGTCCCATTTCTGGATTACCATTCTTTCCGATACTTGGGTTCAAATCCCGGGAAGGCATGGACACGCAAACTTATTGAACTGGATACAATTACTACCTGGCCAGCAGAGCCCATAATAGTCACACGGTGGATAATGTGGGTTGTCCCAGTCGATAGTCCATGTATGACCTCCATCTCTCGAGGTGAGGTGCTGTGTATATCTTGACTCATTCAATATTATTTTATATATGGTATTAGTCGGATCAGTTAAAGTGTACATTATGAAAAGTTCATCTTGATTGTCGACGAAACTAAAAGTAGTAACATAACCCGAAGTGTCCGATTGAGGTATACCTGTCCCTCTTTGCGACCATGGGCCGGCTCGCCACCATTTAACGGAACCATTGTAAATCGACAGCTGAGGAAATTCATCCGGGTCAATCCTGATGGAGTAATATCCAGAGCCAGGGTGGTCATCCGGTGATTTCCACGAGGTTAAGCTCTAATTTAGAGCAGTTCGCTGATTCAACCCGAGTTTTATAAGTGGAAGAATTGTATGTGTATGATGATCAAAACTTTGCCACAATATGTTTGTGGTACCACTTTCAACCAACTCAAGATTTCCTAAATCTAAGAGACGAGCTACAATGCCGTTCCTAGAAGTGACTGAAACATTTGTTGACTAGAACAGTGCTAGTTTGGTTTGTTTCATAGAATTTGAGGTTTCGGTGATTATTGATTGAGAGTACCTTACATCTGCCAGTGATGGGATCATCTCTATTCACCACCCACGCAACAATTTGCTCCCAACCATTATGATGCCAAATTTTATTGAGTTTCCAAGATTTAAGAATCCAAGTTGGAACATTTTTGCATTTCTCCATATGACTGTCTCGCAGTTGATGTAATAAAGCAGACCAATAGGAAAGATAAGAGAACAAAGAAGAGAGAGAAAAAATAAATGACACCATTTCGTTAGTCCTCTCACCATATCAATTGTGATATAGTTTCGTGAAAGATTTTCTTATAGTTTAGACTACAAAATTCAAGTTTGTTTAGATAGTTAAATAGGGGACTGTAAGACCCAGAATTTCATTTCCCTGGAAGAAATAGTGTTTCCCGGATAAATAGTATTTTCAGATAGAATAATGTTTCCAGATGAATAGTAAGTTCGTGTGAATAGTATTTTTGATTGAATAGTGATTTTCGGGAAAATAAAAATTTCCTCAAGTTTCGTTAAATAAAAATTCTTTCAGTGAATAATGTTTTCGGATGAATAGTGATTTTCGAAAAATGGACCTCGGACATCATAAGCTCCAAAATATGAATTTGAGTTATTAGAAACTGAAACGGAGTAAAAATAAGTTCGTTTGAATGGATTTTAAATGTTCCGAATATTTATGGATTAAAATACCCTCGTTAAGAACGTTGTGAATTTTAATGAGTTTATAACTGATTGAATTTTTTTCAAAGCATGGAATTAGAAGTTAAGACGCCTAATTAGAGTATTGCATGGTCAATTTGATGATGGGATGATCATGGAATATTTTTGGAATTTATTGGTGTTAAATGAGGATTAAAATTTAAGTTAAATGCAATGTTAGATGTGTAGGAGAAGGTATGCATCAAAGAAGCACAATTCATGTGCTTGGGTGAAGGCCAATGATGTTAAGACACCTTAGAGTCAAAAAGCGAGTGATTAGTTGAGATTTAATTAAGAAATGGGATGAGTTGTTAGTGATTAAATGGATGAAATAATTGACCAATCAAATGTATTCATGCATAACTAGTGGCAATTGTGTGATTTTAGAGTTAGTTTAAAGGCAAATTTGGCATGGAATAAGTGTTAGTATATAAGTGAATGCTTGAGGGATGATTGGAAGAGCGATAAGTCGGTTGGAAGGAGAAGAAATCGTGAATTAGAAGCTGAAACTGTGAGATAGCCGAGAGAGAGAGCATACCGTGCGTGAGCTGAAACAGAACAGAAGAAGAAGAAAAATCCTACAGCCGTAAAAGAGGAGGAGGAGAAGAAGAAGAAGAAGAGATGATCCACCCCTTGTAGCCTCTCAATCCCATCCATCTTCATCAAGAAAAAGTGAGGGTAAGTGAAGTGATTTTATATTTGGTTGATGGATTTTTTAAGTTATTGATTTATATGAAGTTTTGATGAGTTATATGAATTAAATCAAGGTTGATCATCATTAATCTAAGCTTGGAAGTGAAGAAGAGGATTTAGGAGTCTTGGATCAAGGTTTTTGAAAGGTAAGAGTTAGGGTTTGTAAGTTAAAGTTGATGATATTAATTGATTCTTTTAGTTTAAGGTGGTAGTTGATTTAATGGATGATTGTTGAAGTGTTTATGTGTGATTATTTGGTTTGAAATAAAAAGGATGGATGAAGTTGTCATATATTAGTATGTGACTAAATTATAAAAGTATAGATAATGAGATTGTTTGGATGATTAGATAAAGATATATGTGAGATTGTATGATGATTAAAATGAAACTTTGAGAAGAAGCATCAAGTAATTGAGTTGTTGGATATATATATATATTAGTGTAGGGATTATTGTGTTTTTGCATGTATTTAAATTGATTTTTAATATTTGAAGAAGTGGTATAAGGTTTGGGAATGAATTTGAGTTGATTGGAATTAAAAGGAGTCAAGGAAAATGGAAATTGGAAAAGTTTAGGTGTTAAGGTGTTTAATGTAAGCAATTGGTTCCTAAAGGGCTATTCAACCTTTTTAATGTATTTTGATGATGGTTATGAGGTGTTTGAGTGCCTTAATGCCAAAGAAATAAATGGAAAGGGGTGTGAGAATATTAGTTGGAAAGTTGATGGAGTTGTGAATTTATTGAGCAAATATATTGAAGGATAAAGTAAATGATTAGTAAGTATATTTTTATTTGAAATTTATGTGAGTGAATGATGGAATTCTTGAATGAATTATTATATGTGTTTGGATGGTGATTAGGATGTGTTTGATTCCTTTAGCACCAAAGAGATTAATTGAATTTGAAGTGAGATTATTAATGGAAGATAAGGTAAAGTGGTGAATATATATATATTAAGTTAGATTAAGGGATCTTTTGGCAATTGATGTGTTGGATTAAAGTGAATAAATTGTTGGATGGTTGAATAAGTTTAAGGGCAAAAACTTTGGATTAGAAAGTGATTGGAAGATTGTCAAGAATATAATGTTATGTATTGGTGTATGAAATTTTAATGAAGTTGAAATGACAGTCTATTTTGAATCCTAAACCAAGATTTTTGTTGGATTAAATTGTAGGAAAATCTCAAGAATCAAAAGGAAGTGTTGGAGAGGTGGTGAAGTAATTGGAAGTGAATTGTGAGTGGTTTTACTTTAAAAGTTTTGATGAATTTATAAGTTGATTATCCATGTTAGCAACCATATATTTTAGTATTGAATTGTTTTAATGAGAAGTTATTTACCTTATTTCAAGTTATTAAGTTTAACTAAATGGTTGCATATTTTTAAGTTTTATCATGCATGAATATTACTTGAATTTATATGGTAACTTTATTTATTATTAAGCAAAGTAAAAATAGTAAGCTTTTAATACATATATATATACATGCATGAAGTCAAGTTGATAAGATATTTCGAAAGTAATTTCAATTACAAAGTTGAGATTAGAAAAGAAATTTACAATATGAGAATTGAGTTATTTAATTGTTGTTGCAGTAAAAGAGTTCATTATGCGATTTTATAATTAATTTAGCATGTTATATATTTTTATATGAATTGCATGAATATTTTATTAAATTGCAATTATGATCATTTGAGTATTAAAGTAAAGTAGTATGTTGAGTAATTATACTCGAGAATTTATACATGCTAAAGTTAATTATAAATGATAGGCTTCGGCCTTAGAAAAGTAAAGTTTTATTTCAAGAGATTAAAGCAAAGAAAAGTAAGATTTTTATTATGAAAAGAAAAGCAAGATTTTTATTATGAAAAGATTTTAGATGCCTTTGGTTCACCCTAGCCCCCGAAAGAGATTACTGACCGAAGTATCGTATGTGTGTATGGCAAGAGCAATTGGGAGAGTCAGTTACCAACTTGGGGGGGTTGAGTCGAGTCTGTGAGTCGTCCTCTACACGTATATGGTAGCGTAGATCTGCCTGATGTTGGGAGGGGATCGTAACCCCAAGAGGTTTCCCACATTTGCGACTATGCCTAGTAGCATCCCCGAGCTCCTGTGGCGTCGAGAGATTCCGTCATAATGGAGCTAAGTTTCCCTGGGTTGCCTTTGGCGAGATAAAAGAGAAAAACATGTTAATAGATGTGAAGTTTATTAAATTAGAAATTATCTCCAGTTTCGAGAAATAAAGAAACATTTATAAGAATTACTCAGTTTTGTAATTTTAATAAAATTATAGAAAGATTAGTAGTTTCTATTTTTGAAAAAGTTTCTCCACTTAATTTTTATAAATTTATAGAAAGATTATTAGTTTACAAAGTATTTTGGGAGGAAGTATACACTTTAGAAAAAGAACATATTAATGAAAGGCTATCCACTCATTGAGTTTTATACTCACCACCCTATTTTCGTATTTTATAACAATCCTCCCCAAGAGCAGGAACTAGCCGTCAACTAAAGGCGGCTCCATCAGACGCGTAAGTGGCCTGACACAACAGTATCACTGCATAAGTTTAGATTTAAAAGTGTATGTCATGAATTTTATACAACTTTTGGTGAATATTTGTAAATAATATTTTAGAGTTGTATTATATGGTAGTTTGTATTTATAAAAGTAAGTTTTGATAAATTAAATCGTATAATTATCTTAATTGAAAGTGAAATATATTTATGGATTTTAATTAAAATTATTTGTGGTTGGATTGTGGAAACGTTTTGAGGGCCCGAGGCTCAATAGTGGAGAAATGTTTGTTATAGAAGTGTAAATTTTGAAATTTGCAGGGCGGTATGTTCGGAAAGCAGCCGTTATGCTGCCCAAATTTTTGTAAACTCGTTTTATAAATGTTCAAAATAAAAAGAAAAATTTTTCTACGTTTCCGTATTAACAGAAAGTTTTTAAAAGTAAACGGTGTAACTTTACGGGAACCTTCCAGTTGGATCAGATATCCGTTGGAGGGCTACTGTAAGGCGGCCGACAGGCCTATTAAGGAAAGGGGCCTGTCAATTTGATATCAGAGCCTGGTTTTTGAATTTATTTTTATATGAATCATACATTGCACAACATAGGAGTACATTTTGAATGCAGTGAGTCATGCGTCGTGTAGGTCATCCTCATACGCAGAGAGCCACAGTTAAGGCTCTATCTATTCCTCCAGCAGGGGGAAGAGAGAATAAATGAACCGGTGAATGATCCGCAAGCTGCAAGTTCGCCAATACCTCCCACGGTAGAGCTAAGAGTGGATCCGATAGAGAGATCAGCCCAAGTAATAGAGGGTTTGAGGCCGTGAACACCCCGTGCCATGATAAAGAGGGCAAAGAAACGGTGCAGACGGATATAATGGGGTAGAAAGTCCAGATGTCTTTATCAAATAGTTAGAAAATATAAAAGGGAGCGAGGATAGAAATGAAAGCAAAGTTAGGGCCAAAGGAAATTCTTAGGAGATTTCCGTTAGATTCTAAGATAGAAAACAAATGCAGTAAAGCTGAAGATAAGTTGTAGAGCTTCGAATCAACAGTGAGTCTAGATTTTGTAAATCCTCAGTAGAGTATTAAAATAGGGATTAAGGGTATGATTTAGAGATTCAGATGATAAGGAATACTTCCAATGAGATATTGACGGCATAAATATGTGTCAATGCTATAAGGGCAAGTATTAATTCATGTTATCTAGTAGGTATTACGTCATTGAGGAAGGGGTTTCCAGTCAAATTTATTTTGGATTTTAGTATAAATATAGACACTCCGGAGTGTCCAAAAACAAAATATTATGATTTATAAATTTGTAGAGTCAAAATGATTTTAGTTGTGATCTGCCACAACTGAGTGCACAAGTTGTGATAGAAGAAAGATTTCAGAGTTTTTAAAATCCCTTGCCTTGGAACGTGACACCTCTAGTATACATGGATGATGAATTAAAAAAATGTTATAAGTTTGATCAAGGCCTGAATCAGAAAAAAAAAAAAAATCAAAGCATATGTAGTAGCTGTAGAGCACAGAGAGTATGGACGATTAGTCGAGGCAGTTTTGAGGGTTGAGAGGATTGTGAAAGGAGATAGAGATCCAAAGCAGAAACAGAAGTATAGTCATAGTTCAAGATGGTTTTCAGGTGGTCCCAATAAAGCTCCTAAAATCGAAGGCAAGTCTAGGTGGTCTGGTAATAGACAGCAGAGTTACGGAGCCGCATCCAGTCAATGTTCCGTTAAGCCACCACCAAGTTCCCAGAGCAGAGGTGATATCCAGAGTGGATCAGGGGCTTGCAAGAAATGCGGCAGACTTCACAAATGAGAGTGCCACATGGGAAGTACCGGATGTTATCGTTATGGTCAAGAGGGACACTTCATGAGAGATTGCCCTCAGAAAGCTGTTAGTGATAGTGGCGAGTCGAGATCCGTGATGCAGGGTCAGACCAGCGAGGTTCAGTCTCAGGAGAGGAGAGGTCCACAGCCGAGAGGACCAAGGACTCCTACTCCCAATCAGTCTGGCAGTGGTGCAGGTAGAGGCGCCCCATTCAGAGGACAGTCAGGGAGACCTCGTGCACAGGCCAGAGTATTTGCAGTGACACAACAGGATGCTGAGGCCACCCCAGAGGTTGTTATAGGTACGGTGACAGTGTTTGGTAGGGATGCCTATGCTTTGATTGACCCAAGAGCTACTCACTCCTTTGTGTCTAAAGAATTTGCTAGCAAAGTTAATGTGGGATTAGAGTCTATGGAGTGCAGTATGAGATTATGTATTGATTATCGAGAATTGAATAAAGTGACGGTATGAAATCAATACCCATTCTTGAGGATAGATGATTCGTTTGATGAGTTTCAGGGAGCAAAGATGTTCTCAAAGACAGATTTGAGGTCCGGATATCACCAATTGAAGATTAAGGGTGACGATATCCCTAATACTGCTTTCAGGACGCGCTATGGACATTATGAGTTTCTGGTTATGCCTTTTAGGCTAACCAATGCACTAGCTGCTTTCATGGATCTAATGAACCGAGTATTCCATGATTTCCTAGATAAGCTTGAGATAGTGTTCATAGACGATAGCTTGGTATATTCCTGTAGTAAAGAGCCGCATGTTGAGCATCTAAGAGCAGTATTACAAAAATTGAGGAAGTAGCGACTATACATCAAGTTCAGTAAGTGTTAGTTCTGGTTGGATAAAGTCACATTTTTGGGACATGTTATTTCAGAAAAAGGAATGAAATGATAAGATCAAGGTTATTCAAGATAGAATGAAAGTCGCCTAAGATCGACAGAAGAGCTACACGGATAAGCATAAGAAGGATTGAGAGTTCCAGGTTGGAGATAAGGTATTTTTGAAAGTATCACCATGGAAAGGGATCATTCGTGTTGAGCGACGTGATAAGTTAAGTCCATGTTACATTGATCCTTTTAAGGTGATCGGTCGAGTGGAAAGGCGGCATACAGACTCGAGTTGCTAGTAGAGTTGTCCAAGATTCGCAATGTATTTCATGTCTCAATGCTTCGCAGTTATTTAAGCCAAGTATGTTATTTAAATTTTGAGGACGAAATTTTTTTAAGGAGGGGTGAATTGTAAGACTCGGAATTTCATTTCCCTGAAAGAAATAGTGTTTCCCGGATAAATAGTATTTTCGGATAGAATAGTATTTTTAGATGAATCGTGAGTTCATGTGAATAGTATTTTCGAGTGAATAGTGATTTTCAAGAAAAGGAAAATTTCCTCAAGTTTCGTGAAATAAAAATTTTTTCGGTGAATAGTATTCGCATGAATAGTGATTTTCGAAAAATGGACCCAAACATCATAAGCTCCAGAATATGAATTTGAGTTATTAGAAACTGAAACAGAGTAAAAATGAGTTCATTTGAATGGATTTTAAAGGTTCCAAATATTTATGGATAAAAATACCCTCGTTGAGAACGTTGTGAATTTTAATGAGTTTATAAATGATTGAATTTTTTTCAAAACATGGAATTGGAAGTTAAGACACCCAAATAGAGTATTGCATGGTCAATTTGATGATGGGATGATCAAGGAATATTTTTGGAATTTATTGGTGTTAAATGAGGATTAAAATTTAAGTTAAATGCAATGTTAGATGTGTAGGAGACTGTATGCATCAAAGAAGCACAATCCATGTGCTTAGGTGAAGGCCAATGATGTTAAGACACCTTAGAGTCAAAAAGCAAGTGATTAGTTGATATTTAATTAAGAAATGGGATGAGTTGTTAGTGATTAAATGGATGAAATAATTGACCAATCAAATGTATTCATGCATAACTAGTGGCAATTGTGTGATTTTAGAGTTAGTTTAAAGGAAATTTGGCATGGAATAAGTGTTAGTATATAAGTGAATGCTTGAGGGATGATTGGAAGAGAGATAAGTTGGTTGGAAGGAGAAGAAATCATGAATTAGAAGCTGAAACCGTGAGATAGCCGAGAGAGACAGCAGACCGTGCGTGAGCTGAAACAGAACAGAAGAAGAAGAAAAATCCTGCAGCCGTGAAAGAGGAGGAGGAGAAGAAGAAGAAGAAGAAGAAGAGATGATCCACCCCTTGTAGCCTCTCAATCCCATCCATCTTCATCAAGAAAAAGTGAGGGTAAGTGAAGTGATTTTATATTTGGTTGATGGATTTTTTAAGTTATTGATTTATATGAAGTTTTGATGAGTTATATGAATTAAATCAAGGTTGATCATCATTAATCTAAGCTTGGAAGTGAAGAAGAGGATTTAGGAGTCTTGGATCAAGGTTTTTGAAAGGTAAGAGTTAGGGTTTGTAAGTTAAAGTTGATGATATTAATTGATTCTTTTAGTTTAAGGTGGTAGTTGATTTAATGGATGATTGTTGAAGTGTTTATGTGTGATTATTTGGTTTGAAATAAAAAGGATGGATGAAGTTGTCATATATTAGTATGTGACTAAATTCTAAAAGTATAGATAATGAGATTGTTTGGATGATTAGATAAAGATATATGTGAGATTGTATGATGATTAAAATGAAACTTTGAGAAGAAGCATCAAGTAATTGAGTTGTTGGATATATACATATTAGTGTAGGGATTATTGTGTTTTTGCATGTATTTAAATTGATTTTTAATATTTGAAGAAGTGGTATAAGGTTTGGGAATGAATTTGAGTTGATTGGAATTAAAAGGAGTCAAGGAAAATAGAAATTGGAAAAGTTTAGGTGTTAAGGTGTTTAATGTAAGCAATTGGTTCCTAAAGGGCTATTCAACCTTTTTAATGTATTTTGATGATGGTTATGAGGTTTTTGAGTGCCTTAATGCCAAAGAAATAAATGGAAAGGGGTGTGAGAATATTAGTTGGAAAGTTGATGGAGTTGTGAATTTATTGAGCAAATATATTGAAGGATAAAGTAAATGATTAGTAAGTACATTTTTATTTGAAATTTATGTGAGTGAATGATGGAATTCTTGAATGAATTATTATATGTGTTTGGATGGTGATTAGGATGTGATTGATTCCTTTAGCACCAAAGAGATTAATTGAATTTGAAGTGAGATTATTAATGGAAGATAAGGTAAAGTGGTGAATATATATATATGAATATATATATTAAGTTAGATTAAAGGATCTTTTGGCAATTGATGTGTTGGATTAAAGTGAATAAATTGTTGGATGGTTGAATAAGTTTAAGGGCAAAAACTTTGGATTAGAAAGTGATTGGAAGATTGTCAAGAATATAATGTTGTTATGTATTGGTGCATGGAATTTTAATGAAGTTGAAATGGTAGTGTATTTTGAATCCTAAACCAAGATTTTGGTTGGATTAAATTGTAGGAAAATCTGAAGAATCAAAAGGAAGTGTTGGAGAGGTGGTGAAATAATTGGAAGTAAATTGTGAATGGTTTTACTTTAAAAGTTTTGATGAATTTATAAGTTGATTATCCATGTTAGCAACCATATATTTTAGTATTGAATTGTTTTAATGAGAAGTTATTTACCTTATTTCAAGTTATTAAGTTTAACTAAATGGTTGCATATTTTTAAGTTTTATCATGCATGAATATTACTTGAATTTATATGGTAACTTTATTTATTATTAAGCAAAGTAAAAATAGTAAGCTTTTAATATATATATATACATGCATGAAGTCAAGTTGATAAGATATTTCGAAAGTAATTTCAATTACAAAGTTGAGATTAGAAAAGAAATTTACAATATGAGAATTGAGTTATTTAATTGTTGTTGTAGTAAAAGAGTTCATTATGCGATTTTATAATTAATTTGGCATGTTATATATTTTTATATGAATGGCATGAATATTTTTATTAAATTGCAATTATGATCATTTGAGTATTAAAATAAAGTAGTATGTTTAGTAATTATACTCGAGAATTTATACATGCTAAAGTTAATTATCAATAATAGGCTTCGACCTTAGAAAAGTAAAGTTTTATTTCAAGAGATTAAAGAAAAGAAAAGTAAGATTTTTATTATGAAAAGAAAAGCAAGATTTTTATTATGAAAAGATTTTAGATGCCTTAGATTCACCCTAGCCCCCAAAAGAGATTATCGGCCAAAGTACTGTATGCGTGTATGATAAGAGCTGTTGGGAGAGTCAGTTATTAACTTGGGGGGGTTGAGTCGAGTCTGTGAGTCGCCCTCTGCACGTATATGATAGCGTAGATCTACCTGATGTTGGGAAGGGATCGTAATCCCAAGAGGTTTCCCACATCTGCGACTACGCCTAGTAGCATCTCCGAGCTCCTGTGGCGTCGAGAGATTCCGTCATAATGGAGCTAAGTTTCCCTGGGTTGTCTTTGGTGAGATAAAAGAGAAAAGCATGTTAGTTTATTAAATTATTAAATTAGAAATTTCGAAAAATAAAGAAAGATTCATAAGAATTACTCAGTTTCGTAATTTTAATAAAATTATAGAAAGATTATTAGTTTACAAAGTATTTTGGGAGGAAGTATACACTTTAGAAAAAGAACATATTAATGAAAAGTTATCCACTCACTGAATTTTATACTCACCACCCTATTTTCGTATTTTATAAAAATCCTCCCCAGGTGCAGGAACGAGCCGTCAACCAGAAGAAGCTCCATCAGACGCGTAAGTAGCCTGACGCAACAGTATCACTATATAAGTTTAGATTCAAAAGTATATGTCATGAATTTTATACAACTTTTGGTGAATATTTGTAAATAATATTTTAGAGTTGTATTATATGGTAGTTTGTATTTATAAAAGTAAGTTTTGATAAATTAAATCGTATAATTATCTTAATTGAAAATGAAATATATTTATGGATTTTAATTGAAATTATTTGTGGTTGGATTATGGAAACGTTTTGAGGGCCCGAGGCTCAGTAGTGGAGAAATGTTTGTTATAGAAGTGTCAAATTTTGAAATTTGCAGGGCGGTATGTTCGGAAAGCAGCTATTATGCTGTCCAAATTTTTGTAAACTCGTTTTATAAATGTTCAAAATAAAAAAAAAAAAAATTTCTACGTTTCCGCATTAACAAAAAGTTTTTCAAAGTAAACGGTGTAGCTTTACGGGAACCTTCTAGTTGGATTAGATATCCGCTGGAGGGCTACTGTAAGGCGGCCGGTAGGCCTATTAAGGAAAGTGGCCTGTCAGGGACTGTGTAATGAAACCTTGATAAATAGAAAGAAAAAAAAAAAAAACATTGATAAAGACTATTTCCCACTCTTTTTGGGCAGCATTTATTCTGTCTATGCATTTGACTTTTTCTAAAATAAGACATAATACTAAATCCAACCGGTGCAGTTTGAATACATATCTTGAAGCTTCCATTCTTTAATTACAATTTTAAAAAATGGAAGCTTCAATAACTTTTTTTTTTTTTTTTGAAATACCAGCAACTATTATAAACCACAACCACGAGGGAAAATACACGAAATATTGACATTTTGCCAATACAAAGCCTTCGAAAAGGACAAGGCCAAGGAAGCGAGACGATGAGCCAAGCGATTTCCATTATGGGGAATGACTTGACACTTACCAACACCCACAACCTTACACAAGACCTGAATATCATCAACTAACAAACTATTAGCCCCCCTGAAAGAAACAGACGAATTCACTGCAGAGGCCACTGCCACAGAGTCGACTTCAATAACCGCGACCTGCAGCCCCAACTGATACGCAGCCCTCAATCCTTCTCTTAGAGCCAGAAATTCACCAGCTTCAGGATATAAGAAACCACACCCGGGGTGAGCTATTGCTAGCACCATTTCCCCCAGATGATTCCTAACAGCAGCCCCCAAACCAACCACGTCCTTACCAGGCTTAACAGCTGTGTCTGAATTAAGTTTCAGACAGCCCACAGAAGGAGGAGACCAAGCCTAGCCTGGAGAAGGAGAAGACAGAGTAGGCGAGACAGAACAGACTAACCTGGTATGCTGGAACTCCCGCAGCACTGCTAGAGCTTTGCTCACCACCTCCCTCTGCTCAAAGCATTACACTTGGTGAACTTTAGCATTACGAGTGCCCCACAAACACCACATAATCATGCAGCACTTAGTGAGGACCTGAACCCCGAACACTTTCAGAACTTCAAGCAGCACATCCAGAACCCTTCCCATCCGAAGCTGAAGCAAGAAGGAACCCTTCTCAAAACTCTGCCACACTAATTGGGCGTGATGACAAGAAACCAGGACATGAAAACCAGACTCAACTGCTTGATTACAGAAGTCACAACTGCCATCCCTCAAAATCTTCCTTCGCTCCAGATTGGCCTTTGTGGGAAGAGCTTCCAGACAAGCACGCCAAATAAAAATTTTAACTTTTGGAGGGATAAGCAAATTCCACAAAATAGCCCACCATTTCTGGAGAGAGGGCTGAGAGCAAGATGACAATTCCCGAGCACATCGATCCTCCAGTGCTACACGATACCCGCTTTTAACCGAGAAGATCCCCCGCTTGTCAAAAAACCATCGTCTCCGGTTGGGCGCATCTCTGCAACTAAGAGGAATAGATAAAATCACTTCGCGATCCACTGGGAGAAGAAGGCTATTAAGCTTCTGAAGATCCCATTGATGACGAGCAGGATCGATCAAGTCTGCCACATTGAGGGAGGAGCTAGAGGAGGAGGTAGCAACCTTGAAAGAAGTTGGACGAGGGATCCACTGATCTTTGAATACATCTATCTGCCTCCCATTCCCCACTTGCCAAACCAATCCTTTGAGTAGCAGCTCACGCCCTCACAGAATACTCCTCCAAGCGTGAGAGACTCCATTTCTATAAGGGAGCTGTAGAAAATTAGAATGAGGAAAATATTTTGATTTTAATACCTGAGTTGCAAGAGAATCTCGGAGGTTCACAAGTCTCCAAGCTTGTTTCGCAAGGAGAGATTGATTGAAGGTGATGAGGTCCTTGAATCCAAGACCCCCCAAACTTTTTGGTTTACACAAAACTTCCCAGCTCACCTTACGACTCCCCTCCTTCATACCCCACCAAAATCTTGCAGCAAGAGAACTCAACTCCTTGCACAAAGCTACAGGCAACTGGAAAATACTCATCATGTACGTTGGAATGGCTTGCATAACGGCCTTGATGAGGATTTCTTTACTGCCCTGAGAGAACAAATTACTTTTCCACCCTTTAAGCCTATTCCATACCTTAGCCTTAATCTCATTAAAAGTTTTAATTTTACTTCTGCCAACTAGAGAGGGAAGCCCCAAATAACTACTATAATGACAGGCATTATTCATACCAAGAACAGCCTGCAGCTCCGACTTCGAAGAGCGATCAATATTAGGACAAAAACATAGAGCAGATTTTTTTAAGTTAATCTGCTGCCCCAAACCTTTTCCGTACACATACAAAACTTCCTTGATGAGGTGACAATTAGCCGTCGAAGCCCTACAAAAAAGGACACTATCGTCCACAAACAAAAGGTGGCTAATAAGGGGGCCTCCCTTGCCACATTTAATACCAAGGCCACGCCCCCCCTGTTCAGCTTTCCGAATAGCACCTGAGAGAGCTTCATCACATAAAAGAAATAAGTAGGGGGACAAAGGACACCCTGTCTAATACCCCTAGAAGGAACAACACTACCAATAATACAACGATTAAGGCAAAAAGAGAGATGAGTGGTACTTTGAATAACTTGACTGAAGGAAACATCCAATAAGATATAGAGAGCTCTATTACAAACTATGAAGGTAAAGTATTCGTGGACGTTGTTGACAGGATGTGCCATTATCTAAAACTACAAATCACATCAACATTCAGTATTTATTCTTCTTCACATTGTTTCCTCTATAAGGCTGAGAAAGTAATGCAATAGACCAAAACAGATTTTCCAGTCAATAAAAATTGTGGTTGTGTCTGTTGCATATGTTGGTATCATTAATGGTGAAAAACGTGATACTAAATTCTGCCGGTGCAGTTTGAATATTTACATATAATGAAGCTTCAGTTCTAGCTTTTATTACAACTTTGAAAAACGGAAGCTTCAATAACTTGACTGAAGTGAAGGAAACATCCAATAAGATATAGAGAGCTCTATTACAAATTATGAAGATAAATTGTTCGTGGACTTAGTTGCTGGCAACATTTATTCCTTTTCACACTATTTCCATCCACTATAACACTGAGAAAGTAATGGAATAGACAAAACATAGATTTTCTAGTCAATAAAAATAGTGGTTGTGTCTTTTCCATACGTCCGTATTATTAATGGTAATAGAAGTATCATTATGGATGCATGAGCTTGACGCTATATTAAAGCAGGATAATAAGAATAAAATTCAGTCACTAGTCAGTTAGTTGAATGAAAGAATTAACCAATTGGTCTTATAGAGTTATCTTAAGACGAATAAATTTTAATATGATCTAAAACAGACACGACCAATACTCCATTAAAAAAAGATAATATGTTATCATTAACTCTGAGTTTACTAAGTTTCAAAATAATAATAATAATAATTACTTTACTATTTCTCATACCAATGAGAGCTTTTTTTTTTTTTTTACTTGTTAAATAATGTTATAACTTGTATAAGTTTTGGAACTAACACCAGGTTATGAAAATCGATTTTTGTAACAAAGATTAAAACAGTAATTTACAAACAACCGACATTTATATAAATTATATGTATGAGATTTTTAAACTTGTTTTGCAAATCAATGCACAGCTGATTTGTGTGACCAACTTTTGTAAAGGTTTTCATACCAAAAGCAAATCAAGTTTACTTCTATAAATTACTTAGATATTGGGTTTTCATTCTAATATCTAGTTGATTTCATGGTTTCCCTATCGGCCTTCATAAAGTTTAACATTTTAGTTATTAATATGTATATTGAGCAATTTACATTTTATTAACTGATTTTAGAATATTATAAGTTTTTCTTGTCAATGTAATAAAGAAAAAAAAAATAGAGAAAGAATTGCCCCTTGTGCTCAGTGTACTTTTGCTATTAACTTTCCACAACCCACCTGCTATTACAAAATATTTATTAATTATGAATTTCAATTTTCATTATAATTAGTTGTGTTTTGAAATCGATTTATAAAATAAAATTAAATCATTGAAAGTGTGTATGATTATACCGTTTTGGCATTTGCCGTGACACTTTAATTATGATGATATTATGTATTGAATTGATTGTCACATGGATGAAACAACATTTTGCAAACTAAAACACTCCAAAGCAATAAGATTGATAAAGTTCGATTGAAATGTAATTTCAGTGATGGTGTAGCATAGTGTAAGGTCATGTACGAGTTCTTCAATATATACATTAGCATACCCTGTGCAATTACAACTCTTCAAACACTCTAGCTCTCTCGCACTCCTCTAAGCTTATGTTACTATAAACAGGAAAATTTCTAGAATCCGGAAACTTCTCACCTAGTCTTACAAAACCCTCCCCATCACATCTGCCACAGCCTTACTTGTTTCCTCACATTTTAGTTACCAGTACTGAGGATACAACCGCTCAAACACAGACAGGCACGCACAGTATGCGAAAGGATCCTCCTTGCAAATTGTAAACCCCTAGTCTCGATTCATAACCTCTTAGTGTTAAAAGATGGATTAGAGAGGTAAAATAAATCTCTACATTAGATTAATTGAATTTCATAGTGTTAGAGATTTATTAACTTAAGATTGACGACGAAATTCGTCAATTATAAAAGTTAAGTACCATTATAATAGAATCAAGTTAGTGTTAAGTTAAATCGATTCATCGATTTCGTGAACGCCATTTTGGGAGTTTCACAACAACCAAATTAACAAGAAAAAGATCAATGAAGAGTAAAATAATTCATCCATAGATAAGCGATTGATGATAATCAAAATAAATCAAAGGACAAGCTTGATATTCCATAGAACATCAATAAGATATATAAACAAGACACTTAGAAGCCAAGTAGACAAGTGAAGAGTGCAAAGCTACCATAAAACTCAAAAACCAAAGTGATTCCCGTATAGAGTAGAGGAGGAGAGAAAATGATGGTCAAACAACTTTAAAATGAGACTTAAGTGCCATTTTCATGAAGGCTAATCATATATATTGAACATTTAGCAAGATTTTAACAAGAAAAGATGAAAATAAGTGTGAAACAAAGAAGAAAACAGCAGCTACCATAAAAGAGAACAAAGCTGGCAGCAGTGAAAAGAAAAGAGAAATGGAGAGGAATTGTGTGAAATTAAAAAGAGATGGGGCAAGGATGCAAATTAGAGAAGTAAGAGTAGTATATAAGCAACACTTGGGTGAAATTTTTCAGCAAACAAAACCCATTTTCGTGCCTCCATTCAGCTGCAACAGTGAAGCCCCAGAACAGAGCAGCAGACAAGCACACTGCAAGGCAGGAACTACTGCAGGGAAAAGTGGAAGGAGGAGAGCCCATCCAGCCCTTCTGAACCTCTAATCTCCCTCTCTAAACCCTCTTCTAAGTCCTCTCAATCCTCTAAGTCAAGTACCAAGTAAGATATCATTGAATCTTCTCCTTATTGAGTTTAAAAGTGCAGTAGAGCTGCTGGAAATTTTCTGTGCAGAATTTGTTGTATGTTGTTGGAGGTTTTGCACTAGAAATGGTGTCAAAACCTAAGTGATTGTTATATAACCTTGGAGGATGTGTTTGTGGGTGTAAATGGTAGCTTAGGGTTTGATTTATGGGTTGTTATAGGCTTGAGAATCATAGAAACGAAAATTTGTTTTTCACACACACAAACTAGTTGATGAAAGTTTTGAGTGAATTGTTAGTGTTCAAATGGACAAGTAATAATTATGTGTGTGTTATGACCATATTAGACAGTAAATAAGCTCTGAAAATTTGAGGTTTTGAAACCAAGTGTGAGCATAAAAATGATTAGAAAAGGATAGGGAAGCATGTAGGAATAAAGAGAAGCTCAAGAGAGCTAGTTTTGACAATATTAGTGATTCCCGTACTCAAATTTGAGCTAGAGGAGACCTGACCATATTTAGCTTATTTGGGGATGTTCTACACCTCAAATGATGCCTAGGAACCATAGAAAACCATAGGTTTTGGAACGGATCGAATCCGATAAAAATTGTGCAAGTTATGCACAAAATAGTGCCGTTAGAGCTTTGAGAAGTGAAACGGCTATCCGAATGCAATTTTTATTTCATGGTTTGAGTTTGATTCATCATTATTAGTTAAATGAAGCTTAGCTATGGAATAAAATCTAGCGTCGCTAACTCGAAGCCAAGAGTTTGCAAAACAGGCACTTAATTGCGCCCGAAAGTGTCCAAAACGGACGTTTTTCTTAGATTTGACATAGCAAACGATGGAGTTTCTCGACGAAACTTTACGGGCGACTTAGTTATGTGATAAGGAGACGCTAGAAAAAAGAACGGAGGTGAAACCATGGCTGGTTTCAATTCTGTTTTTTTTGGTCAACCGAATAATTAAAAAGTTGACTTTTTGTTTTAAGCTTTTGGAGACCAAACGAAACATATGGGGATGATCCTAAGGGTCTAGAAGTAAAACTTTTACAAAGAAATCGAAGTTAGAGAGTTTCGGTTGAGTTAGAAACAAGTTAGGAGATTATATAAAGAAAATGGGTCTTAGTTGAGATTATTAACCTTGAAGTTGAGATTCTCAACTTTTCAAATTATCACTAGTAATGATGAGATCATGTTGTGTAGGTGACGAGCACGTGAGCGGCGTCCAGGAGCCTCGTCGAGACGCTTGACGCGGCCTTGAGGTAAGTGGTTCGCCACTTAAGATCTCTTTCAATTTCATGTAATTGGTTGATGTTGATAATGAAAATGGTAGTTAAGTAATCTAAAAAGAAAATAGTTGAAATGAGAGTTTTCAGAAGTTTCAAAATGAGTTAGTTGTGTGCTTTTGGCACTAAATAAATATAGTTGTAAAACCCATGTATATCCCTTAAGATATAATGAGATTTAGCACTACGTGACGATGCAGTAAATTCCGTCCGTAGTCGCTCAGGTTAGAGAAAAGTTAGCACTACGCGACGATGCAGAAAATTCCGTCCGTAGTTGCTCAGTTTCATAGAAAGTATAAGCGCTACGTTGCGATGCAGACAATTCCGCACGTAGTTGGCTATTGTTATAGTTTGGCACTACTTGGCGATGCAGTAAATTCCGCTCGTAGTTGCCCAGAGTTCTAGCACTACAATTGCGATGCAGAAAATCTCGCATTGTAGTTGCTCAGTGATAAGCTTTAGCGCCCTACGTGCGATGCAGTAAATTCCGTAACGTAGTGGTGGAGATGACTTAGTAAGCTTCACGTTGGCGTTAGTTCTAATCGCCCGTGATGGACAGAAATATTTAAAGGATATACATGGGAGTTTTGAAAGAAATCATAAAACAAATGATAAATCGCCATGTTAGTATATGTGATATTATATTTCTGTTGCACTAACTTGTTTGTTTATTTTGTAGCTATTTATATTTCGTGGTGTGCCACCGCAGACGATAGGACGTCACCATTTTGTTGGGTATATATATAGGTGGGAGATTCATGACATGTGATGATGTATAACTTATGTATGAAATGGATATGTAATTGAGAAACACATAGTCATATTTTGAAATTGTATATTTGTAAATATTCATGCATTTTATATATATGATGCATCTAGATATATTCTACTTGAGTTGTTCTTATAAATTGAGAATTTAGTGTTGATATTGCATGTTTGTTGAAAAATGATGATGATTATTGCATGTTTGAGAATAAAGAAGTTGGGAGGAATTGAGATTTTAGTCGAAGTGTAAATTTATTGACAGGTAAATTTTGGATTATCAAAAATGCAGCCGTTATGCTGTCGAAAATTTTATAAAAATATTTGAACCAAAGGTTGCGAAAAAATTTTATCACTCCCAACTAGTTTAAAAGAAAACTGAATTTTTGAGTTTAAACGAGTAAACCGGTTGAAGAAAGTTAGGGTTCGCTTCTCGGATTTCTTCGATCCGACGAGTCGGTTTCGAGGAGTCCGTTGAAGTGCCCGGCAGGATCCTCCAAACAAGAGCCTAGATAAGGTCTGGGAAGGGTCCTGTCACAAATCATCGCTTATATTCATTACACAAGTCCTGGAAAGCAACCTGGACATTTACCTGTGGCTCTCATGCCAAATTAGTCTCTTCAGAATTCCCATTGGATCTAGAACAATTATCATTTTAATAGGTCCCTTTTTTGGTAAAAATTTAATAAACATTCCCATTATAATTGCTGACAGATATGATGCTGATAACATCAATCTAAGAGCTTGGTAATGGAGGTGCCTACTGGCACTGAAACATTGGTTGACCAAACAGGACAGCTTTGATAACAACAAAAGACTGTAGGATTTCCATCTCAACCAATCCTAAAAACACCAGCAGATTTCTTTAAATGGAGTGGCTCTGTTGGCCACCCAAACAACCATTTTGTTGGGGATTCTGTTGAACCATATTTCAACATAACGAGCTTGAGATTTGCCAGAGCTAAAGAATCCGAGTTTTGAAGTTTGCATCGGATGATACAAGGCTTCCATTTTCACTATTAGATATAAAGAGGGTTGGGGTTATTGTGTCGAATGCATGAAATGGACAGAAGAGATTGAAGATCACAAACAGTGTTGAGATACAAAGAGATCTATTACAGCCCATGAAGATAAGTGTTTGGACTGTGTTTTTGGGACAATCATGTTGATAAACTTGACCCAAAAAAAAAAAATGATTGCATTCAAAAAATTATTGAGTGTAATTTATTACATCTTTATTATATTTGATTATATATAAACATGTCTTATTACAATTAGTAAATATGATTTTATTTATAGATTGTTATGAATATAATCTGTCGACGTTGGATTTCAGTCGACGAGTAATCAATGTCCAATACCTGCAATCAATGTGAGAAAGCACAAGTACCAAGAAAGAACAAAGACAAATACCTAGAATCAAACAAGGAACACGGATCTTTTACGTGGTTCAGCAATAATAGGTCTACGTCCACGACTGTTTATCTCTTAAATTCTGCAGAGTGACAGTATGTTATTAAATATTTTCTGATCATGTTACAATGATTTTAATCCCTATTTATAGGGAAAGAGGTGTTACAATTCTAGTTGCAGCAAATCAGGAAAAGAATCCTGAATTAATTACATTCCCTAAATAATTGAGAAAAATAAGGAAAAGAATTATACATTAATTATACTTCCTAATATGTTTGAATAATATCAAGAAACTGCTTCCATAAAATCAGGGATGATGTTGATTCGGTTTGAATTTGAGTAGACTTCCATATCTGATGAGGAAATCACAGTTTAATTGGGTAACTGCCATATCCGGAGAGAGAATCATGGTTGAACTTAGTAACTGTCTGTTTCTGGAAGATATTGCATTTATTACGCTCTTAGACGAGTTGCTTACTATGGCGGTCTCGAGCTCGAGCTCGCTAAGAGACGAGCTGTGCATGAGGCGAGCTGCGACCTGGCTGTGCTTATGGGTCTGTTGATGCCAGCTGGAGAATCTCTTTGAGTGAGCTGAAGAGCTTGCTGGGCTTAGAATCAATACTGGGTCTCATTTGATGGGCTTTGACTGGGTTGACCTTATCGGGCCTTCTTATTGGGTCTTAAATGGGCCTAAGTTAGGCTTTTACCAGCCCATTTATTGAGTCCGAAAAATACATATAACATTAGCCCCCCAGCTCTCAGTTCGCTTCTGTGAGCTAGGAGCTCGTGCTTGCTGGTAAAAGCTAGCTTCCTTGGCACGCTAACCATCATAATTGCTTCTGTGCATTTTCAAATTCCACATTTTCAATTGCGACACGTGGCAGTCATGCAGAAGGTAACTGAAACGACGCATGTACGTCCCTTACATGCGTATTTAATGCGCACATCTTTCAACTGACGGCTCCATGATTATAAAAACCGCACTTCACGCTGCACCGTCAGATTTATGACGGTTACACTTTTCAAAGATCTGACGGTTGGGGTTCACGCTCGATTGTCTATATAAACCGATGGACCCTTTTCATTTTCTTCTTTCATTTATCATTTTCTTTTAAAGCAACCAAATTTCAGAGAACTCACGAAATCAACACTTCCAATCGTCGCTCCTACCATTACATCAAGGATTCACAGCAAGCTTCTGATTTCTTACTTTAAACTTCTGATTTTTTGGCTTATTTTACTGAGTTGATGTTGTGTCATGCTTGTATCTGATCATTATTGAATCTCGTTGCTATGGGTTCTTCGTTTGAACGTGACTTTTCAACTTCTGTTGGTTTGATCTAGCTTTTTACTTATTCACAACTGGACTACTGTTTGTGACTTGTAATGCATGCTTGACTGTTGATTTACGATTGCTGTATTTTTGTTAGCTCGCAGGTCGTTGCTTTTGTTGACTGAAACCTCCATTACATAGTCTGACTGTTTTCTTTTGTTCAGATGTCCTCAAGCGGAGCTCGCAAGGGAATTATTCCAAGCAGTGAAGCTCGTGAGCAAGATGAAGCCCGAGCACATGCTATACAGGGAAGAGCAGCTCGGGATACATTCGCTCGTCATCCTTCATCGCTAAAGCGTCCTGAGGTGGAAGGACTTGTCACTCAATTCCACATCCTTTTGGGTTGTCGTGCATTGCTACATGATTCAAAGAATCATGCATGTTATCCACCAAGGGGATACATCGCAGTCAGCGTTCAACATTTCGAATAGGGGCTACGGTTCCCTATTCAACTGTACTTGATCGCATTTCTTAACAAGGTCAAGTTCGCGCCATTCCAGTTGACTCCAAACTCCTATGCGCAGCTGACCTCGCTGGCCGTAGCCTTTCTTAGGAACGGCCTTGGTCCCCCTACTCCAAAAATTATACAGTAATTCTACTCCTTCAAGGCTCTAGGCGCAGTAGAAGGAGAGAAACCGGAGGGCATTTATTACCTCACAGCCCGTCCGTCGAAATACAAAGATCTCTTGCCCAAGGGAGAAATGAAGGGCAAGTCCAACGTCGGGCCGTATAAGACGAGCTGGTTTTACGTCTCGTGCCCCTCTCTCGCAGATCTTCGAAATTTCAGCTTCGTCCTGAAATCAGGTATACATAAAGGAAATATAGCGAGCTGATTTTATTTTGTATCTTTATCATTATTTTTTAATCACTTGCTGTGCAGAGCTGAAAATGGACGAGTCCCCTCTTAGCAACAAGGAAGAACGAGCTCTGGACAAACTCGCAATTTCAGAGGATGCGGGAATCAGCAGTAAATTTGACGATGTTGTCCTTAGAGCTTACGGCCTTGCTCCTCCTAAGGAATCCCCTCTTCTTCGATCTGAGGAGGACATAGGCAAGACCAGCGATAACCCTAGAATTCCTTCTGTTTTTGAAGTTCCAGTTCAGGTAGGGGACACGTCTGCTTCCCGACCTCTGTAACCAGTCTCTTCACAAGCAGCGGGTGCAACTCGTTCACCTTCTCCAGCTCGGAAGGTTTCTACCCAAGGTGCTCCTGCTCGCGCCTCATCTAAGGCGAGATCTTCTTCAGCTCGCACTCCATCAAAGGGCGCCTCTCGAAAAACTACTTCTCCAACTCCTGCCCCAGCTCGAACAGGATCAGATCCAGCCCACATAGCCCCTACTGTATAGGTTGACTCATCCTCTTCCCCACATCACACATCTACCCCAGGGGTTTCACTGCCATCTCCAGCTTGTGCTCTAGCCCCCGTTCCTTCCTCTGGACGAATTCCAGCCAATAGGAGGAAGCTTACACTTATGAAATTTCCTTCTGAAGGTTCTGTTCCACCTCCGGCCTCCTCGTCCACTCCAGCTAAAAGACCTGCTGAGGCTTTAGTCACTCCTGCTGCTCCTTCAAAACGTTCAAAGCCATCTGCTAAGGACCAGGCTCCCGGCCGCTACTGTCAGCGAGGTGCCTGTCGAGGCCAATGCTCCCTCATCCGCTGTTCCCAGTGAGGTGCCTGTCGAGGCCAATGCTCCCACATCCGCTGTTCCCAGCGAGGTGCCACTTTCCAAAGCTTTTTCAGATCTTCAGTTGACCCAAGCTTCCAGCTTGCCGCCTGGAAAAGGGGGTGTTCCTCCTAAGGTTGCCTCCCAGGGAGGCAACCCGAGCTGGCCCCAGCGGGCATGTGACTAGGCGTACTGTTGCTTCGCGACGTGGTGCTTCTCATGATGATGATCGTGATGTCTCGGAGCGTGAAAGAACTCCTTCGCCAACCAGACCAGTCATCGAGCTGGGTCCTGGGGGAAGATACTTAAATTCCTTCCTTGACAACTGGGCAACAATTATGCTCAATCATACGAATGTCTTAGAGAATAGGTGTCTTAAGGACGAGGATCTGGACGAGTTCGCGACTCGTCATTGTATGCTGGTAAGTTATTTTTCTCATCTGTTGACTTCTTTACTTAACTAAATTTTAACCTGTTTATCATTTCCAGGGCGCCTTTGCTGCAATGAAGCTGAGAAGGGAGACAAGGGCTACCAAGGATGAAATAAGGAAACTGGAATTCGAGCTGGAGGCGGCCATTGATGATATAGCTCACTTGACCATGGGCAGAATACAGGGTCAGGAAGCTCAGATCGCTGAGGCAAACGCTGTAAGGCAGGCAGCCGAGGAAGCTCTTCGTAAAATGGAAAATGAGCGCAACATGCTAAGGGATGAGCTACTCAAGATAAGGGAAGATCTAAAGCAGTCTGAGCAACGGGCCGAGCTGGCCGAACAACGAGCTTCGACAGCAGAAGATAAAATTGAAGTGCTCGATCGTCAAGTCGAGGTTACGGCGGAGCGAGCTGATGCTGCCGAGAAGCGAGCTGGAGAGATGGAAAGTGCTGCTCGACGAGCTGAAGAAGCTGAGCAACGGGCTAATACTGCAGTGCAAAGGGCTGAGGCTGCAGGAAAACGGGCTGAAGAAGCAGCGCACCGGGCTGATGTACTCAGGCGCCAAATGGGGGAAGCCGTACAGCGGGCTAAGGCTGCAGAAAAGCGAACGGAGGCCATGCAGAAAGAAGCTAAGGTCGTTAACCGGCTTGCAGACAATGCCTTCGAGGAGCTATCAACCTTCAAAGTGCAAGCCACTCAAGAGCTGGAGGCCCAAGTTGCTGAAGCCAAGGATGAGGCTGAGAAGTCAACAGGTCGTGACTTTCTCTTCACGCTGTGGACGTCCCACCCGGAAATGGATTTTTCCATCTTTAGGAATGTGAGACTTGAACTTGTAGAGGAGTTCAAAGCGAAGGCTGCCTCGTCCTTATCTGATCCAACTCCTCCAACAGAGCAAACTCCTGGTGCGACCTCTCAATCTGAGCCCGCTGACGAGCTCGTCTCTCCCCCATGATAGTCCGGCTCAGCGCACAGATCCCCCTGTTTAAAGCTAGCATTTTTCTTTTAAGCTTGTTTTTGTTTTTTATCTATAGCAAACTTCACTCTCAATAAAATTCATTCTTTCATTTCCTCGCATTTTCTATATTGATTATGTATGCGATGTGTTATATCTTTTATTTATGCGAGCTAATCAGCATGACATAAATTCATACTTGACCAAGTATAACAATTCATAACTTAAGTAATTACTTGGTTTTTTAATAAGTAATCTGTTGGCATAGATTGAAACTTTGTCTATTAAATGGAAGCTATTGACGAGCTGTTTAACTATGCGAGGCCTAATGAACTTGTTTTCCTTCATCGTTTTAGCAAGCTGTGCAAGGACAAACACTGCTTTTAGGCTCTTTATTATTTAGCGAGCTATGTAGTGACGCTTAGTCATCTGCTTTTTAGGCTCTTTTTATTTGTAGCGAGCTATGCAGGGGTCGTCACCTCACCTACTTTTTAGGCTCTTTTTATTTAACGAGCTATGCAGTAGGTCGTCACCTTAACTGCTTTTTAGGCTCTTTTTATTTAGCGAGCTATGCAGTAGGTCGTCACCTTAACTGCTTTTTAGGCTCTTTTTATTTAGCGAGCTATGCAGTAGGTCATCAACTTAACTGCTTTTTAGGCTCTTTTTATTTAGCGAGCTATGCAGTGACGCTTAGTCATCTGCTTTTTAGGCTCTTTTTATTTGTAGCGAGCTATGCAGGGGTCGTCACCTCACCTGCTTTTTAGGCTCATTTTATTTAGCGAGCTATGCAGTAGGTCGTCACCTTAACTGCTTTTTAGGCTCTTTTTATTTAGCGAGCTATGCAGTAGGTCGTCACCTTAACTGCTTTTTAGGCTCTTTTTATTTAGCGAGCTATGCTCGAAGCTCGGAGATCGGAGCCCGTTAGCTTAGTGGAATGAGTTGAATCATAAGCGTAGGGGAAATGGAGCTTTCATTAACTAAAATAAATTTGAATTACATATAACAAAAGAATTTATTGATAATAAGGACGTAGATGCTCGACATTCCATGCTCGAGAGACTTCAGCACCATTTACATTAACTAAGCGATAAGCTCCATTTCCCAGGCTTGCTTTGACAACATAAGGTCCTTCCCAGTTCGGGCCTAAGGATCCATCACTTGGCTTTCGGGCTCCAGGCAGGATGAGACGCAAAACTAAGTCTCCAACATTGAATTTGCGAATCCGAGCATACTTATTGTAGTACCTCGCTATTCTCTGCTGATAGACAGCTACTCTCAACCTGGTCGTTTCCCTGGTTTCTTCAAGCAGGTCCAAGTTTGTTGCCAGTAGCTTATCGTTGTCGTTTGGATTGAAGGTTGCTCTTCTTTGCGAGGTGACTTCAAACTCAGCTGGGATCATAGCCTCAGACCCATACACCATCGAGAACGGGGTCTCGCCAGTGGAGCTGCGAGCTGTGGTTCTATAAGACCACAATACTTTTTGAAGCTCATCTACCCATGCTCCTTTCTTTGCTTCCAGTTTCATCTTCAGGGTCTGCTTGATGATCTTGTTCACTGCTTCAACTTGGCCATTGGCTTGTGGATGGTCCACTGCTGAGAAGCTTTTAACGATCTTGAGATCGTTGCAGAATCTGAGAAACTGGTCACTAGCGAACTGAGTCCCATTGTCTATCACGATCTGCTGTGGGACCCCGAATCTGCAAATAATGTTGCTCCACACAAACTTCTCAATCTTTGTTGTGGAGATTTCAGCTAACTCTTGTGCCTTAGCCCACTTGGTGAAATAATCCACTGCGACCACTGTATGTTTGCATCTTCCACGAGCCATCGGTAGGGGTCCGATCAGGTCCATCCCCCAAATCGCAAAGGGCCATGGGCTCACCATCTGTTGGAGGTAAGCTGGTGGAGCTCGCGGAATATGAGCAAACCTCTGACACTTGTCACATTTCTTCACTAAGTTAACAGCGTCCTGCCTCATGGTGGGCTAGTAGAAGCCTTGACGAAGTGCCTTCTGAGCTAGAGACAGCCCCCCAGCATGGTTCCCACAGTGGCCTTCATGTATCTGCCTTAGTACTATTTCACATTCAGGGCCATCAATGCATCTTAACAGTGGAGCTGAGAACCCCATCTTGTACAGTGCATCATCATAGATGCAGTACCTAGCTGCTCTAGCTCGTAGACGTCGGGCTTCCAACTTGTTACTTGGCAGCTTTCCATCCTGTAAATAACTGAGAATAGAGCTCATCCAAGAATCAGGCTGCACGGATATGGCCATCGTCACATTCTTTTCCTTTGTACTTGGAGTTGATAGAAACTTAACTGGGATTGCCCCAAGGAAATATGCATCTCGTGTGGTCGCGAGGTGAGCTAGTGCATCAGCATGCGAGTTCTAAGCCCGCAGGATCTGTTTCACCTCGTACTTCTGAAATGCACCTAGCAGCTCGTGAACTTTCTGGAGGTAGAGGGCCATTTTTGGTCCCCTGGCTTGATATTCCCCTAATACGTGGCCGACAACGAGCTGTGAGTCACTAAATATTTTCAAGTGTTCAGCTCGCATCTCTTTTGCCAAACGCAGTCCCGCGAGCAGAGCTTTATACTCAGCCTCATTGTTTGTCGCCTGGGAGCCAAACCTTGGAGCACAGAGTATTTTGTGGCCTTCAGGACTAATCAGTAGAATTCCAACTCCAGCCCTCTGCTCACTGGACGATCCATCAATATAAAACTCCCAGGCTGGACCTTCAGAAGATTCAGCTTCATCATCCACAGGTCCTGTAAATTCTACAATGAAATCTGTCAGAGCTTGAGCTTTGATAGTCGTCCTTGGCTTGAATTGGATATCGAACTGTGCGAGCTCCACTGCCCATTTCAACAAACGACCTGAGGTGTCCGCTTTCTGCAGGACTTGTTTCAACGGATATTGGGTGAGGACTTCGATAGTATAAGCTTGAAAATAAGGTCGCAGCTTCCCTGATGCAATCACCAGGCAATAAGCTAGCTTCTTCATCTACGAGTACCTGGTTTCAGCATCCTGCAATCGTTTGCTTACATAATATACCGGAAGCTGTGTTTTTTCTTCTTCCCTCACCAGCGCAGCACTCAGAGCTTGCTGAGACACCCCTAAGTATAGAATCAATTTTTCTTCTCCTTTGGGCTTAGACAAGAGTGGAGCTCGCCCCATGTATTCCTTTAATTGCTGGAAAGCGGTTTCACACTGCTCTGTCCACTCGAAGCTTTTGGCTTTCTTCAAAATATCAAAGAAAGGAATGCACTTATCAGTAGCTTTCGAGATGAATCTGCTCAGTGCTGCGACCTGGCCATTGAGGCTTTGCACATCTTTCACCCTGGTAGGCGACCTCATGTCAATCAGTGCTCTGATCTTCTCAGGGTTTGCTTCGATCCCCCTACTATTGACCATGAAGCCCAAAAACTTCCCAGAAGCTACTCCAAACGCACATTTGAGCGGATTTAACTTCATTTGGTAGCTCCTCAGAATCTGGAACATCTCTCTCAGGTCGCAAACATGGTCACCTATCTGCTTGGATTTCACTAGCATATCGTCAACATAGACCTCCATGGTCTTTCCAATTTGTTCCTCGAACATCATGTTCACCAAGCGTTGATAGGTCGCTCCAGCATTTTTTACCCGAAGGGCATCACCTTGTAGCAATATAACCCCCGATCAGTCATAAATGAGGTGTGCTCTTCATCCTCCGGTTTCATTGGGATCTGGTTATATCCCGAATATGCGTCCATGAAACTCAAGAGCTCGTGGCCAGCAGTAGCATCCACGAGCTGATCTATCCTTGGCAGGGGAAAACTGTCGTTAGGGCACGTCTTGTTCAGGTCAGTGAAGTCGATGCAAGTTCTCCACTTCCCGTTCTTCTTTTTCACTAGTACAGGATTGACGACCCAGGTCGGGTAGTAAGCTTCTCTGATGAACTTGTTAACCAGCAGCTTGTCTACCTCTTCCTTTAGTGCTAAGTATCGTTCCCCTGTCATTGCTCTTCTCTTTTGACGAACTGGCTTGAAATGAGGATCAATGTTCAGCCTGTGAGACATCACCTTTGGATCTATTCCCACCATGTCCTCATGATTCCATGCAAACACATCCAAGTTCGCTTTTAGGAAGTCAGCGAGCAGGGTTCTCAGTTCCGGAGCTAATCCTCTCCCCAGCTTCAAACATCTTTCTGGATCCGCCTCGTTGACTTGGACATCCTCCAATTCTTCAACTGGCCCTGTAGCTCGGTCTGTATCTACCTTGCGAGGATCCAGGTCGTGACTGACTCCTTTCTCAATCATAGCTCGTGGCTCGCCCCCCAAGACCACATTCACTTTCTTTCCCCTTACACCCATCTTCACAGCATCTTCATAGCAACATCGGGCTAAGTGCTGCTCTCCTCAAACACATCCAATGCCATTAGGAGTTGGGAACTTCACTGTCAGAGTTCTGGTTGAAGTAACCATGTCCAACTCGTTCATAGCAGGTCTTCCAAGGACCACATTATATGCTGATGGGCAGTCAATTATTAAGAAGTCTGTCAGGGTTGTTGCCTGACGACCTGCCTCCCCAAGAGTCAATGGCAACTTAATCTGCCCCACTGGTACTACAGCATCTCCAGTGAATCCAAATAAAGGCTCTGGGGATGGTCTCATTTGTTCTGCTCGCAGCCCCATCTGATCAAAACAGCTCCTATACATCACGTTCACCGAGCTTCCAATATCAATCATGATGCGCCTAACTTCCACATTGCTGATTTTAGCTCGTATAACCAACGCATCGTTATGAGGCCAGACCACTCCTCTAGCATCTTCATGTGTAAATACAATCTCGTCCAAGGTTGGCTTTGCTCTTTTTGCAGGCCCTTTCGACCCATTGAGCTGAAACAAATGATTCGCCTCTCAGACGTATCTCTCATGCGATCTGTTGGAGTCACCTGCGATATGGGGGCCACCATAAATAGTAAAAATGGTTCTTACCGCAGGTTCCTGACCTTGCTCGGAAGCTCGCTGGGGCTGTTGCTGGTGTGTTGGCTGTTGGTGAGGTCGTTGTTGGTGAGGTCGCTGGTCAGCAGGTCTTGCCACATATTCTCCCAGGCGACCTCGCCTGATCAATTTCTCGATGGCGTTCTTCAACGACCAGCAGTCCGAAGTACTGTGCCCGACCTCATTATGATAGGCACAGAACTTGTTTTGATCTCTTTGATGAACGGGAGCCCTTATAGGATTGGGCCTCCCAAAGTCCTCCTTATTCCTCTTCGCAGCGTAAATCCTGTCCGGTGATGCCGTTAGGACGCTGTATCCTTCCTGGCGACCTTGACGTTGAGGTCACTCATACCTCGACTCTCTCATCACTCTCTTGGCGATCTGGTTACTCGAGCCATTATTTCTTCCTTCTTCGTTCCTGCCATTGTTTTTCCTCTTTGGCTGACTGGAACTGCCCGCTTCATTCTTCTGATTCTGCTTCTTCGGGCCGAAGGTCTCTTCCCACCTGATCTCTTTCGCAGCTCGCTCGTAGAACTCTCCCAGATCCTTCACTAAGGACTTGTAAATACTCTCGTATAACTTTCCATCCTTGCGCAGCCCAGCTGAGATCGCTGTCAGTATGCTTTCATCTGATGAATGCTCGACATTCGCGACCTCGCGTCTAAACCTGGTGATGTACTCCTTCAACGACTCACCCTGACGCTGAAAGATCGTGGCTAGGTGGCAAGATGGAGCGAGTTGCCTTCTCAGTGCTCTGTATTGACCCACGAACTTCTGTTGGCATTGCTCCCAACTTCCTATGCTGCGAGCTGGGAGATTCTTGAACCATGTCCTTGGAATATCCCTCAATGTAGCTGGGAATACTCGGCACTTCACCATAGGATTGCCTGTTTGTAGATCCAACTGAACATTGAAAGCGTCGAGATGATCGTAAGGGTCGTTCTCCCCATTATACTGCTGGATGCTTGGCATCTTGAATCTCGGGGGGAGAGGCTGTGTCTCAATCTCCCTTGTAAATGGGGTCCTATCTCCGTAGAGCCCATGCTGCTCCGAGACTCCAGGTCGCGCTTCTAACTGCTGGACCCTTTAGAGGAGCTTCTCTACTTGGGGATCTCGAAGCTCGTATCTCCTCCTGTGATCATGACTAGGGGTAGGGTGCTCTAGATCATACCTTTCGTCCTCCTCGAACTGACCCTTATGATGATGGGATCTTACTTGTTGCCCATCCACCTCATCGACATACCGAGCTACGGCTCGGACTCTATCATGCCTAACCTCTGCTCGCTGGTTTCCACCTTGGCTCAGCCTCACTACCAGACTAGCCGGGCGTGCGACCTCCCTTTCGTGTTGAACAGGGTGTCTTCCAGCTCTTGAACGCGCATTAGATGAGCGAGTCGAGTCTGCAGGTCGCGGGACTTCCCTTGCCAGCCTTTCAGGTCCTTGCGCCGCTTCATGCAGTTGGGGCACTCCCTGTGGTGCCTGAACTTCCACCCTAGTTATGTTTTGAACCTAAGCCTGCACCAACATGTTGACGGCTTCTGTGAGCTGTCTAACCGTATCCTCCAATGCTTATTGCCTCTGTAACAACGCATTCTGCCCTTCAGCCATCGGGGCAATTAGAACCGTTTAACGGTGAGGCAGAGGAGGGATGCCTGTCGCAGCGCCGAGTGTCTGTCCATGGGACGAGCCTGCTGCATGCGTGGTTGCGTCATGCACAGGCTGTAAGTTCTGCTGAGATTGGTTCATGTGACTCTCCGCCTGGTCATCATCTCCAAGGAACTTGTTTGATCTAATCTTTGCCATATCGTTAGGAATCAAGAAATCGAGATGATTAAAACTGCAGTTTGGGCCCTCCTTCTAGCGCCAAAATGTCGACGTTGGATTTCAGTCGACGAGTAATCAATGCCCAATACCTACAATCAATGTGAGAAATCACAAGTACCAAGAAAGAACAAAGACAAATACCTAGAATCAAACAAGGAACACGGATCTTTTACGTGGTTCAGCAATAATAGGCCTACGTCCACGACTGTCTATCTCTTAAATTCTGCAGAGTGACAGTATGTTATTAAATATTTTCCGATCATGTTACAATGATTTTAATCCCTATTTATAGAGAAAGAGGTGTTACAATTCTAGTTGCAGCAAATCAGGAAAAGAATCCTGAATTAATTACATTCCCTAAATAATTGAGAAAAATAAGGAAAAGAATTATACATTAATTATACTTCCTAATATATTTGAATAATATCAGGAAACTACTTCCATAAAATCAGGGATGATGTTGATTCGGTTTGAATTTGAGTAGACTTCCATATCTGATGAGGAAATCACGGTTTAATTGGGTAACTGTCATATCCGGAGAGAGAATCATGGTTGAACTTGGTAACTGCCTGTTTCTGGAAGATATTGCATTTATTACGCTCTTGAACGAGCTGCTTACTATGGCGGTCTCGAGCTCGAGCTCGCTAAGAGACGAGTTGTGCATGAGGCGAGCTGCGACCTGGCTGTGCTTATGGGTCTGTTGATGCCAGCTGGAGAATCTCTTTGAGCGAGCTGAAGAGCTTGCTAGGCTTATAATCAATACTGGGCCTCATCTGATGGGCTTTGACTGGGTTGACCTTATCGGGCCTTCTTATCGGATCTTAAATGGGCCTAAGTTGGGCTTTTACCAGTCTATTTATTGAGTCCGAAAAATACATATAACATAATCTGACTTATTTAGTTGTAAACATTTATAATAATTACAATAGGTAATTGTGGAATATAATCATTTTTTTTTTTTTGTTATCAAGTATATCAATATCTTAGATATATCTAAAGAAACCTGATATATATATATATATATATATCGATGCTCATGTATATTGTAGATGACTCCTATACATACATACATACATACATACATATATATAGATATGTATGTATGTGTGTGTGTATTTCCATATAGATATCCTCATTACTAAGATCAAGACAAATCCAAGAGAATGTGCGAATGCAGATAGGGATATCCAACCATATCCAATAAAAATGTTAATTTATTGTATTTTATGTGCAAAAAATATAATTAAGATATAGTCATAAAATGTAATTAACATACACAAATTTGAATAAAAATTTTATTATGGTTGGTACTTTGTAAAAAACCTTTAGAAGAAAATATATAAACAGAAAATAATTTATATAATTTTTTCTAATGATTACATAATAAATATAATATTTATAAAATATTGAAATTAATGAATTCCGATGGAATGAATATCTATAAGCCATATCCACACCCATATATAAAATAAAATGGACAATAGAATTATATTTACACTCGTTCTGTCTACGATATAATAATTTTCACATCTGTTATAAATTGAGTAAATTTTTATGGATATCCGAATCTATGAATAATTTTGCCCCTTATTAGCAATAATAAGCGTCAATCACTGACACATTAATTGCCCAAAGTCTATGTGCATGAATAATTTATACGATGGACATATCTTTTCAAAATATTCTGTAAATCCCATTATTTTAAAATACTCTTTGAACATGTACATAATCAATTGATGGGCACAAGACAAGAAAAATAAATAAATTTTATAAGTTATCTGAGATTTGCAAGATGTTTTCAAACTATATCCAAACCTTAATTAGAAAGAATAGAGTGTATAAGTCCAAGGGAAAATTTGAGGATGATTAAGGCGAAGACAATGAATACAGTTCTTAATTATGCCTAAGTTTACTTTATTTGATAAATTAAATTGAAACAAAATTCAGTAAGGTCACATGCAATTTTTACTTAAGGAATAACAGAAAAAGTAGTATCTCTAGATTGTTATGTATCATATATGCAAATTAAAATTAGCATAATAGTACAGAGTTTAATTCTTATTCAACTATTTAACCATAATTCATAGATTATAACTTGAGAACCTAGCTAGCAGATTCATCGAGCATCAAGTGTCGTCATTGTCACCTCATTAAAAGAACATTTTGTTCCTGTAATAGATGAATCTGGTTCATTCTGCTGAATAATAAACGTAGGTTTCTTAGGAGAAGGAAGTATTGTTTCATTGCTTAACATGAAAATTATAGATGACAAGCTTGGCCTATCTTTGGGCTTATCTTGCACGCATAAGAGCCCAACTTGGATGCACCTCAGAACTTCATTTGTAGGAAACAAATCAACCATACAGGAATCAATTACCTCCAGGGCTCTACCATCTCTCCAGAGTTCCCATATCTTAATTTTAACATTACATGAGAATTAAAAAAAAAAAATTACTCTTTAACCCAATGCTGTTGATAAGTGGAAAACATAGATGAAAAATAGGCAACTTACATGTTGTATTAAATATGAGGATGGATCATCATGACAAAGACTTCTGTTCCTCTTGCCACTTATGATTTCTAATATAATCACTCCAAAACTAAAAATGTCTGATTTCGTTGAGAAGAGACCATCTGATATATATTCTGGAGACATATAACCACTGCAAGTCATTAAAATATATGATTAACCTCAATTACATCATACTCCTAAGGTATAAATTTTATAAATTTATATATATATATGTAAACATTCAAATCAATTCAATATTACTTTTTTTTGCATTGACTTACTAAGTTCCTACAACTCTTTTTGTATTTGCTTGGGTTTCATCCTCTTCAAATATTTTTGCAGTACCAAAATCTGAGATTTTGGGTTTCATCTCTGCATCTAGAAGAATATTGCTAGCTTTTAAATCTCGATGAATAATTGTCAACCTAGAATCTTGATGAAGATAAAGGATTCCTCGTGCAATTCCTACAATTATATCAAAGCGCTTTCTCCAATCCAACAATAGCTTTCTTGATTCGTCTGCTTCAATTACATTATATCATATACATTAAGAAGAACATGTATAAAAGCTATATATGTAGACACCAAGTGCATTATTAAGGAGGAGCCATACCAAAAATGAAGTAGTCTAAGCTTTTGTTAGGCAGGAATTCATAGACTAACATCTTTTCGCCTTTCTCTATACAGTAACCCAAGAGTCTTACAAGATTTTTGTGTTGAAGTTTTGCTATCAATAAGACCTCATTTTTGAATTCTGATATTCCTTGTATTGATTTTTTTGATAATTTTTTTACTGCTATCTCTTGTCCATCGGCTAATTGACCCTGAAAATCAATTAGGATCTATGTATGTCAGTTCCCTAAATTAGTTATCAACCCTACTTCACACTTGCTTTCGGCTTGTTGCACAATTATGGTTAACACACAGATCTAGCTACAGAAGTATGAACTACAGATCTAGCTACATAAGGCTAAAATGTACAATGAGCATCCGACAATCAGAAAATTTAGAGCTTTAGTACATCCATTTCAATTGGCATATGTATGTTCTTAATTATTAATGTGAATAGAGTATTTGCTGAAGATGGATAAAGGCCTTTAACTAACAAAAATAAAATGATAGATAGAAAAGAAAATTTTAATTACCAAAAGTATTAGAAGACCGACCCAAGTCATTACTTGAATGTAATTGATTGTCATTACTGGAATACAAAAGGGAAAATATTAACGGTAGAATTCAAAATCTTCTGTTCCCAAATAAAACCTTTTGGCAACAGCTGTAGAAATTGAATGTTCAATCTCATACAGATTAAGAGTTGGGTTGGCCTGCTTAGTAAATGACAGACATTTGTTATAATCTCCCTATGAGGGTGCTTTGCGTACTGTTGATAGGAAAGCAAATCAAGTGATCAGCTAAGTATAGGTTCGAAAGATACCACATAACATTAATGAGTGCTTGTATATAATGTAAAGGATTTTTTTTTTTTTCTTATTTTTTTTCTTTTTTCCTAGCAGTAGAGGAAGTAAGAGGATTGAAATTAGAACCGGAATTATAAATTGAGTTTTTTAGCCTTTCGTATGCGAATTATTTCTTTGTATAAGAACTAATAATAATTTGTATGCAAACTAAAATGTAGTAGACATGGAAAAAATAGTTCACACACGAACTAATGGTGTTTCAGTATATAATTTTAATGTTAATTTCAGAACCTTTTTTTTTTTTTTGGTTATTTTCTAGGATTTTCACTATAATATTTAAATATTCTTTCAGGTTAATCTTATTCAAAGGGTCTAAAATAAAATAACCTGGAGTCTGCAGACTTTTTAATTATTATAGTAAAAATATCATAAAATTAAAAAAAAAAAAAATCTTCATTTTGAAACTAGCATCAAAATTATACATTAACTTTTTTATTTTTGAACACCATTAGTTCGCCCACATATTTTTTCTTTTATGCCTGTTACGTTTTAGTTCGCGCGCAAACTATCTATTCGTTGGCACAAAAGGAAATAGTTCGCAGGTGAACGATTGATGCTATTGATGCCAAAAAAATTCAATATATAATCTCAATATTAGTTTCAAAACTCATACTTCTTTTAATGATGGGGCCAAAAAAAAAAAAAAGTCAATATCATATTGCAAATATTACTCAACATAAAAAGGAATCAAATGCAGAAAGTCATAAATGATGAATTTCAATCCACATGGCATGGCAGCTTCAAACAATAAAAGAAGACAACCTTATAAACTGGGCCAAAACCACCTTCACCAAGTTTATTGTCAGATGAGAAATCATTTGTGGCTGTGGCGATGGTCCCTAGATCAAGTAAAGGCAAATTTTGTTCCTTTCTATTAAAGGACTCGTCCAAGTTTGTTGAACTGCTAAAACTCAATGAAATTTTGCTTTTCCTTGCTTTCTCTGGCATCAAACACATGAACAAGTAATGTCTACTTAACTGAACAAGTAATGTCTACTTAACTTTTTAAGCAATTAAAATGGATGAGAAAGACAGTGAAAAGAAATTTGATTACATACCCGTTCTTTTCCTTCTGATGAACCAAGTCGTAGCAGCTATCATAAAAACCATTGCACAGAAAGAAGCTGTCACAATCCCCGCAACTGCTTTCTTGCCTAGTGAAACATCTTTAGGCGAAAAAAGAAAAGATTCGTATTTATCACAAATTAATATTAATTAGTGCATCATAGAGGAATCTCTAAATAGTATGACAAAAAAAACTTGGATCATTATATAGCCAGCTGCTTTGTCCGCTAATAATTAAGAAGTTGAGTCTAATTAGACATACGAATTTTTAATAGGTGCAGACTAATCTGTATGTGTTTTTGAGTAGGACCAAATTGCATTGAATGACTTGGATGTCATATGCAATGGGACTTGGTGATTACCTGCTCAGTTGTTCAAATTTGGAGAGGCAGTTTGGGACAAATATACAGATTAATCTCCACCTGATTATTAATCCCTCATTAAACAAATATTACCTCGCGGATTTGCAACACGTACATACAAATCCTGTCCATCATTTGGATAAAATCTGGTATCCATCATCTCTCCATGGTATGTCAAGCATCCTGTGGGCCCTCCAGTAGCCTCGAAATATGCACTTGCATAAGCTACACAAGAGCAATCACTCAAACAACTATTCCCACAGGCTTTCAAGTCTAAACTCATGTCCACACGTGTGACCGATGTGTCAGGCACCTTCACATGTGCCACCCTTTCGAACCTTTCTCCTCTTTGGCACAGGGACGTCCCGCGTTTCCTCATACACCCACGTGTCCCATTTCCAGAGTACCACTCTTGACGATACTTGGGTTCAAATCCTGGTAGGCATTTACACACAAACTCATCATTGGAGTCGATACAGTTACTACCTGCCCCGCAGAGCCCATAATAGTCACACGGTGGAGATTGTGGGTTGTACCAGTAGACAATCCATGTATGTCCTCCATCTTTTGAGATGAGGCGCTGCACATATCCCGACTCATTCAACATTACTCTAGACATGGTATCAGTAGGATCGGCTAAAGGGAAGATCACGAAAACTTCATCTTGATTTTCTACAAAACTAAAATTAGTGACATGTCCCGGCATGTTCATATCAGGCGTACCTGTCCATCTTTGCCCGGACCATGAGCCGGCTCGCCACCACTTAACGGAACCATTGTATATTGACAACTGAGGAAATCCATCCGGGTCAATTCTGTAGGAGTAATTCCCAGAGCCGGGGTCGTCCGGTGATTTCCACGAAGTTAAGCTCCGATTTATACCAGTTCGCCGATTCAACCCGAGTTTCATAAGTGGAAGCATGGTATGTGTAGGATGATCAAAACTTTGCCACAATATGTTTGTGGTACCAGTTTCAACCAACTCAAGATTTCCTGAATCTAAGAGCCGAGCTACAGTGCTGTTCCTAGTAGTGATTGAAACATTTGTAGACCAGACAGGAACAGTTGTTTGGTTTGTCCGGTACAATACGAGGTTTCCGTCACTATTGATTGAGAGTACCCCGGATGTGCCAGTGATGGGATCATCTCTATTCGCCACCCACACAGCGGTTTGCTTTGAATCCTGGTAATACCAAATTCCAACGTACCGTTTTGGAGACTTTCCAGGACTGAAGAATCCAAGCTCGAACATTTTTCCATTGGACACTATAGTATCACCGTCTTTGATGGAGTAGTTAGCTGTGATGGTGTCAATTGAAGTAGATAAACGAAAAAGATGCAAAAAAAGCAGAGTGTTCAATAATATTTTTGGTGGATACATTTTTACTTGTTTCATGTCTTATTTCCTTTGTTAAGAGGGTCTGTATTAATAGGAGTACCTCTACCCGTAGCGTAGACTACAAAAGTCAAGTCTGCTTAGATAGTTTAATAGGGGACCATGTAATGAAACCTTGATAAACACTCTTTCCTACTTTTTTTGGGCTGTATTAATTCAGTCTATGCATTTGATTTTTGATGCTAATTTGTATGGTTTTCACTTTGACTATTTTTAGAATAAGACAGGACACTAAATTCGGTCGGTGTAATTTGAATATTTTGTATCATGAAGGTTCAATTCTTTTATTACAACTTTGAGAAACGGAAGCTTCAATAACTGACCGGATGAAACATCCAATAAGATATACAGAGATCTATGACTATTACCAAATATGAAGATGAAGTGTTCCTGTGTTCGTGGACATTGTTGCTGGGATGTGTCTATTGCATTTGACTTTTAATTCTAGTATATAGAAATTGTGGTTGTGTCTATTCCATACGTCGGTGTCATTGATGTTGAAAGAAGTTTCATTATGGATGCATGAACTTGACGCTTAATTAAAGCAGGATAATAAGAATAATTTCAATCACCAATCAGTTAGTTGGATGAAAGAATTAATCAACCGGTTTTTTAAAGTTATCTTGAAGACGAACAAATTTGAATATGATCTAAAACGGACACTAGCAATACTTCATTAAAAACAGATTATACACTATCATCAATTTTGACTTTTCTAAGTTTGACCTTTTTTTTAAATTATTTTTTTACCCCTAAAATAGAAAAAAATGTCAAACCACTCATAGTATTGAAAATAAAAGCCAAAATTACTCAACCATTGAATAATATAGTAATTCCGTCAATGAACGAAAAGATCCATCAATTTGGAGGGTAAAAATGAAAGGTCATTGAGGATTGAACCCATAAATTGATTCCAGTTGGATCACTCAAAATGTGCCACATGTGGCATCAAAAAATTAAAAAATTCAACAAAAATTAAAAAAAATCATAAAAAATTTAAAAACTAAATAAAAAAATTTCTTCAGCCACTGTCTCTCTCTCCTCTCTCTCTCTCTCTTTTTCGTCTACTTCATCATCATCATCTTCTTTTTCTTCTCTTCTTTGAACCCAGATGTGGGTTCGTCACACTCTCTCTCTTTTGGATTCATCAACCAACAAAGCCAGATGAACATATTTTTTTTTTTCCCAATTTTGATTGATGATTCCAATGATGATGTTGGGTTTGATTGATGATTTTGGGAGATTAATTGATGATGAAAGATAATGGTTGAGGTTATTTTTAGGGTTTCCAGGTGAATTGTGAGATGTTTGGAGAGATGATTGAGGATGGAAATCCAATCACCTTCATATTAATGTTTTAAAATATTTTTTCATCTTTATTTATTTATTTTTTTGTCATTTTGCCCATTCTTAATTATTTTTTTATATTTATATTTATTTTTTATTTTTTATTTTTTAGTTTTCTTCAAAAAAATAAAAAGATGAGGGTATTTTGATCTTTTAGTATTTTTGTCACTAAACCACTAGGATACAATTCTTCAATTTACTTAAGCAACCACCACCTGTAAGATTCATCTGTTGGACCCAACTATATGAAACCAAAATATAGAGCCCCGCTGAGATCCCTAAAATTCTAGACCTTTATATTATTTGTTATACATCTTATGAAATCATAATATAAAATCAATAACAATAAATTATATTACCAACTATTTTTTTAGCTGCAATGTAGATATCTGAAAATGAAAGGAAAAATAGCACTTTGGCACACTCTAATGATGATCAAAAAGTATAAGGAAACATTTATATCTGGTTAATTATAGAGAAGACTAAATAAAGTTCCTAATAATACGTCTAATGCAAAATTCACCATAAAGTTGGATGCAAGTTTTCTTTATGTTATAGGAAAAAAAAAAGTTGAATCTCTAAATTATTATGTATCATACATGATTAAAATTAACTTATATCCAGCTCTTTTAACTATAATTCGTAGATGACCACTTGGGTAACATAGCTATCAAATTCATCAAGCAACAAGTGTTGTATTTGTCACCTCATTAATGGAACAATTTGTTCCTGTAACAGATGAATCTCCTTCATTCTTCCTGATAACAAATGAAGATTTCTTGGGGGAAGGAAGAGCTATTTCATTACTTAACATAGAGATTACAATTGACAAGTCTAGCCTATCTTTTGCCTTATCCTGCACGCATAAGAGCCCAACTTGGATGCACCTTAGAACTTCATTTGTAGGAAACAAATCATAAATGCACGAGTCAACAATCTCCAAGGCCTTACCATCTCTCCAAAGTTCCCATGTCTTACTTCTGACATAACATGAAAATAAAAAATCAAATTAATGTAACTTTCAAGCAAATGTTAGTGAGTGGAAAACAAATACAAAAGATAGACAATGACTTACATATTGTATCAAATATGAGGATGGATCATCGTTGAAAAGACTCCTGTTCCTCTTTCCACTTATGATCTCCAATACAATCACTCCAAAACTAAAAATATTTGACTTTGTTGAGAATAGGCCATCTTATATATATTCTGGTAACATATAACCACTGTATAAGCCATTGGTATATGTTATCAATCAAAATTACAACATACTCCAAAATAAAGATCATTTCGCTTATTAGATATATATAAAAAGATTGTAAACAATTGAATAAATCTAGTATTAGTATTTTTGTATTAACTCACTAAGTTCCCACAACTCTTTTTGTATTTGCTTGGGTTTCACCCTGTCCAAATATCCTTGCAATGCCAAAATCTGAGATTTTTGGTTTCATTTCTCCATCTAAAAGAATATTACTAGGTTTTAGGTCTCGGTAGTTAATTTTTAATCTGGAGTCTTGATGAAGATAAATGATCCCTCGAGCAATTTCTAATATTATATCAAAGCGCTTTCTCCAATCCAACAATCGCTTTCTTGATTCATCTGCTTCAATTACATTGTACGGTATACATTAGAAAGAATAGATATAGAAGTTATATAGACAATAAGTGCATAATTAAGGATTAGCCATACCAAAAATGAAGTAGTCCAAGCTTTTGTTAGGCATGAATTCATAGATTAACATCTTCTCGGATTTTTCTATGCAATAACCCAATAGCCTTACAAGATTTTTATGTTGAAGTTTTGCTATCAATAAGACCTCATTTTTGAATTCTGATATTCCTTGTCCTGAATTTTGTAACAATCTTTTGACAACTATCTCTCGTCCATTGGCTAATTGACCTTGAGAAAACAATTGGGATTCTACTTATAGTAATTCCCAAAATTAGTTATCAACCATACTTCCAACGATTCTTTCTGTTTGTTTCACAATCCTCTGGCATAGCCATTTTTGTCTATCTTTACGAATATTAGTAACAGCACATGTCTACTATAGAAGTAAGAACTACAGATCTTGCTATAAATGGCTCAAATGCTCAACAAACGTCTGAGACTCTGAAACTTTTAGCTTTAGTGCATCAACTTTACCTGGTGTATGTATGCTCTTCATTACCGACGTGATTAGAGTATAGCTATAAATGGATTTAAGGCTTTTAACTTACAAAAATAAAATGATTAAAAAGCTTAGCTCAGAAGTGAGAATTTTAATCTCCAAAAGTGATAGAAGATGGACACAAACCATTCCTTGAATTTAACTGCTTGTAATTACTATTATATAAAAGGGCAAAACTAACTGTAGAATTCAAAAATCTTCCCAAACAAGCACCTTTGGCAGCAGATTTAAAAATTGTACGCTCAATCTCATATGGATTAAGGTACGTTTAATTATTAGTTTATATGAACTCTGAAAAGGTTTGAATTTAAGTTAATTCTAAATAAAAAAAGCTTAAGCACAATCTAGTTTGCTTTTCATTTATGACATTTGAATAGAATATCTGTCAAACTTGTAATAAGACGCATATATTCCTTTAATTTCTCATGAAAGATAATGTTAATATGTGCCCTTAGAGTACATGTTGACACCTAGGAAAACCAAAAAAAAAAAAAAAAAAAGTGGATGGTGTGGATATAAAAAATTTTCTATAATAAGTAAATTTTATCTTTATACAATATCCATGTTACAAAATCTTATCAAAATTAATTAAATTTTATCAAGGTGTGGATGATCTTTATATAAAGGAGGTCTGCATTTGAGATTCCTGTATGTATAAAGGTTGAACCAACTCCAAATGCAGAAAATGTTACATGCTGAGAAAGATAAAGAAGACAAACCTTATAAACAGGGCCAAAACCTCCTTCACCAAGTTTATTCTCAAAAGAGAAATTATTTGTGGTTGTGGTGATGATCCTTAGGTCAAGTAATAGCAAATCTTGCTCCTTTCTTCTGAAGGACTCGTCCAAGTTTGTTGAACTGGCAGTACTACTTGAAATTTTGTGTTCCCTTGCTTTCTCTGGCATCAATCACATGAATAAATAACGCCTCTAAACTTCTTAAGTAATTAGAATGGATTAAATGGAAAAATGATAAGAAGAAATTCGATTACCCCATCTTTTCCTTCTAAAGAACCAAGTTGCAGAATGAAGCTACCACAATCCCCGCAATTGCTTTCTTGCCAAGTGAAACATCTTAAAGAGAAAGTCAAACTATTCATATTTATTACAAATTGATATCATTGGAGATAAAGAAAAACTTAAAAAAAAAAAAAAAAAAAAAAAAAAAAAAATCTTCTGTGAGCTTTAGCATAATACTTTGTTCTTTAATTCACCAAGCGATAGAGCTATGTCCTAACTATGATGCATGATCACTTCAAAATTTAGATCGAGATACTGCAAGCCGCTTTGTAGTAATAAGTCAAATGTAATTAGACATTTAAACTTTTATATATGAAGTGAGGACTCATCTGCATATTTTTATTGGGTTTGGATCCTCTCTTACTCTGAGCTTTTTACTAATATTTTTGAAACTTATAATTGAGTGTTGATAAAGTAAAAATAACAAATAATCACATCTTAATCATTAATTAATTCTAACACTTATGTGTCAAGAGACAAGGTTAAAAAAGAGCTCAAATTAAGTGATGATCCAATTTCTTTTTATAAATGGGACCAAGTTGCATTGCAAGACGTGGATGCATGTCATGCAGTGGGTCCTGATGATTGCATGATCAGTTGTTCAAATTTTACGACACAATTTGGCATAAGCATACATACCAGTTTGCACTTGATAATTACTCGGGAGGATATATTACCTGATTGATGATCTGCAACCCTCACATACAAATCCTGTCCAACATTCGGATAAAATCTTGTATCCATCATCTCGCCGTGGTAAGTCAAGCATCCAGTCGTCCCTTCATGAGTCTCCGAATATGCACTTGTATAAACTATACAAGAACAATCACTCAAACACCTATCTTTACATGCTTTCAAGTCCAAACTCATGTCCACACGTGTGACCGATGTGTCGGGCACCTTCACACGTGCCACCTTTTCAAACCGTTTTCCTCTTTGGCATGCGGACATTCCATGCTTGCTCGTGCACCCACTTGACCCATTTCCAGAGTACCATTCTTGCGGATACTTGGGTTCAAATCCAGGTAGGCATGTACACTCAAACTCATGATCCAAGGGATACGGTTTACAGTTACTATTTGCTCCACAGTACCCATAATAGTCACACGGTGGATCATTTGGGTTGTACCAATAATTGATCCATGCAAGGCCTCGATTTGTTGAGATGAAGTGTTGCAAATATCCAACCTCACTCACTGTCAGTCTAACTAGGGTAGATGGAACAACTGTACCATACACTATAGAAACTTCATAGTGATCGTTGACGAAACTATAGTTAGTGATTTCATAAGGTGTCATTTCAGGTGCGCCTGTCCATTTTTGCCCAGTCCACGAATCAGTACGCCACCACTTAGCCGAACCATTGTATAATAACAACTGAGGGAATCCATCCGGGTCAATCCTGTAAGAGTAATTCCCTGATCCTGGGTCGTCCTGTGATTTCCATGATGTTAACATCCAATTTAGACCTGTTCGCCGATTCAACCCTAATTTCATAAGTGGAAGCACGGTATGTGTAGGATGATCAAAGCTTTGCCACAATAAGTTTGCGGTACCAATTTCAACCAACTCAAGATTTCCTGAATCTAAGAGCCGAGCTGCAGTGGCATTCCTAGCAGTGACTGAAACATTTGTAGACCAGACAGGAACAGTAGTTTGGTTTGTTTCGTACAATACGAGGTTTCCGTGACTATTGATTGATAGCACCCCAGATCTGCCAGTGATGGGATCATCTCTATTCGCCACCCACACAACGGCTTGCTCTGGATCCTGGTAATACCATATTCCAACGTACCGTTTTGGAGACTTTCCAGGACTGAAGAATCCAAGCGCGAAGAGTTCTCCACTGGAGAATATAAGCTCACCCTCTTTGATTGAATGGTTGGCTGTTATGGAGTGGTTAGCTGTGATTGTGTCAATTGATGTAGAAAAATGAAAAATATGGAGAACAAGCAGAGTGTTCAATAACATTGTTAGAGGATACATTTTTTCTTATTTCATATGTTGTTTAATTGGTTAAGGGGGTATTAATAGGAGGACTACCTCTACCTCTGCATATAGTACTACAAGAGTAAAGTCTACTTGGGTAGTTTAATATGGGACCATGTAACGAAATCTTGAAACAGACTACTCCCTATTTTCTTTGGGTAGTATTAATTCTGTCCTTGCAGTTTGATTTTTCTAGAATAAGACATGATATTAAATTGGGTCCATCCAGTTTGACTACTAGAATAAGACATGATTATATTACAAGAAATTGCAATATAATTAGTATTAATTCTGTCCATGGAGTTTGACTTTTTCTAGAATAAGACATGTTCGTTACGGATCCAGGACGAATAATTATGTATAGATCGAGTTTGTTACCTTATTTGTAGTTACGGATTAGTAAGCTTGACTTGTTTAAGCTCTCCTAGTGTATTGGCCATGATTTATATTACAAGAAATTGCATAATTAGTAACAAAAAATATGGTTACCAAAAATATTAAATTTTGTCACTAATGGATTTTAGTGACAAAAAAAATTGTCGTTCCCATTCATTACTTGAAGTTCGATACTAAAGACAATTAGTGACCAATTAAAAAAATAATAAAAAATTGGTTACTAATTGTTGAGAACATTAGTGACCACTATTTTTGTTACTCATAGTTAAAAAGTTTTGTTACTAAATCTATTCCTTGGTCCCATAAAAACAATATATTTATGTAATATTAGCAAGGAAATGGTCACTAATAATACACAATAGCTACAAAAATTCAGTCACAAATACACAATTAATGGTCACTAATGTGCATATAATTAGTAATGTAAAAGTTGGTCACAAATTATCTATTTTTTTCTTACTATAGAGTTCTTTGATTAGTAATGAAGATTTGGTCACTAAAACAATTTTATAATTAGTGACCACTATTTTGATCACTAAAAATCAACTATTTTTGTTTCTAAATCCATTTAGTAGACCTAGAATTGAATACCGATAGTGTATATAAATTCTTTTAGCCATAAAATATTATGTCACAAAAGCATTGCATTTTGTCACTAATAAATATATGTATTAATTGTTTAATACATTAATCATAAAACTTGTATTTTGGTCACTAATGGCACCAACTAACAAGTTCCATATACATTATACATAATATGTTGAATTTACAATTGCTAATAAATAACTAAATTATATTTACTTAATTAATAATGATAAGAAATTATTGTATACAGAACATAAATTTTGAAATTTAAAATCTTATTTCTTAAACTAATAAAATCATAAATAAAATATATGAAAGAAATAACATTAATTAATGTTTATATCCATAAAATCTAACTGAAATGCATAATATATTCAACATAAAAAAGATCAAGTCATTGACATAAGCCAATAAAGACCAATAAAATAACATAACATCCCAAAATACTAATACAAAGCTGTAAATTATTCAACATATATAAATAAATACAAACTATGACAGAAAGATGCGTCTTGTTGAAATAAGCCAATAACCATCTATTTGCAAAACATAGAAAAAACAAAGAGCATGAACTGATTTTTAATGTATAGAAAAACGTCTCTAATAATATTTAATGTGAAACTATAATAAAGTTATATAACAAATATCTTTAAAAAATGAAATGAAGACATTAAATTAAAAATTTAAAAGTATGAATAAAGGGAATTGCATAATGTTAAATAATGCATAACAATTTTATAGATGATCAAACACTAATGAACCAACTTTTTTTAAAGTATTGTACAATGAGACAAAAATAAGCAATCAAAAGCATGCTATACAATTAAGAAAATATTATTACATTGAATAAATTACCTATCTGATTGTTTCAGTATGTGCGAAAACCTCAGCCACATTCTATAATATAACCAAATTTTCTTTAAGAAATTATTTTCATTGACACCAACTCTATTTTCAAATAAGAGTTAAGACTATTTAATTAATGCTCATAATCAATAAAACTAATAAAAGTTTCCAATAGATAACCAAAACAACATAGAAATTCAATCTATTTTATTTTCAGTAACTAAGATTGTAAGTTTATATAAATAATAAAATTATTAGTTTGACCAAATAAAAAAAAGTTTTGAGATTACCTCTTAGTTGAGCTTGAATTTCAAGAAGTTTTTCATTAAAGTTTGAATGCATCTTAGCTAATTCAGCTTTTACTGTTGTTAACTCATCAGCTAGTTATTCAGATCTTGTTTCTGCTTCCTCAGCTCTTCTTGTAGCTTCTTCAAGTTATGCACATCTACGTGCTATCACTCCAGAAGAGCGTTTGGGCTTGGGGCCAGCTCCTAATCCTCGTATGTAGTCGGATGGAGACTCTCCAAGCACATAGTTATAAATTTCACCTTCAGACATGTGTTGTAACTCTTCTAGAGGATTTGTGCAAAGCATATTCATCTCATCCTTAATAAAAACATTTAAAAAATAAATAATCAAATAATATAATAAATAATAAAACTTATAAAATACATATGCTCACTTACATAAGCTTTTTTGCATCATCATCAACCCATTTATCATTTTCTTCATCATATTGACTGAACTTGAATGTATTAATACGACCAGAAAGAACCCCAATCTCAAGATCTTGTTGTTAAATGAACAATATCATAATTAATGAATGAATTATTTATATAATTTGTAAAGAATAAAAAGATTAATAGAGTTGGCTTCTAAAGACTTTCCAATCATTCACAAGTTTTATGTCATACAATTAAAACTAATTATTTTGTGCACATCTATGCATGAGCAATATTAATGTCTGAACATGGTGGATGTACATAAAAGTTAGTAAAAAGCTAATCAGCATTAAGCAACAAATGACAAACTAGATTAACAAAACCCAAAAAGAAAACACATTGTAACCTATGAAAATGAAAAACAAATAGTAAATAATTGTACATGACTAAAACTTATAACTTCAAATAACATGTAAAGTCATGTATTAAAAATTTCCATAGATAATATAATGTTTCACTAAAAATATTCTAGTGACTATCAAAATGAAATTCTAATGTAACCAATTCATGTATGAATAATATAATGTTTCACTAAAAATATAAAATTATATCAATCAACTTTTACTCAAAATTTTCAACATCAATAAATTGTAGATGCTCTTTATTTTGTTGGATTAATCAAATAAAATATTAAAAAAAATATTTCACAAACATCTAAACAAATAAAAATAATAAGTATTAAAATTCAAGAATTATATGCCTGATAAATAAAATAAATAAATCATAAAAGGTGGCAACTTAAAACAATGAAAATAAATAAGTAAATAAATTTTGAAAGAAAGAAAACTAGAATATGCATAGTAAAAGTGAATCAAAGAGAGAGGAAACATAAGGACATACATTTTCCCATCTAAGATGACCGAATGCTTTTGTCCCAGCATAATGATGGAACTGTATTTTCTTATTATTTGCATTGTTCCTTTCACTTTTTCGCTGAAATTAATCAAATAATATATTGAACAATAATAGTATATGCCTATTTGAGATTACTTATCATCAAAATCATATTATCTTTATAAGTCAATAATATGGTCCTAAAATTATTATTGTATAATCAAATCAAAAGTAATTTGGCATATATGTTTACTTAATAATTTGGCATATATATTTACTTTACAACTCCCAAAACTAAATAATAATTATTTATCAAATATTGAATTTAAGAACTAACCTTCCAATTGTCATCTTGCCATAATTTAACAAGATATTTACAATCCTTCACATCCACTCTGTCATTAAGAGGATTTGCAAGATCTTCATCTTTTTTAATTAATTCCATATATTTTTCATGTAAAGTGTAATGCCATCTAGTATACCTATACTTCATATCCTCCTCAATAGCCTCATTCACATGTGGCTTATTGCTTAATTTGAATTTTTCTTGAAAACTCAAATATAAAGTATATAATAAACAACTAATGATAAGAAGCAATTTAAAAAATATATTAAAGTTGGAAATGGATTGCACTTACATGAACACAAAGAATTAATCTATCTACTTCAATTCTTGGAATGTCCTTCCAACCCTTAAACGGCAATGGCATATATCTCCAAACAATGCATCTTATATCGGTGATGTAGAACTAACTATTTTTCCAACTGCACGCATTACACTCATGAATATATTTATGTCAATCCTATCACCTAAATGCTTTCTTTTCAACAGATCAAGACCTCAAGTAATTCCACGTTTGCTTTTTCTTGTAAACTCTATATCATAATTTTTAGAACGTAAATGATTTTAGCAACATGTTATAATAGAAAATGAGAAAATGTAAAATCGAAACTATAAGTTACAATGTGTGTGTATATGTATATAAAAGATACTATTACTAACATGGTCTTATTCAATAAGAGAAGATTCTCTTATTTCAAGAGGTGTAAATGTAGTAGTATGTGCACAAGTCATTATTGGTGTGACATCAGTTGCAGTTGTGGCTGTTGAGGCATGTGAAACTGGTGGTGTAGTTTGGTGGTGTAAAGGTAAAGTTGGTACTGGTGTTAGGTGTTTTGGTGCATGTACACATTTAGTTGGCAAAGGAGCTATAAATGTTGATGAGATTTTAGGTGTTGTTGGTGTGTTAGAAGGTGCCATTAGTGTGGGTGCAACTGAATTTGATGATTGTTTCTCAACATGCTCCAATGAACTGTTGCCATATATTCTTGAAATACTTTGAGTTTTGACCCATCCACCTCAACCCTTCCTTTTTTTAGTAGTCATTGTATAGAATTACCTAGGATAAAGTTTTCTCTAATTAAAATCTTTTATATAATCATTTTTTAAAAAGTTAGCATATTAAATTATATGCACTCTTATTAAAGTTACATACAATTTTAAAAACCAAGACAACAATATAATAATTATATGATGTATAATTGCTTAATTGATATGTATTTTTCACACCATCCCATTAAATTCTTGCAAAAATATATTGCTACAGTTTATTTTCTATCCATTGTTCTCTTTAACTTAAAAAATAGCTTACTACATATATATATATATATAAAAGAAATACCTAATGAGGAAATTATGACGGGACTTATATATTGCTCAATAGAAAAACTAATACAATTGCAAAAATAATTTCATGTGATCTTAGAGACAATTAATTTGTTATAAATTTTTAGAGACGCAAACATATAAAATGCATGTAAAAGCAATATAAAATCATGATAAGCTAAGTCTATAAGAAACAAAACCATAGAAATAAAGATAAAGTTGTTGCTAAAAATTTGTAGGAACACTATTTTAGATCATATTAATAAGCAATTCTCATATACATTTGCGAAAGTAGTATTAAATTAACTAACCTCTATAAACTATGCGGAAAAAAAAAAGTTAAATAACCATACATGAATTTAAACATTTTTTAATTTTCAGGGTCAGACAATGAAATCATGTTAAATTTGAAGATAAAATCTAGTAAATCACATAACTCAGCATAAAAAGCGATTTGAATATTGAAAACATAAAAAACAACCCTTAAGACGAATTGCTCATAAGGAAACATTTTAATTTATCAAGATATACAATCCAACTCCTAATGTCACTGATTTTCTTCCTATATAAGCCCATTTGTAGATATGTTTAAAACTCAAGAAGCATATATATATACAAGAGCATATCTACAAACATATTTAATATCAAATTGTGAAAAAAAAAATGAGACGATAATATACAAAAAACATGAAACAAGAAACTAAGAAGGCACAAAACAATGAGTTGAAAACATAAAACAAAAAAAATATAGTGGAAAAATGAGAAAATATTAAGAATAAATAAAAGAATATATAATATTAATTTATGTTCTATAGAAATTGGACTTCCTTATTTACAGCAGCTCATCTAAAAAGTCTCATTTAACCCCACTTAAATTCATACAAGTATGATAAGGCAATAGCAACACCATATATTTGATCAGAAAATACAACAATGAAATCATAAAAATTCACAATTAAAAAAATAAAATGAAGAAAAACCAGAACAAGTTGAATTACATCTTGAAAAGCATGAACTATTGCAAAAGTATGTCAAAATAATTAGTTATGAATAATTGTCAAAGTAATGAATAGTTGATGAGTCAGCTTCTCCAATTGCAACACATGCATGATTATGAATAGAGGCAGTGACCAAATAACACTCTTATTTCACAATTTTCTGTGTAAACAAACAAGAATAAAATGACAACTACATGTACTTGATACTGCACAAAAACATAATTACTGTTTCCTGTTGAGAGCAAGCAACACTTGCTATTATTGCTTCCACAACTTCTTTTGATCAATTTCAAATTACACAAAACTGCCATAGCTGCAATAGATATACTGGCGAAACTATTCCAAGAAATTATCAATGTTTTTGAAAAATAAAATATGGAAAAATACAAAAATCCTCTGGATAATAGAAAGTAACAAAAATGAACCTTCAATCACTGATTTTCCTTTTTAAGAACAAAACTAAAGTAATTGAAATCCAAAAGTCATTCTCATGAATTACTTGTAGTAGCTTGTAATGACAAGTTGAAAGAATCAATTGTTGCTTGTAATCACAAGTTGAATGATCAATTGTTGAAGGAAAATCATATTGCAGTCTTACAGTTCTTGAAATGAAGGAAAAATGATACAATAGTTTTATTAACTGACAATTGAGTGGGAGAGATGAGAGTGTCAATAGGTTCAACGTGAGTTTTTTTTTTTTTTTTTTTTTTGGAAGAAAATTCAACGCGAGTTTTGGTGTCATAATATTAAGTTGCTTTTTTAGGTATATTTAAGATTTTTATGAATCAATAAACTAATTAATTAACTCTTTTTTTGTTTTTTAAAAGAAAAGTTCAAATAACTATTTTATGACACCAAAACCAAAATCTTACATTTAAATTTATAAAGAAAATCTTGGAATAAATGGATAATTTTATTTAAATTGATGAAATGGTTACGTTAAGAAAAATGAGACTATGGATAATATTAACATATTATGATATAAATCAAGAAGACACTGAATAAAAAATAAAGTAATCAATAAACTATAATATATTTTATTGATAAAAACTCAATGAATTCATAATTTAAAATTTTAAATGTTACATTGTTTTCCAAATAAATACACAATTCATAATGTTTTTCACAAATTTTACATGTGTATTACAAATTCATTCAAAATTTTTTAAAATATTCATGTGTCTCACTATATTTGAAGCTATGTGACCTATATAGTTAAATGGATAAGTGTAACTTTTACTTGGATATATATATATATATTTTACAAAAAGGACTTAGAATATGTGAATAATTTTTTTCTTTTACTAAAAAAATATAGATATATGGCAATAGATAATTATATATATAATTTGATCTAGTCTCATTATATCTTAAATATATAAACCTTGTATAATAAATTTTTTTTTTTTTTTTTGGAACAGTGTTAAACAAGGATATTTGGAATAAGTTACTTGATTAAATAACAATTAATGGTACTTATGTGAGAGTAATAAGAGTGTCCATTGTTGAAATATGGCTTTTAGTTCATATCCACTTACAATTAATGTGATTGCGGTACTTTTACTTATATATGTGTGTTTCTGTATGAGGTAGGGATTATAACAAGTCCAATTTAGGTGGGATTGACAAAACTTGCACTCACACTTGGATCCTTGCCACCATTGAAATTTCATGGGTTCAAGTGCAAGACTAGGGGGTCCAAATGAAACCTGCGTTCCACCCACAAACTCGTAAAAAAGTTTTAATGTCAAATTATAGAGTACGATTATTTAATTAATAAAAAGGCATGTCTTTCAATCTATCATTAAATGTTAAAGAGGGCCTGGTGAAATTTAAATATTATTATTGTTATTAAAAGAAGTTAAAGACAATCCAATGTAATTAATTTAAAAAAAAGGAGAAAATGACAAGCCAATGATAACATAATAAATTAGAAGAAAATGATCATGTTGGCTAATTATACTATGGGATATATGAATATATAATTTTCATAATTTTTCTTAAAATCATAATATTATCCAATATATATTTCAAAAAAAAAATATATCCAATATAATTTAAAATTATAGAGGTAACTAACTACCTAACTAGCCTCAAATTTTCAAACTTAACGTTAGAAACTGTTAGGATTTTTCAAGATATAAAAATATCAAGCAAGATTTTAAATTTTCAAAATAAAAGATGTTGGTAGATATGTTTTTGACATTTTCAATTCAAAAACCATAGTTCAAATAGCTTAATATTTTTAATTTAAAAGCCATAGTTCAAATAGTTATATACAACAGCAATTTTTTTTCGTCTCCCACAAAAATTGCGCAAACATCTCTCAATTTAATCTATTGTTGTTACTTCAATTAATTTAATTGAGTATACTGCCCTCAATTTTCTTTTTTTAATACTTATATTTGAAAGAGTTTTAATCTACATCGATTCGATTACAACTTTCTGTGGAGTAATAATTCTGTACATGCAGTTTGACATTTTCTGGAATAAGACATGATATTAAATTCTGCCAGTACAGTTTGATTTTTCTAGATTATGACATGGTATTAATTCTATTTGATTTTTTTCTAATCTTATTCATGGTCCTAATGGATTATAGAACTTATCTCTATTGGCCATGGTTACACTCATAATTAAAGCTTCAATAATATTTTCATTTAGTACAACTTTGAAAAAAAGGAAACTTCAATACCTTGACTTAAGGAAACATCCAATAAGAACAAAGTTCAACTTTTTCTGCTGCATCACTTCTGCCAAATATTAAAGCATATCCATTTTAATAAGTCTTCTAAGATAGGACATGATCATAAATTTAAGTAAAATTTTAATAAGGCTCCTCGTTTCAGATTTTCTAGCACTTTTTTTTTTTTTCTTTTTTACTTTCAATATGACTTGATCGTAACGTAACACGAATTGTTTTTCACTTTCATAACCTTCCAATATCATTTAATATTTCTTTTTTAGTTTTTAATTATAATTATTTCATCAAATTGTAATAATAGTAATGAGTTTAATAAAATATAAAAATATTATAAAGAGGTCGTGTCCTCCTCCAATTTCCCACAACAGGAGGCCGTGAAAGGATGGAGACCACTAGCAGCCAGTTGCAATAGTAAGGAAATTGCGACCTTCTCTTTCAATTTGAATGTGAGGTGCAGTCTCCTTCGGTCGTTAATTAATGATTGGCAGCGGTGGTTGCCACCTATCGTTAGGATTAGGGTTTATTTCAATTGGGGAATTTTTTTGGTTGGGGACATTTTAGTGATAATAATAAAAAATTTTGTTTAAAAAAATAATTTGCTTAATCACATTTTAGTTAAGATAGAAAGTCAAGATTCTATTTTCATTTTTTTAAGACATGTATATTAAATTAAGTTTTAAGTTAGAAGAACAAATAAAATTAAGTAGCCTAATTTTGTTTTATTTTTCTTTTTCTGTTAAGACTTAATTTGGACAAAAAAGAAAAAGAAAAGGTATCCCTTTCGCTCTCATGAAGCTTCAATGTATTCATTTATTACGACTTTGAGAAGAGGAAGCTTCAATACCTTTGACTTTAGAAACATCCAATAAGAACAATTAAAGTTTAATTTTTTTGATTGGCATCACTTCTACTTACAAGTTTTGAATCACCAATTTTATTATTATTTTAGTTAATAAGACTTGTATATAGTATACTCATTAGTCAAAATTGATTAGCCAATGCAAATGCTAGTGTAATAGGTTTTTTTATTTTATAACATTAATAAAGACATCAATCATAAATTAAACTATAAAGGAAAAAATTAAATATTTTTTTTAGATCTAGAATATTTATCAATTAACTAAATTATTTTTTTCGTTTTTCACCTATAATGATTAATGCTTTTGAAACCAATTCAACAAGAAGAAAGCAAGATCTTACAACTTTAGTCTCCAATTTGTTTTTGTTTTTAACTTTCTTTTAGAAAAAATTGTGATAATTATGTACTTCTACTGTAGCAAGATTTCAAATTAGGGTTTGATATATTAGGATAAATTAATGAGAATTTATTTAAATCTTAAATTTGGATGTAAACATATTAGGAAAGATTAATAAATATGAAAAATATTTTAATTAATTTATTTTACTCATATTGTCTATAATGATCATTTTGTTTTAGGTTACTTTTGTAATACGATAAAATCTGGATGTGTGGATCATAATTTTAGATAGCAATATCTACATCTATTATAAATAGCACATTATTTATCACAATTTATGATTTATATGGCGGTTATAACTCAAATTTTATATTATCTTGCAATGAATTTAGGCTAATAATATGGTCAATCTATTACTATTCAAATTAAAATTAGTATAATAATCAAAAGTTTAATTTATGACCAAATATGTAACCATAATTTATGTATACAGCGTTTGAGGAAAACCTGACAAATTCATTTAGCATTAGATGTTGTAACATCACCTCTTTAATGGAGCACTTTGCTCCTTTACTTGATCAATAAGATACACTCTTCTAAATAGCAAATGTAAATAATATTTGTTGTGAGAAGAAAGTAGTATTTCATTACATAAAGGTAATGTTTGGCACATGGGATTGAGAGTGGGTTTAGGATTCCAAAATCCCAAATTACTTGAATGCCATATTTGGAGGCCAATTGTAATGAAATGGATTGGGATTCAAGAAGTCCAAACTCCTTCCATTTTTCATTCTTTTGGGATTCCTCAATCTCAATCAAAATCATGTCATTAGGTGGGATTGGATTTCTGATTTCCATATCAGCTTTTTTCTCTTCTCTCCGTCTCTCTCTTTCTCTTACATTCCATCTCTCAATACACGTCCATGGAACCTCTCCTACCTCTTTTCTTCTTCTTCTTCTTTTTGTTTTTTGTTTTTGTTTTTTCCTTTGAGTTGGGATGGTTCTATTTGAACCTAGAACCATCTGGTTCTGGGTTCGAACAGAACCCTTGTTCTGAGTCCTCTATTTTTTCTTTTTTTTTTTGGTTGTTTTTTTTATTAATGTTATGATGTTTTAATGTTTGTTGATGATATTGTTGTTGTAAGAAATTATGATGTTGATGAATTGGATTGATGATATTGATGAACTGTGAGCAGATGATATTGAATTGTGGGAGATGATGATTCAATGAACTATGGATTTCGATATTGATGAAAGTTGAGAGATGATGTTTAGTTTGTGTTTTTTTTTTTTCAAATTTTTAAAAATTAATTTTATATAATAAAAAATTTAAATTAATTTTATTCCAATCTAATCCCAATCTAGCTACACCAAACTTGATATGGTATAATTTTTAATCCAATCCCAAATTCTACCAAACATGGGACGGTGATTTTTATTCAAATTTAATCTAATCCATTCCATTTCAATCGAATCCATTTCATTTCCCCGCGTGTCAAACGGAGCCAGAAACCATTGCACAGAAAGAAGCTATCACAATTCCCGCAACTGCTTTCTTGCCTAGTGAAACATCTTTAGCAGAAAATAGAAAAGATTCATATTTATTGCAAATTAATATTAATTAGTACATTATAGAGATGAGGAATAACTAAAAAGTTCGACAAAAGACTTAGATCATGATATTGCCAACTGCTTTGTCCACTAAGTCAAGAAGTTAAAGTCGAAATAGACATATGAATTTTTATTAGGTGCAAACTAATCTGCATGTGCTTTTAAACGGGACCAAATTGCATTGAATGACTTGGATGTCATGCAACGGGACTTGGAGATTACCTGCTCAGTTGTTCAAATTTGGCGAGGCGATTTGGCACAAATATATAGATTAGTTTGTACCTGATAATTATTTACTCATTAAGTGTATATTACCTGGTGGATCTGCAACACACATACAAATCCTGTACATAATTTGGAAAAAATCTGGTATCCATCATCTCGCCGTGGTATGTCAAGCACCCCTTGGCTCCAGTAGCCCCAAAATCTGCACTTGTATAAGCTACACAAGAACAATGACTCAAACACCTATTCCCACAAGCTGTCAAGTCTAAACTCATGCCCACACATGTGATTGATGTGTCGGGCACCCTCACACTTGCCACCCTCTCGAATCATTCTCCTCTTTGGCACATGGACACATCCCGTGTTTCCTCCTACACCCACGTGTCCCATTTCCATAGTACCATTCTTTTCGATACTTGGGTTCAAATCCCGGGAAGCCATGTGCACACAAACTTATTGAAGTGGATACAATTACTACCTGGCTCGCAGAACCCATAATAGTCACACGGTGGATAATGTGGGTTGTCCCAGTCGATAGTCCATGTATGACCTCTATCTCTCGAGGTGAGGTGCTGCGTATATCTTGACTTATTCAATATTATTTTAGATATGGTATTAGTCAGATCAGTTAAAGTGTACATTATGAAAACTTCATCTTGATTGTCGACGAAACTAAAAGTAGTAACATAACCCGAAGCGTCCGATTCAGGTATACCTGTCCCTCTTTGCGACCATGGGCCGGCTCGCCACTACTTAACGGAACCATTGTATATCGACAACTGAGGAAATTCATCCGGGTCAATCCTGATGGAGTAATATCTCGAGCCAGGGTGGTCATCCGGTGATTTCCACGAGGTTAAGCTCCAATTTAGAGCAGTTCACCGATTCAACCCAAGTTTCATAAGTGGAAGAATTGTATGTGTATGATGATCAAAACTTTGCCACAATATGTTCATGGTAACAGTTTCAACCAACTCAAGATTTCCTAAATCTAAGAGACGAGCTACAGTGCCGTTCCTAGAAGTGACTGAAACATTTGTAGACCAGAACAATACTAGTTTGGTTTGTTTCATACAATATGAGGTTTCCGTGATTATTGATTGAGAGTATCCCAGATCTGCCAGTGATGGGATCATCTCTATTCACCACCCACGCAACAATTTTCTCTCAACCATTGTGATGCCAAATTTTATTGAGTTTCCAAGACTGAAGAATCCAAGCTGGAACATTTTTGCGTTCCTTCATGTGACTGTCTCCTACTTGATGTAACTACGAGACAGGCAATGGGAAAGATAAGAGAAAAAGAAATGAGAAAAAAGAAATGACACAATTTCATTAGTTCGTCTCATCACATCAACTATGATATAATTTCATGGAAGATTTTCTGATAGTTTAGACTACAAAAGTCAAGTCTGCTTAGATGCTTTAATAGGGGACCATGTAATAAAACCTTGATAAACACAAAGGAGAAAAAAAAAGAAATTGATAAACACTATTTCCTACTCTTTTTGGGCAGCATTTATTCCGTCTATGCATTTGACTTTTTCTAGAATAAGACATAATACTAAATCCAACCAGTGCAGTTTGAATATTACATATCTTGAAGCTTCAATTCCTTAATTACAATTTTCAAAAATGGAAGCTTCAATAACTTGACTGAAGGAAACATCCAATAAGATATAGAGAGGTCTATTACAAACTATGAAGATAAAATGTTCTTGGACGTTGTTTAGGATGTGCCATTATCTAAAACTACAAATCACATCAACATTCAGCATTTATTCTTCTTCACATTGTTTCCTCTATAAGGCTGAGAAAGTAATGCAATAGACCAAACAGATTTTCCAGTCAATAAAAATTGTGGTTGTGACTGTTCCATATGTCGATATCATTAGTGGTGAAAAACGTGATGCTAAATTCTGCCGGTGCAGTTTGAATATTACATATCATGAAGCTTCAGTTGTAGCTTTTATTACAACTTTGAAAAACGGAAGCTTCAATAACTTGACCGAAGTGAAAGAAACATACAATAAGATATAGAGAGCTCTATTACAAACTATGAAGATAAATTGTTCGTGGACTTAGTTGCTGGCAGCATTTATTCTTTTTCACATTGTTTCCATCCACTATAACGCTGGGAAAGTAATGGAATAGATAAGACATGATTTTCCAGTCAATAGAAATGGTGGTTATGTTTGCTCCATACGTCCGTATTATTAATGGTAAAAGAAGTATCATTATGGATGCATGAACCTGACGCTTAATTAAAGAAGGATAATAAGAATAAAATTCAGTCACCAATCAGTTGGTTGGATGAAAGAATTAGCCAATTGGTCTTTTAGAGTTATCTTAAAAACGAACAAATTTGAATATGATCTAAAACAGACACTACCAATACTCCATTAAAAAAAGATTATATGCTATCACTAACTCTGAGTTTACTAAGTTTCAAAAAAATAATAATAATAATTACTTTACTACTTATACCAATGAGAGCTTTTTATTAAAAAAAAATAATAATAATAATAAAGCTATAATTTGTATAAGTTTTGGAACTAACACCAGGTTATGAAAATTGATTTTTGTAACAAAGATGAAAACGATAATTTACAAACAACCGACATTTATATTAATTTATGTATGAGATTTTTAAATTTGTTTTGCAAATCAATGCACAGCTGATTTGTGTGACCAACTTTTGTAAAGGTTTTCATACCAAAAGCAAATCAAGTTTACTTCTATAAATTACTTAGATATTGGGTTTTCATTCTAATATCTAGTTGATTTCATGGTTTCTCTCTCGGCCTTCATAAAATTTAACATTTTAGTTATTAATATGTATATTGAGCAATTTACATTTTATTAACTGATTTTAGAATATTATAAGTTTTTCATGTCAACGTAATAAAGAAAAATATATAGAGAGAGAGAAAGAATTAGCCCCTTGTGCTCAGTGTACTTTTGCTATTAACTTTCCACAACCCAACTGCCATTACAAAATATTTATTAATTATGAATTTCAAATTTCATTATAATTAGTTGTGTTTTGAAATCAATTTATAAAATTCAATCATTGAAAGTGTGTATGATAATAACGTTTTGGCATTTGCCATGACACGTTAATTATGATGATATTATGTATTGAATTGATTGTTACATGGATAAAACACCGTTTTGCAGACTAAAACACTCCAAAGCAATAAGATTGATAAAGTTCGATTGAAATGTAATTTCAGTGATGGTGTAGCATAGTATAAGGTCATGTCCAAGTTCTTCAATATATACATTAGCATACCTGTGCAATTACAATTGACAGACCCTGTCCTTATACAACTACGGCAGCCCATCCACAACCCCATAGTGGCTTTCCAGTCGAGGTGTGTTCCGGCTGAAAGGTTCTTGTGAAGCTAAGCCGTTGTTTCTACTGAAAATCTTTTTTAAAACTTTTATTTTAGCAACCCACTAGTATGGAAAACAGGGTTATTAAAATTTTGATAGTATAATGACTGTGTTTTTTTTTTTTTTTTCTAAAGATTCCACCCTACAAAAATTTATAGAAACTCTGTATACATAATTTTTCCGTAAAATTATTTATATAATTGAAATATAACTTGTCACTCAAAATATTTATATGTCATGCACATTTTCCAAAGCTGCATCCAAATACATATAAATATTATTATACAGGTTTTCAAAAGCATTTATAACAAGTATACATAAACATAGCAGCACACAACTAATCCATCTACTCTTGGATCGGAGTCTCTGCTACTGAAGCACCTGCACCTACACCTGCCCCTAAGAAGGTTTTGTTTATAAAACATAAAAATAAAATATGAATTAAACGAGCTCAGTGAGTGTCATACATTTCTATTCAAACTTTACTTTCGAAAATAAGCCTCCTTAAAACTTTAAAAACATTTCATAACTGTTTCCATAAAACTAAAATGAGCTTTCTGAAAACCTCATCTAAAAAAAAATGCATGAATAAGCATTTAGTATAAATATAAATCATGCATCATAAAACTAAATTTCAATAACATATTGAAAAGCGAACTTTCTGATTTCGGAAAACTATTCTGAAATGCTTTTCAAATCTGAAAAATATAAAGTAGAATTCCGTATGATTTTATTTTTCTACTGTAAATTATAAACAATGGTGACAATAAAGCTTTCAGGAAAACCTCTGAGTGAAATAAGCCAACCACTGACAATCCATACCACATGGTACCCTAGGTATATGGTGGAGCGAAATTGACCATGCTCCAAGCGGAATTTACCATCGCTTAGGCCATTTGTCTGGTAACTATGTAGCGGAATTCTAGATCGCTCACATAGAAGCTAGCTAATAATATACCCTATACGTGCATGGGTGACACACTAGACTGGACTAACTGACACAATCCCTCCTGCTGTTAGTGACAGACACCCTGACACTACCATGTATGCTTAGGGTACTTAACCAGTAATATCTGAGATACCTATAAGGCATACCATAGGCTTACAAATTCGTTTCTAAACACGCTACTTTTTCATCATATAATCCATATTTAATGCAAAATTCCCAAAATCCATACAAGAGGTTTTTATGTTGAAACTCATTTAATATAAAAAATTAACTTTCAATCTTCCAAAGCATGAATTTAAATTTAACACGTAAGATCATTATGAATAGAAATATATTCGTATTAAAATATTGTAAAAGGACACTCACATTTTTCTAACTCACGATAAAGCACAAAGATCAAAGAAAGAGTTCTCTCACCTCTACTTGACCTACACATTTTTACATTCTATTTTTAGGCAACGTCACCACCAAAGTTATTCGTATACACACTTCTATTGACATGCATCAACACACAAACACCTAGCTGCATAAGGATATCGAAATATCTTTTTTCTAAATCGTACCAACCCTAATTATTCACATATACTTTTCATTCAAATTTCTTAACATCTAAGCATGTAAAACACCTCAAATGAAGCCTAAATTCACACTAACACTTTTAATGTATTTTTGAATTACCATAACTCATGTTTGGCTGAACCTTGACCATACTTTTACACCATCAATCTCATTCAAATTTCTTATTATAATTATGCTCAAACACATGAAAAAGGGTGCCAAATCAAATCAGATTCATAAAACTCACACTTTGAGCAATAAAACAAAGTTTGGTCGTGAGGTTTGTCCTATGACATCCAATGAATTTCTTTCACTACAACAAAAAAGCCCAACCATACTGGGCAATGCCCGATGCTTGGTATGGTTAGGTATCCATACCAGGCAGCAAGCCCGACGTGCTTGCTGCCAGTATGGATACCCACATATAGGCCCACCCGTATGGATAATAAATATCCATATCGGGTTCCGCCCGATATGGATACTGACACATACGGGTCGACCCACCATATCCATGTCGGGCTGCCCAGTATGGATATTTATTATCCATACCGGGTGGGCACTCGATATGGATATTTGTTATCCATACTGGGTACCCACCTGGTATGGATATATATTCCAATCTAGGTGCGACCTCGTATGAGTATTTTTTCCATGCCGGGTTGTGCCCAGTATGGATAATTTTTCCATACCGGTTTGTTGCTCGATATGGAAAACTTTTAAAAAAAATAAAATGATAAATTTTTTTAATACTACAATAAAACTACCCACGTACATAAATGTTAAAAATACATGTTATTTAATATATTAACAACATTTAAATTACATAATCCATAATTAAACGTACATTATGATATATTATAATAATATCTCAGTATATAATGTTAAGATACAATATATTTTGCTGGCCAAGCAATAAATGAATTTAATACATCTTCCAAAGTTAGTATCTCGTTGGTAGGTCGAGGTAGCGAAACACTAACCATTACTTTCTTGACGGAAACGCGCCAAAAATCTGGACCAAGCTCGAGGTGATGAACTTTAGCATAAGGGTCATTTGAGTCAATTTCACTTCAGCCACCACGATTCCTTTCCTCATCCAATCTAATAATTTGCATTGATTGTTGTTCGATCCACCAGCTTGGCTTGGGAACCCTGAGATATGGACTGTATGCACAAGAATTTAAATATTTAGTCTTATAAAAAAATTTAAATACTGACATATATATATAATTAAATTGAATCAATAAATAATATAAATCTGGCATATATTTTACCTTAGCTGAAGGATCAGCAAATTGAACACTTTTACTAGATTCCATAAGATTTGAGCCACTTGAATATTGTGTCTACGAAAACAATAAATAGCATTGTTGTTAGGAAACATGGATATCGAGGAAAAAAAAATTATAAGTATCCCTATTTGACAACATATAGACAACAAATGTAATATATAAAACAATACATATAAACTCGATCAATTTTATACAAATTTTGACAGAGTTTTTCCTATTTTCGAACTTATCACAAATTTAATTCCCTTATAATTTATCAAACTTCTCAAATCTTTGACAATCGATCCAACCAAAACAATATTTTTACTAAAATTTCATGCAAACAATATATATATTTACAAACATAGACATAGCAAAAAAGTATGAAAAAAATAATAACATCCACCTGTGAGAAAACATGAAAATGAAAAAATGAAATAAAAAAAGTACCAAAAAATAGAAATAAACAAATTATAAAGGAGTTGAGTCGTTTACCGGTTGGGTGGGAGGCATACATGCCAATACTTGAGCTTGATCTATGTTGGGCAAATGAGTTATGAGCAAGTTTGTCAAATTAGCAATTGTCTACTTCATGGTTGTCATCTCACCATTGACATGCTGTTGATATTGTGCCAAGCTTTGTTTACCAACCACAAATGCTTGTACAATAGATGGTGTTACACCATGACCCATTCCTCGAACTCTACCTCGATGCTCCTTACCCATAACTTGTGAGACAACATCATCTCCAATTGAATGTTGGGTTTTTTGATGTAGTGACTCCATTTGTGCCTATAAATGATGTCACATGATATTATCATTAAAAAAACTATACACATTATATAATACAATAAACACAATAATTGATCAAAATAATATAACATACAATTTTATCAGTAGTTTCCTCATTCACTGTGCTTCCATCTTTGTGCTTGTGACTAGCTATCCAAATGTCAACTCTATCGACTTCGGGATCTTCATTCGCAGCCACTTTTTTCGCTCTCTAACATTAATATTGATATATACAAAAGTATAAACAAGTTCAAAAAACAAAAATTATACACATGTAACACAATCATCACAATATATTAAACTCTTACCAAATCTTCTTGTAGTCATGTCATTCCTTTACGACTATCTTCTCGTAGTCATGTCATTCCTTTACGACTTGATGTATGTGGGTACGATTCTTCTTTGACAACTCGCTATAATGCTTACTAGTATCCTGAAATATTGTAAAATTTAATTGAAATCCAGTAAACGTTAGTGTTCATGCCAGGTTGAAAATATGAATTGTAAGATTACCGCAAATTCTGGAGACAATCGTTGATTGACAAATGCTATCCAATCCTGATCACTAATGTTAGCTGGTTTTAGCATTTCATATCTTCTATGTGCATCAAGACCGGGAGGAACGTCTCTAATTTGTTTTGTTATTCTACCTTTATAGTGTCTCCAACACTCATTCATTGATTTTAACGTATGAACTTTCATTGACTCATCAACACCAAATCATAACTGCAGTTATAAATTGTTTAAAAGTAATTAAATATGTTGTAAAAATAAATATGTAACATTGATATTATAAATAAATGAAACCAGTATATACCTTTATATTCTCATACACTGTATCTTTCAAAGATTGTGGTACCTTATCCCAGCTACTATAGGTTATAGGTATCATCTGAGCTGCAATGACTCCACAACCTGAACTGTAGATCACTGAATTTTCTCCAATTGGTTTTTCAACTTCATTAATTTGTATCCCTATGGCTTTGACCTTGGCCATTTTCTCATAATCCAAGCGGTTGAGACCTCTTTCTCTTCTTTTTTTCTTTCCACTAGAGCTACCTGAAGACTGACCAGTCAATGTTCTTTCAGTCGATATCTGAAAATATTATGAAAATAACATATATTAGTAGCAAACACATAGATAACATTATCAATATATAAAATTATTAATATAAAGTTAATCCATTTTACAGAAATTTTGACAGAGTTTCCCCTATTTTTTACCTTACCAAAAATTTAGTTCACCTGCAATGTAAATAACAAAGTAATTCCACAACATATCCAAGCACTTTAGAGACTCTGCCTCCATGCAAATGTAAACACAAACAATATATATACACACATATTGCAAATAAAATATGATAATATGATTATATTTATTAACATTACATGTTTACAACCAATTCCTCACAATCTATCCGAGCATAATCCTCACTATCATCTATACTAGTGTCAAATTCAGACACATCTAACAGTGTAGTTTTCATGTAAGCATGCTTATCAAACTTCTCTAGATCATGAAAACCTCTCGGAGGTGCTCTTAGGACAACATACCAATTAGAGTTATCATTTTCCCTAGAATAAAACACTTGTGTTGCTTGTGAGGCTAAAATAAAAGGATCTCTATCCCATTTATTTCCACGTGGACTAAAATTAACTAGTGTGAACCCATCTTCTTCTCTAACATCACTCACACTACCCATCCAATCACATTTAAACAATAGAACACGAAATGCTAAGAAATCCAACAAAAGTATTTCCCTTAAAACTCCATAGTAAATCATCTTCTTGACAACTTGAGTACTGTCTCTTTCATTACAAACAGTTTCTGCTTCTAAGGAAACACCACTATCTTATGTAGTTTTCTCACTACTTTTTATGCAGTATCGTTTCCCATTCACAACATAGCTTGAATAGCATGTGACTTGCATACTTGGTCCAAGTGCTAGAAGCTTTAAAGTTGGGGCCATATCCTTGGTATTTGATTCATCAAGAACCTATTTTGGGAGATTACGATTTAGATTTTCAAGGACAAAAAACTAAGGTAAATACATCAACTTATTAACATACAAGTTAGTGAATTCACCTTATTTCTTAACCATATTGGAAATTCTCTAGTATGTGTCATTTGCAACAAAGTTGGTCTACTTAACAGATTGGGATCTAATTGTTGAAGCTCTTCCAAGTGCATGCTAATAAAACATTTATATAAATAAAAACAAAATGACCAAATAAGTATAACATTAGTACTTTTAACTAATATTTATACTATATTCAGCTTCAATTTAAACCACTTACTTAATGTATGGTTCCACTAATGCACTATTCAATAGTATATACATGTGTGCAATTCGTAGCATGTCCGCAGAAATCGTTTTTAATGTCGGTGTAGATGTGGGATGTCCTTCCACTACATTTTGAAACACAATATCTTCATTTCTATTGTGCTTCTCACCAACATCTGCTGCTTGTGGTACATACCTACTACAAAATTGCATACATTCATTGGCTAAATAGCATTCTGCTATGCAACCCTCTGGTCGTGCACGATTTCTTACATATCCTTTTAACACTTTTATAAATCTATAAAATAAATATATAAAAGTAAATGAAATGTATGGATATCATTAATATTAATTCATATGTGAAGAATAGTATAAGAATAACCTTTCAAAATGGTACATCCAACGATATTGAACCGGTCCACATAAGCGAGCTTCTCTTGTTAGATGAATTGTAAGATGGACCATTATATCAAAGAAAGAAGGAGGGAAATAACGTTCAAGCATACACATCGTAACTGCAACTTCATCTTCCAATAAAACTAACTTATCTCTATGTAACACTCTTTGGCAAATTGCATTAAAAAATGAACACAATCGAAATATGGCAATTCTTGGCCCTTTAGGCAAGAGACCTCGTATTGCCACCGATAACAAATGTTGCATCAATACATGATAGTCATGAGACTTAAGCCCAACTATCTTGCATTCATTCAATGAAATGTAATTAGCTATGTTTGAAGCATAACCATCAAGCATCTTTAAATTGAACAACCTCTTACAAAATTGTTGTTTTTCTACCTTTGATAGAGTGTGTGGTGCTGTAGGCAAATATAGTTTATCTCCATCCTCTTTCACATGAAGGTCCTACCTAATCTCAATGTCTTCCAAATCTCTACGAGAATTAACACCATCCTTAGTCTTTCCATGGATGTCCAACAATGTACCAACAAGACTCTCACCAATATTTTTTTTCAATGTGTATCACATCTAAATTATGATGCAAACATAAATCTTGTAAAAATTGATGATGGTAAATTTAAAGAAATGCTAAATATAATAGAAAAAGTTACATTATCTATTGATTTAGAAATCTTACCTCCCAATATGAAAGATCAAAGAATATCGATCTTTTTTTCCATATAGGATGTTCTTTTCTCTTCCTTTTTCCTTTTACTTTCTTTTCCCAATCGTTTTCAATTTCTACACATGTAATTTGAACTTGTTTACCATCAAGGATCTCTAGAGGATCATTCATTTCTTCTTTCCCATTAAACCACGATTTCTTCTTTCGAAAAGATGATTATTTGGAAGAAATCGTCGATGACCCATATACACATGTTTATTACTATATTTCAATCTTTGTGAATGAACATTCAACCCACATATAGGACAAGCATATTCACCTTTCACACAACATCCTGTTAAGTTTCCATAAGCAGGAAAATCATTTATGGTTCACATTAAGATAGTCTTTAAGTTGAAGTTGGAATTAGTAGATGAATCATACACTTGTACTCCCGAGTGTCATAACTCATTCAAATATTCTATTAGTGGCTACAAGTATACATCAATATCATTCCCAGGTTGTTTTTTTCCTGGAATCAATAGTGTTAGCATTAAATTTTCTTTCAACATACACTTTCATGGAGGTAGATTGTATGTAACTAACACCATTGGCCAACAACTGTAAGTTGTGCTTAGGTTGCTATAAGGATTAAATCCATCTGCAGCTAAGCCGAACCTCAAATTGCATGGCTCTGAAACAAAAGATGGTCATTTCCTATCTATAGTCTTCCAGGCTTCAGAATCAACGGGATGACGCATCTTTCCATCTTGGCTTGTATGGGTAGAATGTCATTTCAAGTCATTAGCCATTTCAGTTGATGTAAACATTCTCCTAAACCGTCGTATGATTGGAAAGTATCGAAGTACTTTAGCCGGTACTCCCTTATGAATCTTTTTCGTAACTTCGTTTACTTTTCATCTACAAGTGCCACATTTTGGACATTCTTCATGATGCTCCAATTCCTTTCCAAATAGACAACAATCATTGATGCATGCATGGATTTTCTCATACCCTAAATCAAACACTTTCAATAATTTTTTTATTGAGTACAATGATTTTGGTAGAACATTATCTTATGGCAACATGTCTCGAACGATATTAAGAAGTTCATCAAACCCCTTATCGGATAGACCATAAGTAGCTTTATGTTTATATAAAGCTACAATAGCCGATAATTTTGTATACTTTGAGCAACCTTCATATAAAGGAGTTTCAACATCTTCCAAAGTAGCAGTCATATCTTCCTCTCTTACTTCAACATCAGGTTCGACATTACAATGAGTTTCAAGATTTACATCACTATACATTCTAAATGTATTGGAAGTGTTTTCAACAGATGTGGAAGTTTTCAGGGGTGGAAGTTTTCAGGGGTTCCCCATGCATGAACCAAGTTGTATATTGAGGATCCATCCCATTAATGACCAAGTGCTCATACACTATCTTAGTGTCATGATACCTCTCATTGAGACATTTTATATAAGGGCAAAGGATAAAACGAGAATTTATTGAATGTTTGTTCGCAGCCTTAACAAATTTTTTAGCTCCCTCCCTATATTTTTTCGACACCCTAAAAGTTGTAAAACGACAGAAGAAATTTTAGACCTCAATTTTATGAGTTTAGGATCTTAACCTGGAAAATTTTAACCACTCTTTATCCATCTGAAAGCATATAACACTAGAAAGCCCAACACGTAACAACATAATATTAAACTAAATTAAATTATTAAACTTCCAAATAATGAATCAATATACACCAATGAATAATTAATAACATCTATTTATCAATTTTTATCCATTCTCTTTGGAAACAAATTCATAATCATATTCGCATAAATCAAATTCAATTATCTCACAATATCACGTTTACTATTTAATAACTCAATTTGAAATCTAGTAAACATGAAATTTCTCAAACAAATAAGTAAATACCACACTTCCGTTGTGCAAGTTTCTTATTCTATAAAACAATATGTAATTTTACTATGATAATCATTAATAACACCACAAAACAATTACATGATTTTATGACTAACTCAAGAGTCAATATGGACTCTATTCAATACTCCACAATCTAATTAAACAAAAACTCCAAGTCATAAATTTTCAAAAACATAATATATACATTATATCATCATCCAAAATTCAAAATCATAAATATCTATACGTAACAATTTCAAATTCAACATTTCGAAAACAATCCACCACACTAAAATTCATACCTTTTCAATAGATAAATTAAACCAGCATAGGAGGAGGAAATCGGCAAAGATAACGTTCCCGAAAGAGCACTAGATGGGTTAATAAATTGCAAAAAAATAAATTAAGTGAGAAAAAAAAATGTAATGGCCGGATTGTCGCTTCAGGGATCGAACAACATTCCGACCGTCTCGTTCACCCATTAACGAAGAACAAAATTAAGAAGAAGAGAAGGAGAAGAATTAGCAAAGAAGAAGAAGATGAATTGTAGAAGAAGAAGAGGAGACCGAAGAAGAAGAAGAACCGACTGAGAAGGGGAAGAGAAGAAGAAAATGGCACTCACCGGCGGGTTGGCGACGAAGTGAGACAGTAGCGATGTCGATCGAAGCGGCGATGAGGTGACGGTAGCAACAACTAGGGTTTGTAGAGAGAGAATGAATGAGAAAGAGATAGAGAAAGAAAGAAAAAAGAAGAAATGAGAGAGAGAGGTCGCAACAGGTAGGTTAAAATACCCAGTTTATCCATACTGAGCGGGTCGAACGCCCGGTATGGATAATCCTTTTATTTTTAAATAAATGAATAATCCATATCGGGCGTCCGACCCACCCGATATGGATATTATAATATTTTTTATTAAATATGCCATACCAGGCACCTGACCTGTTTGATATGGATTATGAAACAATTCATACTGGGCAGGTCAGGTGCCCAGTATGGATAATCCGTTAATTTTAAATTATTAAAAATGGATTATCCATACCAGTCACCCGACCTGACCGGTATGGATAATTATAATTAATCCATACCGAGTGGTTCAAGTGCCCAGTATGGATTAAAAAAATAAATATTTTATTCATATCTTATACTATCCATACCAGGCATCATGTTGCCCGGTATGGATGATTTATTATCCATACCGGGCATGATAACACCCGCTATGGATAATCTTTCATCTAAATTTTTTATTGTTATATTTGATTATCCATACTGGGCTTTTAGTGCCCGGTATGGATAGTTCGGTTTTAATGCACTGTTTTCTTATAGTGTTTTCAATTTCATGTTAATTTCATCATCAATATAATTTAAAAATTCATTTAAAACATCCAAAAATAATTGTCTAACACTTTAAGATACCTATGGCCAAACATAGCAAGTTGGTATACCATACTTTTGCTTTCCATTTCAACATCACAACTTGACATTTTAGCACATTTACATGCATGAAAACTACTTAAATAATTTAAACTCAAATTGGACCATTTAATCTCCTCTTGGTCGTGCACCACATCCACACACAACACCAACCTTTCTTCATGTTTTACACTTAAATTTACATCAAAATTATATTACATCTCATGGCAAGGCAACTAGTATCTTAAACAACTTCAACTTAAATTTAAATAAAAAAGTCAACTTCACTAGTAAGCTTACCAATTGCTCTTGAATCACAAGCCTTGTTTTCCCATAAATTTGAGGTCTCAAATCTATAGATCCATAAATAAAAATCACAAATAATCCATTAGAGACCATTAATCTAAAGATTTACACAAACTAATCATGGAAACTTGAATCTTACCACTTGAAATCAACATACAATTGATGGGTTTGACTCTTAGACTTGTATACACCTTTTGCATGTCTTGAAAACTACTCAAAATGATCTCAAAACCATGAATTGTAGCTGTTGTCTTCTTGTTTCCTCTCTTGGCTGAAACCCCTCTTCACTCACAAATGAAGATCATTTTTTGTTTTTCCATTTAGTTTCCACTTTATATAGTCCTTATCTTTCAACTCCACTTGTCATCAAGCCATGCTGTCACCACCTCATGCCACACACATGTCACTCTTTCATGCTTTCTTTGCCACTTGTCATGCCAATCATATGCATTCTTCCATACTTTTCAATTTTCTAAAATACCTTTGTACAAGTATTTTACAATTCAATATAATCATGCCCTTTTTAATAATTTCTTTGGCACTAATTATATTTTAAACCTTAATTAATCACCGTGCCAATTTCGTATTCGAAATTATCTCCAATCTACCTGAAAATTTTACTATAACTTAATTACACATTCGACAACTTAATTACACATTCGACTACTTTAAATTATTTTATTACTCCATAAATAAGGACATATTTTATATAGTATATGTATGGTATTAGAATCGAAAGGGTATGTTACAGCAACTCTTCAAACACTCTAGCTCTCTCGTACTCCTCTAAGCTTCTGTTACTATAAACTATAAAAATTCTAGAATTCGAAAACTTCACACCTTCTAGTCTCACAAAACCTTCCCCGTCACCTTTGCCATAACCCTACTTCCTTGTTTCCTCACATTTTAGTTACCAGTACTGAGGATACAACCGCTCAAACATAGGCAGGCATGCACAATATGCGAAAGGATCCTCATTGGAAACCATCGCTTATATTCATCACACAAGTCCTGGAAAGCAAACTGGACATTTACTTGTGGCTCTCGTGCCAAATTAGTCTCTTCAGAATTCCTATTGAATCTAGAACAGTTATCATTTTAACAGGTCCCTTTTTTGGTAAAAAGTTAATAAACATTCCATTAAAATTACTGTAAGATATGATGCTGATAACATCAATCTCGTTAGAGTAATAATCTTTGTGGCCTTCGACTAGTTGCAAGCCATTTAAGATGTGACCATTCCAAGGGCCAGTAAGCCTATATGGAACTGAATTCTTACAAAAAAGACCAATGATTGTGTGTCAAATGTTGCAGAGAATTCTCCAGGCACAGGATCATCAATTGACCTCCATAAAGTTAGGATATGATTGATGGTGATTTTCCAGTTTCATCTGACTCTCCTCTCATGTCAGGAAGAATGGTGTTTGTAGGATAATCAAAGCTCTGCAATATAATAGTTTCTTTAGCTACTAGAACCAGATTTCTGAATCTAAGAACTTGGCAATAGAGGTGCCTACTGGCATAGAAACATTAGTTGACCAAATAGAACAACTTTGATAACAACAAAAGACTATAGCATTTCCATCTCAACTAATCCTGAAAACACCAGCAGAGTTCTTTAATTGGAGTGGCTCTGTTGGCCACCCAAACAACCATTTGTTGGGGATTTTGTTGAACCATATTTCAACATAACGAGCTTGAGATTTGCTAGGGCTGAAGAATCCGAGTTTTGAAGTTTCCTTCGGATGATACAAGGCTTCTGTTTTCATTATTAGATATGAAGAGGGTTGGGTTATTGTGTTGAATGCATGAAATGGACAAAAGAGATTGAAGATCACAAACAGTGTTGAGATACAGAGAGCTCTATTACAGCCCATGAAGATAAGTGTTTAGATTGTGTTTTTGGGACAACCATGTTGATACATTTGACCAAAAAAACAAAAAAAAAAAAAGTGATTGCATTCTAGAAAGTATTGATTGTAATTTATTATATCTAATTACATCTAAATATGTCCGATTACAATTAGTAAATATGACTCTATCTATAGATTGTTATGAATGTGATCTGATTTATTTAATTGTAAATATATATAATAAATTACAATAAGTAATTGTGGAATACAATCACTCTTTTTTTTTTTTAATCAAATATATCAATATCCAAGGTATATCCAAGGAGACCTGATATATATATCAAATATGTATGTATGTGTGTGTGTGTGTATTTCCATCCTTATAGATATTATCATTACTATGATCTAGGCAAATCCAGGAGAATATTTGAATTCAGATAGGGATATCCAACCATATCCAATAAAAATGTTAATTTATTGTATTTTATGTGCAAAAAATATAATTAAGATATAGTCACAAAACGTAATTAACATCCACAAATTTGAATAAAAATTTGCTTATAGTTGTTACTTTGTTAAAAAACTTTAGAAGAAAATATATGAACAGAAAATAATTTATATAATTTGTTCTAATGATTACATAATAAATATTATATTTATAAAATATTGAAATTATTAATGAATTCCGATGGAATGAATATCTATAGACCATATCCACCCCCATATCTAAAATAAAATTGACAATAGAATAATATTTACACTCATTCTGTCTCCTAAATAATAATTTTTACATCTGTTATAAATGGAGCAAATTCTTACGGATATCCGAATCTGTGAATAATTTTGCCCCTTGTTAGCAATAATAAGCGTCAATCACTGACACATTAATTGCTCAAGGTCTGTGTGCATGAATAATTTATATGATGGATATATCTTTTCAAAATATTCTGTAAATCCCATTATTTTAAAATACTCATTGAACATGTACATAATCAACTGATGGGCGCAAGACAAGAAAAATAAATAAATTTTATAAGCTATTTGATTATAACCTATCCGCAAATAAAAATAAATAAATTTTATAAGCTATTTGACTATAACCTATCCGAGATTTGCAAGATGTTTTCAAACTGTTTCTAAAAGATCCAAACCTTAATTAGAAAGAATTGAGTATATAAGTCCAAGGGAAAATTTAAGGATGATTAAGGCGAAGACAGTGAATAAGGTTCTTAATTATGCCTGAGCTTACTTTATTTGATAAATTAAATTGAAACAAAATTCAGTAAGGTCACATGCAATTTTTGCTAAAGGAATAACAGAAAAAAAAAGTAGTATATCTAGATAATTATGTATCATATATGCAAATTAAAATTAGCATAACAATACAGAGTTTAATTCTTATTCAACTATTTAACCATAATTCATAGATCATAAGTTGAGAACCTAGCTAGCAAATTCATCGAGCATCAAGTGTCGTCATTGTCACCTCATTAATAGAACATTTTGTTCTTGTAATAGATGAATCCGATTTATTCTGCCAAATAACAAATGTAGGTTTCTTGGGAGAAGGAAGGATTGTTTCATTGCTTAACATGAAAATTATAGATGACAAGCTTGGCCTATCTTTGGGCTTATCTTGCACGCATAAGAGCCCAACTTGGATGCACCTCAGAACTTCATTTGTAGGAAACAAATCAACCATACAAGAATCAATTACCTCCAAGGCTCTACCAACTCTCCAAAGTTCCCATATCTTAATTTTAGCATTACATGAGAATTAAAAAAAAAAAAAAAAATTACTCTTTAACCCAATGTTAATAAGTGGAAAACATAGACGAAAGATAGGCAACTTACATGTTGTATTAAATATGAGGATGGATCATCATGGCAAAGACTTCTGTTCCTCTTGCCACTTATGATTTCTAATATAATCACTCCAAAACTAAAAATATCTGATTTTGTTGAGAAGAGACCATCTGATATATATTCTGGTGACATATAACCACTGCAAGTCATTGAAATATATAATTAACCTCAATTACATCATACTTCTAAGGTATAAATTTTATAAATTTAAATATATATATATATAATTGTAAACATTTGAATCAATTCAATATTACTATGTTTTGTGTTGACTTACTATGTTCCCACAACTCTTTTTGTATTTGTTTGGGTTTCATCCTCTTCAAATATTTTTGCAGTACCAAAATCTGAGATTTTGGGTTTCATCTCTGTATCTAGAAGAATATTGCTAGCTTTTAGATCTCGATGAATAATTGTCAATCTAGAATCTTGATGAAGATAAAGGATTCCTCGTGCAATTCCCACAATTATATTAAAGCGCTTTCTCCAATCCAACAATAGCTTTCTCGATTCGTCTGCTTCAATTACATTATATCATATACATTAAGAAGAACATGTTTACAAGCTATATATGCAAACACCAAGTGCATTGTTAAGGAGACGTCATACCAAAAATGAAGTAGTCTAAGCTTTTGTTAGGCATGAATTCATAGATTAACATTTTCTCGCCTTTCTCTATACAGTAACCCAAGAGCCTTACAAGATTTTTGTGTTGAAGTTTTGCTATCAATAAGACCTCATTTTTGAATTCTGATATTCCTTGTGTTGATTTTTTTGATAATCTTTTAACTGCTATCTCTTGTCCATCGGCTAATTGACCCTGAAAATCAATTAAGATCTATGTATGTCAGTTCCCTAAATTAGTTATCAACCCTGCTTCACACTTGCTTTCGGCTTGTTGCACAATTATGATTAACACATAGATCTAGCAATAGAAGTATGAACTATAGATCTAGCTACATAAGGCTAAAATATACAATGAGCATCTGACAATCAGAAAATTTAGAGCTCTAGTACATCCATTTCAGTTGACATATGTATGCTCTTAATTATTCACGTGAATAGAGTATTTGCTAAAGATGGATAAAGGCTTTTAACTAACAAAAATAAAATGATAGATAGAAAAGAAAATTTTAACGATCAAAAGTATTAGAAGACCGACCCAAGTCATTACTTGAATATAATTGATTGTCATTACTGGAATACAAAAGGGATTCTGTTCCCAAATAAAACCTTTTGGCAACAGCTGTAGAAATTGAATGTTCAATCTCATACAGATTAAGAGTTGGGTTGGCCTGCTTAGTAAATGACAGATATTTGTTATAATCTCTTTATCAGGGCACTTTGCGTACAGTTGATAGGAAAGCAAATCAAGTGATTAGCTAAGTATAGGTTCGAAAGATGCCACAAAACATTAATGAGCGCTTGTATATAATGTAGAGTATTTGTTTTTCTTATCATTTTTTTTCCCTTAGCAGTAGAGGAAGTAAGAGTTTTGAAATTAGAACCGAAATTATAAATTGAGTTTTTTAGCCATTCATATGCTAATTATTTCCTTCTGTACGAACTAATAATAATTTGTATGCAAACTAAAATGTAGTAGACATAGAAAAAAATAGTTCACGCACGAATTAATGGTGTTTCAGTACATAATTTTAATGTTAATTTCAAAACTTTTTTTTTTTTTTTGTTATTTTCTAGGGTTTTCACTATAATATTTAAATATTCTTTCAAGGCTAATCTTATTCAAAGGGTCTAAAATAAAATAACCTGCAGTCTGCAGACTTTAGGTTAATTATTTTATTTTAATTAGATGTTTGAGCAAATAGTAATCTTCAAAGAATATTTAATTATTATAGTACAAATATCATAAAATAAAGAATAAAAAAAAATCTTAGATTTTGAAACTAGCATCAATTATACATTATTATTATTTTTTTTTAACACCATTAGTTCATCCACGTATTTTTTCTTTTATGCCTATTATGTTTTAGTTAGCGCGCAAACTATCTGTTAGTTGGCACAAAAGAAAATAGTTCGCAGGTGAACTATTGATGCTAAAAAAAATTCAATAAATAATCTTGATGTTAATTAATTTCAAAACTCATGCTTCGTTTAATGTCAGGGAAAAAAAAAGAAAAAGAACTCAATATCATATTGCAAATATTGCTCAACATAAAAAGGAATCAAATGCAGAAAGTCATAAATGATGAATTTCAATCCACATGGCATGGCAGCTTCAAACAATAAAAGAAGACAACCTTATAAACTGGGCCAAAACCACCTTCACCGAGTTTATTTTCAGATGAGAAATCATTTGTGGCTGTGGCGATGGTCCCTAGATCAAGTAATGGCAAATCTTGTTCCTTTCTACCAAAGGACTCGTCCAAGTTTGTTGAACCGCTGAAAATCAATGAAATTTTGCTTTTCCTTGCTTTCTCTAGCATCAAACACATGAACAGGTAATGCCTGCCTAACTTGCTAAACAATTAAAATGGATGAAAAAGACATAGAGTGAAAAGAAATTTGATTACATACCCGTTCTTTTCCTTCTGATGAACCAAGTCGTAGCAGCTATCATAAAAACCATTGCACAGAAAGAAGCTACCACAATCCCCGCAACTGCTTTCTTGCCTAGTGAAACATCTTTAGCCAAAAAAATAAAAGATTTGGATTTATCACAAATTAATACTAATTAGTGCATCATAGAGATGAGGAATATCTAAATAGTATGACAAAAAAACTTTGATCATTATATTGCCAGCTGCTTTGTCCGATAATAATTAAGAAGTTAAGTCTAATTAGGCATACGAATTTTTAATAGGTGCAGACTAATCTGTATGTGTTTTTGAATAGGACCAAATTGCATTGAATGACTTGGATGTCATATGCAACGGAACTTGGTGATTACCTGCTCAGTTGTTCAAATTTAGCGAGGCAGTTTGGGACAAATATACAGATTAATCTCCACCTGATAATTAATTACTGATTAAACATATATTACCTTGCGGATTTGCAACACGTACATACAAATCCTGTCCACTATTTGGATAAAATCTGGTATCCATCATCTCTCCATGGTATGTCAAGCACCCTTTGGGCCCTCCAGTAGCCTCGAAATATGCACTTGCATAAGCTACACAAGAGCAATCACTCAAACAACTATTCACACAGGCTTTCAAGTCTAAACTCATGTCCACACGTGTGACCGATGTGTCAGGCAGCTTCACACGTGCCACCCTTTCGAACCTTTCTCCTTTTTGGCACAGGGACATCCCGCGTTTCCTCATACACCCACGTGTCCCATTTCCAGAGTACCACTCTTGACTATACTTGGGTTCAAATCCTGGTAGGCATTTACACACAAACTCATTATTGGAGTGGACACAGTTACTATCTGCCCCGCAGAGCCCATAATAGTCACATGGTGGATATCGTGGGTTGTCCCAGTAGACAACCCATGTACGACCTCCATCTTTCGAGGTGAGGTGCTGCGTATATCCCGACTCATTCAACATTAATCTAGACATGGTTTTAGTAGGATCAGTTAAAGGGAACATTACGAAAACTTCATCTTGATTTTCGACGAAACTAAAATTAGTGACATCTCCCGGCATGTTCATTTCAGGTATACCTGTCCATCTTTGCCCGGACCATGAGCCGGCTCGCCACCACTTAACGGAACCATTGTATATTGACAACTGAGGAAATCCATCCAGGTCAATTCTGTAGGAGTAATTCCCAGAGCCAGGGTCGTCCGGTGATTTCCACGAGGTTAAGCTCCGATTTATACCAGTTCGCCGATTCAACCCGAGTTTCATAAGTGGAAGCATGGTATGCGTAGGATGATCAAAACTTTGCCACAATATGTTTGTGGTACCAGTTTCAACCAACTCAAGATTTCCTGAATCTAAGAGCCGAGCTACAGTGCTGTTCCTAGAAGTGACTGAAACATTTGTAGACCAGACAGGAACAGTAGTTTGGTTTGTCTGGTACAATACAAGGTTTCCGTCACTATTGATTGAGAGTACCCCGGATGTGCCAGTGATGGGATCATCTCTATTCGCCACCCACACAGCGGTTTGCTTTGAATCCTGGTAATACCAAATTCCAACGTACCGTTTTGGAGACTTTCCAGGACTGAAGAATCCAAGCTCGAACATTTTTCTGTTGGACACTATAGTATCACCGTCTTTGATGGAGTGGTTAGCTGTGATGGTGTCAATTGAAGTAGATAAACAAAAAAGATGCAAAAAAAGTAGAGTGTTCAATAATATTTTTGGTGGATACATTTTGACTTGTTTCATGTCTTATTTCATTTGTTAAAGGGGGTGTATTAATAGGAGGAGCACCTCTACCTGTAGCGTAGACCACAAAAGTCAAGTCTGCTTAGATAGTTTAATAGGGGACCATGTAATTAAACCTTGATAAAAACTCTTTCCTACTTTTTTTGGGCTGTATTAATTCAGCCTATGCATTTGACTTTTGATGCTAATTTGTATGGTTTTCACTTTGACTTTTTTTAGAATAAGACATGATACTAAATTTGGCCAGTGTAGTTTGAATATTTCGTATCATGAAGCTTCAATTCTTTTACTACAACTTTGAGAACGAAAGCTTCAATAACTGATCGGAGGAAACATCCAATAAGACAGAGAGCTCTATTAGTATTACAAAATATGAAGATGAAGTGTTCCTATGTTCGTTGACATTGTTGCCGGGATGTGCCGTGCGTTATCTAAGACTACAAATTACATCGATATTCAGTATTTATTCTTTTTCACAATGTTTTCAATATAAGAGTCTTATATTGAAAACATTGTGAAAAAGAATAAATACTGAATATCGATGTAATTTGTAGTAAGACTGAAAAAATAATGGAATAGACCAAGATAGATTTAATTCTAGTAAACGGAAGTTGTGGTTGTGTCTGTTCCATACGTCGGTGTCATTGATGGTGAAAGAAATATCATTATGGATGCATTTACTTGACGCTTAATTCAACAAGGATAATAAGAAATAATTTCAGTCACCAATCAGTTAGTCGGATGAAAGAATTAATCAACTCGTTTTTTGAAGTCATCTTAAAGACGAACAAATTTGAATATGATCTAAAACAGACACTACCAATACTCCATTAAAAATAATAATAAAAAAAAAAATTATACACTACCATTAACTTTGACTTTACTAAGTTTAGCCTTTTTTTTTTGTTATTATTATTTTATCCTCTAGAATCGAAAATAATATCAAACCACTTCTAGTATTGAAAACAATAACTAAAATGAATCAATCATTGAACAACATAGTAATTTCATCAATGAATTAACGGATTCTTCAATTTGGAGAGTAAAAGGTTATTAAGGGTTGAACCCATAAATCGATTCTAACTGGACCACTCAGAATGTGCAGCATGTGGCATCAAAAAATTAAAAAATTAAACAAAAATAAAAAAATTACAAAAGAATTAAAACACTAAATAACAAAAATTCATCAGCCACCGTGTCTCTCTCTATCTCTTCTACTTCTACTTCATCATCATCATCTTCTTCTTCTCTTCTTCGAACCCAGATGAACACTATCTCTCTTTTGGGTTCGTCACACACTATCTCTCTCTTTTGGGTTCGTCAACCGACAAACCCACATGAACATATGCTTTTTTTTTTTTTTCCTTCAGTTTGATTGATGATTCCATTGATGATGTTGAGTTTGATGGTTTTATAGGAGATTGATGATGTTGGGTTTGATTGATGATGTTTGGTTTTGGATTGATGATATTGGAAGATTGATTGATGATGAAAGATGATGATTGAGGCTATTTTTAGGGTTTCTAGGTGGATTGGGAAATGATTGGAGAGATAATTGAAGATGATTAAGGATGGAGATCCAACTCCAAATTGGATCTCCATTGTTCATCAATCATGATAGATGGGGGAGATCCAATCACTGTTATAATAAATTTTTTAAATATTTTTTTTTCATTTTCTTTTTTTAATTTTTGTCTTTTTGCCCATTCTTAATTATTTTTTCTATTTATATTTATTTTTTTACTTTTAATTTTTTGTTTTCTTCACAAAAAAAATGGTGAAGATATTTTGATCTTTTAGTATTTTTGTCACAAAACCACTAGGATACAATTCTTCAATTTAATTAAGCAACCACCACATGTAAGATTCATCTATTGGACCAAACCATATGAAACCAAAATATAGAGCCCGACCGAGGCACTGAAATTCTAGACCTCTATATTATTTGTTATATATCTTATGAAATCATAATATAAAATTAATAACAATAAATTACATTACTAACTATTTTTCTAGCTAGAATGTAGATATCTGAAAATCGAAGGAAAAATAGCACTCTAGCACACTCTAATGATGATTGAAAAGTCCAAGGAAAAATTTATATCTGGTTAATTACAATGAAGACTAAATAAAGTTCCTAATAATATGTCTGATGCAAAATTCACCATAAAGTTGAATATAAGTTTTCTTTATGTTATAGAAAAAAAGTTGAATCTCTAAATTATTATGTATCATACATGATTAAAATTAACTTATATCCAACTATTTTAACTATAATTCGTAGATTACAACTTAGGTAACCTAACTATCAAATTCATCGTGCAACAAGTGTTGCATTTGTCACCTCATTGATGGAACACTTTGTTCCTGTAACAAACGAATCTCCTTCATTCTTTCTGATAACAAATGGAGGTTTCTTGGGAGAAGGAAGTACTATTTCATTACTTAACATAGATACTACAGTTGACAAGTTTGGCCTATCTTTTGCCTTGTCTTGCACACATAAGAGCCCAACTTAGATGCACCTTAGAACTTCATTTGCAGGATACAAATTAGAAATGCATGAGTCAACAATCTCCAAGGCCTTATCATCTCTCCAAAGTTCCCATGTCTTATTTCCGACATAACATGAGAATAAAAAATCAAATTAATGTAACTTTAAAGCAAATGTTGGTGAGTGGAAAACAAATACAAAAGATAGACAACAACTTACATATTTTATCAAATATGAGGATGGATCATCATTGAAAAGACTCCTACTCCTCTTGCCACTATGATCTCCAATACAATTACTCTGAAACTAAAAATATTTGATTTTGTTAAGAAGAGGTTATCTGATATATATTCTGGTGATATAATCACTATGCAAGCCATTGGTATATGTTATTAATCTAAATTGCAACATACTCCTAAATAAAGATCATTTTGTTTGTAAGTTATATATAAAAAGATTGTTAACAATTGAATAAATCTAGTATTAGAATTTTTGTGTTGACTCACTAAGTTCCCACAATTCTTTTTGTATTTGCTTGGGTTTCATCTTGTCCAAATATCCTTACAATGCCAAAATATGAGATTTTGGGTTTCATCTCCCTATCTAAAACAATATTACAAGCTTTCAGATCTTGGTGGATAATTTTTAATTTGGAATCTTGATAAAGATAAAGGATCCTGCTAGTAATTTCAAAAATTATATCAAAGTGCTTTCTCTAATCCAACAATCATTTTCTTGATTGGTCTACTTCAATTACATTGTATGATATATATTAGAAAGAATAGATATGCAAGTTGTACAGACACTAAGTGCATAATTAAGGATTAGCCATACTACAAATGAAATAGTCTAAGCTTTTGTTAGGCATGAATTCATAAATTAACATCTTCTCGGATTTTTCTATGCAATAACCCAATTGCCTTACAAGATTTTTATATTGAAATTTTGCTAGACCTCATTTTTGAACTTTGATATTGTTGATGTCTGAAGATGGTCAACACTCAGTCGGTGGTCGGAGTTGGCCAAAGGAACGATTTGTATAAGGCCAGCCCGGAGTAGGAGTTGTGCACCTAAAAAAACCTATAAAGGTTACGGGTTCAACTCCGAACGCGACCCTCCGGGGATAAAAGGGGTTCAACGATCACTGCAACTTATTGCTCTATCCAGGTCACAACGGACTATAGCACAGCTTAGTCCCAGCTCGAGCTGCGAGCTCGTCCAGCTCTTCCTTTCAATGAGCTCTCACTTCGTCCAATTAAACTCGGTTTGCGGGCATTATCCATCTCAGAGAGCTAGCTCAGCTCACTCTCTCAACGAGCTACTACCTTCTAGCTCAGCTCTATTCACAAGCACCTCTTAGCTCAGCCCTTCGTGAGCTCTTGCTTAGGCCAGCTCAGATAGGCATTATAGAGGGTTGTAATCTCCCTTAACTAGCTCTCTGAGAGCCCGCGCTTCAGTCCAATTCGACCAGCACTGAAAATGAGCTACGGGCATCATCTAGCTCGCACCTCGTGAGCTCCCGTCCTAACTCACGTATACTCGATTTTTAACACTTCTTTTCCAGGTTTCACATCCTTATATACATTCTTACAAGCAACAATATTTCACCAGATTCTACCCATCAACCCAGGTCACAACCTCAACAATTTTGCGACTGAAAACTTAACGTCCTAAACAATAATCAACTGCCTCAATTCAACTTATTTCTTAGTTACTTCACTTACCAGATTTCTTTCTCAGTCTTTTGTCTTGCTTTCTTACTCGCTTGTTTCTTCAATCTCCAGATCTACAGACAAAAGTCTCATTATATAAATGTGTAGACCATGAGCTGTTCTTGATAGACTTTTCACTGAAATAAAACCATGAAAATTTGTTCTTACCACTTGATTCTTACTAGATCTGGCTTGATAATCCTTCTAAATTTGTTCTCCACCTATCTACTCCTTGATTACCCTTCAAAAACGGTGAAGAATGGCTTAGACCGGCTACTGCTCCCAGAACTGCTTGTTGCTCCTGACAGCCGACAACTTTTCTCTCTCATCTCTAGATTTTTCTCCCACTTTCACTCTTTCTCCTTTTTTCATGACAACTCTCACCACATACACTCTTACTTATAGACGTGGGTCAAGCTCCACTTTTACCCTTGAATTTCCTTAAATTTACACTTTTACCAATTTCTAGAGGATTCTTTATTTTCCCCTTATGTCCTTGTCATTTCACTTTATTTATCATTCTGCCACTCTTCTATAAAAATCTTTTATTTTCCTCAATTCCCCTCAGCTCTTTATAATTTAAATTTAGCCTCGATCCTTCCGGAAATTTTATAAAATTAAATTTCATCTTAGAATACTTTAAAATCCTTTTATTATTTTATTAGACAGTGCACACCAATGCAGTCCATTATTTCATACATAAGTACAGTAGTAAAATCGGGAGAGGGTATTATAATTTCTTTCCCCCTTATAAAAATTTCGTCCTCAAAATTCACATAACTCAACTTACTAAAACAGATGGGGATACCTCTGGTACATTTGATCTTCGAGCTCCCAAGTAGCCTCTTTTATGTTGTGATTTCTCCATAATACTTTCACCAAGGAAATAACTTTATTTCGCAGAACCTACTCTCTGCGATCTAAAATTTACACTGGTTCATCTTTATAAGTTAAGTTCCTTTTTAGCTCTACCGGTTGCTCTCCAAGTATATGGAAGGGATCTAGAATGTACTTACGGAGCATGGACACGTGAAACACGTCGTGAATCTTGCTTAATTAGGGTGACAGGTCTAACCTGTATACTACAGATCCTACTCTTTCCACAATCTTGTATAGCCTGATATAGCATAGACTCAACTTGTCATGCTTTCCAAATCTAAGCACGCCTTTCTAAGGGGATATCTTGAGGAATACTCTATCACCAACTTCGAACTCGAGGTCCCTAAGGCGGTTGTCTGCATACTTTTTTTGTCTATCACTTGCTATTTTAAGCTTGTCCTTAATAATTTTAATCTTGTCTGTAGTCATTTAGACAAGCTCGGGACCTATTAGTTTCCTCTCGCCTACCTTGTATCAACATACTGGAGTCTTGAACTTCCTTCCATAAAGAGCTTTGTATAGGGCTATACTTATACTGGCATGATAACTGTTGTTGTATACAAACTCCATAAGTGATAGGTGCGTATCCCAACTCCTCTTAAATTCCAAAAGACATGCTCTGAGCATATCTTCGAGCATCTAGATGGTTCTTTCTGATTGATCGTCTGTCTAGGGATGAAAGGTCGTGCTGAAGTTCAACCTAGTTCCTAAGGCTTTCTATAAGCTGAGCCAAAACTTGGAAGTAAACATGGGATCGCGATCTGACACAATGGAAACTGGTATACCATGGAGTTTGACTATCTCATCTATGTAGAGCTACACTAGCTTACTTAAGGGGTAGTTACTCCTGATTGGCAAGAAATGGGCAGACTTCGTTAATCTATCTACTATCACTCATATGGCGTCATGCCCTCTTTGACTGCGCAGAATCCCTACAACAAAGTCCATGGTAACGTTCTTTCATTTCCATTCTGGGATGGAAAGAGACTGTAATAATCCTGCTGGTTTTTTATGTTCTGCCTTGACTTATTGATAGGTGAAGCATTGGGATATGAATTCTATGATCTCTTTCTTTATTCATGTCCACCAATAACGTTCCTTCAAGATACGGTACATTTTCATGCTGCTCGGATGCATGGCATACACTAACGAATGAGCTTCTTCCATGATCTCTCTTTTCAAATCGCTAATAACCAGCATGCATAGACGTTGACCCATCATTATTGTACCATCTTCCTTGATCATGAAATCTATTTAGCGTCATTCTTCAATTTCTTGTCTTAGCTTTACCAACTGGGGATCTTGTCATTGTTGTTCCCTTATCTGATCTGCTAAAATGGGGCGAACATAAAAAGCAGCTAACAAAGCCTCTGAGTCTGCTACACCTAGCCAAACTCTCAACGATCTCAATTCCACCAATCTTTAGGTGAGCTAGAGAACTCAAAGGTCGCCTGCTTAAGGCATCTACCACTACATTGGATTTTTCGAGATGGTATTTTATCGTACAATCATAATCCTTAATCAACTCCAACCACCTCCTCTACCTCATATTTAACTCTTTCTGAGTTAATAGATACTGTAAGCTCTTATAATATGTAAAGATCTGACAAGGGATGCCATAGAGGTAATGTCTTCAAATTCGCAGTGCAAATACTATTACTGCGAGCTCCAGGTCATGGGTAGGGTAGTTCTACTCATGCTTTTCAACTGTCTGGAAGCATATGCTACAACTCTACCATTCTGCATCAGAACACACCCTAAACCTTGCTTTGAGGCATCACTAAATATGGTAAATCCATCTTCTCCCATTGGTAACGTTAACACTAGAGCTGATGTCAATCTTCTTTTCAGCTCGTCAAAACTTTGCTGGCAGACATCTGACCATTCAAACCTTTCTTCCTTTCTAGTCAATCGAGTTAGTAGGGCTGCTATCCTGAAAATCTCTTTACAAATTTCCTATAGTAACCTACTAATCCGAGGTAGCTCCGAATCTCAGTTACATTAGTAGGCGGCCTCCAGCTCGTTATTGCTTCTATCTTCTAAGGATCCACACTAATTCCTTTAGCGAATATTACATGACCTAGAAAAGCAACACTTTTTAGCCATAATTAGCACTTACTAAACTTCGTATACAGTTGATGCTCTCGTAGGGTCTGCAATGTGATCTGGAAGTGTTTAGCGTGCTTCTTATAATTGCCTAAATATATCAAGATATCATCAATAAACATTATCATGAACTTATCCAAATACGGCCTGAAGATCCTATTCATCAGGTCCATAAAGGTTGCTGGGGCATTAATCAATCCAAATGGCATGACTAGAAACTCATAATGCCCATATTTGATCCTAAAGGCAGTCTTCGGAATGTCTTCCTCGCGAATCTTTAGCTGATGAAAACCTGACCTCAAATCGATCTTTAAATATACTCTGGATCCTTGTAGTTGATCAAATAAGTCATCAATCCTTGGGACCAAATATTGATTCCATATTGTCTCCTTGTTTAGCTGTCTATAATCTATGCATAACCTTAAGCTCTCATCCTTTCTCTTGACAAACAGCACTGGAGCCCCCATGGAGAATGACTGGTCGTACGAACACCTTATCCAATAATTCTTCCATCTGTACTTTCAATTCTCTTAACTTGGCTGGAGCCATTCTGTATGGTACGATGGAGATTGGCTTAGTTCTTGGAATCAACTATCTCAAATTCTATTTCCCGATCTAGAGGTAAACCTAAAAGCATCTGGAAAGTCTCAGACGACTGGGATATCCTCCAATCAGGCGCCATCATACCTCTCTTCCACTATATAGGCTAGGTATCCTTGGCATGACTTAAGCATCTTGTTAGCCTCTATTGCTGATATGATACTGGAAGGAAGTGATTTCCATATTCCATGGAAAACAACATCAGACTCCTTTACTTTGGGAAATTTAACTTCTTTTTGAAAGCAATCCACCCAGTCGTGATGTATGGACAACCAATCCATTCCTAATATGACATCAAAGTCATGGATGTCCAATACAATCAAATTTACTGGGAATTATCTACCCTCTATAACTATTGTACTCCCTAAAAATACTCTCTTTGCTCGAAGAGAATCCCTCATAGGGATGGACACTATTATGCTACAATCTAAGGGTTCTGGTTCGATACCAATAGTCTTAGCAAAGTTCCTAGACACGAAGGAATGAGTAGCCCCAAGGTCTATCAACGCATATGCATCACAGTTAAAAATTGAGATAATACCAGTCACAACTTTAGGGGTAGCTTCTGCCTCATGCTGGGTCACCGTGAACACTTTGGCCTGAGCATGGGGTCTACCTGGCTGACCTCTGGATGGTACACCTCTGCCTGATGCTCTACTAGGCTGGCTGGAACTGGCGATCCCTTTAGTTTGGGAGCGCCTTTGATCTAGTCCCTTACCTCCACTAATCTGCCTTGGTGTTGCGGGTCTAATCTCCAATCTGGCAGTTGAAGCTACATTCGGGCAATCCTTCATAAAATGGCCCTCCTGCCCGCATTTCTAACATCTGGTGCTACCTCTAAAGCATTTGCTCGGATGCATCCTTCCATAATTCTTGTACACAAGCCGACTCTTCCAACTGTCTTCACTGCTTTTAGAGCCTACTGATTGTTTTATGGAGCTCTAACCAGACTGTGTCCCTAGCTTGACCTCCGACTACCTGATCTTATTGAGCTTTCTCCGTTTCTGGTGAACTTGCTAGGTCCTCCGGAGAAGTTCTTTGACCAACTGCGTTTTTGAGTTGGCTACCTAGGCTAAGGAATGGCCTCTATGCTTCTTTCCACTCTAATAGCTACCTCTACCAACTCGTCATACTGTGTATGAGTTGCCGACACTACATAGGCTCGGATTTTTGGATTCAGGCCTGTTACAAATCTTTTGGCCTTCTGTTCTTCGTTGTCTGCTATGAATGGCACTACGTGAACTAGCTCTAAAATCTCCTTTCATAATCTACCACAGATGAATTGCCCTACTCTAGCTTGAAAAATTCTTTGATCCTTTCATCTTGATAGCTCCTTGGATAAAACTTGTCCATAAATTCTCTTTGAATACTATCCAGGGCACTCCAACTACATTCCGCCTCTAGATGGCTTTCCACCAGTCTTTAGCTTATCTTTCAGTAAGAAGGCAAAGAACACCACCATCTAGTCCTTGGAGCAACCCATAACTTGGAAAATTTCTTCATTAGTCTCTAATCAGGACAATGCGTGGTCCGGATCACCAGTTCCATCGTAAGGCTTAGCGCCCAATTTCTGAGCACATTCAATGGAAACCCCTGTTTCTCGCAGTTGATGAAATGCCACTGCCAACACTTGAGCCAGCTGCTCTACATTTTTATTTCCAATTGTTGGTTCTGCAGGTCACGAAGGTCCTGCTTGGGTTTGAACTACAAGCACGTTGATAGATTCATCAACGTATCCCTCCTCTGGTATAGGTACCTAAGTGGCTGCTATCCTAGTAGATGGGCGACCTCAACGACGCATGATTCTGTGAAATCCAATTATAAAATGCATAAAATGGATGTTAAAATCATAATATCAAAACTATTGGAAGTTTCTGAAAAAATTAACTGAAAACGAATATTCGAAAAATCTTTTACTCAAAATAATCTAAAACTCTTACTCTAACACCAAACTGACAGGACTCGACCCGAATTCCCTCTAATGAACCTAATGGTCCTACCGGGCACCCCACGAAACCCTTCTAAAGTCTAACTAATAAGATCCGAAAGGATATCATGGAGCGAACCTATAACTACTAATAATTTATTAAATATAAAAATCATACATTTTGAAATCTCATTTCTAATTGTTAAAGTGGGATAAAAATATAACTAAAAATATCATCATTAATATTCAAACATTTGAAACATGCATGAATCATCTTTCGAATAAAAAGTTTTACAATATATTCACAATCAACAATTTGCATAATCATATAATTGATATCCAAATCACAATATTGATAAATTAGACTAAGCAACGTCATCGATCGTCATGGCCCACCTGATTAGAAGAGGCAATCTGGTACCCTAGTTACCTATTCCTGCACCTGGGAGGTTTTTGTAACATAAAAACAAAAACGTTATGAGCTACAAAACTCAGTGACTGTGTAAGTGTTTATATTTAAATTTATCTTTTAAAATTTACCTCCTGAAAAACATTTTCTTCAAAACATTTTTCTTTAAAATAATTTATTTATAAAAATTTGGATTTTATAAATTTACTTTAAAGTTCCAAAAGCTTTCATAAAATGCTAAGTATTTCATAGTTCTCTAAAGTTTTTCTAAAACTTTTTTCTTTCTAAAATTTGCTTTCAATGATATGCTTCTCTTTCTAAAAACTGCACTAATGGGGAACCTAAGGAAAGCTACAACCACATGAGCGGCTAGAATAGCTTTATTCAATGTGGAGGGGTCACGTGGCGTAAAAGCTAGCATCATACACCGTGACAAATCTCCAAAGATAGCCTGTTACTACATGGTAGAACTACCATTGTACACCGTATAGCGAGATAATACCCCATAAGCATAGAAGGTGACACGACAGACATGTCAGACTCGATCCCTCCGATGTTAGTAGGACTAGCACTCCCAACATATGTCATACATTGCGGGGTATATCAGCCGGGTCTAAAGCTACAAGGTCTATCTATAAACTTGGGTCATCCACTAGCCTTGAAAACCTTTCCTCTTTCTATAGTTCAATTTCAAATTCTTTTTCATAAAATATACTAATAAACTTTGCATGCCATCTCATACATAAACTATTTCTTTGCATGCTAAAAGATAAATCATTGATAAGCTAAAAAGAACAAGAAATGAAAATCTATAAAAGTTTACAAAGGAAATTGAAAAATATTTAAAATATTTTCACATTCACTGCTTGTTGTCCAGTTCACCAACTATCAGTTTCTTCAGCGATCTCCATTAGCTCGCTGGTCACCTACATTTACAGAAAATGGCGATCTCACTTAGAACATTCATACATGCAACACACCTCAATTCCTAGTCCATTCCACTATCATTGCAACTTATTACTCCATCAAGGTCATAACGGACTACAGCACAGCCTAGTCCTAGCTCGAGTTGTGAGCTCGTCCAGCTCGTCCTTTCAGCGAGCTCTCACTTCGTCCAACTTAGCACGGTTTACGAGCATTGTCCATCTCAATGAGCTTGCTTAGCTTACCCTCTAAGTGAGCTACTACTTTCTAGCTCAGCCCTATTCATAAGCACCTCTCAGCTCGCCCCTTCGTGAGTTGCTGCTTAGGCCAGCTCAGACAAGCATTATAGAGGGCTATAGCCTCCTTCAACTCGCTCTCTACGAGCTCGCGCTTTAGTCCAATTCGACCAACACTAAAAATGAGTTGCTGATATCATCCAGCTCGCACCTCATGAGCTCCCGTCCTAACTCACATATACTCAATTTTTAACACTTCTTTTCAAGGTTTTACATCCTTACATGCATTCTCACAATCAATAATATTTCATCAGATTCTACCTATCAACCCAGGTCGTGACCTCAACAATTTCACGATTGAAAACTTAACATCCTCAACAACAATCAACTACCTCAATTCAGCTTATTTCTTAGTTACTTCACTTACCTGATTCTCTTCTCAGCCTTTTGCCTTGCCTTCTTACTCACTTGTTTCTTCAATCTCCAGATCTATAGATGAAAATCTCATTAAATATATGTGCAGACCATGAGTTTTTCTTGATAGACTTTTCATCGAAATAAAACTATGAAAACTTGTTCTTACCACTAATTCTTACCAGATTTGGTTTGTTAATTCTCCTAAATTCGTTCTTTAGCTTTCTACGGCCTGATTACCCTTAAAAAACAGTGGAGAATGGCTTTGACCTACTGTTGCTCCTAGATCTACTTGTTGCTTCTATCTGTCGACAACTTCTCTCTCCTCTCTCTAGATTTTTCTCCCACTTTCTCTCTTTCTCCTTTTTTCATGACAACTCTTACCACACACACTCTTATTTATAGGCGTGGGTCAAGCTCTACTTTTACCCTTGAATTTCCTTAAATTTACACTTTTACCAGTTTCTAGAGGATTCTTTATTTTCCCCTTATGTCCTTGTCCTTTCACTTTATTTATCATTCTACCACTCTTCTATAAAAATCTTTTATTTTCCTCAATTCCCCTCAACTCTTTATAATTTAAATTTAGCCCTGATCCTTCCAGAAATTCTATCAAATTAAATTTCATCTTAGAACACTTTAAAATTCTTTTATTATTTTATTAGAGAGTGCATACCAATACAGTACATTATTCCGTACATAAGTACAGTAGTAAAAACGGGAGAGGGTATTACATTGTTTATATGTTTTCAATGTTATTCAAGTTTTGATGTTTTGATCGAATGATTTCAAGTATATGGTTTATATTCTAATTCATGTTTCATAGTTAATGCCTTATGAGATTTATGTGATTTTGAATGAACTTTATTAGAACTAATATGTTTCTAGAATATGTATTTAAATATGCTTGAAAATTTTAAGAAAAAGGGATTTATGTTTTTAAATCCAATTAAGAAAATATTTAGGCTTTTAGCCTAATGAAATGCTTATGAAATGATATATGATGAATTTTAAGAAAATGCTTCAAGTTTTCAAGAAAGAAAGTTTGAAAAAAAAAAAAGAAAATTTTTTCAAGACCAATAGTTACTTTATCCCCTATGAATGATATGACTGATAAGTGCCAGTAAAAAGTACCTTATACGTGTATGGCAAGTTAGGGCAGCATGGGACTGTGGGGTGTCGTGCTAGTCTGTCATGTTGCCATCTACACGTTTTAAGGTACCATGATACCCTATGCAAGGCGAGGTAACATTCCGCAACGTAGTGGTTTATGACTGAGATGGATAGTCCCCACCATCGGTGACCTAAGACCGTTGGTGTGATAAGTTTCCCTTAGGTTCCATTGGATGCAAGTTTATAAGTAAAGTATGAAAGGTTTATGCCATAATGAATTTTCAAGGTTATCGGCTTTATATGTTTTCAATATGATTTTATGAATTTTAAATGCAAGCTTATAGATATGATATGATGTTTAAATGCTTATGTTATGATAAATTTCCATGATAGAAGATTATATATTTTTCTTTATGATTTATATGATCTTATAAGCAAGATGTTAGAGACTTACAGCTTTGATAACTATTTAAGAAACTAGACTTATAAATGTTTTGGGAGGATTTTATTAAAAAAAAAAAATTATTATTTTGTATAAAGTTTTATGTCACTCACTGAGCTCTTTTAGCTCACGCTTCTTGTTTTATCTTTTATGAAAAAAGCTCCCTAGGGGCAAGATCAAGTGTTCAAGGTGCTGAATCTCCTCTACAAGGATAGGTGGGCATACCTGACTGATGGAATTTAAGAAAGCATGTGTATATATATTTTTTATAAGTGTAAATTCACATTGTATGTCATATACTTTAAATATTTTTTGATTTTATGCATGAATATGTATTGAAAAATTCAAAGTGATTTAAGTTGTTGGTTAGTGTTTGGAAACATATATGATTGGGCCGTTGAAATTTTCAAGAAAAATTTGTAACCCTAATTTCTAAAGCATATTAAAAAAAAAAATTAATTAAGTTCTATGACTTTGCTCCTCAGAGTTCCTTTAGAGTCGCCTATAAGATGACTGTAAGAGATTCCATTAGAGTGCCAGGAGGGTTCCTCTTGGATTCCGAAACAAGAAGTCCGAGAAGGGTCCTGTCACGAGGCATGTGAAACTGGTGGTGTAGTTTGGTGGTGTAAAGGTAAAGTTGGTACTGGTGTTGGGTGTTTTGGTGCATGTACACATTTAGTTGATGAAGGAGCTACAAATGTTGATGAGTTTTTAGGTGTTGTTGGTGTGTTAAAAGGTGCCATTGTTGTGGGTGCAACTGAATTTGATGATTGTTTCTCAACATGCTCCAACAAATTATTACCATAATTCGTGAAATACTTTGAGTTTTCGCCCATCCAACTGAACCCTTCCCTTTTTTAGTAGTCATTGCATAGAAATATCTAGGATAAGTTTTCTCTAATAAACAATAAAATCTTTTACATAATCATTTTTTTAAAAAAGTTAGTGTATTAAATTATATGCACTCTTATTAAAGTTACATACAATTTTAAAAACCAAGACAACAATTTAATAATTATTTGATGTATAATTGCTTAATTGATATGTACTTTTCACACCATCCCATTAAATTCTTGCAAAAATATATTGCTAAAATTTTTTTTCTATCCATTGTTCACTTTAACTTAAAAAATAGCTTACTAAAAATATATATATGAAATACCTAATGAAGAAAGCATGATGGGACTTATATATTGCTCAACAGAAAAACTAATACAATCTCTAAAATAAATTCATGTGATCTTAGTAATTTGTTGTAAATTTTTAGAGACGCGAACAAATAGAAATGCATGTAAAAGCAGTATAAAATCATGATAAGCTAAGACTATAAGAAGCAAAACCATAAAAATAAAGATAAAGTTGTTGCTGAAAATTTGTAGGAGCACTATTTTAGATCATATTAATAAGCAATTCTTGACGGACCCCTTTTTTTTACTATAAGGCTACCCGCCCGTCAACCTCACCGTAGCCTTCCAATCGAGATCTGCTTTAGCTAAAAGATTCTTGTGAAGCTAAGCCTCTTATTTTTTCTGAAAACCTTTCTAAAATGAGCAAATTACTCCAGACCCCGCTGAGGTATGACATCAATCAGGCGGAAACGATGTTTTCTTTTTATAATAAGAAAGCCCCACATGGTTAGTGAATGTTAGTCAACTTTAGTTTGACGAAGAGTATTTATGTCATTTTGCTTGAAGTGACCCTTAGTTTTTAAATTAATTTTCTCTTTTAAATTAAAAAAAGAAAAAATATTTAATAAAAAAACATTGATGAGATCAAATAATTAAAAAAAAAAACTGAAAAAAAAGAAAGAAAAAATTTGTGTAATGGTTTGGGTTTTGAAACCAAATCTTCAAAGTTGAAAGTTTGGATTTTGAAATTAGATCTTCGAAGTTGAAGATTTGGTTTCAAACCTTTCAAAAAAAAAACCAAAAATAAAAAATAATTGAAAATTCCTTCAAAAAACCAAAAACAAAAAAAATAGTAGAATTAAAAAAAATTATAGGAACCTAGATGATGTTCCCAAATGAATGGGAACATCATCTGGGTTCCCAGATGTTCATCATCTGGGTTTGTCCCAGACATGGTGAATATCATCTGGGAACCTAGATGATGCATCATGATTAAATAAGAAAATTAAAAAATAAATTCTAAAAAAAAAAAAAACACAATCGGGCCCCTAAATAAACAAAAGAAACCTAGATCTTCCACCGGAACTCAAAACTCCATCTCAGAATCATCATCATCAACTCCAAACTCAAACTCCATCTCAGAATCATCACCATCAACAATAAATCAAACTCAAATATAAACAAAAGAATCATCACCAGAAAAATCATCAACAAACCTACTAAAAAAATCACGAAACATAACCCAGATGAAATCTAGGTTCCACGAACCCAAATGAACTTTGGGTTCCATGAACCCAAATGAATGAGAAAAGAAGAAGAGGAGAAAGAAGAACAAGAACGTTCTAAACAGAGGAGAGAAATAGAGATGAAAGAGAGAGAGTGGATTGGTGTGGGATTTGGTGGAAGGGTGGTGATCGTTGTGCAAGAGGGTGGTGGTGGAGGTCTAGTCTCTGGTGGAGGATGGTGGTCGGCGTGCAAGGGAGTAGTGGTAGAGGTCGAGTCTGTGGTGGACGATAGTGGGGAGGGAGAGAGGGGGAGAGAGAGAGAGAAAGAGAGAGAGAGTGGTCGGTATGGGATTTGGTGGCAGGGTGATGGTTGGCGTGCGAGGGGGTGATGGTGGAGGTCTAGTCTCTCGTGGAGGATAATGGTCGGCATGCGAAGGGGCGGTGGTAGAGGTCAGGTCTGTGGTGGTGGACGATGGTGCGGGGGGGAGGGGGGAGAGAGAGAAAGAGTGTGTGTGTGTGTGTGTGTGGTTGGTGTGTGATTTGGTGGAAGGGTGGTGGTCAACGTGCGAAAGGGTGGTGGTGAAGGTTTGGTTTATGGTGGAGGATGGTGGTCGGCGTGCAAGGGGGCGGTGGTGAAGGTTGGGTCTATGGTGGACGATGGTAGGGAGAGAAGTTATAATAGTTTTTGTTTATTTATTATTTTATTTTAATGATTTTTTAAGTTACATTTTAAAATTATTTCAAATAGTAAGCTATTTTGGTCTTTACAAGTTAAACACAGTCAACCATTTGATTTAACCGGGTTGGACTGTTAACTTAGGACTTCTCTGTTATAAAAACGAAACATTGTTTCCGTCTGATTAATGTCATACCTCGGGAGGGCCTGAAGTAATTTGCTCTTTTAAAACTCTTGGGAATTTTTTTCAACCGGAAGTAGGTGAAAACTTTTTAACTTTTCAAAAGAGCTTTTGCAAAACAGAATTTACAAAATTTCGACAATATGCAACCGTTTTTTCTAAAAATTCCACCATGTAAAACAAAATAGGAAACCAGTGTACTTCAAAAATCATACAAATCTCAACTTCTGGGCCTTAGACTCTCTTTCATTTACACAATCAATCACAACATAATTTCAATTCAAAAGAAAGTTCGAAAATCATTGAACTTAAATAAAATATTGTGCACACATGACTTTAAAACACAATACCAAAGCATAAATGTATATGTCTTCCAAAATAATGTTTACAAACATGCATTAGGTCTTAAAAGTTATGCAAATACATGGTATGTCAAAATGAATTGGTGCTATAGCGTCATGTTTTCAGCTAACTCGCACGTTCGACTAAGCTCCTTCTGATCGTTAGTTCGCACCTGCACTTGGGGAGGGTTTTATCAAAAACAAGGAAAGAGTGATGAGTATTGACTCAATGAGTGGGTAACTTTTAACTAAGCTATTTGCTTTTAAAAATATAACTCCTCCCAAAATAGATTGGAAAACTGATAATTTATTTCGAACTGATAAAACTGTAAATCTAGTATCTCAATTTAAATATTTTTGCATGAAAATTTAATAGCTATTTCATAGGTAAATCTTTTTCGTTTTCTGAATCTCGTGTCTAATGATGTGCTTCTCTTTCTGAAGCTTTCCCTACAATGCAACCTAGGAAAACTCATCCTTATATGACAGTTCATCTACACATCATAATACTAGGACTAGAAAATGCTATCGATGTGGTAACAAATGCGGGAACTTAGGATTGCCATTCCCCCCGAATATCAGGCCATATGGGAACTTGTGATTACGATTGCCCCTGAATATCAGGTCATACAGGAACTTGAGATTAAGATTCCCTTTGAATATCAGGCCATATGGGAACTTGGGATTACGATTTCCCCAGAATATCAGACCATAAGGAACTTGGGATTATGATTCCCTCCAAATATCAGGCCATACGTGAACCTGGGATTACGATTCCCCTCGAATATCAGGCCATACGAGAACTTGGGATTACGATTCCCCCCATCTCTTACCACACACACATAGGGTACCTCGGTCTGATAATATAGGAGATTAGGGTAAACCAAAGGCACTATAACCTCTTTCAATATGCTTGAAACTTTCCTCTTTAACTTGGCTAGAAGGTATATTGATTAAGCTCGTAAATACTTTGTTCTCTAGTATGTGGTTTATAAACGAAATACTTCCTTCCCAAGGCAAAAACCTAAAACTTTCAAAGTAATCTTAGCATGTCTTTTCTATGCATGTATTTCATTCAAACTTCTACGTGCTTTGCTTGAAAACTAAATACATTTATAACATAAATTTAAGAACTATACAAGTATTATAATAAAAATAATAACATTGTAAAAGCTTGACAAATCGGATTTAAACATAAATATTTGCAATTATAAATAATCAATTTATAAAAATTCAATAAAGCTTATAAATATCCATACTCACAACTTGCTTTCCAATTCAATAACAACTCCTTCATGCCCTCCCTTTAGGTGGTTGCTTTACCTACACTTTAACACAAGTGCGATTTCTGTTTAGAACATACACGTGCATCACACATATACTTCTAACTACTCGAGGGTATCGAAATACCCTTTTCCGAGTCGTAACAATCCTAATTACATGCATAAGCATTCCATTCGGATTTTTCAACATTCAAACATGCAAAACACCTCAATTCAAGTATAATGTGGTGTAAATTCAATTCAATCCATCAAACATCACATTAATGCAACTTTGAAAAATATTTAGTCGTGAAATAACTATTTGATATCCAAAGCAATTCCTTTCAATCCTAAGTCAATCTCATCATCAAGATAGCTTATAAAATCCTTCAAATCATTCAAACATAATTGCATAACACTTGAATACACTCATAAATAATTCATGGTAGCTTGCACATAAGAATTTTGCTTCTAAATTTAACATCAAACTTCAATATTCTAACATATATACAAGTATGAAAAATACCTAAATGAATCAAGGCAAGGTGGTGAGCAATCCACAGAGATCAATACAAAAAAGGTACAAGATTTAATCTTTATTTAGTTTTATTATTTTATTTCATTGTTTTATGGATCTAGGGTTCTTGAGTTTTCTAACAAAATTTTTAAAACTCAATGTTCCACAAAATCTTATTTTTATTACAAACAATCGTTGTTTTTTCCCTTCTATTGGCCAAACCTATATGCACACACAATACACCAATTTTTCTTCACATGTACGCTTACATACTCATAAAAATCATATTACATCTTATGACAAGCAGCTAAGCTCAAATTGAAAACCATCTTAGCCAAACACATGCATACACAATACTAACATTTCTTTTCAAGCTTTACACTTGCAAACACATCCAGATAACATCATTTTTCATGTCAAAACAATCAAACCCAATTTGAACCCTTAATACCTTCCTTTGGCCGAATTACACATAAGCACACAATGCCATCATTTCTTCATATTTTTCACTTACATGCACTCCATAAACACATTACATTTCATGGCAAACAATCAAACATAAATTTAATCCATAAAGATACCCTTTTGGCTGAACCATACATATGCACATTTCTAACTTTTTTTTTTTCAAGCTTTTATATTAACATTCACATCAAAACCACTTCAAATATCATGAAAAATCATTAAGTATCCAAACCAATACCAACTCATCTCAAATCACATCATATTACATAGTAAAGCATCCAAACAAAATTTGCACCATCCACACACATTTTTGGCTGAGGCCATATGCATTCCATCATAAATCTTTCCATCAAATCTTGCACCAAACATCACATGCAACCTAATATCCATGGTTTTGAGACTTAAATCTTCAAACTCTAAAGAGAAATATCACAACCAGCTTATCACTAATAACAAAATCAATTACATAACCAACTTCATGAAAATTAGATGCTTACCTCATTAACTTGACTTGAGATGAGTAAACCTTCCTCCCAACCTTGCATGCAACCCTTTCTTGGCATGAAAATCACTCAAAAATCACCTTTAATCCACCATGCATGGTTGTTTTTCTCTTGGTTTAGTCTCGACAAAACAACCCTCTTTTTCTCTCTTATTGATCAAATGAAACACTTCTCATTGCTTGTTTCTTTACAACCTCATTTATCTATCTCTCAAAAATGCTCTCACATGAACAAAAATGGCTACTGCATTTCAACTCCTCTCTCGGCAGAACATAGCTCTCCTTGACCAAGAGCTTCTCTTCCTCTCGAGCAAAAAAAATGCCTTACTCTATTGCTTGTTTTTGAAATGACCGAATTCCTTTTCTTTCTTTCTTTTTCATTTGTCTTTCTTTCACTTCATATAGGCTTTACATTGTAATGACACATGTCATCAACTTGCCATACATGAATTACATTTGTCAACATTCTTGCCACTCATTTTCCACATGTAACTCATGCATGAGTTAACTTGGCCACATGTCTTTCATGCACTCTTCTTCTCTCCACTTGCACACCACATGTCCCTCATGCATTCTTCTTTCATGCCAACTCATGCATTCCACTCATACTTTTTGTTTTCCAAAATGCCCTTGCACTTGTCTTTTACAATTAAATACAACCATGCCTTTTTTGGTAATTCCTTTTGACATTAAATTTTATTCAAATCCTTAATTAATCTCCATGCCAAATCTGAATTTGAAAATCATTTTCGGTTCGTCCAAAAATTTTATTATAATTAAATTAACACCTCCAAAAGTTCTATGAAAATTCGATTACGTATCTGGATCCGATCATTTTATAATATTTTATTTCTGCGAGTTTTAAAATTACTTCCAGTTTATCTGGGGATCATACTAGAATTCGATTTACACTTTTGGACACTTTAAATTACATTATTACTCCATAAATAATTAGAAGGGTATTTTCATCTAATAAGCTTCAGATCACTTATAACCTATTCGAATAGACTTATTTTCAATCTGTTTCAGTTTTCCTTAACTCTAATGCTAATTTGAAAACTTTTGATTTGCAAGGTCCACTTTCCAAAAAATTTTACTCATGTGGACACTTTTCGTCCGGAAATACTATTAATTGGAAAAAATTTTATCTCACGAAATAAAAGGAAATTTCTATCTCCCAAAGGTCACTATTCACTCACAAACACTATTCACATAAAAATACTATTCATTTGGAATACTATTCATCACAGAAATAAATTGTTTCTCATATATGAAAATTTTTGGGGTTTTACAATTCTCATATACATTTGCGAAAGTAGTATTAAATTAACTACCCCCTATAAAATATATGGAAAAAAAAGGTTAAATAACCTTCATGAATTTAAACATTTTTTAATTTTTAGGGTCAAACAATGAAATCACATTAAATTTGAAGATGAAGTCAAGTAAATCACATAACTTAACATAAAAAGCAATTTGAATGTTGAAAACATGAAAAACAACCCTTAAGATTAATTGCTCATAAGGATATATTTGAATTACTCAAATATACAATCAAACTTCTGATGTCACCGATTTTCTTCCTATATAAGCCCATTTGTAGATATGTTTAAAACTCAAGTAGCATATATACCAGAACATATCTACACACATATTTAATATCAAATTGTGAAAAAAAAAAAAAAAAAAAGGCAATAACTTGCAAAAAACATGAAACAAGAAACTAAGAAAACATAGAACAACCGGTCGAAAACATAAAATAAAGAAAATATAGTGAAGAAATGAGAAAATATTAAGAATAAATAAAAGAATATATAATATTAATTTATGTTCTATAGAAATTGGACTTCCTTATTCATAGCAGCTCATCTAAAAAGTCTCATTTAACCCTACTTAAATACATACGAGTATGATAAGGCAATAGCGGCACCATATATTTTATCATAGAATACAATAATGAAATCATAAAAATTCATAATTAGAAAAAAAAATAAAATGAAGAATAACCAAAACAAGTTGAATTACATCTTGAAAAGCATGAACTATTGTAAAAGTATGTCAAAATAATTGGTTGTGAAAAGTAATGAATAGTTGATGAGTCAGCTTCTCCAATTGCAATACATGCATGATTATGAATAAAGGCAGTGACCAAATAACACTCTTATTTCACACTTTTCTGTGTAAACAAACAAGAATAAAATGACAACTACATGTACTTGATACTGCACAAAAACATAATTACTGTTTCCTGTTGAGAGCAAGCAACACTTGCTATTATTGCTTCCACAACTTCTTTTGATCAATTCCAAATTACACAAAAACTGCCACAACCGCAACAGATACACTGGCAAAACTGTTCCAAAAAATTATCAATGTTTTTGAAAAATAAACCCTCAATCACTAATTTTCCTTTTTAAGAACAAAACTAAAGTAATTGAAATCCAAAAGTCATTCTTATGAATTACCTGTAGTAGCTTGTAATGACAAGTTGAAAGAATCAATTGTTGCTTGTAATCACAAGTTGAATGATCAATTGTTGAAGGAAAATCATATTGCAGTCTTATAGTCTTGAAATGAAGGAAAAATGATACAATAGTTTTATTAATTGATAATTGAGTGGGAGAGATGAGACTGTCAATAGGTTCAACATGAGATGTTTTTTTTTTTTTTTTTTTTTTTTTGGGAAGAAAATTCAACGTGAGTTTTAGTGTCATAATATTAAATTGATTTTTTTAGGTATATTTAAGATTTTTATTAATCACTAAACTAATTAATTAACTCTTCCTTTTTTTTTTTTTTTTTTTTGAAGATAAGTTCAAATAACTAGTTTATGACACCAAAACCAAAATCTTACATTTAAATTTATAAAAAAAATCTTGGAATAAATGGATGTTTTTATTTAAATTGATGAAATGGATATGTTAAAAAAAAATGAGACCATGGATAATATTAACATATTCTGATATAAATCAAGAAGAAATTGAATAAAAAATAAAGTAACCAATTAACTATATTATATTTTATTAAAAAAAAAACTCAATGAATTCATAATTTAAAATTTTAAATGTTACATTGTTTTCCAAATAAATACACAATTCATAATGTTTTTCACAAATTTTTACATGTGTATTACAAATTCATTCAAAAATTTTTAAAATATTCATGTGTCTCACTATATTTGAAGCTATGTGACTTATATAGTTAAATGGATAAGAGTAACTTTTACTTTTACTTGGATTTTTTTTTTTTTTTATTTTTTACACAAAGGACTTAGAATATTTGAATAATTTTTTATTTTACTAAAAAAATATAGATATATTGCAATAGATAATTATATATATACTTTAATCTAATCTCATGATATCTTAAATATATATACCCTGTATTAGGGGTGGGCACAAAAACATGGAACCGATCCAAACACCCTGATCCGGTCCGATCCGTAGGTGTTCGGATCAGATCACATGTTCAAAAGTAAGGTGTTCGGATCCTCACTTGTGAAAACACCATGTTTCTCGGATCGGGGTTTCCAAAACCGATCCAATCTGTGAACCCGTGAACAATGATACATACGTAATTTCATATGCCTCTATATAAAGTCCACTTAAGCTAACCCTAACATCCATCTCTCACTCCCTTTCACTCTCATCTCAGTAGCTTGGTGAGTTTATTTGTAGCTTTAGCTTGATATTCATATGATTGAGTGTTAGTGTTTTAGTGATTTCTATGCTTGTTTGTTGTATTTTATTGTTGAGTTACATATTTCATTTGCTGATTTTATATATATATGTTATTATTGCTGTGAATAGATGGGGAAAAGTATAAAGAGTGGTGCTGGTGGGATTTGAACTATGATTTCCATTAATATAAAATGGGTGTATTGAAATTCAGAAGATTTGTTGTTGAAAATGACCTTGAAAACTGAGTGCCCAATTCTCCTATTTATTTTTATTATTATTCTGGGTGGGTAGTTGTCGGTGGTGTTTGATGTTGGTAGCTGGCAAAGGAGATGTTACACGTGTTTGATGTTGAGTAATTTGTATGAATGTTTACAAAATTTGGGAGATATGTATTACAATTCACGAAGGTACACCTTTTTTTGGAATAAGTGTATAATTAAATGTTTCATCTTTTTTTTTTTTTTTAAGGAACAGTGTTAAACAAGGATATTTGGAATAAGTTACTTGATTACATAACAATTAATGGTACTTATGTGAGAGTAATAATAGTGTCCATTGTTGAAATATGGCTTTTAATTCATATCCACTTACAATTAATGTGTTGTGGTACTTTTACTTACGTATGTGTGTTTCTGTATGAGGTAGGGATTATAACAAGTCCAATTTAGGTGGGATTGACAAAACTTGCACTCATACTCGGATCCTTACGACCCTCGAAATTTCGCGGGTTCAAGTGCAAGACCAGGGGGTCTAAATGAAATCCGTGTTCCACCCACAAATTCGTATAAATGTTTTAATGTCAAATTATAGAGTACGATTATTTAATTAATAAAAAGGCATGTCTTTCAATCTATCATTAAAATGTTAAACAGAGCCTGTCGTAATTTAAATATTATTATTGTTATTAAAAGAAGTTAAAAGACAATCCAATGTAATTTAAAAATATATATATGGAGAAAAAGACAAGCCAATGATAACATAATAAATTAGAAGAAAATGATCATGTTAGCCAATTATACTATGGGATATATGGATATATAATTTTCATAACTTTTTTTTTAACCATAAATATTATCCAATATATATTTCAAAAAAAAATAATATCCAATATAATTTAAAATTATAGAGGTAACTAACTACCTAACATTACTGGTATTTAGCTGATTGTATGTATGTCCTTTCCTAGGTTGAGAGGTTTTGGGTGGTCTTTCCGAATTGGAAAGGAGTAGGTTTTATCCTGTTGTGTCAGCAGGGTTTTGTTTTTTATCTCAACTTTTGGTGTTGTCGAAGCTTTGTTCGTAATAGTATGGAGTCAAGATTGGCAGAATTATCTCTTTCGGTTGATAAAGAGGAAGAGTTAGTCTTGGAGGTTGGTGACCGACCTGAGCAAAGATCTGACCATGAACTATGTTTGGTGGGTAGATTCTTAACGAACCAAACTATTAATTTTGCTGCAATGAAGAATTGATATGAAACATGTTTTGGAAAGGGGTTCATGGACGTTTGATAATTTCTTACTCATTATTCATCAACTCAAAGAAGGGGAAGTTCCAACTCGTGTTATGCAGATTTTTGGGTGCAAATATATGATTTACCAGTGGGTTTCATGTCAGAGAACATTGGCAAGCAACTCGGGAATTTTATTGGAGATTATTTGGACTATGATGCAACTAATAATTCAGATTTGTGGAGGAATTATATGCGAGTTAGGGTGAGAGTGGATGTCTGGACTCCTTTGAAGAGGTGGAAACGAATACATAGGCCTCACGGAGAATGGTCAATTGTTAACTTTAAGTATGAGAGACTTAGCCAGTTTTGTTTTATTTGTGGATTATTAGGACACTCTGACAAATTTTGTGAGAAATTATTTATGACACCACCAAAGGAGATAAAGAAGGACTGGGGTTTATGGTTGCATGCTCCGGTTAGGCAGAATGTTAGTCACGGTGGTAAAAGATGGTTAAGGGAAGGTACGGTGGAGTTGGAAAGTGATAAGAATGGAAAGGCTATTGTTGGGGCGGAAACTAGGGAGTATAATGTAGTTGGTTTTTTTGGTCGAGAAAAAGAGGGGATTCCTTGTCAAGATAAGGATGCAGTTATGCCTTTTAAAGGAATTGAATTTCTAGGTCAACCTTTTGGGATGGGGAGTATTTTGAATAGAGATGACCTGAAGGGATCAGATGGGAACAACTTGGGCAACACTTCACATACGAGCCTAGAAGACTCTGGACTTGAATTAGCGAATGACAGGAAAGATAGGAGGGTCGGGCCGAGTAGTAACTTGCAACCTGAACAGATTTTGGTTGATAGTGTGCATGGGGAAAGTAGTGTAGTCATCAGTGTAACTCACCCAGTTGTTCATGAAGAAAACTCATCGGCAGAGCCTGAAGTACAGGCCTGCCGATTGCCATGAATTGCTTAAGTTGGAAGTGCAAAGGTTTGGGCAATCCTCGGGCAATTCGTGCTCTTCGTGAGGTGCTAAGATCTCACAAGCCCAATATTGTTTTTTTGATGGAAACTCTAGTCCATGTAAATAAGATTGAGGAGGTTCGAGTACTTTTGGGTTTGAAGGTGCTTTTACAGTGGATAGGGAAGGGAGAGGAGGAGGTTTAGCAATGTTATGACGTACGTCGAGGATGTGTGATGTTTTAGGTTATTCACAGAACTTTATAGATGTCACTGTGAATGAGGAGGATGGAAGAAAGTAGAGGCTATCAGGTTTTTATGGCTTGCCTGAGAGACACAGAAGGAAGGAATCTTGGGGTTTGTTGCGGTCACTTCGATTAATGTCCACAATCCTTGGTGTTGTATGAGTGATTTCAATGATTTGCTTTTTTTCTCGGATAAGAAGGGGAAAGCAGATCACCTTACATGGCTATTTAAAGGTTTTTGAGATATTGTGTCTGATTGCGGGTTGACTGATTTGCCGCTGTATGGTTTTGGTTTTACGTGGGAAAGGGGTCGTGGTACGGACCATTGGGTGCAGGAGCGCTTGGACAGAGCACTTGTTTCCCAAGAGTGGTTGCAGATATTTCCTGACGTGCAGTTGACCAATCTGGTTTCAGAGGTATCAGATCACTCCTCTATTTTATTAGAAAATCGAGTAAGACTTCTTTAAAGAAAGAAAGGTCGCTTTCGTTTAGAAAATAGCTAGCTAATGGAGGAGGGTTTTGAAGAGTTTGTAAAGTAGAGTTGGGGGGTTAGTCATGGGTTAGATATGATTACGAGGTTAGACTTCTGTGTGCATGAGATGGAAAAGTGGAGTCGGAAACTTAACAGGAGGTTTAAAACTGATATTGAGGCATATAAACTGACTATTAGTAGGTTGCGTGGGAGTTCAATGCCAAGTGATGTGACAAAATATCAAAACTAGAAAATGTTGCTTGCAAAAATTATGTTATAGGAGGAATGTTACTGGAAGCAAAGAGCAAAATCTTTTTGGCTATCAAAAGGTGACGCGAATACTCGATATTTCCATGTGCTGGCGTCTATTAGGAAAAGGGGAAATCGTATTTCAAAATTAAAGGATGATAGTGGTGCGTGGGCAACAGACCATGAGGCTATGGTGAATGTGGTTGTCGATTATTTTAAAAATATTTTTGCAACTTCTGAGAATAGGGATGAAGAGGTAGTTAAATGTGTGAAGCCGAGAGTTTCAAGTAGTGATAATGAGGCCCTGGTGGCTCCTTTCAAATTGGATGAGTTTTGTCGAGCTGTGTTTCAGATGCATCCTGACAAGGCTCCGGGTCCAGATGGTTTGAATCCAGCATTTTTTTCAGAAGTTTTGGTCGATCATTGGAAAGGATATCTTTCATGCGTGTAACTTGGCTAAGGCAAAAGAAATTTCCAACTGGACTTAATAATACGATTATTTCCTTAATTCCCAAATGTGAGAGTCCTACTAATATGAAGGAGCTTCGACCGATAGCCTTATGCAATGTGTTATGCCAATCGTCTTAAGGGAATCTTGTCTTCATTGATTTCTGAAAGCCAGTCGGCTTTTGTGCCAGGGAGATCCATTATTGACAATGTGTTGGTGGCATTTGAGTTAATTCATTATATGAAACGTAAAAGTAATGGAAGGAGAGGGAATGTAGATTTAAAGATCAACATCAGTAAGGCGTATGATAAAGTGTCTTGGTCTTTTTTGAAAAACATGATGTTTCAACTGGGTTTTGGTACAGAATGGGTAGAGTGGATTATGTTGTGTGTTGGTATAGTAACCTATCAACCTTCTTTGAATGGGGAGCTACTGGATTCAATTACACCTGGTAGGGGGTTGCGACAAGGGGATCTGTTGTCTCCTTATTTGTTTATTCTTTGTACAGAGGGCTTGTCAACATTAATTCAGGAGGAGGAAAGAAGGGGTAATATCCATGGTGTTCAGATTTGCAGAGGGGCTCCGAGTGTTTCACATTTGTTTTTTACAAATGATAGTTTTTTCTTTTTCAAGGCTTCGAAAATTGAGAGTCATAATTTAAGAAGGGTTTTCTAGGTGTATGAGGAAGCATCGGGACAAGCTATAAATTTTCAAAAATCAGGTATTTTCTTTAGCTCAAATGTTCAGGATATTTTGAAGGAGAATATTTCCAACCAACTAAGGGTTTTCGACTCTCTCAATACAGGGTGCTATTTGAGGTTACCTTCTCTTATTGGAAGACAAAAGTAGATGGTGTTTAATTTTTTGAAAGAAAGACTTTGGAAAAGAATTCAAGGTTGGCAAGGGAGGCTTTTGTCTCGTGCAGGGAAAGAAGTGCTTATCAAGTCGGTAGCGCAGACAATTCCTTCTTATTGTATGAGCTCTTTTTTATTGCCTAAATCTTTGTGTGAGGAATTAGAAAAAATGATGAACTCTTTCTGATGGGGTTCTAAGAGGGATGGATCGAGGGGGGTTAATTGGATGCGATGGGATAGGCTCAGTTATCGAAAAGAGTGTGGAGGACTAGGATTTCGAAATCTACATGCTTTTAATTTAGCAATGCTGGGAAAACAAAGATGGAATTTGATTTTTCATCCTAATACTCTAGTTAGTAAAATTTTCAAGGCTAAATACTTTGCTCGTAGTGATTTTTTTCAGGCTCTATTGGGCCATTGTCCAAGTTATACTTGGAGGAGTATTTGGAGCTCTCGCTCATTGCTAGAGGAAGGATGTAGATGGAAGATTGGTGATGGTTCAACTATTAATGTATGGACGGATTCTTGGTTGAAGGAGGCACACAATAGAAGGGTTGAAACGCCTATGATTCAGGGATTGGAGGAACTCAAAATGTGTGATTCATTAATTCTGGGATGTAGAAGTTGGGATGTGAAGCTGATAGAGGAATTATTTAACCCTCGTGACACTTCAGCTATTTTGTCAATTGTGTTGATAGGGAGCGGTTCGAATGATTCTAAAGTATGGCAGTTTAGCAAAAATGGAGTATTCACTGTAAAATCGGGATATAGGGTGGCAATGAGGCTGGTTCAAAATGAGGTCGATGAGATGGAGGATGTACCTTGGGACAAGCTTTGGAAACTCCCACCAAAAATAAAAAATTTCTTATGGAGGGCTTGTAGTGATTGCTTACCAACTCGTAACAATTTGGCGTTACGTGGTGTTCCTGTAGTGAATGAGTGTGTGCTTTGTGGTGAAGTAGGAGAAACAGTAGCCCATATTTTACTGGAGTGTCCTTTTGTGAGCCAGTGTTGGAATGCTGCGGGAGAGCAATTTACTTCCATGTTTACTCATGACTTCAAAGCATGGTTTTTTGCAAATGTTGTTGGTGCAACAAAGATTAAACAGAATGAGTTTTGTGCAGTGGCCTGGTCTATTTGGAGTCAACGGAATTTAATTTGGGGCAGGGAAAAGCGAGGCAACCAGCTCAGGTTGTTCATTCTGGTTTGGAGTTTCTACCGGATTGGAAGGTAGCAAAGTTGAAAAAGGGAGGTCTGCAGGAGATAGAAGTTAGGACTGTCCAAGTAGTGCATTGGCAGAAACCATTACAAGGGCGTCTGAAATGCAACGTTGACGCTGCAATTTTTGGGGATCGTCGAATCATGGGGGTTGGGGTGGTAGTCAGGGACGATCTTGGTGGTTTTGTGCGTTGCATGTCTAAAACTGTTGATGGTTTTTTCACTATTAAAGAAGCTGAGGCAGTTGGCCTTAGATAGGCTCTCTCTTGGATTCGTAGTTGGCAGGGGACAAATATAATTGTTGAAATGGATGCTAAGTCTGTTGTGGATTCGTTTTATTCAAATGGCATAGATATCACGGAATTTGGAGCTATCTTGGATGAATGTAGAGTTTTGTGTCACCAATGTGAGGGATGTTTAGTTTCTTTTGTTAAGCGCCAAGCTAATGGGGTTGCCCATATTTTAGCCAGAGAGGCGTGTTTGCATGAAAACCCAACATTTTGGATTGTTCCTCCTTCGTTTATTGAGGGGCAGTTAAGAATGGATGTACTTCTTGCTGATTAGTAATTTGATTATCTATTTTCAAAAAAAAAAAAAAAAAATACCTAACTAGCCTCAAATTTTCAAACTTAACGTTAGAAACTATTAGGATTTTTCAAGATATAAAAATATTAAGCATGGTTTTAAATTTTCAAAATTAAAGATGTTGGTAGATATGTTTTTGACATTTTCAATTCAAAAGTCATAGTTCAAATAGCTTAATATTTTTAATTTAAAAGCCATAGTTCAAATAATTATATACAACAGAAATTTTTTTCATCTCCCACAAAATTAGTGCAAACATCTCTCAATTTAATCTATTGTTGTTACTTCAATTAATTCAATTGAGTATATTGCCCTTAATTTTCTTTTTTAAGGACTTGGATTTGAAAGAGTTTTAATCTACATCGATTCGATTATAACTTTCCGTGGAGTAATAATTCTGTACATGTAGTTTGACATTTTCTAGAATAAGACATGATATTAAATTCTGCCAGTATAGTTTGATTTTTCTAGATTATGACATTGTATTAATTCTATTTGATTTTTTTCTAATCTTATTCATCGTCCTAATGGATTATAGAACTTATCTCTATTGGCCATGGTTACACTCATAAAGCTTCAACAATATTTTCTTCAATAATATATTCATATAGTACAACTTTGAAAAAAGTAAACTTCAATACCTTGACTTAAGGAAACATCCAATAAGAACAAAGTTCAACTTTTTCTACTGGCATCACTTCTGCCAAATATTAAAGCATATCCATTTTAATAAGTCTTCTAAAATAGGAGATCATCAAAAATTTAAGTAAAATTTTAATAAGGCTTCTCGTTTCAGATTTTCTAACACTTTTTTTTTCTTTTTTTACTTTTAATATTACTTGATCGTTACGTAACATGAATTGTTTTCAACTTTTATAACCTTCCAATATCATTTAATATTTCTTTTTTAGTTTTTAATTATAATTGTTTCATCAAATTGTAATAATGGTAATGAGTTTAATAAAATATAAAAATATTATAAAGAAAAGCTGGAGGAGGTCGTGTCCTCCAATTTCCCACAACAGGAGGTCGTGAAAGGATGGAGACCACCAGCGCCCACTTGCAATATATGGAAATTACGACCTTCTCTCTCAATTTGAATGTGAGGTGCAGCCTCCTTCGGTCATTAATTAATGATTTTCAGCGGTGGTTGCTACCTAACGTCAGGATTAGGGTTTATTTCAGTTGGGGAATTTTTTTGGTTGGGGACATTTTAGTGACAATAATAAAATTTTTTGTTTAAAAAATAATTTCCTTAATCACATTTTAGTTAAGATAGAAGTCAAGATTCTATTTTCATTTGTTTAAGACATGTATATTAAATTAAGTTTTATGTTAGAAGAACAAATAAAATTAAGTAGCCTAATTTTTTTTTTTTCTGTTAAGACTTAATTTGGACAAAAAAAAAAAAGCATCCCTTTCACTCTCATGAAGCTTCAATGCATTCATTTATTACGACTTTGAGAAGAGGAAGCTTCAATACCTTTGACTTTAGAAACATCCAATAAGAACAATTAAAGTTCAACTTTTTTGATTGGCATCACTTCTACTTACAAATTTTGAATCACCGATTTCATTGTTATTTTAGTTAATAAGACATGTATATAGTATACTCATTAGTCAAAATTGATTAGCGATGCAAATGCGAGTGCAATAATTTTTTATTTTATAACATTAATAAAGATATCAATCATAAATTAAACTATAAAGGAAAAATTATTTTTTTTTTTTAGATCTAGAATATTTATCAATTTACTAAATTAATTTTTTTTTCATTTTTCACCTATAATGATTAATACTTTTGAAACCAATTCAACAAGAAGAAAGCACGTTTTTACAACTTTAGTCTCCAATTTGTTTTTGTTTTAAACTTTCTTTTTGAAAAAATTGTGATAATTGTGTACTTCTACTGTAGCAAGATTTCAAATTAGGGTTTGATATATTAGGATAAATTAATGAGTATCTATTTAAATCTTAAATCTGAGTGTAAACATATTAGGAAAGATTAATAAATATAAAAAATATTTTAATTAATTTATTTTAATCATATTGTCTATAATGATCATGTTGTTTTAGGTTACTTTTGTAATATGATAAAATCTGTATGTGTAGATCATAATTATGATAGCAATATCTACACCTATTATAAACAGCACATTATTTATCAAACTTTATGATTTATATAGTGGTTATAACTCAAATTTTATTTAGGCTAATAATATAGCCAATAATTACTATTCAAGTTAAAATTAGTATAATAATCCAAAGTTTAATTTATGACCAAATATGAAACCGTAATTTGTGCATACAATGTTTGAGGGAACCTGACAAATTCATCTATCATTAGATGTTGTAACATCTCCTCATTAATGGAGCACTTTGCTCCTCTATTTGATCAATAAGATACACTCTTCTAAAAGCAAATGTAAATAATATTTGTTGTGAGAAGAAAGTAGTATTTCATTACATAAAGCTAATGTTTGACACATAGGATTGAGAGTGGGTTTACGATTCAAAAATCTCAAATTACTTAAATGCTATGTTTGGAGACCAATTGTAATGAAATGGGATTAGGATTCAAGAAGTCCAAACTCCTTTCATTTTCCATTCTTTTGGGATTCCTCAATCCCAATCAAAACCATATCATTAGATGGGATTGGATTTCTGATTTTCTATCTCAGCTTCTTTCTCTCTCTCTTCTCTTCGTCTCTCTCTTTTCTCACATTCCTTCTCTCATCACACATCCATGGAACCTCTCCTACCTCTCTTCTTTTCTTCTTTTTTTTTTTCTGAGTTGGGATGGTTCTATTCGAATCCAGAACTATTTGGTTTTGGTTTTGAACAAGACCCCTGTTCTAAGTCCTCTGTTTTTGTTTTTGTTTTTTTTTTGTTTTTTTTTTTTTTTTTTTGTTAATGTTATGATGTTTATTGATGATGTTATTATTGTAGAAGATGATAATGTTGATAAATTGGATTGATGATATTGATAAACTATGAGTTGATGATGTTGAATTGTAGGAGGTGATGATTCGATGAACTGTGGATTTTAATATTGATGAAAGTTAAGAGATGACGTTTGGTTTGTTATTTTTTTAGATTTTTTATAAATTAATTTTAAATAATAAAAAATTTAAATTAATTTTATTCTAATTCAACTCCAACTTAGCTACACCAAACATAATATAGTATAATTTTTAATCTAATCCCAAGTTCTGCCAAACATGGGACGATGATTTTCTATTCCAATTCAATCTAATTTATTCCATTCCATTTCAATCTAATCCATTTTATTTTATTCCAATATCGTGTGCCAAACGGAACCAAAAACCATTGCACAGAAAGAAGCTATCACAATTCCCGCAACTGCTTTCTTGCCTAGTGAAACATCTTTAGCAAAAAGAAAAAAAAAAAAAAAAAATGATTCATATTTGTTACAAATTAATATTAATTAGTACATTATAGAGATGAGGAATAACTAAAAAGCACGATAAAAGACTTAAATCTTGATATTGCCAGCTGCTTTGTCCACTAAATCAAGAAGTTAAGTCGAAATAGACATACGAATTTTTATTAGGTGCAGACTAATCTGTATGTGCTTTTAAACAGGACCAAATTGCATTGAACGACTTGGATGTCATGCAACGGGACTTGGAGATTACCTGCTCAGTTGTTCAAATTTGGCGAGGCGATTTGGCACAAATATATAGATTAGTTTGTACCTGATAATTATTTACTCATTAAGTGTATATCACCTAGTGGATCTGCAACATACATACAAATCCTGTACATAATTTGGAAAACTCTGGTATCCATCATCTCGCCGTGGTATGTCAAGCACCCTTTGGCTCCAGTAGCCCCGAAATCTGCACTTGTATAAGCTACACAAGAACAATGACTCAAACACCTATTCCCACAGACTGTCAAGTCTAAACTCATGCCCACACATGTGATTGATGTGTCGGGCACCCTCACACTTGCCACCCTCTCGAATCATTCTCCTCTTTGGCACATGGACACATCTCGTGTTTCCTCCTACACCCACGTGTCCCATTTTTGGAGTACCATTCTTTCCGATAGTTGGGTTCAAATCCCGGGAAGGCATGTACACACAAACTTATTGAAGTGGATACAATTACTACCTTGCCCGCAGAACCATAATAGTCACACGGTGGATAATGTGAGTTGTCCCAGTCGATAATCCATGTATGACCTCTATCTCTCAAGGTGAGGTGCTACGTATATCTTGACTTATTCAATATTATTTTAGATATGGTATTAGTCGGATCAGTTAAAGTGTACATTATGAAAACTTCATCTTGATTGTCGACGAAACTAAAAGTAGTAACATAACCCGAAGTGTCTGCTCAGGTATACCTGTCCCTCTTTGCAACCATGGGCCGGCTCGCCACCATTTAACGGAACCATTGTAAATCGACAGCTGAGGAAATTCATCCGGGTCAATCCTGATGGAGTAATATCCCGAGAGAGGGTGGTCATCCAGTGATTTCCACGAGGTTAAGCTCCAATTTAGAGCAGTTCGCTGATTCAACCCAAGTTTCGTAAGTGGAAGAATTGTATGTGTATGATGATCAAAATTTTGCCACAATATGTTTATGGTACCAGTTTCAACCAACTCAAGATTTCCTAAATCTAAGAGATTAGCTACAGTGCCGTTCCTAGAAGTGACTAAAACATTTGTAGACCAGAACAGTACTAGTTTGGTTTGTTTCATACAATATGAGGTTTCCGTGATAATTGATTGAGAGTACCCCAGATCTGCCAGTGATGGGATCATCTCTATTCACCACCCACGCAACAATTTGCTCTCAACCATTGTGATGCCAAATTTTATTGAGTTTCCAAGACTGAAGAATCCAAGCTAGAACATTTTTTTTGCATTCCTTTATGTGACTATCTCGCAGTTAATACAATGAGACGGGCCAATAGAAAAAATAAATAAATAAGAAAAAAGAAAAAGAAATTACACTATTTTATTAGTCCGTCTTATCACATTAATTGTGATACAGTTTCATAAAAGATTTTCTTATAGTTTAGACTACAAAAATCAAGTCTGCTTAGATAGTTTAATACGGGGACTGTGTAATGAAACCTTGATAAACAGAAAGGAAATGAGAAAAAATAAAAAAAGAAACTTGATAAACACTATTTCCTACTCTTTTTGGGCAGCATTTATTCTGTCTATACATTTGACTTTTTCTAGAATAAGACATAATACTAAATCCAACCGGTGCAGTTTGAATATTACATATCTTGAAGCTTCAATTCTTTAATTACAATTTTCAAAAATGGAAGCTTCAATAACTTGACTGAAGGAAACATTTCCAATAAGATATAGAGTGATCTATTACAAACTATGAAGATAAAGTATTCGTGGACGTTGTTGCTAGGATGTGCCATTATCTAAAACTACAAATCACATCAACATTCAGTATTTATTCTTCTTTACATTGTTTCCACTATAAGACTGAGAAAGTAATGCAATAGACCAAACCAGATTTTCCAGTCAATAAAAATTGTGGTTGTGTCTGTTCCATATGTCGCTATCATTAATGATGAAACGTGATACTAAATTCTGCTGGTGCAGTTTGAATATTTGCATATCATTAAGCTTCAGTTCTAGCTTTTATTACAACTTTGAAAAACGGAAGCTTCAATAACTTGACTGAAGTGAGGGAAACATCCAATAAGATATAAATTGTTCCAATAAGCTTCAATAGCTTTTATTTGCTCTGACAGCTCTATTACAAACTATGAAGATATAAATTGTTCGTGGACTTAGTTGTTGGCAGCATTTATTCTTTTTCACATTGTTTCCATCCACTATAACACTGAGAAAGTAATGGAATAGACAAAACATAGATTTTCTAGTCAATGAAAATAGTGGTTGTGTCCGTTCCATACGTTCGTATTATTAATGGCAAAAGAAGTATCATTATGGATGCATGAGCTTGACGCTAAATTAAAGCAGGATAACTTATACCAATAAGAAACCTTTTTTTTTTTTTTTTTTTTGTAATAACGTTATAATTTGTATAAGTTTTGGAACTAACACTAGGATATGAAAGTTGATTTTTGTAACAAAGATGAAAACATTAATTTACAAACAACCGACATTTATATAAATTATACGTAAGAGATTTTTAAAATTTGCCACAGCCTTACTTCCATGTTTCCTCACATTTTGGTTACCAGTATTGAGGATACAACCGTTCAAACAGGCAAGCATGCACAATATGCCAAAGGATCCTCATTGCAAACCATCGCTTATATTCATCACACAAGTCCTGGAAAGCAACCTGGACATTTACCTATGGCTCTTCAGAATTCCCATTGAATCTAGAACAATCATCGTTTTAATAGGTCCGCTTTTTGGTAAAAATTTAGTAAACATTCCCATTATAATTGCTAACAGATATAATGCTGATAACATCAATCTCGTTAGAGTAATAATCTTTGTGGCCTTCAACTAGTTGCAAACCATTCAGGATGCGACCATTCCAAGGGTCAGTAAGCCTATATGAAACTGAATTCTTTCACAAAAAGAACATCAATCGAGTGTCACTTGCTGCAGAGAATTCTCCAGGCATAGGATCATCAATTGACCTCCATGAAGTTAGGATATGGTTGATGGTGGTTTTCCAGTTTCCTCCGACTCTCCTCTCATGCTAGGAAGAATGGTGTCCATAGGATAATCAAAGCTCTGCAATATAATTGACAGGACCCAACCCGAAATTCCTCTAATGAACCCAGCTGTCCTGCCGGGCAACCCATGAGACTCTTCTTTAGTCTAACTAGTAAGACCCAAAAAGACGTCGTGGAGCGAAGCCATAACTGTAAATAGCTTACTAATCATAAAATCATGTATTATAAAATCTTATTTCAAATTTCTATCCAAAATATAGATGAAAGAACTGTCATAAATGTTCAGATACTAAAACATGCATCCTTTAATCATAAAAGTTCTGCGAGTCTAGTCACAAATGAGGTAATGCACAAATACAAGATTAATACTTGAATTACAATATTTATAAAAGTTTATGCAGCATCGTCGATCGTCTGGACCCACCTAATTCGAACGTGATGCACCGGTATGCTGATCACCTGCCCCTGCACCTGAGAGGTTTTTGTAACATACAATTAAACATTGTAAGTTGTATAACCTAGTGAGTGTGAGGGTTTTGTTTAAACTAAGTCTTATAAAATACCTCCCGAAGAACATTTTTGAAAACGTTTTTCTAAAAACCACTTAATTCCGAAACACTTGGATTTTTATAAAACATCTTTAAGATTTCAAAAACTTTTTCTAAAATGTTTTCTAAAATATTTTCTTTCTAAAATCTGCTTTTCGTGGTCTGCTTCTCTTTCTAAAATCTGTACTAATGGGAAATCCAAGGAAAGCTACAACCACATGAACGGGTAGACCAACTTCGCTCAGTGTGGGGGGTCACGTGGCGAAATAACTATCATCGCACACTGTGACAAGGCTACAAAGACATCCTACTACTACATGAAGGAACTATTATCTCACATCGCAAGCGAGACAATACCCCACAAGTGTAGAGGGCGACTCGACAGACATGACAAACTCTACCCCCCCGATGTTAGCAGAACTATCCCTCCTAACACTTGCCCTACACTGTGAGGTATACCGACCGGGTCTAAATGCTAGAAGGTCTGTCTATCTATAAGCTTGGGCCTTCCACTAGTCTTTGAAAACTCTTTCTTTCCTAGATTTCAAATCAATTTCTTATTCATGAAATAAGCTAATAACATTTGCATACCATATCACACAAAAACTATATCTATGCATGCTAAAAATAAACTATTGATAAACTAAAGAGATAATTGATGAAAATCTAGAAAGATTTTGCAACATAAACTTGAAAAGTATAATAAACAGTTCACACTCACTGCTTGCTATCCTATCCACTTGTACCACTGCTCCAGCGACCTCCTCAACGGGTCTGATCACCTATATTTAATCACAAATAAAACCTTCACTTAGCTAACTGAATTATTAACTTTAACTCCTAATTTCATATGAGCTGCTAGGGACTGCAAGACTACCAGTTCAGCTCGAGTTGCGAGCTCGCATCCCCAGCTCACGCCTTCAGCGAGCTCCTACTTTGCTTAACTCAGCCCGAATTGAGGGCATTCATCTTCAGCGAGCTCACTCAGCTCACTCTCTCAGCGAGTTGCTACCTTCTTCTAGCTTGGTTCGTTCCTTAACCCCTCTCAGCTCGCCCTTGCGAGCTACTACCTTAGGCCAACTTGGCCAAGCACCCCTGATGGGCTGCGACCTCACTCAACTCCTCTTGTGAGCTCGCACTCTAGCCCAGTCTAGATAGGCGAGATGGAGAGTAATAGGCATAGCCCAACTCGCTCCCCAGTCGACCATCTTGACTAGCTGAAATGCGTTAAGGGCCTCCTCCAGCTCGCACCTCACGAGCTCCTCGCTCTAACTCACACATACCTACTTCTAACACTCCTTTCTCCAGATTTTTACATTTTATATTACCATTAACACACCTCGACCTCATTTCACATACATATACTTAATCAACATATCATCAGATCTTCACCAAACTCTCAGGTCACGACCTCATCAGGTTCAACGACAGAAACTAAATAATCTCAAATCATAAATAAACCACCATAAACCAGCATCATTCTCAGCTATTTCACTTACCAGACTCTTGCTCAGCCTTTTGCCTTGCTTTCTCACTCGTTTACAGCTTCAAATCAGCAGATCTACATTCCAAAAAAATCTCGTTAATTGTTTACAACCCAAAAGCTGTTCTCGACACTTTTTTACCAACATAAAACCATAAAAACTTATTCTTTATTACTTAGATCTTACCAGATCTGGCTCCTCACCTTCCAACAGTTTGATTTTCCTTAAAAATGACAGAAATCAGCTTGGCACCGTCTCAGATCTGCCCTCCTTGCTTCTGCCGATAACTTTCTCTCCTTCTCTCTTTCTCTAGATTTTTCTCTTCTGCTGACATTTCTCACCACACACCTATATTTATAGGCATGGGTCAACCTCACTTTTCACCCTTAAACTTCCTCAAAATTACATCTTTACCAGATTCTAGAAAATTCTTCACTTTTCCCTAATGTCCTTGTCATTTCCTCATATTTACAATTTTGTCATTCTTTATAAAATCTTTTATTTTTACCATTTTACCCTCTCAACTTTTAATATTAAATTTTACTCCCGATCCTTTCGAAAACTGTATAAAAATTAAGTTTCGTCATAGAACACTTTGAAACTAAATAATCTCAAATCATAAATAAACCACCACAAATCAACATCATTCTCAACTATTTCACTTACCAAACTCTTGCTCAGCCTTTTGCCTTGCTTTCTCACTTGTTTACAGCTTCAAATCAGTAGATCTACATACCAAAAAAATCTCGTTAATTGTTTACAACGCAAAAGCTATTCTCGATAGCTTTCTCACCAACATAAAACCATAAAACCATAAAAACTTATTCTTTATTACTTAGATCTTACCAGATCTGGTTCCTTACCTTCCAACAATTTGATTTTCCTCAAAAATGACAGAAATCAGCTTGGCACCATCGCAGATCTGCCCTTCTTGCTTCTGCAAACAACTTTCTCTCCTTCTCTCTTTCTCCAGATTTTTCTCTTCTGTCGACATTTCTCACCACACATCTATATTTATAGGCATAGGTCAAGCTCGTTTTTCACCCTTAAACTTCCTCCAAATTATGTCTTTACCAAATTCTAGAGAATTCTTCACTTTTTCCCAATGTCCTTGTCCTTTCCTCATATTTATAATTTTATCATTCTTTATAAAATCTTTTATTTTTATCATTTTACCCCTCAACTTTTAATATTAAATTTTACTCCTGATCCTTTCAGAAACCCTATAAAAATTAAATTGTCATAGAACACTTTAAAATTGCTTTTTATTATTTTATAAATAAAAATTATCTCGTTTCGTACACGGGTACAATACCAACTCGGGAGAGGGTGTTACAATTCTTCCTCCCTTACAAAAATTTTGCCCTCGAAATTTACATATCTTACTGAAACAGATGGGGTATCTCTGGTACATTTGGTCTTCAAACTCCCAAATAGCCTCTTCTACCTCATGATTCCTCCATAATACTTTTACCAAGGAAATAACCTTGTTGCGCAAGACTTGCTCTCTGCGATCTAATATTTACACTAGTTCTTCTTCATAAGTTAAGTTCTTTTTTAGGTCTACCGAGTGCTCACTAAGTATGTGAGAGGGATCTGGAATGTACTTACGAAGCATGGATACGTGAAACACATCGTGAATTTTACTCAATTGCTACAACAGCTCTAATCTGTAGGCCACGGGTCCCACTCTCTCCACTATCTCGTATGGTCTAATATAGCACGAACTCAGCTTACCGCGCTTTCCAAATCTGAGCACGCATTTCCAAGGAGATATCTTTAAAAATACTCTATCACTAACTTCGAACTCGAGGTCCCTACGTAGTTATCGTATAACTTTTTTGTCTATCACTCACTATCTTGAGTTTATCTCTAATAATCTTAATCTTGTCCGTAGTAATTTGGACGAGCTCGGGACGTATCGGTTTCCTCTCACCTACCTCATACCAGCACATTGGAGTTCTCCATTTTCTCCCATAAAGAGCTTCGTACGAGGCCATGCCTATATTGGCCTGGTAACTATTATTGTATGCAAATTCTACGAGCGGTGGATGTGTATCCCAACTCCTCTTGAATTCCAAAACACATGCTCTGAGCATATCCTCAAGTGTTTGGATGGTTCTCTTTGATTGACCGTTCGTCTAGCGATGAAAAGTCGTGCTGAAATTCAGTCAAGTTCCTAAGGCCTTCTGTAAGTTGAGCCAAAACTTAGAAGTAAATCTGGGATCGCGATCAGACATAATAGAAACTGGTATACCATGGAGCTTAACTATCTCATCTATGTAGAGCTGTGCTAATCTGCTTAGGGGATAATTGCTCTTAATTGACAAAGAAATGGGCGAATTTCGTTAATCTATCTACTATCACTCATATGGCATCATGCCCCCTTTGGCTGAGCGAAAGCCCTGCAGTAAAGTCCATGGTAATATTCTTCCATTTCCACTTTGGGATAGCAAAAGGCTATAGTAATCCTATTGGTTTCTAATGCTCTGCTTTGACTTGCTGGCAGGTGAAGTATCGGGACATGAACTCTGCAATTTCTCTTTTCATCCCTTGCAACCAATAATGATCCTTTAAGGTACGGTACAGCTTCGTGCTGCCCGGATGCATGGCATATGCTGAAGAATGGGCTTCTTCCATGATTTCCCTCTTCAGATCGCTAACATTTGGCACGCATAGATGTTGACCCATCATTATTGTACCATCTCCTCTGATCGTAAAATCTTTTATACGTCCTTCTTCAATTCCCTTTCTTAGCTTTACCAATCGGGGATCTTGCCATTGCTGCTCCTTTATCTGATCTATCAAGATGAGGCGAGCATAGAAAGCAGCTAGCAATGCCCCTGAGTTTGTCACACCTAACCAAACTCCCAATGACCTCAACTCCACTAGAAGTGGAAGATAGACTATCCTCAAGTGAGCTAAAGAACTCGCAGGTCACCTGCTTAAAGCATATGCTACTACATTGGCTTTGCCGGGGTGGTATTCTATCATACAATCGCAGTCTTTAATTAGCTCTAATCATCGCCACTGCCTAATGTTTAGCTCTTTCTAAGTAAACAAATATTGTAAGCTTTTATGATCTGTAAAGATCTAACAAGGGACGCCATAAAGGTAATGCCTTCAAATTCGCAGTGCGAACACTACTGCGGTGAGCTCTAGGTCATAGGTAGGGTAGTTCCGCTCGTGTGGCTTCAACTACCTAGAAGCATATGCTATAACTCTATCATTTTGCATCAGAACACACCCTAAACCCTGTCTTGAGACATCATTGAATATCGTAAATCCATCTTACCCTGTTGGTATAGTTAATACTGGAGCTGTTGTCAATCTTCTTTTCAGCTCGTCAAAATTCTGTTGGCAGGCATCTGACCATTTGAATCTCTCTTCCTTTCTAGTTAATCAGGTCAGTGGGGCTACTATTCTGGAAAACGTCTCTACAAATTTTCTATAATAACATGCCAGTCCGAGAAAGCTCCGAACCTCAATAATATTTGTTGGCGGTCTCCAACTTAATATGGCTTTTATTTTCTGGGGATCCACGCTTATTTCTTCAGTTGATACTACATGACCCAGGAAAGCAACATTGTTTAGCCAAAATTGGCACTTACTAAACTTTGCATATTGCTAATGCTCTCGCAGGGTCTGTAATACTATCCAAAGATGTTCTGCATGCTCCTTATAGCTGCTTGAATGCACCAAAATATCATCGATGAATACTATCATGAACTTGTCTAGATATGGCTTGAAGATCCTATTCATCAGGTCCATGAAAGCTGCTGGGGCATTAGTCAATCCGAAAGGCATGACTAGAAACTCGTAATGCCCATATCTAGTTCTGAAGGCAGTCTTCGGAATATCCCCTACACGAATCTTTGAATATACTCTGGATCCTTGTAGCTGATCGAACAAATCATCAATTCACGGGAGCGGATACTGATTTCGTATTGTCACCTTGTTTAGTTGTCTATAGTCTATACACAGTCTCAAGCTCCCATCTTTCGTCTTGACGAATAGCACTAGAACCCCCCATGGTGAATGGCTAGGCCGAACGAATCCCTTATCCAGGAGTTCTTTCATCTGCATTTTCAATTCTCTCAATTCCACTGGAGCCATTCTGTACGACGCGATGAAAATTGGCTCCGTTCCGAAATCAAATCTATTTTGAATTCCATTTCTCAATCTGGAGGTAATCTTGAAAGATCCTCCGAGAACACATCTGAAAAATCTTTGACCACAGGGATGTCTTCTAAGCTCACTCTGTCGTACCTTTCCTCTACTGCATAGGCTAAATATCCTTAGCAGGACTTTTTGAGCATCTTGCTAGCCTCCATTGCCGATATGATACTGGTAGGAAACGATTTTCGTATTCCACGAAAAATAACATCCGGCTCCCCAACTTTGGGAAATCTAACTTCTTTTCGAAAACAATCCATCCAGGCGCAATGCATGGACAATCAATCCATTCCTAAAATGGCTTTGAAGTTATGGATGTCCAATACAATCAAATTCGTCGGGAACTCTCTACCCTCGATGACTATTATACTCCTACGGAATACTCTCTTTACTTGAAGGGAATCTCTCGTAGGGGTAAACACTACCATGCTACAATCTAGAGGTTCTGGTTCAATACTACTAATCTTGGGAAACCTTTTAGACACGAATGAATGGGTAGCCTCAAGGTCTACTAATGCATATGTCTCATGATCGAAAACGGAAATAATACCTATCACGACCTCTTGGGTAGCGTCTGCCTCCTACTGAGTCACCATGAAGACTTTGGCTTGAGTACGGGGTCTACTTGGTTGACCTCTGGATGACACACCCCCGCTTGATGCTCTGCTAGGCTGGCGAAAACTAATGGCCCCTCTAGCTTGGGAACCCTTATGATCTAACCCTCAACCTCCACTAGTTTGTCCAGGTGCTGTAGCTCTAATCTCAGGTCTAGCGGCTGAAGCTATATTCGGGCAATCTTTCATAAAATGGCCCTCCTGTCTGCATCTATAACATATGGTGCTACCTCTGAAGCATTCGTCCGAATGCATTCTTCCGCAATTCTTGCACACAAGCCAATTCTTCCAGCTATCATTGCTGCTTTCGAAGCCTACTGATTGCTTCACTGAGCTTTGACTAGATTGGGTCCCTTGGCTCGATCTTCGGCTACCTGATCTAGCAGACGACTCTCCACTTCTAATGAATTTGCTAGGTCCTCCGGAGAAGTTACCTGACCATCCGTGCTTCTGAATCATCTTATTTGGCCTTGGTATAACTTCGATACTCCTTTCTACTCGGATGGCTGCCTCTATTAATTTGTCGTACTGCGTGTGAACTGCTGATGCTACATAAGCTCGGATCTTCGGATTGAGGCCTACTGCGAACCTCTTGGCTTTCTGCTCCTCATCGTTTGCTATGAAGGGCACTATGTGAACCAGCTCTGAAAATCTTCTTTCGTAGTCTGCCACTGATGAGTTGCCTTGCTCCAACTTGAGAATTCTTCAATCCTCGCATCCTGGTAGCTCTTTGGGTAAAACTTGTCCATGAATTCTTGCTTGAATAGCACCCAGGATACTCCAGCTACGTTTCACCTCTAAATGGCCTTCCATCAGTCCTTAGCTCTATCCTTCAGTAGGAAGGCGGAGAATGCTACCATTTGGTTCTCTGAGCAACCCATGACTTGAAAGATCTCCTCATTAGTCTCTAGCCATGATAATGCGCATTCTGGATCACCGGTTCCATCATAAGGCTTAGTGCTCAATTTTCGAGCGCGTTTGATGAAAACCCTTGATTCTCGTGGCTAATGAAACGCCGCTGCTAAAACTTGAGCAAGTTGTTCTACGTTCATGTTCCCAACTATTGGCCCAGCAAGTCGCGAAGGTCCTGCTTGAGTTTGGTCTACTGGCACGTTGATAGACTCGTCAACGTGTCCTCCTTTGGTGGGTACTTGAGCGACTACTCTCCTAGTAGATAGACGACCTCAACGACACATGATTCTATGAATTTTAATTATAAAATGTATAAAAATTAAGGTTAAAGTCGTAACGTCAAAAGTTTTCGATGATTTCTAAAAATTCAATCGAAAATGAACTTTCGAAAAAATCTTTTTGCTTAATATTTCCTAAAACTCTAACTCTGATACCAAACTGATAGGACCCGACCTGGAATCCCTTTAATGAATCCGGCCGTCATGTCAGGCATCCCACGAAAACCTTCTGTAGTCTAACTAGCAAGACCCAAAAAGATGTCGTAGAGTGAACCTATAAATGTAAATAGCATACTAATCATAAATTCATGTATTATAAAATCTTATTTCAAATTTCTATCCAAAATATAAATAAAAGAACTGTCATAAATGTTCAGATATCTAAAACATTTTAATCATAAAAGTTCTGCAAATCTGGTCACAAATGAGGTATGCACAATTATAGGATTAATACTCGAGTTACAATATTTATAAAAGTCTATAAAGCATCGTCGATCGTGTAGACTCACCTAATCCGAACGCGGTGTACCGATACGCTGATCACCTGGGAGGTTTTTGTAACATACAACCAAACATTGTAAGCTGTCTAACCTAGTGAGTGTAAGGGTTTTGTTTAAACTAAGTCTTATAAAATACCTCATAAAGAACATTTTTGAAAACGTTTTTCTAAAAACCACTTATTTCCTAAAAACTTATATTTTTATAAAACTTCTTTAAGTTTCAAAAACTTTTTCTAAAATATTTTCTTTCTAAAATCTTCTTTTCATGGTATGCTTCTCTTTCTAAAATTTGTACCAATGGGGAACCCAAGGAAAGCTACAATCACATAAACGGGTAGACCAGCTCCGCTCAATATGGGGGGCCACGTGGCGGAATAACTATCATCGCACACCCTGACAAGGCTACAAAGACATCCCATTACTGCGTGGTGAAGCTATCATCGCACATCGCAAGCAAGATAATACCCCACAAGTGTAGAGGGTAACTCGACAGACATGACAGATTCTATCCCCCTGATGTTAGTAGGACTATTTCTCCCAATATTTGCCCTACACTGCGGGATATACCGACCGAGTCTAAATGCTAGAAGGTCTGTCTATCTACAAGCTTAGACCGTTCCACTAGTATTTGAAAACTCTTTCTTTTCTAGATTTCAAATCAATTTCTTTTTCATAAAATAAGCTAATAACATTTGCATACCATATCACACAAAAACTATATCTTTGCATACTAAAAATAAACCATTGATAAACTAAAGAGATAATTGATGAAAATCTAGAAAGATTTTGCAACATAAACTTGAAAAGTATAATAAATAGTTCACACTCACTGCTTGCTATCCTATCCACTTACACCACTGCTCCAGCGACCTCCTTAGCTCGTCTGATCACCTATATTTAATCACAAATGAAACCTTCACTTAGCTAACTGAACTATTAACTTTAACTCCTAATTTCATACGAGTTGCTGGGACTGCAGCACTGCTAGTCCAGCTCAAGCTACAAGCTCGAATCCCCAGCTCGCCCCAGTTCGCACCTTCAATAAGCTCTTACTTTGCTCAACTCAGCTCGAACTAAGGGCATTCATCTTCAACGAGCTCACTCAGCTCACTCTCTCGACAAGCTGCTACCTTCTTCCAACTCAGTTCGTTCCTTAACCTCTCTCAGCTCACCCTTACAAGCTACTGCCTTAGGCCAACTTGGCCAGGCACCCCTGATGGGCTGCAACCTCTCTCAACTCCTCTTGCAAGCTCGCACTCCAGCCCAGTCCAGACAAACGAGATTTAGAGCAATAGGCATAGCCCAGCTCGCTCCCCAGTCGACCATCTTGACTAGCTGAAATGCGCTAAGGGCCTCCTCCAGCTCGTACCTCGTGAGCTCCCGTCCTGACTCATGCATACCTACTTCTAACACTCTTTTCTCCAGACTTTTATATTTTACATTACCATTAACACACCTCGACCTCATTTCATATACATACACTTAATCAACATATCATCAAATCTTCACCAAACTCTTAAGTCGCGACCTCATCAGGTTCAGCGACAGAAACTAAATCATCTCAAATCATAAATAAACCAGCACAAATCAGCATCATTCTCAGCTATTTCACTTATCAGACTCTTGCTCATCCTTTTGCATGGCTTTCTCACTTGTTTACAATTTCAAATCACCAGATCTACATACCAAAAAAATCTCGTTAATCGTTTACAACCTAAAAGCTGTTCTCAACAGTTTTCTCACCAACATAAAACTATAAAAACTTATTCTTTATTACTAAGATCTTACTAGATTTGGTTTCTCACCTTTCAACAGCTTGATTTTCCTCAAAAATGGTAGAAATCAGCTTGGCACCACCGCAGATCTGCCCTTCTTGCTTTTGCCGACAACTTTCTCTCATTCTTTCTTTCTCCAGATTTTTCTCTTCTGTCGACATTTCTTACCACACACCTATATTTATAAGGGTGGGCCAAGCTCGCTTTTCACCTTTAAACTTCCTCAAAATTACGTATTTATCAGATTCTAGAGAATTCTTCACTTTTCCCTAATGTCCTTGTCCTTTCCTCATATTTACAATTTTGTCATTCTTTATAAAATCTTTTATTTTTATCATTTTATCCTCAACTTTTAATATTAAATTTTAATTTAGTTAGCATCAGGGACATTCAGAATTTCATCTCTGATGGCACCTTTCTTGTTAGGGATAATAATAGGGATAGTTATTCCATATATTTTGATATTGAAAATCAAATTTTAGAGATTAACAATGATCATTCTTTTCGGAGTGAACTAGAAAGTTCTTTTTATGATTTTCGTAATTATAGTTATAGGAATAATGGATCGAAAAGTGATGATCCTGATTATGATCCTTCCATCTATAATACTAAATATAGTTGAAAAAATCACATTACAAATTGCGTTGATTCTTATCTTCTTTCGAAAACTCTATAAAAATTAAGTTTCATCATAAAACACTTTAAAATTCTTTTTTATTATTTTAGGAATAAAAATCATCTCATTCCGTACACAGGTACAGTACCAACTCAGGAGAGAGTGTTACAATAATAGTTTCTTTAGCTACCAGAACCAGATTTCCTAAATCTAAAAGCTTGGCAATGGAGGTGCCTACTGGCACAGAAACATTGTAGCTTTGATAACAACAAAAGACTGTAGGATTTCCATCTCAACTAATCCTAAAAACACCAGTATATTTCTTTAATTGGAGTGGCTTTGTTGGCCACCCAAACAACTGTTTTGTTGGGGATTCTGTTGAACCATATTTCAACATAACGAGCTTGAGATTTGCTAGGGCTGAAGAATTTGAGTTTTGAAGTTTCCATCAGATGATACAAGGCTTCCATTTTCACTATCAGATATGAAGAGGGTTGGGGTTATTGTGTCGAATGCATGAAATGGACATAAGAGATTGAAGATCAAAAACAATGTTGAGATACAAAGAGCTCTATTACGGCCCATCTAGAGAAGTGTTTGGACTGTGTTTTTGGGACGATCATGTTTATATACGTGACCAAAAAAAAAGTGATTCTAAAAATTATTGATTGTAATTTATTACATCTTTATTATATCTTATTATATTTAAACATGTCTGATTACAATTAGTAAATATGATTCTATCTATAGATTGTTATGAATGTAATCTGACTTATTTAGTTGTAAACATACATAATAATTACAATAAGTAATTGTGGAATACAATCATTCTTTTTATTTTTTATCAGGTATATTAATATCTCAGGAGTATCCAAGCAAACCCAATATATATATATATATATATATATATTGATGCCCAAATATATTGTAGATGACTCCTATACATACATACATACATATCATATAGATATGTATGTGTGTGTGTGTGTGTGTGTGTATTTCCATCCTTATAGATATGTATGTGTGTGTGTATTTCCATATTCAATAAAAATGTTAATTTATTGTATTTTATGTGCAAAAAAATAGAATTAAGATATAGTCATAAAATGTAATTAACATACACAAATTTGAATAAAAATTTTCTTGTAGTTGTTACTTTGTAAAAAAAAAAAAAACTTTAGAAGAAAATATATAAACAGAAAATAATTTACATAATTTGTTCTAATGATTACATAATAAATATTATATTTATAAAATATTGAAATTATTAATGAATTCCGATGGAATGAATATCTAATGACCATATGCACCCCCATATCTAATATAAAATGGACAACAGAATGATATTTACGCTCGTTCTGTCTCCTATATAATAATTTTTACATTTGTTATAAATGGAGCAAATTCTTACGGATATCCGAATCTGTCAATAATTTTGCACCTTATTAGCAATAATAAGCGTCAATCACTGACACATTAATTGCCCAAAGTCTATGTGCATGAATAATTTGTATGATGGACATATCTTTTCAAAATATTCAGTAAATCCCATTACTTTAAAATACTCTTTGAACATGTACATAATCAACTGATGGGCGCAAGACAAGAAAAATAAATAAATTTTATAAGCTATTTGAGATTTGCAAGATGTTTTCAAACTGTTTCTAAAAGATCCAAACCTTAATTAGAAAGAATACAGCGTATAAGTCCAAGGGAAAATTTGAGGATGATTAAGGCGAAGACACTGAATAAAATTCTTAATTATGCCTAAGTTTACTTTATTCCATAAATTAAATTGAAACAAAATTCAGTAAGGTCACATGCAATTTTTACTTAAGGAATAACAAAAAAAAGTAGTATCTCTAGATTATTATGTATCATATATGGAAATTAAAATTAGCATAACAATACAGAGTTTAACTTTTGTTCAACTATTTAACCATAATTCATAGATTGTAAGTTGAGAACCTAGCTAGCAAATTCATCGAGCATCAAGTGTCGTCATTGTCACCCCATTAATAGAGCATTTTGTTCCTGCAATAGATGAATTTGGTTCATTCTGTCGAACAACAAACATAGGTTTCTTGGGAGAATGAAGTATTGTTTCATTGCTTAACATGAAAATAACAGATGACAAGCTTGGCCTATCTTTGGGCTTATCTTGCACACATAAGAGCCCAACTTGGATGCACCTCAAAACTTCATTTGTAGGAAACAAATCAACCATACAGGAATCAATTACCTCCAGGGCTCTACCATCTCTCCAAAGTTCCCATATCTTAATTTTAGCATTACATGAGAATTAAAAAAAAAAAAAAAATTACTCTTTAACCCAATGTTGATATATAAGTGGAAAACATAGATGAAAGATAGACAACTTACATGTTGTATTAAATATGAGGATGGATCATCATGGCAAAGACTTTTGTTCTTCTTGCCACTTATAATTTCTAATATAATCACTCCAAAACTAAAAATGTCTGATTTCGTTGAGAAAAGACCATCTAATATATATTCTGGTGACATATAACCATTGTAAGTCATTGAAATATATGATTAGCCTCAATTACATCATACTTCTAAGGTATAAATTTTATAAATTTAAATATATATATAACTATAAACATTCGAATCAATTCACCATTACTATGTTTTATGTTAACTTACTAAGTTCCCACAACTCTTTTTGTATTTGCTTGGGTTTCATCATCTTCAAATATTTTTGCAGTACCAAAATCTGAGATTTTGGGTTTCATATCTACATCTAGAAGAATATTGCTAGCTTTTAGATCTCGATGAATAATTGTCAATCTAGAATCTTGATGAAGATAAAGGATTCCTCGTGCAATTCCCACAATTATATCAAAGCGCTTTCCCCAATCCAACAATAGCTTTCTCGATTCGTCTGCTTCAATTACATTATATCATATACATTAAGAAGAACATGTATACAAGCTATATATCCAAACACCAAGTGCATTATTAAGGAGGAGTCATACCAAAAATGAAGTAGTCTAAGCTTTTGTTAGGCATGAATTCATAGACTAACATCTTTTCGCCTTTCTCTATACAGTAACCCAAGAGCCTTACAAGATTTTTGTACTGAAGTTTTGCTATCAATAAGACCTCATTTTTTAATTCTGATATTCCTTGTATTGATTTTTTTGATAATTTTTTCACTGCTATCTCTTGTCCATCGGCTAATTGACCCTGAAAATCAATTAGGATCTATGTATGTTAGTTCCCTAAATTAGTTATCAACCCTGCTTCACACTTGCTTTTGGCTTGTTGCACAATTATGATTAACACACAAATCTAGCCACAGAAGTATGAACTACAGATATAGCTACATAAGGCTAAAATGTACAATGAGCATCCGACAGTCAGAAAAATTAGAGCTCTAGTACATCCATTTCAATTGGCATATGTATGCTCTTAATTATTGACGTGAATAGAGTAGTTGCTAAAGATGGATAAAGGCTTTTAACTAACAAAAATAAAATGACAGATAGAAAAGAAAATTTTAATTAATAAAAGTATTAGAAGACCGACCCAAGTCATTACTTGAATGTCATTGATTGTCATTACTGGAATACAAAAGGGAAAATACTAACTGTAGAATTCAAAATCTTCTGTTCCCAAATAAAACCTTTTGGCAACAGCTGTAGAAATTGAATGTTCAATCTCATACAGATTAAGAGTTGGGTTGGCCTGCTTAGTAAATGACAGACATTTGTTATAATCTCTTTATCAGGGTGCTTTGCGTACTGTTGATAGGAAAGCAAATCAAGTGATTAGCTAAGTATAGGTTCGAAAGATACCACGTAACACTAATGAGTGCTTGTATATGATGTAGAGTATTTGTTTTTTCTTATCTTTTTTTTTTTTTTTTTTTTTTTTTTTTGCTTTTTCCTAGCACTACGAAGTAAGAGTTTTGAAATTAGAACTGAAATTATAAATTGAGATTTTTAGCCATTCGTATGTGAATTATTTCTTTCTATACGAACTAATAATAATTTGTAGGCACACTAAAATGTAGTAGACATGGAAAAAATAGTTCACGCACAAACTAATGGTGTTTCAGTATATAATTTTAATGTTAATTTCAAAACTTTCTTTTTCTTCTTTTTTTTTTTTGGGGTTATTTTCTAGGATTTTCACTATAATATTTAACTTAATATTCTTTCAAGTTAATCTTATTCAAAAGGTCTAAAATAAAATAACCTGGAGTCTGCAGACTTTAGGTTAATTATTTTATTTTAGTGGGCAAAGACTAATCTTCAAAGAATATTTCATTGTTATAGTAAAATATCAAAAATAAAAAAAAAAAAAAAAAAAAAATCTTGATTTTGAAACTAGCATCAAAATTATACATTAACTTTTTTTTTAACACCATTAATTGGCCCACATATATATATATATATATATATATATATATATTTTATGTCTATTACGTTTTAGTTCGCGCACAAACTACCTATTAGTTGGCACAAAAGGAAATAGTTCGCAGGTGAACGATTGATGCTATTGATGCCAAAAAAATTCAATATATAACCTTGATGTTAGTTTCAAAACTCATACTTCTTTTAATGCTAGGAAAAATAAAAAATAAACAAATAAATAAAATAAAAACTCAATATCATAGTGCAAATATTACTCAACATAAAAAGGAATCAAATGCAGAAAGTCATAAATGATGAATTTCAATCCACATGGCATGACAGCTTCAAACAATAAAAGAAGACAACCTTATAAACTGGGCCAAAACCACCTTCACCAAGTTTATTGTCAGATGAGAAATCATTTGTGGCTGTGGCAATGGTCCCTAGATCAAGTAATGGCAAATCTTGTTCCTTTCTACCAAAGGACTCGTCCAAGTTTGTTGAACCGCTAAAAATCAATGAAATTTTGCTTTTCCTTGCCTTCTCTGGCATCAAACACATGAACAAGTAATGCCTGCTTAACTTGTTAAGCAATTAAAATGGACAAAAAAGACATAGAGTGAAAAGAAATTTGATTACATACCCGTTCTTTTCCTTCTAATGAACCAAGTCGTAGCAGCTATCATAAAAACCATTGCGCAGAAAGAAGCTATCACAATCCCCGCAATTGCTTTCTTTCCTAGTGAAACATCTTTAGCCGGAAAAAGAAAAGATTCGTATTTATCACAAATTAATATTAATTAGTGCATCATAGAGATGAGGAATATCTAAATAGCATGACAAAAAAACTTGGATCATTATATTGCCAGCTGCTTTGTCCGCCAATAATTAAGAAGTTAAGTCTAATTAGACATACGAATTTTTAATAGGTACAGACTAATCTGTATGTGTTTTTGAATAGAACCAAATTGCATTGAATGACTTGGATGTCATATGCAACAGGACTTGGTGATTACTTGCTCAGTTTTTCAAATTTGGTGAGGCAGTTTGGGACAAATATACAGATTAATCTCCACCTGATAATTAATCACTCATTAAACATATATTACCTTGCGGATTTGCAACACGTACATACAAATCCTATCCATTAGTTGGATTAAATCTGGTATCCATCATCTCTCCATGGTATGTCAAGCACCCTTTGGGCCCTCCAGTAGCCTCGAAATATGCACTTGCATAAGCTACACAAGAGCAATCACTCAAACAACTTTTCCCACAGGCTTTCAAGTCTAAACTCATGTCCACACGTGTGACCGATGTGTCAGGCACCTTCACATGCGCCACCCTTTCGAACCTTTCTCCTCTTTGGCACAGGGACATCCCGCGTTTCCTCGTACACCCATGTGTCCCATTTCCAGAGTACCACTCTTGACTATACTTGGGTTCAAATCCTGGTAGGCATTTACACACAAACTCATCAGTGGAGTCGATACAGTTACTACTTGCCCCGCAGAGCCCATAATAGTCACATGGTGGATGTCGTGGGTTGTACCAGTAGACATCCCATGTATGATGACAGGACCCTTCCCAGATCTTATCTAAGCTCTTGTCTGGAGGATCCTGTCGAGCACTTCAACGGACTTATCGAAATCGACTCGTCGAGTCGAAGACATCCGGGAAGCGAACCCTAACTTAGTTCTCTAGTTTACTCGTTAAAACTTAGTATTTTGATATTTCTCGGTAACTGGTTGGGAGTGATAAACATTTTCTTTGATTCTATTTCAAATATATTTTTAGAATTTTCGGCAGCATAACAGCTGCATTTTTTATAAAACCGAAATTTCACCTGTGAATAAAATAACACTTCGACTGTTTCTGAAAATCTCTCAACTTCTTTATCCACAATCATGCAACATTCATCACAATTTCCATAAGCATAAACAATAAACTTTAATGCAAAGTATACATATATGAATCATATATATAGAATGCATGAATATATTTACATTTTACAAGTTTAACATCATTGAAATCCAAAACTGAATAGGTTAAATACATATACAAAAAATGTATTCCAGCGTCTTGCGCGATGGCCCACCTATATATATATAAAGCAAAAGTCTTGGTCTCATCCGGCGGTGGCACATAATGAAAATAAATAAGCTACAAAATAAACAACAAGTTAGTGCAATAACATCATATGATATCATATCACACATACTAACATACAATTTATAAGTCTTAAAATTTTCTTTAAAACTCTCCATGTATACCCTTGACTCGTTCTAACCATCACGGGCGATTATAACTAATGCCAACGTGAAGCTTACTAATGCATCTCAACCACTACGTTACGGAATTTACTGCATCGTACGTAGGGTGCTAAATCTATTCACTGAGCCACTATAATACGGGATTCTCTGCATCGCAAGTGTAGTGCTAAATCTCTAAACGACTACGGGCGGAATTTACTGCATCACTTCGTAGCGCTAACTACCAACTAACCAACTACGCGCGGAATTGTCTACATCGCAACGTAGCGCTATACTTTTCTATACACTAAGCGATTACGGACGGAATTCTCTACGTCGTCACGTAACGCTAAATCTTATAACTTCTAAGGCATACACATGGGTTTTCATATTACTTTTCTAGTGTCAAAGCACAAAAATTCTCTAGTTTAAAAACCTTTTAACACTTTTCTAGTTTCATTCTCTTCACATGCATTAGTATTACCTTCTAGTAACATATGGATTCCATAGGAATCCATACACTTAAACTTTAACTATGATATTAACATCATTTTCAATTTCATTCATTACTTAGCTACCACATTCATATAACACAATCAAGAATTTAATAACACTTTGAGAGAAAGCTCTTAAGTGGCGAACCACTTACCTCAAGGCCGCGTCACTCCGCGTCAAGCGTCTTGACGAGGCTCCTGGACGCCGCTTACGCGCTCGTCACCTACACAACATGTTCTCATCATTGCTCACAACAAAACTCAATATTTAACTATACTTTAGAAATTCTCAACTATGACTATTTTCCTCTACATAGCTCCTAACTTATTTCTAATTCAACCGAGACTCTCTAATCTCGATTTTTGTACAAAAGTTTCAATTTTGGACCCCTAGGGATACCCCCACATGGTCCGTTTACTTGTTTGAGGCCTAAAACGAAAAATCATAATTTTTACTCAAACAGACTACGACGTGCTGCCCGGGACTCCGTTTTCCTTCATTCTTTTTTCTACGGCTCACTTATCTCACATTCTAGTCACACGTCAAATTTTATTGAAAAATATTATCATTTTCTAAGTCAAATCTAAGGAAAACATCTGTTTTGAACACTTTCGGGCGCGTTTTAATGCCTGTTTAGTAAACTTTGTGTTTTGGATTAGCGACGCTAGATTTTCTTCCATAACTAAGCTTCATTTAACTAATAATAATGAACCAAACTCAAACCATGAAATAAAAATTTCATTAGGATAGCCGTTTCACTTCTCAGAGCTCTAACGGCACTATTTTATGCATAACTTGCACAATTTTTATCGGAATCAATCCGTTCCAAACCCTATGGTTTTCTATGGTTCTTAGGCATCATTTGAGGTGTAGAACACCCCCAAATAAGTGAAATAATGTCAGGTCTCTTCTAGCTCAAGCTTTGAGCTCGAGTTTCACTAACATTGTCAAACTTCCCCTTTTGCAACTCTAACTCTTCTCTAGCTTTTCTAACCTCTTTAAGGCTCAAAATTTGTTTTAAAACCATCTAATTTCAAGGTCTAGCTATTTCCCTTCAAGTCTCTAATACATACATAAACCTAACTTGGTCAATTAATTACTCAAATTTCACTCACAACTTTTATCATCAACTTAGAGTGCATGTGTAACCATTTTCGGTTTCTACTTTGAGGGAGGATATAACAGCTCATTTACATCATTCTATGGTAGCTATTACCCTCAAAACTCATCATTGATGATTCTATAACAATCATATAAGGTTCTATTAAGGTTTGAAGAGCAATCATCCGACAAATCAACAACAATTAAAATCAAGAAGCTGTCATCACTGCATTTCTGTTTCAGCAGAAAAATAAAAGAGAAATAGGTTGTAATCTTACTTAGTTCTTAGCTTAAGGGGTTGAGAAGAGTCTTGGAAGGATGTTTGAGGGCTTGGAAGGCAACTTGGGTGGTGGTTTTTCTCCCTTCTTTCCTGGCCGACCAGCCTTGTCGCGGTTGTGCTCGCGGTTGTGCTCGCAGATATGCTCACGACCAGCTCGCGTTTCTGCTCTGTTTCTCATGACCAGCAGCTGTTGGTGCTCCCTCTCCTTCGTCTCTTCCTTATCCTCTTCCTTTGCTGCCCAGATACTGCAGTTCACGACCAGAAATCCCCCATTCGCGACCACCTGCAGTTCGGTCTCTCTATTCCACGCGATCTGCAGCTTCTTCCCTCCCGTCTGTTCTGTTTTGGTTCAGCTGCTATCTCTTGCTCGACCAGCAGCTACCTTGCTCTCTTCTTGCTTGCTGGTTGCTTCTCTTCTTCTCTTCTTTACCTTCTCTTCTGGTTCACGCTACTCTCTCTCTCTTTCTCGCGATTCTTCTCGGTTCTTCTCGCTAATGACTGAATTGTTTGTGTTTTTGCTGAAACAAATTCAGCTAAGTGTTGGTATTTATACTAATTATCTCTTGTTATTTGCATCTTGCCCCAACTCTCTTTAATTTCACTTTCATCCCCTTTTCTTAAAGCTCTCTCACGGTAACACCCCTCTTGGTCTCCCGTGTCTCTTTCATTTCTTATTTGATTTAATCGTTGTCTCGTTAGAATTTATTTTAATCGTCAAGCTTGTCTTATCGACCACTTGACGCTCTCTTTTTAAATTGAATTTTTATTCGAATTATCATTGATCACTATTTTAAAATCCTAACTTGGATTTTATTAAAATGCTACTTAGATTTTCATAGCCGACGATTTTCATCGTACTCTTAATTTACTACTTTCTGAGGCCATGACTATCAACCTATTAAATGTAGAGAGTTATATTATCTCCCTAACTTAGCTTCTAACATTGGGACTTTATAAGTTGAAGCTAGGGGTTTACATATGACCTCCATCTTTCGAGGCAAGGAGCTGCGTATATCCCGACTCATTCAATATTAGTCTAGACATGGTATTAGTAGGATCAGTTAAAGGGATTATTACGAAAACTTCATCTTGATTTTCGACGAAACTAAAATTAGTGACACCTACCGGCTTGTTCATTTCAGGTACACCTGACCATCTCTGCCCGGACCATGAGCCGGCTCGCCACCGCTTAACGGAACCATAGTATACTGACAACTGAGGAAATCCATCCGGGTCAATCCTGTAGGAGTAATTCCCAGAGCCAGGGTCGTTCGGTGATTTCCACGAGGTTAAGCTCCAATTTATACCAGTTCGCCGATTGAACCCGAGTTTCATAAGTGGAAGCATGGTATGTGTAGGATGATCAAAACTTTGCCACAATATGTTTGTGGTACTAGTTTCAACCAACTCAAGATTTCCTGAATCTAAGAGCCGAGCTACAGTGCTGTTCCTAGTAGTGACTGAAACATTTGTAGACCAGACAGGAACAGTAGTTTGGTGTGTCTGGTACAATACAAGGTTTCCGTCACTATTGATTGAGAGTACCCCGGATGTGCCAGTGATGGGATCATCTCTATTCGCCACCCACACAGCGGTTTGCTCTGAATCCTGGTAATACCAAATTCCAACGTACCGTTTTGGAGACTTTCCAGGACTGAAGAATCCAACCTCGAACATTTTTCCGTTGGACACTGTAGTATCACCGTCTTTGATGGAGTGGTTAGCTGTGATGGTGTCAATTGAAGTAGATAAACAAAAAAGATGAAAAAAAAGTAGAGTGTTCAATAATATTTTTGGTGGATGCATTTTTACTTGTTTCATGTCTTATTTCATTTGTTAAAAGGGTGTGTATTAATAGGAGTACCTCTACCTGTAGCGTAGAATACAAAAGTCAAGTCTGCTTAGATAGTTTAATAGGGGACCATGTAATGAAACCTTGATAAAAACTCTTTCCTACTTTTTTTGGGCTGTATTAATTCAGTCTATGCATTTGATTTTTGATGCTAATTTGTATGGTTTTCACTTTGACTTTTTTTAGAATAAGACATGATACGAAATTTGGCCGGTGTAATTTGAATATTTTGTATCATGAAGCTTCAATTCTTTTATTACAACTTTGAGAAACGGAAGCTTCAATAACTGACCGGAGGAAACATCCAATAAGATATAGAGATTACTATTACCAAATATGAAGATGAAGTGTTCCTGTGTTCGTGGACATTGTTGTTGGGATGCGTCTATTGCATGTGACTTTTAATTCTAGTATACAGAAATTGTGGTTGTGTCTATTCCATACGTCGGTGTCATTGATGTTGAAAGAAGTTTCATTATGGATGCATGAACTTGACGCTTAATTAAAGCAGGATAATAAGGATAATTTCATTCACCAATCAGTTAGTTGGATGAAAGAATTAATCAACCGGTTTTTTAAAGTTGTCTTGAAGACGAACAAATTTGAATATGATCTAAAACGGACACTAGCAATACTTCATTAAAAAAAGATTATACACTATCATCAATTTTGACTTTACTAAGTTTAACCTTTTTTTCTAATTATTGTTTTACCCCTGAAATAGAAAAAAATATCAAACAACTCATAGTATTGAAAATAATAGTTAAAATAACTCAACCGTTGAATAATATAGTAATTCCGTCAATGAACGAACAGATCCGTCAATTTGGACGGTAAAAACTAAAGGTCATTGAGGATTGAACCCATAAATTGATTCCAGTTGGACCACTCAAAATGTGCCACATGTGGCATCAAAAAATTAAAAAATTCAACAAAAATTAAAAAAAAAAAATCATAAAAAATTTAAAAACTAAATAAAAAAATTTCATCAGTCATTGTCTCTTTCTCCCTCTCTCTCTCTCTCTTTTTCATCTACTTCATCATCATCATCTTCTTCTTCTTCTTCTCTTCTTCGAACCCAGATGTGTGTTCGTCACACTCTCTCTCTTTTGGATTCATCAACCAACAAAGCTAGATGAACATGTATTTTTTTTCTCCCAATTTTGATTGATGATTCCAATGATGATGTTGGGTTTGATTGATAATTTTGGGAGATTGACTGATGATGAAAGATAATGGTTGAGGTTATTTTTAGGGTTTCTAGGTGGAGTGTGAGATGATTGAGGATGGACATCCAATCACCTTCATATTAATTTTTTAAAATATTTTTTCATCTTAATTTTTTTTTTTTTTTTTTTGGTCATTTTGCCCATTCTTAATTATTTTTTTATATTTATTTTTTATTTTTAATTTTTTAGTTTTCTTCAAAAAAAAATTAAAAGGTGAGGGTATTTTGATCTTTTAGTATTTTGTCACAAAACCACTAGGATACAATTCTTCAATTTACTTAAGCAACCACCACCTGTAAGATTCATCTGTTGGACCCAACTATATGAAACCAAAATATAGAGCCCCGCTGAGATTCCCGAAATTCTAGACCTTTATATTATTTGTTATATATCTTATGAAATCATAATAAAAAATCAATAACAATAAATTATATTACCAACTATTTTTTTAGCTGCAATGTAGATATCTGAAAATGAAAGGAAAAATAGCACTTTGGCACACTCTAATGATGATTGAAAAGTATAAGGAAACATTTATATCTGGTTAATTACAGAGAAGACTAAATAAAGTTCCTAATAATGTCTGATGCAAAATTCACCATAAAGTTGGATGCAAGTTTTCTTTATGTTATAGGAAAAAAAAAGTTGAATCTCTAAATTGTTATGTATCATACATGATTAAAATTAACTTATATCCTACTATTTTAACTATAATTCGTAGATGACCACTTGGGTAACATAGCTATCAAATTCATCGAGCAACGAGTGTTGTATTTGTCACCTCATTGATGGAACAATTTGTTCCTATAATAGATGAATCTCCTTCATTCTTCCTGATAACAAATGAAGATTTCTTAGGGGAAGGAAGAGTTGTTTCATTACTTAACATAGAGATTACAGTTGACAAGTCTAACCTCTCTTTTGCCTTATCATGCACGCATAACAGCCCAACTTGGATGCACCTTAGAACTTCATTTGTAGGAAACGAATCATAAGTGCATGAGTCAACAATCTCCAAGGCCTTACCATCTCTCCAAAGTTCCCATGCCTTACTTCCGACATAACATGAAAATAAAAAATAAAATTAATGTAACTTTCAAGCAAATGTTAGTGAGTGGAAAACAAATACAAAAGATAGACAATTACTTACATATTGTATCAAATATGAGGATGGATCATCATTGAAAAGACTCATGTTCCTCTTTCCACTTATGATCTCCAAGACAATCACTCCAAAACTAAAAATATCTGACTTTGTTGAGAAAAGGTCATCTAATATATATTATTGTGATATATAACTACTGCATAAGACATTGGTATATATTATTAATCAAAATTACAACATACTCCAAAATAAAGATCATTTCGCTTATAAGATATATATATAAAAAGATTTCAAACAATTGAATAAATCTAGTATTAGTATTTTTGTGTTAACTCACTAAGTTCCCACAACTCTTTTTGTATTTGCTTGGGTTTCACCCTGTCCAAATATCCTTGCAATGCCAAAATCTGAGATTTTTGGTTTCATCTCCTCATCTAAAAGAATATTACTAGTTTTTAAGTCTCGATGGATAATTTTTAATCTGGAGTCTTGATGAAGATAAAGGATCCCTCGAGCAATTTCTAATATTTTATCAAAGCACTTTCTCCAATCCAACAATCGCTTTCTTGATTCATCTGCTTCAATTACATTGTACGATATACATTAGAAAGAATAGATATAGAAGTTATATAGACAATAAGTGCATAATTAAGGAATAGTCATACAAAAAATGAAGTAATCCAAGCTTTTGTTAGGCATGAATTCATAGATTAACATCTTCTCGAATTTTTCTATGCAATAACCCAATAGCCTTACAAGATTTTTATGTTGAAATTTTGCTATCAATAAAACCTCATTTTTGAATTCTGATATTCCTTGTCCTGAATTTTGTGACAATCTTTTGACAACTATCTCTTATCCATTAGCTAATTGACTCTGAAAAAACAATTGGGATTCTACTTATAGTAATTCCCAAAATTAGTTATCAACCATACTTCCAACGATTCTTTCTGTTTGTTTCACAATCCTCTGGCATAGCCATTTTTGTCTATCTTTACAAATATTAGTAACAGCACGTCTTACTACAGTAGTAGGAACTACAGATCTTGCTATAAATGGCTAAAATGCTCAACAAACGTCTGAGACTCTGAAACTTTTAGCTTTAGTGCATCAACTTTACCTGGTGCATGTATGCTCTTCATTACCAACGTGATTAGAGTATAGCTATATATGGATTTAAGGCTTTTAACTTACAAAAATAAAATGATTAAAAAGCTTAGCTCAAAAGTGAGAATTTTAATCTCCAAAAGTGATAGAAGATGGACACAAACCTTTCCTTGAATTTAACTGCTTATAATTACTGTTATATAAAAGGGCAAAACTGACTGTAGAATTCAAAAATCTTCCCAAACAAGCACCTTTGGCAGCCGATTTAAAAATTGTACACTCAATCTCATATGGATTTAGGTACGTTTAATTATTAATTTATATGAACTCTGAAAAGGTTTGAATTTAAGTTAACTCTAAATAAAAGAAGCTTAAGCACAAGCTAGTTTGCTTTTCGTTTATGACATTTGAATAGAATATCTGTCAAACTTGTAATAAGACGCATATATCCCTTTAAATTCTCATGAAAGATAATGTTAATATGTGCCCTTAGAGATTTTCAAAAATAAATAAATAAATAATATGTGCCCTTAGAGTACATGTTGACATATAGGAAAACCAAAAAAGAAAAAGAAAAAAAAGTGGATGGTGTGGATATAAAAATTTTTCTATAATAAGTATATTTTATTTTTCACAATATCCATGCTACAAAATCTTATCAAAATTAATTAAATTTTATCAAGGTGTGGATGATCTTTATATAAAGGAGGTCTGCACTTGAGATTCCTGTACGTATAAAGGTTGAACCAACTCCTAATGCAGAAAATGTTACATGCTGAGAAAGATAAAGAAGACAAATTAACCTTATAAACAGGGCCAAAACCTCCTTCACCAAGTTTATTCTCAAAAGAGAAATTATTTGTGGTTGTGGTGATGATCCTTAGGTCAAGTAATAGCAAATCTTGCTCCTTTCTTCTGAAGGACTCGTCCAAGTTTGTTGAACTGGCAGTACTACTTGAAATTTTGTGTTCCCTTGCTTTCTCTGGCATCAATCACATGAATAAATAACGCCTCTAAACTTCTTAAGTAATTAGAATGGATTAAATGGAAAAATGATAAGAAGAAATTCGATTACCCCATCTTTTCCTTCTAAAGAACCAAGTTGTACTGGCCATCATAATAAGCATTGCACAGAATGAAGCTACCACAATCCCCGCAATTGCTTTCTTGCCAAGTGAAACATCTTAAAGAGAAAGTCAAACTATTCATATTTATTACAAATTGATATCATTGGAGATAAAGAAAAACTTAAAATATATATATATATATATATATATATATCTTCTGTGAGCTTTAGTATAATACTTTGTTCTTTAATTCACCAAGCCACAGAGCTATGTCCTAACTATGATGCATGATCACTTCAAAATTTAGATCGAGATACTGCAAGCCGCTTTGCCCAATAGTAATAAGTCAATAGAAGTGAGGACTCATCGGCATATTTTGATTGGGTTTGGATCCTCTCTTACTCTGAGCTTTTTACTAATATTTTTGAAACATATAATTGAATGTTGATAAAGTAAAAATAATAAATAATCACATCTTAATCATTAATTAATTCTAACACTTATGTGTCAAGAGACAAGGTTAAAAAAGAGCTCAAATTAAGTGATGATCCAATTTCTTTTTATAAATGGGACCAAGTTGCATTGCAAGACGTGGATGCATGTCATGCAGTGGATCCTCATGATTGCATGCTCAGTTGTTCAAGTTTTACGACACAATTTGGCATAAGCATACATACCAGTTTGCACTTGATAATTACTCGGGAGGATATATTACCTGATTGATCTGCAACCCTCACATACAAATCCTGTCCATCATTCGGATAAAATCTTGTATCCATCATCTCGCCGTGGTAAGTCAAGCATCCAGTCGTCCCTTCATTAGTCTCCGAATATGCACTTGTATAAGCTATACAAGAACAATCACTCAAACACCTATCTTTACATGCTTTCAAGTCCAAACTCATGTCCACATGTGTGACCGATGTGTCGGGCACCTTCACGCGTGCCACCTTTTCAAACCGTTTTCCTCTTTGGCATGCAGACATTCCATGCTTCCTCGTGCACCCACTTGACCTATTTCCAGAGTACCATTCTTGCGGATACTTGGGTTCAAATCCAGGTAGGCATGTACATTCAGACTCATGATCCAAGGGATAAGGTTTACAGTTACTATTTGCCCCACAGTACCCATAATAGTCACACGGTGGATCATTTGGGTTGTACCAATAATTGATCCATGCAAGGCCTCGATTTGTTGAGATGAAGTGTTGCAAATATCCAACCTCACTCACTGTCAGTCTAACTACGGTAGACGGAACAACTGTACCATACACTATAGAAACTTCATATTGATCATTGACGAAACTATAATTAGTGATTTCATAAGGAGTCATTTCAGGTGTACCTGTCCATTTTTGCCCAGTCCATGAACCAATAATAATAACAACTGAGGGAATCCATCCGAGTCAATCCTGTGAGAGTAATTCCCTGATCCTGGGTCATCCTGTGATTTCCATGATGTTAACGTCCAATTTAGAGCTGTTTGCCGATTCAACCCTAATTTCATAAGTGGAAGCATGGTATCCGTAGGGTGATCAAAACTTTGCCACAGTATGTTTGTGGTACTAGTTTCAACTGAAGGGAAAAACAACAATTGTTTTTATAAAAATAAGAATTTGCGGAACACTGAGTTTTAAAAATTCTTTAGAAAACTCAAGAACCCTAGATCCATAAAACAATTAAATAAAATAATAAAACTAAGTAAAGATCGAATCTTGTACATTTTGTATTGATCCCTGTAGATTGTTCACTATCTTGCCTTCCTTGATATGTCTCTACACCAAGAAACAAGTGAGTAGGCACAATTATATAGAATTGTGTTCACTTTCTATTGATTTCTTTTCTCAAAAGAACAAACAATATATGAAAGAGATGAGTGTTTTTTTTTTGGCTATACAAAGAACAAAAACACTAATTCTTGTTCTCTATTATTCTTTCTGTTTCTCAAACATACGTATAACCAAAAGCATAAGAAAAGAAAATTATTTCTTTTCCTTTTATAAACAACAAATAGGGTTTTAATTAATAAAAAATGATATTAAACCCCAAGTTTATTAAAATTAAACTTTTACCCCAATAACATGATTAATTCAAAATTAATTCATGTTATATTTTGAAATCGAACTTGTGATCTATAATTAATTTATACTCAGTCACTACTGATAATCGAATTCAAGACATCTTATAAAATTAATTAAATAATTATTAATTCATAATTAATAATTTGAATAATCAATATTATTCCAATACCAAGTGAACACATATTTTGCTACTTATGTAACAACTATAATTGGACGATTCAATTACAATATTCTATATACACGTTTCTTATAGTGAAATGAGCTATCAAGGGGACCCGATGAACCTATAGTTTTGAGCTCTAATAATATCGGAATTATTAATTAAACTCTTTAATTAAATAATTCACTATTATTAATCTTAGAGTTACTCCACTAAAAACCTAAGATTGTACTCTCAAAACTGTAGATGTTTTTATACAATCTGAAATTTTCAGTGTCCATTGATATAATCAATACATATGATTTGACCCTCCACAAATAGTTCATAATTAGAGTTAGGTCAGAATGTCTATTATACCCCTCTAATTATATCTTGATCCTTAAGTACCATTGATTCTCTAATTAACAATATATTCATAACAACTTATGAATTTATCTTTCTATTTATATATAAATAGAAAGTTAAGCACTCTTATTGTTCAATATCTGAATCAACCCTTAAGAGAACTATTTCTCTACTTCTCGTAAGGAGTGGATTCCACTATTGTATAAAATGTTCTCAATTACTTACTAAATCATATCCCCAAAGTACAAAGTTATTGATCGAGCATCTATATTTATCTCACCCATGTAAATCAAAAGACATAACTCAACAAGTAGAAGTCCATAATACACTCAGGATTAAGATCAATTCATATATGATCATATAGTCGATAAATATAAATCTCTAAGTTTAACGAATATTAATTAGAGACTCATGTTTATCGTGGTTCAGTCCTATATAATATTTATTATATAAGGTGCCTCCATTTCCATGTCATTACATGAATAGTCTCGGATAAAACTATTGTACCGAATATGAAATGGACCACAACTGTAGATTTACCACAAACAAAGTACCCAGCTTCGTTTGCTTTCTACGGACTCTTTAGATTACTTCTCTCAAACTAAATCCGCTAGTATATAACACTTATATACTTAATTTGAAATTATATTAGTAATCAAGGATGTTTCTCATGATATATACAATTTTTGCAAAATATATAAATTGAATAAAATGAATACTTTATTATTATTTATTAAAACCGTTTACATAATTACAAGCTCTTAGGGTACAAAACCCAACATCAACCAACTCAAGATTTCCTAAATCTAAGAGCCTAGCCGTAGTGCTCTTCCTAGCAATGACTGAAACATTTGTAGACCAGACAGGAACAATAGTTTGGTTTGTTTCATACAATACAAGGTTTCCAAGGCTATTGATTGACAATACTCCAGATCTACCAGTGATGGGATCATGTCTATTCGCCACCCACACCACGGCTTGCTCTGGATCCTGGTAATACCATATTCCAACGTACCGTTTTGGAGACTTTCCAGGACTGAAGAATCCAAGCGCGAAGAGTTCTCCGCTGGAGAATATAAGCTCACCGTCTTTGATTGAATGGTTGGCTGTTACGGAGTGGTTAGCTGTGATGTTGTCAATTGAAGTAGAAAAGTGAAAAAGATGGAGAAAAAGCAGAGTGTTCAATAACATTGTTAGAGGATACATTTTTTCTTATTTCATGTGTTGTTTAATTGGTTAAGGGGTTACTAATACGAGGACTACCTCCACCTCTGCGTATAGTACTACAAGAGTAAAGTCTACTTGGTTAGTTTAATATGGGACCATGTAATGAATTCTTGAAACAGACTACTTCCTGTTTTCTTTGGGTAGTACTAATTCTGTCCTTGCAGTTTGATTTTTCTGGCATAAGACATGATATTATATTGGGTCGATCCAGTTTGACTACAAGAATAAGACATGGTATATGCCTTTCAAAAGAAAAGAAAAACAAGACATATGGTATTAATTCTGTCCGTGGAGTTTGACTTTTTCTAAAATGACATGTTCGTTATGGATCAGACGAATAATTATATACACATGGAGTTTATTACCTTATTTATAGTTACGGATTATTAAGCTTGACTTGTTTAAGTTCTCCTAGTGTATTGGCCGTGATTTATACGTACTATCATGAAGTTTCACCATACACCTTTATTTGTTACAATTTTGAAAAGAGGAAGCTTCAATAACTTGACTTAACGAAACATCCAAAACTAGAATTTCATTTTCATATTCTACATTTGACTTGCTGCAGGTCATCATATTATATTAATTATGAAGTAATTCTTCATTTGTTCGTTGTTACAACTAATTTGAAAAGACGAGTGTCAATACCTTGACTTTATTTGTCAGGAAACATCCAATAATATCAAAATTCAATTTTTCGTTTTTTTGACCGGTATGGACGTATTGAAGAATCTCCATTTAATTTAAGTATTTTGGGGAAGATAATTTTACAATCCAAAAGAGTAATCCGTTGATTGTAACATTTCATTTATTTATATATTCTCTCTTGTTCTTTATCTTTTCACATGATAAAAAGAAATTGTATGTTGCAACTTGTAAGCAACTATGATGAAAGGACTTAAAATATTAGATAGGCTTGCATAAAATATTAGAGTACGGATCATCATGGATAAAATTCTTTTTCTTGCCACTTATGGATCATAAAAGTATGATTAATCTAAAACTAGAGATATTTGATATCATAGAGAAAAGACCATCTAGTGCATACTCTAGCTAGTAATATATAACAACTAAAAGCCAGACATAAATATTAATGACTTTACAAGTTACAACATACTCCTAAAACTATACACCCGTTTCGTTCATATATTACGAAGAGTGAAGATGCTACTGGCCTTCCACGCAAAAGGGGAAATAAATTAATCTTCTGTTCATTGCGGTTTTTGTTGACTTACTAGGATACAGTAGCATTCCATATCACTAACAGTATTGCTGAGATATGGAGAGGTCTATTACCACGAAGATGAAGTCTTTGTTGACTTTGTTGCTTGGACGTGCCATTATCTAGGCAACTTACACGCTTTCAGCATCCACTTTTTTCATGCGATTTCTACATTTTCCGTGCCATAAGATTGGGAAAGTAATTGTTGACGAAGCTAATTTTCCAGTCAACAGAATGCTTGCCCAAGTCTTGCCGCCCAACATGTCTTAATCACAGTCTCCCTAGTCTACTAGCATCATAGGCATACATCAATATGCCTTCTCTTAGCTTTGCACCATCCAACCAAGTCATGCCTAGCAATCTACTTATGCCAAACTTTGAGGGTCTAACACACGTCTCCATGTTTAACTTCAGCCAAAACGTGATTGGCTCTCACCAAACACTTTTCTCCAAAGGTACCGTCACCGCGCCTGCCTTATGTAACTTTCATAACAGTATAACCTTTAAGAGCTAGCATAAAAATAGAATCAAGAGATGATTATTTAAGTGTGCATATTCGAACTCTCGGAGATTGGATTTGTCAGCTATATAGTCTTTTCCAACAGGTAAAAAAATTGGTTATAATAAGAGGATCAAAAGGTTCAGATTTTTATGGCACCCAACTATACATATAATCTGCTATTTCAGGCTATACTAACCGGGGTAAAGGAGTATCCAAAAATTTACATTGATGGACCTTATGGTGTTGCTTCCCAAGACTATATCAAGTACGATATCCTTGTGCTGATTGGCCTCGGCATAGGAATAACACCCTTCATCAGCATCATCAATGATATAAATGATGGGGGTCCAGAAAACATAGTTTGAACAAGTAATATTCTTGGCTTTTTTCAAATAAAATGTGCATAGCAAACTCGTCTGGAAAGAAAGGAGGGAAAATTGCATTTCTTGAATTAAGAAGGTCTAATGAACTAATGAGAACATTTTGGCTAACTACTTTATCAAATGTGGCTATGATGAAGGACAACAACAAGTAAGACCCAAAGAGTCAAGCCTAATTAAAATCACCAGCTTTTAACTTGTGAAAAGACTGTATTTTTAGGAGAGACTTGAATTTGCCTTAGCAAGGAAATGAATGTGAGGAGATATTCTGTCATAACTACTACTTACTGAAAAGTGTTGTTTAACTTGTGACAGGGGTATTCTATTGCGGCCCGTCAGCATCGGCTAGAGAGTTGGAGCGATTGTGCACCAAATTCTCCACCAAAGCCAGTACCAGATTTGTATTTCATAAGGAGAATTATTAGACATGTTCTCTAATAGCAATGTATTGTTTCCGGTTCCACTTCCACACTCGGGAGATGGCAAATCCAACACTCGGGGAGATTACTGGAGTAGCTCAACAAAAGCAACAAAAAGTACCAAAGCGAAGATCCAACAAAGCCTTCACCAAGAAAATATTTTTGTCATTGTCTAATAGAGGTAGTGATGGACCCAAAAAATTTGTGTCATAAAAAAAATGAATAAAGTAATAAAAATATCGATAATTAAGAATATATTAAATATAAATATTTTTACATCGAAAATATATTAATATTCAAGTTTATATAACTTGGTATTATTTACTCAAAATTTATTAATTTAAATAAGACATAAATCATATATTGTTGTGGATATATTTGGGGCTGCATAAATAGGCTAGTAAAAGTCCAATAAATTGATCTAGTGGATTAATTCAATAGATAAAGTTCAGTTCGCCAACACCTAGCTCGCAATAATGAGTTCTCAGATTATTGCAATAGGTTGCTGGTCAATCATAGTTCAGCTCACCTTATGCTCAGCTCGAAGTCGTTCAAAGCAAGTTACAACTTGCAGGTCAAAGCGCTCGTTAAGGGAATTTTCCAAAAAAGCAACAACCTAAATTGAGAAAGAGTCAACTACCAAAATTGAAAACAAAATCAGATTCCTAACTATATCGGTGGAATCTATTGTTAATATGGTGGACAACGATTCTAGAAGTGTAATTAATATGGAACTCTTTTCTATTTTATTTGTACTCAAATTGTAACGCCTCACACTATAAATAAGGGTTGAAAATTCATTATATAATAGATTCAATATAAAAACAAAATATAAGATACTGCGACTCTGCCAAAATAAATAAAGAAACAATCGTGGATATAAGCACCTTTTCTGGCCGAACCACATAAAAATCCCTTACATTCTCCGTTCTTCCTCTTCTCTTTCTCTTGTCTCTGCTTTGTTTCGTTTGTTTGCAGGTATTGGATCAAAAATTTCGATCGACCAAATTCAGACATCGATATATATATTCATTAAAAAAACATAATTTCAATATAATTTTGCAAAAAAAAAAGAAAAAGTATTTATAATGAATAACAATAAATTTATACAATGAGAATTGATTGATACATATTATAAGTTATATTATGAATTTCTTGAACTTTTAATTATTATTGATTCTAAATAAAGTAAAAATATAAAATAAACAAAAAGTAAATATATATAACAAATTGAATTATGATAATACATAGATAATTTTAATGCAATAATTTAAATTTTAAGATTTTAAGATTTATTGGTGAGAAGTTAATTATATTAGAAATAATAAGAATAAATAATTGAGTTAAAAAAATATTAATAAACAATGAACAAAAGGTAAGAAGTAGAGATGGCACGGCTTCAGATAAAAAAATCTTCCAGCAGTTTTCTAATAATATAAACCGAGATGCCACACTTGTACAATTACAGAGATGCGACAGTCTGGGTGTCTTAGTTCTAAATCCACAATATAAGAGTGACTAAATTACAGATCAAAATATAATAATCCCAATAATGAATCAGCAATGTCACTGCAAGCATTCTCTAATACTGCATTGAACAATACTTGGGAGGAAATCAGATACATAATTTAAAAGTAATTTCTAAAGGTTTAATTTCTTGAATTTTAAATTTAACAATTAAATAGGAGATTAAAAAATTGCTTAATTACTTTTACAGAGAGTGTAGAATAAATTCCAACCATTATATACGTAATTATTTCAATGTTTTCTTTCTTTTTATTTGTTTTAATGCTTTTCATAGTAAGTATATCCATAGCAACTAATTGGTTTCAGGTCGGTTTTGGATCAACAAAAATAACTCGACCCGAAACCGTTTTAATATGTATATACACACAACACAACCCTAGTCGACAAACACAAAACCACTCTCAACTTTCTCCTCCTCTGTCAACTTTGTGTCTTCGCAGACCAACGCCCACATGTAGAGAGGCGAAAAGAGAGAAAAAGTTCTTGGCTTGTGTAAAGCTCCTGGCTTTCTCTCTTTTCTTGGTTGCTGCTTCTAGGTTCTACACGTACTTGTTGATCTTTTGACAAGAGAACTGGTCTTTTATTTTGTTTATGAAAGCAGATTCTTGAGTTCCCCATATCATTTTAGATGAGCAAGTAGTGATTCTTTACACCCGATTAGAGCTTTTAAATGCAGTCAATCATACATACTTATTAAAGTAGTGATTCTTTACACCCGATTAAAGTTTTTAAATGCAGTCTATCATACATACTTATTAATGTAACAAGTTCTGTAGCTAATATTGGTTCATACAACCTCAGGGCAGATCTTCTAGTAGTATGTATATATGTATGAGCCCATTTAGTTAAGGAATTTGTTCAGAAGTATCTTGACAACAGAAACTTATCAAATACTTCATTAGATCAAGATCGTGTAAAGGTATTTCTTGCTCGCTTTATACTCTTTTAAATTTATATCATTTTATTGTGTGATTGGGCATATACTTTTGTTTTATTTGTGATTGGTCTGGTTTTCAGATTTTTTTTCCTTTTTAATTTATGATATGACAAATATAGTAAAGGTCAGTTTATTTGATATGATATTGTTCAATGGTAACCATTAGGCTAGACACTTAATCTAGGTGGCAATCAACCACTCTTCAAAAATCTAAAAACAATGTAGACCAATTTTAATTAAGTTTAGATTATTGAAATAATTAAGATTAACTTTAACAACTTAGTATAGTTTTTGTCAGTCAGTATAGTTTTTGTCAGTCCTAAATGCCTAGAGCATTTAAATAATAAATGTTTTCTGAAATTTGAAATGATAGAACTTGCTTTCTTTACAAAATATCACACACAAATTTGAAATATCGTTTTCTTAGAGTTTAACACTAGTAATCCACTATCCATTCAGATTTATAGTAAGTAAATCAACCATAGAGCGGTAATGAGGAGAAAACAATAAACCAACGAGGTCCACGATCTCATGGTGAACCCTTAAGCTACATCAGGCGATAATTACGATTGCCATTGTTGGCAGAAATGAGAAAACCTTGGTACGGCTGGTTTGCTCTGCAGTTATGTCTTTGTCTGTGAAAAACCTAACCAGTTCTCTCTTTGTGAAAAACCTCTATCACGATCTTCTATCCCTCCATGTCTTCTCTCTCCCATTCTCTCCAATAGATTACTACCTCGTCCATTGCGGCTCGATTGCGGCTCCACCGTGGACGCCAACGTAGACAATCGCCTCTTCGTTTCAAACTCGTCAACCGCAGATTCGCACCTGTTTGCCTCCTCATCTCGGTCGGTCCAACTCAGCGACCAAATTTCAAGATCAGAGACCAAGGGTTCATGACAATGGCGATGGGTGACGGTGGCGGTGGATACGAAGGTGATCGGCGGCCTCCCAGCCAGCGCCGGCTAGGACGGAGAAGATTCGCACCTGTAACCTTCTACGTTTTGTCTCAAGATGAGGTCTGTTCCAGTGCCTCTTGTTATTGCTTCTTTTAAGAATTTTTGAAGCTGGATCGCCTGGTTTTTGTTTCACAGGACTCCAGAAAGTGAAGAGTTTGCAGATGGTTATCCTTCTGATGAGAATTGGCATGGATGCATTAACAATAGCGACATGGTACTTCTAAAGGTATACTTTGAAAAATATGTTATATAGTTTCACTTCTTTGTTGTATTTTTCATTCAACTGTTTGCTTGTTAGATGATGTATTCTATAACATTGTTGAAATTATCCTTATAAGATGATTTGTTAGAATTTATTCTCAGCTCAAAAAGCATAAAGTCTATATACTGTCTAAGGTACATGTATAACCAAGTAAGAAGGAAATTTTAGAGAGAATTCGTAAAGCATAGACTGTTTTGGAAGCTGGGGATGAATATCAATTGGTTAGAAGCTTTCTTTGACAGGTTGTGATTTTTCCTGTTTTTGATCTTTCAGGTCAGACGTTACTTGTCATCCGTCATCCACATCTGCTGGTGCAGAGTGCGTTGATCTGCATTGCACTTGGGTAGAACAATGGTAATTATGCCTCTCAACGTTATTCTACGGAAAAAATGACTTGGTTCAGTTGACGGAAAAAATGACTTGGTGACTTTGTGTGTTTTCACTCAATTCTATTGAAACTTTAAAATTATATATAATATATGTTTGTGCTGTTATCAGTTGCCCAGCAGAATAGCAGTATATTGAATGGGCAAAGTGCTTGAAACTTTTAAATTATATATGTTTGTGCTGTTGTCAGTTTCCCAGCAGAACAGCAGTATATTGAACGGGCAAAGTGCAAAATTTGTTCTCATTTTACATTGCAAGTTTCTTACTCCAGCATTCGTATGAGCCACTATGCTAGACAAATATTATCAAATGATACTGACTGTTTGTAATCTTATTTATTAGAAACCTTAACTGTTGCTCTGTGAACTGGAACATACTGTCATGCATAAGTTTTTCTCAATTCTGTTAATGTCAAAGTTGGTCTATAGTACTGGGACAGCTCTTGATAATGAATTAGATGGTTCTTTTATTTCATTTTATCATTTCTTCTTGTCATCTAAATTTTATTTGGATATTGAGATATTAGGAATTATCCAGTTAGGATGTCACAATTTTGAAAATCAGTTTTGGCTTGATCAATAAAATCAAAGAAAGGCAATCAATGTTGGAAACTTGGTGGTGAGAATTCACTCAAACTTAATAAGGATTAGACAAATATTTTGGGAGGAGAAATAAACTTCTCTATGAACTTTTTTCTAACTTGATACAATTTTATTTCTCACCATTATCCACTCTCAATTTCAAGTTTCCTCACACATACTTGAATAACAATACCAGCTAAATATTTATAGGACTCAAGAGAGAGTTATGGATAAACTCTCATAACTACAATACAATGAACTCTCACATATATGCACCTTATTAATCAACATAAATTATCTAAATACATGAACTTTTCAAATATATGAATATTCTAAATACATGAATACAAACTTCTAGATGAATCCATAGTTAAACTCCTCCATGATTCATGTATGCTTGTGTCTATATAAATCATGTTTAATTTCCAACATCCCCTTAAACATGATTTTTTACGAATTCCAAGTAAGGTTCTCATTCTGCAAAATACATCAACCTTGAGAGGCTTGGTGAAAATATCTGCAACTTGGTCTTCTGTCTTCACATACTTCACATGAATCTCCTTTTTCGAAATGCATTCTCTGATGAAATGGAGTCTTGTATCAATATGTTTACTCCAATCATGGAACACTGGATTCTTTGTCAAAGCAATAGTTGACTTGTTGTCCATATTGATCACCGTTGCTTCATTCTGTATGATTCCCATTTCTTTTAATAGATTTCTCAACCATATTGCATGATAAGTAAAAGATGTAGCAGCAACATATTCAGCTTTGAGATAACGGAGAATTCTCTTTGCTGCTTTCAAATGAGTAGTTGTTGGAGATTCCATAAAATGACTAACTACTCCAACACCAAAGAGAATATCTAGCCTTGTACAAGTTAGATATCTCAAACTCCCTATCAAGCTCTTGAAATATGTTGGATTATTTCCTGTAAAAATCAAATCATCCACATACAAACACACAAGCAAAATGTCTCCATTTTTGTTTGTTTTTTAGTAAAGAGCATGTTCATATGGACATTTAGTATAACCATTCTTTTGGAAGTACTTATCAATTCTACTGGTCCATGCTCTTGGGGCATGCTTTAGTCCATATAAAAATTTCTTCAATTTTAAGAATTTACCTTCTTGACCTTTCACAACATAGCCAAGAGGTTGTTCTATATAGATTTCTTCCTCCAAGTAGCCATTTAAGAAAGCGGACTTAACATCCATCTAATAGATACTCCATTTGTTTTGGGTAGCCAACGAGATAATCAATCTTATGGTCTCCAAACGAGCAACAGGAGCAAACACCTCTTCATAATCTATACCTTGACGTTGACTGTAACCTTTCGCAACTAATCTCGCTTTGTATCTCTCTACTTCTCTTTTAGCATTCTTTTTAGTCTTGAACACTCATTTGACTCCAATTGCATTTTGCCCTTTAGGAAGAGTAGCAAACTCCCAAGTGTTGTTTTTGTTAATTGCTTGAATTTCTTCATCCATAGCTTTCACCCATCTTTTATCCTTACTAGCCTCTGCAAAATCAATTGGTTCACTATCTACAAAGAGACAAAATAAGGTGAGATTATTTACTTCTTCAGTTTCATCGTAAATTTCTCTCAAACTTTTCCAACCACGGGGTCCAGCAAAAGGACTTTCTTCTTAAGATGATGAAGGTGATTCATCATGAGTAGGAAATGGTAGACTTGTAGGCTCCTGAGGTGTTTCATCATTGCTTTCTTCAATAAAAGGAAAGAAAGTATAAGCTTCTTCTTGAGCATTCCAATCCCAAGTAGCTTCTTCATCAAAAACATCTCTGCTCACAACAACTCTCTCATTGCTTGGATTGTAGAGCTTGTAGCCTTTTGAACTTGAATCATAACCTATGAAAACAAATTTCTCACTTTTATCATCGAGATTTGAACGCTTCTGATCTGGCACATGAGCATATGCAATGCTCCCAAAGATCTTCAAATGAGCAACACTAGGCTTCCATCCACTCCAAACTTGTTGAGGAGTCACATTCCATAAACTCCTGGTAGGACTTCTATTAGAAAGGTACACTGCACATTCTATAGCTTCAACTTAGAATTCTTTTGGCATCTTCTTGCTCTTCAGTATACTCCGTACCATATTTAAGATGGACTTGTTTTTTACTTTCAACGACACCATTTTGTTGTGGTGTCCATGTAACTGTAAGGGCTCATCGAATTCCATTTTCATCACAAAATTTATTGAATTCTTTTGAAGTAAATTCACTTCCTCTGTCAGATCTCAAAGCTTTTATAAAATAACCACTTTCTTTTTCAATGAAAGCTTTGAATTTTTTAAATGCTCCAAATGCCTCTGATTTTTCTTTTACAAAATAAACCTAAGTTTTTCAGCTAAAATCATCAATAAATAGTACAAAATAAACCCAATTTTTCCACACCTTTGAAAGTATTCTCTAAAATCTACCATGTTTGCCTGGAAGTGGTTGCTTCAGAAATCTTCTCAAATGTTGCATCAACAAATGCTTGATGGATTATGGTGAGAGCTTTTTTATCCTTTTTCCTTGTATTACACAAAACATCTTTTTGCCTTTGAGTCAAAGAAGCTTCATTTTTAGGTTCTGTGTATCCTTTATCAACTATTTCTCATGCATTTTGTGAGCCAAGTAAAGCCTTGATGCGAATACACCAAGTGTTGTAATTTTCTTTAGTGAGACGAGCTACTTGAAAAAGATTGTTGTTGCTTGCCATTTTTATCACCAAAAGCTCTGATACCACTTTGTTGGAAACTTGGTGGTGAGAATTCACTCAAACTTAATAAGGATTAGACAAATATTTTGGGAGGAGAAATAAACGTCTCTATGAACTTTTTTCTAACTTGATACAATTTTGTTTCTCACCATTATCCACTCTTAATTTCAAGTTTCCTCACACATACTTGAATGACAATACCACCTAGGTATTTATAGGACTCAAGAGAGAGTTATGGATAAACTCTCATAACTACAATACAATAAACTCTCACATATATGCACCTTATTAATCAACATATCTAAATACATGAATACAAACTTCTAGATGAATCCATAGTTAAACTCCTCCATGATTCATGCATGCTTGTGTCTATATAAATCATGTTTAATTTCCAACAATCAAGAGAGAACTTATTCTTGTTAAGATCAGGACTACAGTTTAGTTTAGTTGAATTGCACTCAAAGACTTTGTTTATGTATGTTGCGTGTATATATATATATATATATGTATTTCCACTTATATATAAATGCATTTATATACTGCATTTATTTATAAATACATTTATATATGATACTGCAGAGTTTTTTTTTTTTTTTTTTCCTTCTTTTGAAAATATGATATTGCAGAGTTTATACTATATTTATACATGACTTCACATTTTCTACCTACCCCAAACAATAAATATTAGCTTTGAATGTAAAAATTATCAAATATTTTTTACTTCAGATGTTCTTTCCATACCCAGTGTTTAAAAACTCGGTGAGTTTTGCAGAGTTCTCGCCGTCTTCTTATAGGTCAGCACTCCGCCAATTCGAGAACCTCTAGATCGGAGGTTCTGCTTGATAAAGGTGGATATTCGACTCAACTCGGCTCAACTTAACTTAACTCGCCCCAACTCAGTGAGTCCAACCATCATAATACCGGTCGGAAATCATCCCAAACACCACCTAAAAATCCATCAAAACCCAATACTCCCAATAAGATTTCGTAAAGTTACGCCGTTTACTTTTTAAAATTTTTCATTTAGTGTGGAAAACGTGGGGAAATTTTTCTTTTTCTTTTCTTTTTAATTTCAAACATTTATAAAACGGATTTATAAAAATTTGGACAATATAACAGCTGTTTTCAGAACATGCCACCCTGCAAATTTCAAAATTTAACACTTCTATAGCAAACAGTTCTCCACTATTGGGCCTCAGGCCCTCAAATCATTTCCACAATCCAATCACAAACATTTTTCAAGTTGAAATCCATAAATATACTTCATCTTCAGTTAACATAAATGTAACGCCCCGATGTTTATTTCTATATAAGTAGTATTCGTAGATTAAGAAGTTATGTGCATTAAATTGGATTAAATTAGATTTAAGTGTGGTAATAATAATAATAATATATTTAATTGTTAGAAATTTAATAGTCTATATAATAACTTATTGTTGAGGTTTTTTTTTTTTAGTAAAAATATTTAATTAGGAATTTAATGGGAAAGATTGAATGCTGGAAATTTGTCATTGGATGGTTATATGAGTGCACTTAGAATGCATGACATGTGAAATTATCTTGAACCAATGACAAATTGACATCTAAAAAGTAAAAGTTGTGAAAGCCAATAGAAATTAAGCAAGTATGTGGTTGTTAGATTAGTGGAATGGTGAGTTGTCTTGATTATCCAATAGAAAGTGAGCAAGTGTGAGATTTGTGGGGTTTGAATAGAATTTTAGAAAGTGTGGGGGTAAAGATAGAATATCAAGAAGTTGGTTAGTATAAATAAGAGGGTTTCTTGCAAAAATTTTCATTTCCTTCTTCCTCCATCTTTGGCCGACTTCTTCCTTCTCATTTTCTCTTAATTTTTCTTCTCTTTTCAAGCTTCCAAACCCACAAATAACCTTGTTCTTGTCCTCTCCACCCATCCAAGTCCTCATTTTCTACAAAATCCTTCAAGAATTCAAAAGGAATTTTCGTTAGAAAGGGTGCTCAAGTGAGGTATGTGCTGTAATTTTTGGTTTGGGAGTTAGAAATAGATTAGTAAGCATGTAGATATATTCATAGACATGTATAGTTAGTTGAATATGCATTTAATTGAGTTTATTTGTTTTTCATGGCTTTAAATACATTTTTGAAACCCTAGGTGAGCGTTTAGAGCGAGTTGAGCCTAGCAAAGGTAAAGAAAAGCTTTGAGCTTCAATTTGGAGTGTTGGGAAGCTTGTGGGCAAGATCTAAAAGGTTGGTGTACACTTATTCAAAAAACTTGACTTTTATTAGTAGCCAAAAATTGAAAATATTGTTTTGAAACTTTGTGATTTTGTTACTTTGATGTGATGAGTTGATATAAATGATATGTATAGGGTATTTGGATGTTAATGAAAGGGATTTTATGATGAAAAATCAAATGGAACAAAAATTTTATAAAAACCCCACCTATGGCCGAATTTACACTAAAGATAGGCCTAGGGGTACTTTCATCATTTCAAGCATATTTACGTGTTTCACGGAGGATATTCAAATGATGTGTGAGATAATTTATGAAATCGAAACAATTTTTGAAAAATAAACCCCCTTTGGCCGAATTTAGTGCACAGGGAAACCAAGGGGTATTTTTGTCATTTCACTCACATTTACGTGTTATTTACATCATATTTTGATGATACGTGCGATGATTTATGGTTTCGAAGAGAAAAATTCGAAAACTACCTTTTATGACCAAATGAAAATATGAAAAGAAATGATCTTGTATAATTAAGCTTTGATAGTAAAACCAAGAGCAAAATGGTCCTTGGGTAATGACCAAGAGGGAAGTTTCGAAAGATTTCGAAAAACGAAAATAAATGATGATATTGGACGTTTACGCGATTAAAAGTTTATTTGAATTGAAAACTTTCGTAATTATTGAAAATATTAAGAGTCCGAGTAAACATGTACATTGGTAGGTGGGGATTGGTAGTTGGCATGCCAATAGGGTAATTATTAGCAGTACTGCACCGTTACGATTGCATACCGATGTTGATTCACGGACTTTGAGAGGCACTGAGTGTCCGGTCCAGAAATCGAAACGATTGTGAAATTGAGATTTGGCGGGCAAACACCGAGTGTTCGATGCCGGAGGGAAACGTGAAACCTGTTACCGATCTATGGTATCGTGTCAGCATTTACAAAGGGCTCTGACGATATTCTAATGATTAATAATGCAATTACGTTGAATATGTGATTTTGAAAAGTAGTTTATAAAGTTTCTGAAATGTCGTTTGATATATATTTTATGTTGAATGTCGAACGATTAGCTAAATTATATCTATTACATGTTGTGTTTGTGAAAGTTTGTGATTTCGATATTATGTGTGTATACCAACAAAGTAGATGTGCTTAGCACGTCAGATTTTGATTTACCGCGCGCTGGTAGTTGAGGTAAGCTGAGTTGATATAGAGAGAGTCAGACAAGAAAATAATCCCAATGTGCTCCACGAGTCACAGAAATCTCCAATTTTTGGTAGATATTTTGGCATGTACTTATTTTTGTTAAATAAAGTTTCATGAACTTATGTATTGTACATTTAAATGCATGTGTGAGGTTTTGTAAATTCTAATGTATATAGTCTTGTATTATGTTCTTAAACACACCCACTGAGTCGGGAAAATTAAACTTTGTGGTGATTTTAAAGTATTTGTGTTTATTTTTACTTGATAAAACTGTAGTTGGGAATGTATGGTTCTATTGGTATTTTGTGTGTTGAAGTGGTTTTTGAGACGGACGGAGTGTCCAAATGTGGAAGTTGGGAAAATGAAAATATAGTCGAAGTGTTCCTTTTGAATGTGCAGGTTTTAAAATTTTGGGTTTTTTAATAAAACAGGGAAAACTCTGCCAGATTTTCAGTAAATCAAAGTAAGCAAATAAATGGATTTTCGTAAATAAAAAGACATAGCATCCTCCGCCTCGGGTTCGATGCCCGTGACGCCGAGGATCAAGGGAAGAGTGTTACAATAAATATATGATTTCATTTGCCAAAAATTTAGTTTTATAAATACAAAATGTTATATATAACCCAAAATATAATTTACAACATATTCACCAAAAGTTGCATGTAATGCATGACATACACTTTCAAATGTAAACCTATGTAGTGATATCTTTGCGTCAAGCCACCTACGCGTCCGACAGAGCCTCTTCTGATTGATGGTTAGTCCCTACACCTGAGGAGGATTTTTCAAAAACAGATAGAAAGAATGATGAGTATAAAACTCAGTGAGTGGATAACTTTTTCAACTAAAATATCCTTTTCTAAAATGTATATATCCTCCCAAAATAATTTGTAAACTAATAATTTATTAAAGCTTTTATTAAAACTACAAATCTAATTTAATCTTATAAACTTTTCTCTGTTTCTTGAAACTAGTAATAAACTTCACATTTAATAAACTTCACGTCGATTGACGTGTTTTTCTCTTTTTTTTTTTTTTTCTCGCCAAAGGCAACCCAGGGAAACTTAGCTCTATTGTGACGGAATTTCTCATCGCCACTAGAGCTCGAGAATGCTACCATGTGTAGTCACAGATGTGGGAAACTCTTGGGGTCGCGATTCCCCTCCCAACATCAAGCAGATCTACACTACCATATACGTGCAGAGGGCGACTCACAAACTCAAACTCAACCCCTCAAGCTAGTAACTATCCCAACCATCTTGCCATACACGCAATGGTACTACGGTCGGGTATACTAGGGATCAGGGCAAACCAACGGCATCTAAAATTCTTCCATATACTTGTAACCTTTTTTTCTATTATCGCTTTATAATCGAAAATGCTTTCAAAACATCTTATCAATTTAATTTCATGCATGTATATATATCAAAAGCTTACTAATTTACTTTGCTAAAAAATAAATACAAATACAATATAAATTCAAGAAATATACATGCATAATAAAACTTAAAAATATGCTAGAATTTAATTAAACTTAATAGCTTGAAATAATGTAAACAACATCTCATTAAAATAACTCAATACTAAAATATATGTTTGCAACCATGGATAATCAACTTATAATTTCATAAAAACTTTTAAAATAAAACCACTCACAATTTACTTTCAAACTACTCCACCACTCCTTCAAAACCTCCCTTTGATTCTTTTTGTTTCCAAGTCACCTAAAATCACATTCCATCATCAATTCATCACCTTTATCATTTAATTTCCATACTAATCATATTTATTCTTCAATTTGGATTTAAATGAGCATGCACTAATTAAATCAAATTCTTGATATAATCTTTGCAACCAACTTCCTAACCAACATTTTCATTTAAAATCAATTTAAGAATTCAACCATTCACCCAATTACATTTACACATAAAATTTCGATTAATCAATTAATCCATGTAAACCTTTAGTCTCGATTTTTAACGTTCTAGTGTTAGAAGCTAGATTTTAAAGTTAAAATGATAAATCTAGTTCACATAAATATAACCCGGGAAATTGAGAGTTAACGATCGTTATAGCATTACACAATAACTAATTTATTAAGAAAAAATCAATAAAGGGTAAAATAGTCCGTCCACAAATAAGAGATAAATTATAAAGGATAATATGATCAAGTCTAAAAATGAGAATTATGAGAATTATTATTTATTAGTTAGAATTAGTAGTCACTAATTTACTTGAATAAAGGTAATACATTGATAATAGTCAAATAGTTAAAGGGACATGGAAGTCATTATAGGAAATCTTACTAATATATATATTGGACACTTAGACAAATTTTTAAGAACAAAGAAGCAATTGCCATGAGATACTTAGAGAGTGAAAGAGGGTGCCGTGAAAATCAAAGAAGAGAAGAAGAGAACAAGAAGTGGTGGACGGCAAGAAGAACAAAGGAGAAGAGAAAAGTTCTAATCACCCTTCCAAGCCTTAAGTCACCACCTTAGGAGGTCTTCAAGCCAAATTAACCCCTCTAAACAAGAATCAAAGTAAGATATAATCTTCTCTCTCTCTCTCTACTTGATGAAATTGGAAGTAGAATAGGTATGTGATAGTTTTGTTGTTGTAATGAGTTGTGTGGGTATTTTACCCCTAGAACTAGTGTAGAATCTTAAATGGGTGATGTGGAAGCTTAAGTAACATGTTATTGTGTGTGAATGGTAAGTTAGGGTTTATAGATAACAAACTTTAAAGTGAGAGTTAAAGCATTAAAATGTCACAAAATTAGTAGACAAATTGTTTGATAAAAAGATTGTGAGAGATTTTCTTGTAAAAATTGAAAAGCTCTACTCTTTAATGGTGTGTGTGAGTGTGTCAAGGCCATGAAGGGCAGTGAGAAACCTTTGAGTTTTGGTTGATTTGGACTCAAATTTAAGCATAATTAAGGTTAGGAAAGCATATAGAAGTGATAGGATTGTCAAATGAGTAGTTTTAGGCAATTTGGAGAATCCCGAGCTCAAACCAAGGGACAAAGATGACCTGCAAAAGTCTGACTTATTTGAGGTTGTTCTAGACCTCAAATCATGCCTAGGAGTCATAGAAAACCATAGGTTTTGGAAGGGAACAATTTCGATAAAAATTGCATAAGTTATGCCCAAAATAGTGCCGTTAGAGAGTCGTTAAGTGAAATAACTATGTAAATGCAATTTTTATTGCAGGTGATGAATATATTTTATCATAATTAGGTAAAAAAACCTTAGATACGAAAGAAATAATATCGTCGTTTGCCCAACGTGAAAATGTGCATCAAAAAGTGCCCGAAAAATGGTATTTTTCTTAGATTTAACATAGCAAACGATTGAATTTTTCGATGAAATTTTATAGGTGACCAGAATGTGAGATAAGAGGACCGTAGGAAAAAGAATGAAAGAAAACAGAGCCCCAAGCAGAGCTGTGCATCACATTCTGTTTTGGGGTATCAAAAGAGGCTTAAATTTTTTATTTTCCGTTACGGGCCTTCAAAAATTATATGGACCATATGGGGATGATCCTAGGGGTCTAAAAGTGAAAATTTTACAAAGAAATCAAAATTTGAAGGCCTCGATTAAGTTAGAAACTAGGTGGGAAAGTTGTAGTCTAAAGCGGTCTTAATAGAGTTAATTATATTAAATTGTGTTGGTTATTGTAATTTTATTTATTCTCAAAAATATTTATGTACAAATGTTAATATGTGTTCAAAGTGTTTTGAAATAAAAAGATCCTTGAGAAAGTGAGCTTAAAAGCTCTAAGTTTAAAAGTTTCAAAAGATGAGCTAATAAGTGCTTCATGCACTTAGAAAAGAAATTAAAAAAAAAAAGAGTTTTGGTGCTTAAAGCATTTAATAAGAAAAAGGAGTTTCAAAGTCATTCGTAGACCCTTAGCATTTCAAGGTATCTAGCACTACGTAGCGACGTAGAAAATTCCGCTTGTAGTGGCTCAGAGTTACAGTTTAGCATAGCACTACCTATTACGATGCAGAAAATTCCGCAATCTAGTGCTTAGATTTAATATAGTGTCTTGCACTACATTTGCGATGCAGTAAATTCCGCACGTAGTCGTCAAGCCTATATAGTAGCTCGCACCATGATTTGCGATGCAGAAAATTCCGCACGTGGTTGCTGAGAAGTATTAGAAATGTCATGGTTGGTGTCTGTTAAGTCGCCTCGTGACATAGCAATTGGGGAATACGAATGGTTCCTTTCAAAGTACAAGAATTTCACGAAAAGCTTTATAATTTTGAATAAGTTATGACTTCCAACAAGTTTATAAGCGATTAATTGTAAATTACCTAATGGTAGTGATTGTTTTAAATTCATATTGTGTTTTGTCATATTGTATAAAACCTCCATAGGTACCTGCAAGGAAAAATCAAGATCAAAATCAAAGTCGAAGAAATATTTCATCGCAATAGGTGGGCTAGTCACGAAACATGCTTATATAAATCTTGTATATGGATTGAACATATTACTCATGGAAACACACTTGTATTGTATTACACTTATGGCATATTGCATTTTGGATTCGTATATATGTAAATATGATTGTGAATACTCATGTATTTTCATGTATAATGGATATATGCATTTTCTAGTATGAGTTCATGTTTATCGTTGTGGAAAGTGTGATAAAAATGTATGTTTGTGGATAAACGAAGTTGGGAGGAAATGAATATATAGTTTAAGTGTATTTTATTGCAGGTAAAAATTTTGGAAACCTTCAAAATGCAGCTGTTATGCTGCCGAAAATTTTATAAACTCGTTTAAAAATGAAATCGCGAAAAATTTTATTCAGCCAATTTATTTACAAAAGTAAAGAGTACAATTGAAGTAAGTTAAGAAAATAGGGAAAAAATAAGGGGTTCGCTCCGTGGATCTCTCCATTCCGACAAGTCGGATTGTGAGAAATCCATTAGAGTGCCCGGTAGGACCCTCCAAATAAGAAATTAGAGAGAGTCTGGGTTGGGTCTTGTCAATCCAACTCAATATACATATATTCAAATATCTCACAACTTTACTATAATTCCATCTAATTTTCTAACATCCATTCTTTTGCATTTCTTTGGCACAATTGCATTCAAACACATCCTAAACACCATCAAAATACTTCAAAAGGATTGGATAACACTTTATAACCCAATTCTTTACCTTAAACACATTAACACCCAACTTTTCCAATTTCCATTTTTCTTACATTCTTTTAATTCCAATCAACTTAAATTCATCCCAAAACCTCATACAACTCATTCCAACATTAAAATCAACATAAACACATGCAAAAACACAAGTGGTCCACACACTAGTATACTTGTCCAACAATTCATTCACTTGATTTTTCTTTTCAAAATTCATCTCAAATTAATCTAATATCACCTATAAACTCATTCAAACACTAAAATACATGCAATTACCTAATCTTTTCCAAATTAATCACATACTAGTATATCACACAACCAACTTATTGACTTCATTCCAAGCTCAAAAATCACACACAATTGCCTTAAATAATCCTCAATAGATCAACCAATGCCTCAAAATACCAAATCAATTTAATTTCATCAATTTAATATATCAAACCCTAACTCACCTTACTAATTTCTTGACCCAAAGCTTCTTGATGCTTTCATTCCTTTCCAAGCTCAATTTGATGATAATCTAACTCCATTCATGCTATAAAATCTATCAAAGAACTCATTTAAATTCATTCTTAAAAAAATGTCCATAAACTAGTTATGAAATTCATCATTTACCTACAATTCCTCATCAATTTTTCTTAAGATTTCTTGATGGATTAGAGAGAGAGAAGGATGGATGACACACTCGGGATCTCTTCTTCTTCTTCTTCTCACATCTTCCTCTTCCTTCACAGCTGCAGATTTTTTTTTTCTCCTCTCTCAGTTTCAGCTTGTCACGGTTCTACTTCTTTCTTCATGTTCTACCTCTCTTTGACCGAATGCTTCACTTGTTTCCATCTCTCTTGCACTTCAACTTTATATAGTCATCCACCCCTTTGACAATTTTGCCCTTAAATGATCACTCAAATATCAAAAATGTCATTAATTACCAATTTAAATAATCCATTAATCACTCAAAATTTCTTAACCACATATTTATCACCAAATTGACGCTAAGATGTCGTCCCCTTATTGGTCCATTCAATTTCACAAGGATTGTGCTTCTTTGATGATTATCAATTCATGCAACTATTCATTAATTCCTTAAAATTAAATTCTCATTTATCTCTAATAAATTTCAAAAATATTTCATGGTCATCCTATCACCAAATTGATCATACAATACTCTAATTGAGTGTCTTAACTTTTAATTCTATGCTTTTAAAAAAATTCAATTGGCTGTAAAATCATAAATTCCTATTATTCTCCGAAAAGGACATTTTTGTCAATTACGCTCGGATCGTTTGAAACTTATTCGAATGAACTTATTTTTTATCTGTTTCAGTTTCTAATAACTCTAATTCCTATTCCAAGACTTCTGATGTTCGAGGTCCATTTTTCAAAAATCACTATTCATATGGATACTATTCATCCGGAAATATTATTCATCAAAAAAATTTTATCTCACAAAACTTGAAGAAATTTTTCGTTTCCCGAAAATCACTATTCACATAAAATTACTATTCATCTAGAACACTATTCATCCGAAAATACTATTTATCCGGAAAACACTATTTCTCCTAGGGAAATGAAATTATGGGTTCTACATATATATATTCACATTACCTAACTTGTTAAAGAGGACGTTGGAGTTGTTAACGTAACAACTTCGTCGTTTACTAATGTCATACGTCAATTTTTATTAAATTTTAACAACTTTAGATGTTGCTCTAACGTCCAACTTGACCCATCAACAACTTTGACGTTGGTTTTAATAAGTTGACATTACCTAACTTGTTAAGATGGACGTTGGAGTTGTTAAGGGAACAATTTTGATGTATGCTGACGTTATACGTCCATTTTTGTTAAATTTTAACTACTTCAGGTATTGCGCTGACATCTAACTTGACAGCTGAACAATTTCAATCTTAGTCTTAGCAAATTGACATTACCTAACTTGTTAAGAAGGACGTTAGAGTTGTTAAGTGAACATATAATATTTCATAATAAAATATTATATTTATATATTATTTTAATTATAATATATTAAAATAATTATAATATCAATATAATGCTATATTTATAATAAAATATTATATTGATATATTATTTAATTATTAAAATATTATTTTAATATTGTTTATTATATAAATAATATTTTTAATTTGCAACAACAAGTTGAAACGATTGTTGCAGGTTTCATGTTTGGCTTTGGTTGCTAGATGGTACAAACAATTTGTAACATAGTCAGTCCCTTTTAACTTCTCTTTATCTTTAGTTTGGTTCGGGTCATAAGATGTACACAAACATCCTTTATTTGTAGGTTTCGGATAGTACACTAATGGGTAATTTATTTTCTATATTTGTGATTTATTGAAATTGAATTATATCTATTATGTAAGCCCTCACCCAGATTTATTATTTTATGGTATTTGAAATTTTCGAATTGAGTTACGGTCGAATAGTATGTTTTCAGTAGTGTTATTTAAGGTTTATTATATTTTCGTATCGCAAGTCGGATGTCGTTTGGTTGACCCCGGTACGAATACAAAGTGATTAGGAGTGATTTATGTATTAATCAAGCGAAGTGAGCTCACAGAATAAAGTAAAAGTTATTTTATTTCAACCAATAAGAAATGAGATAAGTGACTTTTAAAAGTAGTGGTTATGATTGTGTCACGTGTCATCTATTGATTAGTTGAAGAAATAAGTGGACTAAAGTGTGTCAAATGAACTAATAGAATTGATGTTTATCTACTTTTGGACACTAGTATAATTATTGAAAGTTTGAGGTGATAAAGTGAGATTTTCTTGAGGAAATTTTTAGCAATTGAGCATTAGTATATATATTAGTTGATTTTGTTTCATTTACTTCATTTTTGGACATGAGGAGCAAGAGAGAAAGGGAGAGTCGTGCAAGAGAGGTGCTGAGATCGTGAGGGGAGAAAAACAAAAAGCTACACGCGCGGCCATGAGAGAGGGAGGAAGAGAAGGTGATCCAGTCCGTATCTCGCCGCAGTTTCTTCACCAAAGTCAATCCTTATCATCTCTTCTAGCTAGCCAAATGAATTTGACGTAAAGATATCGCCTATTGGGTGAGTTATTTCAGTTCAAAGTTTGATGATTTCTACGAAACCCATTTTATCTTTCGCTTCTTTTTCGAATTCGAGTTTTGGGATGATGAGAGGAAGATGTGAGGATGATTTTGGTGTGGTTTGTGAGTGGTTTAATGGAAGAAAAATAGATGAAGAGAGAGAGGGAAGTACACGGCAAAAGGGGGTTTTTTTAGGGTCCGATTTCGTTTTCGATTTTAAGACATTAGATGTTTGTTTCAGAGGTTAGGAAATGATCCTACGAAGTTAGATTTCAAAAACGAAAACTTTAGGATTGATTTCGAAGCTAAACAGATGAGTTGAATGGCGTTTTCCGAAACCCTTCGAAACGCATTCGTTTAACATTCGAAACCATTTATTTAATCATAATTGGGTGTTAGAACACTAGAGGATTGATTGTTGAAGTTATCAGATGTTTGAAGCAAAAAATTATTTTTATTAGTAAGTGAGATCGGACGAATTTCGTTCCGAGCTTCCGACGATGAAATTGAGTATACTGAGATATTCCTAGAAAAAATAAGTAGGATTCGTGCAAAGAAATCAGAATCCGAAAACCTCGGATAAAGAAAAACTTAATTGCGAAGTTTAGACGAAAAAGGGCTTTTATAAAGATAGTTACATTAGAATCAATTTATAGCTTTATGTTAGTAAATTTATTGATTCTAAATGAGTAATTGATGTTTTAGGGTAAAAGCGGAAAGTATCGGAGGATTTCGAAAGAGATTCGATTTCGATCGAAAGGTGTTTTGTGAGTTGAAATCCCACCGTACCAAGTGTAATTTGAATTAAAGTTTATTTAATGGTTATTTACATTTATTATATTTTTGTAATTAAATTGCGTATTATTGTTATATTAAGATTCTATTATATGAGTTTTAAATTGAGTATGTGTTTATGTAAAGAACCATTGAGAATTAATGTTTTTAGGTTTTTTGCCTTAAAAGCGAGTTTACTTGAGAATACCGAGAAAAAGTATTTTAATACGCCGATGGTTTACCCTAGTCCCAGTTAAGTACCCAGTAGAATGCTCTATACGTGCATGGTAGATGTGAGAGAGTTACTAACTAAGAGAGAGAGAGAGTCAGTTGAGCAACCCTCTGCACGTATAGGGTAGTGTAGTTCAAACCGATTGCGTAGGGATAACGCGTGCTCAAAGTCGCGCATAGGTAACTACACAGGGTAGATTCCTTAATTCCTAGTGGCTAGCTAGAGATTTATGCGGCCACGACAGGAGTAGTTTCCCTGGGTTACCATCAAGACAAGAAATAAGAAAATTTTTGAAAAAAATTCGAAGTGAGTTTCAGAAACAGTTTTATTTGAAAGATTAAAAAATATTTTAGAAAAATACTTTAGTTTATGAAACGGTTTAATGTTTATCTCACTGAGTTATACTCACCATTTATTTTCTGTGTGTTTCTTAAAAATGTTCCCTCAGGTACAGGAGCGAGTCGTCCAGCAGACGAGGCTCAGACTGACGCGCAAATAGACTGACGGACGACTACACCCTATTGTATAGCTCATCTTTTGTCATGCATATGTTGTAGGTAAATCATGATGAAAATGATGTAAATTTATAAATAGAAATATCTGTTGTTGGATACAAGTTTTATGAAAATGTTTTGAAAAAAAAATTTCAGATTTCCATTGATTTCACACATGTGATTATTTATGTTGTGACTGGGTTGGATGAGGGCCAGAGGCCCCATGGTAGTAGAGAATTGTTTGTTATAGAAGTGTATTTAAATCTATTTTGAATTTACAGGGTGCCATAGTCCAATAAACAGCCGGCATGTTGCCGGATTTTCATTAGAAAAACGAAAAAATTTTATCCTTGCCACCTAACAAACGGGTTCAAAATAAGTTCGAATTAAGTAACGGTGCTCCGACGGGATTCCTTCGGGCTAAAGTTAGGGTTCGTTAGAGTTCTGTCAGAGTGCTACGGGGTCTTTCTCGGGTTTAGATGAGGGATTCGGGAAGGGTCCCGTCATATTAAGTTATTTTTATTTGTTCTTTTTAAATGGTTAAATTATTTTTTTAAAAAAAAAAAAAAGAAGGGTTAAATTACCTAAAAAAAATTGCAAAAAAATTCTGGACCTATAACTTAATTGTAAATCACTAAATAATATTTGAAGTACATTTCAAGTCCACCCTCATACTAATTTTATATTATATAACTTTCTTTTTTTCTCCTAAATATAAAAAAATCTTTTAAAAGAAAAATGCTAAACACTTCTCATCCCAAATGTTTTAGAATTGGACTAATATATTTTAATTTACAATTTAAACATTTATTTTTTTAGTTACTATATAATTTAATTCAAAGGTCATTTCATATTTGTTTAAATACATAAGTATTATTATTTCTATTATGTTTTTTAATCATATTTTAATTATGAATAAAATATTATTAATATGTATATAAAAAAAATTTTAGAATTTGATAAATTATTTATTTTAGTTATTTGTATCATATTAAATAAAGTTTCATAATAATCAATAATAAAAAGCATATAAATGTTAAATTACTAATTTTTAGATGATTTTAATTTTAGAAAAAAAAATATTAAGTATACAATATGTTTAGAGGTGAGGAAAAAAAAAAACATATTACTCAATTTTTTGTTTCAGTCATTATTCAATCTTTAGTAAATTTCAATACTGTTCAGTTTTTAAACAAAATAACAAACAAACCTAAGTTGAGATAAATTAAATGTTATCTTAAAAGTACAAGATCCTTTAGCTTGCCAAATCAAATGTGATAAACACTAGTACTCATCATAAGAATAGTTGGTGAAAAACTATGACTTATACTCTATAGTGATTAAGATCACGAACACTATCCCTAAAATTTCCAATTGTATATGTTGAGTTTACTTTGATTCTGTTTAGTTAAAACAAAATTCATTGATAGAGTTCAAATAGAGGTTTTCTTCGAAGTAAAATGGTACAAAGTTGTAAACTATCAAATATTATATATAAAAATTGAAGTTACCATAATGGAACAAGTTTAATTCATATGTAGATATTTTTTAATTGCAATTCATACAACACCTTGGGGAAAACTAACAACTTCATCGAGCATTAAATGTTGTAATTGTTACATTATTAATAGAATATTTTGTTATTGGAGTAGATGAATTCGGATCATTACTCCTTATGGCAAATGTAGATTTTGTGGGAGGGGGAAGAATTGTTTCATTGCTTAACATAAAAACTACAGCTGACATGCTTGGCCTGTCTCTTGTGTTATCTTGCACACATAAGAGCCCTACTTGGATGCACCTCAAAACTTCTTTAGCAGGACAAGAATCATTTATGCACAAATCAACTATCTCCAAGGCATTACCATCTTTCCAAAGTTCCCATGTCTCATTTCCACCGTCATAAGAAAATAAAACAATGTCAATTTTAAGCCAATACTTATAAATGGAATAGGCACACAAAAGATAGGCAACAACTTACATATTGTATTAAGTTTGAGTATGGATATTCATTATGGAAAAATCCTCTGTTCTTCTTGCCACTTATGATCTCTAATATCATGACTCCAAAACTAAAAACGTCTGATTTCATAGAGAATAGACCGTCTAATGCATACTCCGGTGACATATAACCACTACAACCAATGGGTAAGTTAGTGCTTAATCCTAAATATAAATCCATTTCATTTATATGTCAAGGAGATAAATTGAGCAATTTGCTACAAACTTTCATACAATATGCAAAATAATTCAATTTTACATTCATTGTGTTTTAAGTTGACTTACTAAGTTCCAATAACTTTTTCAGTATTTGCTTGAGTTTGATCCCTTCCAAATATTCTTGCAGTACCAAAATTTGAAATCTTGGGTTTCATTTCTTTATCTAGAAGATTGTTATTAGCTTTTAGATCTCTATGGATAATTCTTAATCTGGAATCTTGATGAAGATAAATGATTCCACGAGCAATTCCTAAAATTATATCAAAACGTGTTTTCCAATCCAAAAGTAGCTTTCTTGATTCATCTGATTCAAATACATTGCATCACATATAAAAAAATATTAGAGTGGTCATAAAAGCAATACAAGGATAAAAAGAGGAAAACTAAGGACTAACCGTACCAAAAATGAAGTAGTCCAAACTTTTGTTTGGCATGAATTCATAAATTAAAAGCTTCTCATCTTTCTCTATGCAGTAACCCAAAAGTCTTACAAGATTTCTATGTTTGAGTTTTCCAATCAATAAGATCTCATTTTTGAATTTCAAGACTCCTTGTTCTGAATTCGTTGATAATCTTTTAACAGCTATGTCTTGTCCATTAGATAATTGACCCTGAAAAATTAATTGAAATTATTCTTATATTAGTTCCCCAAAGCTCATTTCAAAAACAAAAAACAAAAAAAAAAAAAAAAAGTTCCCTAAAGCTAATAACAATGCTTTTTTCTTATTTCAACAAAAAAAAAAAAGCATTTTTCTCCTTGTGCTTTTGGCACTAGATCTAGAATTTGAACTCATAGATTAAATAAATTCCTTTCCGTTAGCTTCTTGCAGGGCTCTTTCCATGAAAGGGCCAAGGGCAGAACACAAATACTACGGAATATATAGAAATTACTTTGTAAACTGGGTCGTAGCCTCCTTTTCCAAGCTTATTTTTAAGGAAAAATGATCCGTTGCAGCTATCACAGTATTTAGTTCAAACAATGTCAATTCCATATCACCATTGCTATTTAGGGAATCTATATGGTTAGACAAACCACGTGCCGAATCCAAAACTATTTTTTGGCGAATCTGTTGTTTCTGCTTTTGCCCTGTATTAAGTGTTTTTTTTTTTCCACACATACGAAAGGAGCAATCAGCTAACATTCTTATATATTTTTTTACGGGGAAGTAGAATAGTCTTTTTAAGGCAACAGTAAATTAATGTCAAGATCCAATGCCTTCTACTCTTGCTATAACAAGAATCTGTAACACTAGTACTTCAAATAATGAATTGCAACAATGTAGTGAAGATTGACTGATGAATTTGAACACCATGAGAAGAAATTAAAACTTTAATCACTATAATTGAAAAAGATATATCGTTATTACTACTTTGAAGTACCTTTCCTCTTTGCATTCCTTCTCCATAAGTAATAAAAGCACAGGGCTGCCAGAAGTATTTCAACAACAAGAAGCACAACAACAAATACAAGAGTACTTTTTCTTGCTAGTAAGTGTTTTGCATTTTTTTGGCCATCTGCAGCTGCAAAATTAAAATTTATTTTAGGTTCATCATAAAATTTCAAATTGATCTTACTTTGTAAGAACCCTTTGCTCCTGACAGCTGACAAAACTTATGGTGTCAACTATTTTTATAAAACCCTTTCGTTGCCAGACTATAGTTCTCTAAAATTTACCAAACTTTAATTGAAACCTTATGGAGTATATCATATACAGCACAGAATCCAGGCCACAACTATGAAAAAAGAGACAATTGATGAAAATATGAAGATGAATAGAATCATAAATCTATACATACCTAGCTCCACAGCATTTACTCTTAGGTAAAAATCTTGTCCACTTTTGTAGTGTCTCATGTCTCTTAACTCATCGTACCACGTTATGCACCCTCGTCTCATTTCATCAACATATTGATTAGCGTACCCTGTACAATTACAACTCTTCAAACACTCTCTCTCACACTCTTCCAAGCTAACGTTTTTGTGAAACGTAGAATGCTTGGTATCTGGAAACTTCACACCTTCTAGCCTTACAAAACCCTCCCCATCACCTTTTCCACAGCCTTCCTTTCTTGTTTCCTGACATTGAAGGTTCCAATCCTCAGGATACAACTGTTCAAACCCTGGCAAACAAGAACAATGTGCCAATGTATCCTCATTGCAAATTGCATTTGGACCACATCGCATATACTCCTCACACATAGCCAGGACCAAGATGTTGACTTCAACGCATCTTTGGCTCTCCTGGCATATCACTCTCTTCACAAGTCCCATTGTCTCGAGAACAAATATGGAGGAGACGGAGCTTTTTCTTGTTGAAAATTTTAGATAGATTTCCTCTTCATTGCTTACAAATGTGCAATTGAGTTTATAAGCCTCTGGCATGCCATTTAGGGTGCAACCATTCCAAGGGCCACTACGCCAGAGTGGTATTGAATTCCTATACATGAACAATTGAGGTATACTGCGAGGGTCAATCCCTAAAGAAAACTCTCCAGGAGTGGGATCATCAGTTGACTTCCATGAAGTGAAGATACGGTTGAGGCCAGTTTTCATGTTCCATCCAAATTTCATACCAGGAAGATATGTGTCTGTAGGATAATCAAAGCTCTGCCATATAATGGTTTCTTCAGCTACCAGAACCAGATTTCCTGAATCTAAGAGCTTGGCGGTGGAGGCACCTGCTTGCACGGAAACATTGGTAGACCAAACAGGACTGCTCCGATTACAAAAAAAGACAGCAAGATTTCCATCTCCACCAATCTTGAAAACACCAGAAGAGTTCTTAATTGGAGTTGCTCTGTTGGCCACCCAAACAGCCCTTTGTTTGGAGAGTTTGTTGAACCATATTCCAACATAACGAGCTTGAGACTTGCCAGGACTGAAGAACCCCAGTTTGAAGTTTCCGTTAGATGATACAAGGCTTCCATTTTCAGTATCATATATGAACTGGGTTCGGGTTATTTTGTCCAACGCATGAGATGAACAGAAGAGATGGAGTATCACAAACAGTGCTAAGATACGAAGAGCTCTATTACAACCCATGTAGATATTGTCTGTCAACAACTTCAATAAGTAGCCATATATATACTCTTTTTATGTGATTTCCATGTTTCTTCCCTTAGAAAAAGGTCACAAGCTAAAGTTATTGGTTGGTGATGTGAATTCCAGACTTCCATCAATACACGAAATCCTCAATAGTCAAACACGTGCATGAAATTTTCTTTTGGTTCAAAAGATTAAGTTAAAAATTAAAACATAGTCAAACACGTGTATGAAATTTTCTTTTGGTTCAACAGATTAAGTTAAAAATTAAAACAAATAAGTCAATGGATGAAATTGACTTTTCATTGAAAAAGTTGAGAAAAAATTTAAAATATACCAATTATTGATCACTTATTTATATTATTATATATGACTACTAATCAATAGCGTCGTCTTGAGGACTATTTCAATACTGGAGAGAATAAAAAAGTCTTTTTTTTTTTTTGAAAGAAAAGAAAAAGTCATTTTTTTACTCATACTACTAAAGAGAACTGTCTATTATAATGGAATACTTTTCCTAGCGCCAAAATAAAGACAAATAATTACATTGTAAATCGGACCCTCCTTTTTTAACTTTTTTTGAAGGTCATTTAGAGGAGATGAATGTTAGTTTGAAGACATTTCAAGATTTCAAAAACTATAATTTATCAAGGCTCTGTTAATAAACATGGTCAATGCACTAAATTATTATGATTTTAGCTTTCTGTACATAATACAGATAATGCAAAATTAGTATAACAAAATAGAGTTTATCAAAACTGTTAACCTTAGTTCACGCAAACATATCTGGAAACTTATCAAATGCATTACCTTCGTCTTATTTCCAACATCAAATGAGAATAAACAAAGGTAAGTTAAGATCATCTCAAGGACAAATCAACTTGAACATGACTAAAACTAAAAGGTTATATGTTTTTAAAGTTGACATCAAATTGAATCAGTAGTTTGTCTGAATCTATGCAATCTGGATGATTACTCACATAAAATTGAAAGACAGTTACTTTTCATTAATATATGAGAAAATTATCTGCATAATCTTTAAAGTGTAATTGGTGAAAATTGAACCTCAAAAATCTCATTGAATGTTAATGTTCCTGACCATTTGTGTTACATACAAAAGTTGTTTGCTAATAGCCTAAATTAATATGTTTATATAAAGATAAATTTGTAAACAATAATAAAAAGAAAATTTGATATAGGGTGCACATACATGATAATAAAGTACTTTGAATAAATTGCATTCATAATGTTTCTAGTTGTTGAATTATGTAGTCCTGCTGTTTGAGATTGCATAAAACCTCTTTCTGATTATTTATTATTCTCAACAAACTACTAAAAACAAATATTTGCATCAAAGTTCTTTGGCTCCATATATTGCAACAATCAACATATTATAACATCGAATACTACAATTCTTTATTTTCCATATGTTGTGTAAACACACTGAAATGGACGCTAGTGTTGAGAAACTATGTGAGATCATTTTAATCGAGTAATTCTTCTTGCAGCATCCACTTTCATTCCACTGGCATCTACAGTGGGCAATTTTCGTGCTATCATTTCTTCCACACTTATGAAAACAAATCTGGCCATACATTTCACAATAAATGTTCTTGATTATGACCTAAATTTTTATAGGAGAGGAAGAAGTGAAGCACCTTGACAGGGTGAATTTCTATAGAAGTTAGTGGTACCATAAGCCTTCACCAATAGGAATTGGTACGATGACAATGGAAACAGCTACGGCCGCAACGGTAGTCGTGTCCAATGCCATGGTAATGGGAATCGTCGCAGCGGCAATGGGAACCACTGCAATGGCAATGAAGATGGCCACAACGACCTCACTTCAATTGCAGTAAAAGGACCTCTTGCCATCAATGGTATAGCCAAATGACGCGCTTGCAACTTGACAATCAGAGATATAGTCGATGACTCTTAGTTTATTCCATTACTTTAAAAACAATAAACTATAACAGAAGAAAATATGAAGTTTGATTGGTTGGGCCTAACAATTTAGAATTAGAAGACATTGACCATGGAAGTTCTCTATGGTCAGTGCCTTTTAACAATAAATTGTTAAGACCAACCGATCAAAATCATCCACTGCATTTGAATATATATATATATATATATTTATTTATTTATTTATTTATATGCGCCAAGTTTTCTTATCTTTTTTCTTCCCAACACCTCTCATACTAGAAGCGTAAAGTTACCCAGCTGTTCAGGTGGATGTGGGCGTTGTTACCCAACAACTCCTAGAACTTTAATTTTATTATTCAATATCGACAATTTTTTTTTTAAAACTATTTTGATCACATATTTTAAAAATTGAATAATAATACTTATATATTTTATATAAAAAAAAAAAATCTTAGAAAAATATCGAATGAGTCTAAAATCTTAGATGATAAAAATGTTTTGCTAAAGAGTTATCTTTAATTTATGAGTTGAGATATATGATAACAAGAATGTTATATAATATGAAAGTGATTATTACAATAGAAGAATACGTATAAAAAAATGACAAGAAAGGTATGAAAATGATGGTGGGTTGATGGGTTGATGAAGCATGATTTTTGGGCTTTTTTCTTTATGCTTTGTCCATTCTCCCTAATCTTCCATGCATTTAAGGTTCACCCGTGAGTCACACTCACATTTTTAATTACCAAATTGCGTGTGTGTTTTGATAAATTTCAGCCATTTAAGCCCCATAAAAAAATTTGTCTTGGTCGGCTGTTGTGTTGATGTAAAATCCCATTTCTTGTTTAATTTTTCAATCCATGATGGACCAACAATAAATATTAAATGGACCAGCCCAATAGAATTTTTAAGAACATGAACCAAAGCCCACTAGCCAAAGAAGCCCAATTATAGTTTATAGAGAAATGATTAATTATTAGGGTTTTGTTGAAATCTGACCTTTTTGTGATGACCCATTTGACAAATAACCCTTTTTTTTTTTTTAAGTCACTGCACGGTGGTTTTTTTTGGACAAGAATATCCTTAATTACTCAACCAAATCACAACTGACCCACCCTTTTATAGCTGTGTGACGGTCATTCTCTCTCGACAAAACTTGTCACTCTCTCTATTCCTAACTTGTTTCTCTCATTCTCACTCTAGGAATCCCAACCCACCGTCCAAAGTCCTGACTGTCGTACCTCACCGTCGCACCTATACCCACCATCGTCGCAATGAAGTCCAGGCATAGTCTGGGATCCATCCATATCCCATAGTAACACATGCACAAAACGAAAAAAATGACAGATCTACTCTACTCTCCCTTCCAATCTCCCTCTCTCCCAAACAATCACTCTCGCATTTCTTTTATCCGACATCAGCATAAACAAGGTAAAGTCAAAATTCTTCATCCCTTTACACAGATCTCAGGCGATCTCGACATTATCGTTTATTTATTCATTTCAAATTTGTTTTTCTAGGTGAGAGGATTGTATCGTATAATCGAAGAGAAGAAATGGTGGTTGGTGGATTCATGAATCGAGCGTTCGAGTCGATGCTCAAAGAGTGTTCTGGCAAAAAGTATCCCGATCTTCGAAAGGCTATTCAAACTTGCTTAGGTCAAGATCTTCTATTTTGTTTCTCTTTGCTTTTATTTTCAGTCATGTGAATTCCTCTATTTAATTTTATTTAAGCTGTGATTGTCGAGCTATTGTGTTCAGTTCATTGAATTGTTGTTTTTCGTTGTCGAATTATGAGTGCAATGTGTTTATTGTAGTTGAGGAAGATTTGCCTTGTAATGCCACTCATGTTTTTGTGATATTATTATTTGTAATTAGAATTTGAGTTTTAAGGAGTATGTGGACTCATGTAATTTGAGCCAGTTTATTGGGGTTGAATTTTAGGTGGTTTTAATGTGAGTGTAAACTGGTTTAACTGACCGTGTTAGTAGGTTAGTCTCTGTTTTGTATTTTGAGTGGTTTGGGTTCAAATCGAGTGGTTGATGTAGGGTTTGTTGTTGTCTGAATAACTTTGTGCATGCTCAGTTAAAGAATTACTATCTTTTGGAATGGTAGATGCTTGGTTCTTTGCTGTGGGATGTGCTGCCTTGGATCTTGAATTTTGCTTAGGATGCTCATTCTCTTGACTAACTTCAGTTTCAGTTTCATGGGTTGGAAAAGATAGTAGATTTGCTTTCTTCTGACTTAATTAATACAAACATAAACATTATACATATTCAATATAACATATGGGAAAATTCTATGAAATGAAGCATTTATTTGGCGTCCAATAGGGCCTATACCGATAAAATTGAGAAGAATATGTGTATATGACAGTAAAGGATATAGTTGATTGGTTCTCTTACCCATGCTTGTAAAATGTGTACATGATGGTTGTTTTTGTCTTTTCATTTCCATCTATTCAATGTTGTATTGATGTATTGTTGGTAAATTTGTTGGTTGTATTTAGTTTTTGAGCTATTCATTTATTTTCTTTATTTTACTATTATGTTTCTTCAGATAATAGCACAAAAGATGATTCTAGGCCTTTATAAGCATCTACTCAGACCTTCTATGTTTTCATTAAGTAGATAAAGAATTGCTAATATCTTTTGATATATGCCTAGAAAAATTTTGGAACAATAAATCTATTAGTTCATCTTTTCTTTCCCTTAATAATTTATATTGTTATTTTGATAGGAAAGAAAGTTACTTGAAGAGGTGTCTTGAGACAGGTTTTACCTTAAATGTTCTATAAGTGGTTTAGATATGCTTGCAAGGAAAACAATTGTGGCGTTGCTTCCTTTTTGATCTCTTTTAGTGACTTGAATTTCCTTTTAAAGGCAATTTTTTTTTTTTAATGGCTAAAAACATTGACCAACTCTCCCTGTTTCTCATTTAATGTTTTTGGTTTATTCTTTTCCTTGGTTTTGGTGATATTTCCTATACATCAAAAGAGTTCCTGATCTTATATGGAGGAGGTGAGCAGGAGGCTAACAAATTTAAGTCACTTTTTCTTTTGTTCATTTGTAACATGTAATACCATCTTACACTAGTGAGATTACACTTCAGTCTTGCCTGGCAGAAGCATGTTGATTATGCTTTGTTGGTATCAGATTTTAATTGGGCATTTTTAAAAAATGCTACTAAAGCAGTTTTGAAGATTAGTTCAAGACTGTGACTGTTACTTTTCCTGTTGAAGCATGCTAGTTATGCAGTATTGGCTGTCAGATTTTAATTGGCAATTTCTGAAAAATGCTTTCAAAGCAGTTGTGTAGGATTAGTTTAAGACCTTGAATGCTACTTTTTCCTGAATTTGTTTTTATATGCTTCTAGTTCACTTGAAATTGATGGTGAAGCTACAAAGACTGAAACAGGATTTGATCAGCTACCCACAATTCCACATGCTGCTGAGGAGTCAGAACATGCTGCAAGGACAGTTGGTGTAGGTGAAACTGTTGCTTCTACCTTAGCTAACGCTGGTCACACCTTGGAAGGTGCTGAGGTGGAGCTTGTTTTGAATCCTCATCGACTTGCATTTGAGACTAAGAACCTGAAAATCCTAGAATTTGCTTTGGATTGTCTTCATGTAAGTGCTTGCCTTTTTTTTACGTCAAATTACAGCATGTATATTTTTTTGGAGAGTAGTCTTTTGTGAGAATCATACTGAGGACTAGGAAAACCTGAGTTTAAACTTTTCTTAAAATTGCTCCCTATTGTGTCCACCACACTCTTGAGTATCCCTTTGCATGCATTTCCTACATGGTAATTACTAATTCAACTTGTTTAAACTACATAAACACAGAAACTCATTGCTTATGATCATTTAAAGGGTGATCCTGGTTTAGATGTTGGTAAAAATGTCCAACTGTTTACAAACATTCTGAACATGGTTTGTAGTTGTGTTGATAATTCTTCATCTGATAGGTATGCATATTTATGTGTTGTCAACTTGCTTCCTTTTATATGTTGTGCTGGGTATCGTTATTTATCACTATGTTGCTTGGTTCCTTTATTTATCGTTGTGTTGCTTAGTATCTTTGTTTATCACTATGTTGCTTACTATCACTATTTAATTGTGATGAATAATGTGCAGTACCATATTGCAAGTGTTGAAGGTACTCCTTATCATTGTGGCATCCACAAAGTTCAGAGGTATGTTGTAATGGATTTTTTTTTTGACCAACTTTGTAACAGTATGTTACTGATGCTTTTTAATTGAGTCTCTGTATCTAGTTGTTTACTTTTATATTTGGGAAAAAAAAATTAATAATAACTACGATATAGTTGATTTGCTTTATTTATATATGAATTTTATCACCTAAGAGTATTATGTTAAAAAAAAAGAATCGAAAATATTTTTATCTTTGAAATCCTTTAATAATAGCCTCTATCAATTTTATTGAAAATAATTTTCTATATGTTTGTGTAGATGGGCTAACCACTGTCATTTACTAGTTCTTGAAGTTGCATAGTATTGACAGTACAAACTAACTCAACAAGACAGTAATACAACATATTCATTCGGTTTTGACACAACAAATTTATATTATAGATGCATGATTTTAGTAAAAAAAATTGAATTTGACATTTTAAGATTCATTAATTTGACCTTGGTCAAACTAAAACTATTATAAATAACAAAAAAAGAAAAAAGACTAATGATAATTATGATCAATTTGAACAAGTTCGTCTTTTCTTTATATAAAAAGGCTAGATTGTGGTCTTCATTCTTTTGTTTGGCTAACATAGTAAATAGTCCTTTTCTGTGGTTGAGGACTAGAAGTGGAGGAAGTTTGATATTGTAGAGGCTAATAGATCATATATTAAGTTTTAATATTCCCAGAAAAAATCTTATCATAATATAACATTATGTATGTATTACCAAAAGAGATTTTATTATGACATTGCATTACAAAGCATAACCCTGTCGGTTATGTGTTTTGATCATAACCTGAGGAAGCTATGGGATACCAATTTGAGATATGGAACGTTTCCAATTTTGTGGTGTGTCCTAGTTCACACACCAACTTCGCTGGTGAGGATTGATGTGGTTGCTTAAAAGCTAGAAGTATGATCTTTCTTTTTGTGTGTGTGTATTACTTAGGATTATAATTTAAGAGGGTATCTGATGTGATGTTTTTCAGTTGAGAGGCTAGGTAAATGAACCCACATCATTCCTCTCTTGAAAAGGAAGAAGGAAACAAAAAACTGATTTTACTATCAAGTTGTTTCCATGCCTTATTACTATCTTTTTCTTTTTTATTTTCTTTTTAATTTTTTGGACTTAGTTCATTGTTGTTTAATAAAAATAGCTTCTTTGTTGCAGCCTTTTGAAGATCCATTTGGTGATTCTCCTTTCAAAGTTATCCCATCGAAAGGACTCTGTACCATTCCAACCTTAGACTTCAGCAGCTCGTGATCCTTTCCACTCCACTATGAACTAAAATGCTAAACTAACATAGCTAGCTGCTTCAAAAGTGCACAGAGTCCCTGAATTTGGGGATTCATTATTTATCATTACATACTTTGCACAAAGTGCCTCCAATGTTCCACCTTCATCGAACTCACAATTTTTGCCTCAAGAACTATCTACTTCTAAATAGGAGATTGATATTCTAGCAGACATCCTTCCTCCTTCTGGACCTTCACCTGCTAGGGGATCACAAGTAGTTTCGATGAGTATCATAGTAGTTTTGATGAGTATAAGAGCATCATACAAGTTCTTTAAGTCATTATTTCCTCTTGATTCTTATGCCTTTATATTGTTGCCTTTATTGTCTTTATGTTGTTGAACATTGTATTGTTGTCTTTATTGTCAATAGCTTAGACAATGTATGCTAAAGGTGTATTCTCTAGAGTTATACTCTTAATTAGTTTATAATCATGTGACTTATTTAGCTGATGCATCTGCATAGTTTATTGAAACCTTTAGCTATAAAGATAGGACACAATGACATTGGTATAATTTGTTTTTCTTTTTTAGGCTTATCAAATGTGTGCTAAATTTCAGTTTGAATGATTGTTTATTTGTGGTTGTTGAGGGTGAAAAAAGGTCTATTACTAATATTTGTTATGAGGTGAAACAACTACTGTTACTAATATTTGTGATTATTTATGGTTGGTGACTTTAAAGTCTTCATACGAGCGTCCCTATTACAATAAAAAAATGAAGAACTTTTATTATATAATTTACTATTGTTGTTGTTTCAGAATCTTATGATTCGTGAATGATAAATAATAACTATATAAAGAACTATTATTGACTTGTTGGATAAATGTTTCCATATCAATAAATACAAAAAAATCTGATTTAATCAAAGTAAATAAGTAAGCTAAATGTCAATCTTTAGAAAATCTCCATATCAATTGAATTAATGAGCACTTCATCATCTTCTCAACTGACATCCTTGGCTTTTAGATCTTTTCTAATTAATTTAAAAGGTGCATTGAATTAGCTGTTGCATTGAACTCCAAAACCAAGGGTTGCAATAGCAGTTTTCCTAACAATGAGAAAACAATTAAGGATGAAAACGGTTTAATCAAGATCAGTTACTCTTTTTCAAACATATTTATATATAGAAAGTCTATTTGTCTCTTAGGCTGGAACCTCATCGGCAGGTTGCTAAGAGCCTTTCTTCCTTTCCTGTTGACATTCACAATATAATTCAGTTAGGAAATTAGTCTAATGAATTAAACAATGAAAATATGAACATGAAACGAAAAGTAGAAAGAAAAGGAAAAGGAAAATAATGACCCCAACCTCCATTATCCAACTTGGGTGCTCCCAACCGGAGGCGTTTTAATATCTATTATCCAAGAATTATTGAAAGTACAAAAAAGAGTATTAAATTCCAAACCTAGGTACACAATTCCCAACCTTCGGGTTGGGAATCCCAACCCAGATTTTGGGAACCTTTCCAAACTCTGTGATAGGATTTCCAACCCCCAGGTTAGGTTTCCCAACTTCCGAGTTGGGAATGGAATTGCCACCCATTCCCACCCAACCTTGTGGTTGGGATTTCCAACCAAAGAGTTGGGATTCCCATGGGTTGGGAATCCCAACAAAAAGGTTGGATAGGTTTTTAACCCCTAGGTTGGGATTTCAAACCCAGAGGGTGGGAATCCCAACCTACCGGTTGAGATTAACAACCTGAAGTTGAGATATTTCGAGACCTCCGACTGTATCTTGGGTGGGATTCCCAACCTTCAAGTTGGGAATCCTAACCTTAAGATTGGGACCCAACCTTTAGGTTGGGAATCCTACCCTATACACCGTCAGAAGTCGAAAAATATCCCAACCTCAGGGTTGGGAATCACAACCTTAGGGTTGGGAATCCCAACCTTTTGACTGAGATTTCCAACCTAGAGGTTGGGAATCTTTCCAAACTTCGGGATAGGATTCCCAACTTCCGAGTTAGGAATGAAATTGCCACTCATTCCCACCCAACCTTGTGATTAGGATTTCCAACCAGAGGGTTGGGATTCCTAACCCAAAGATTGGGAATCCTAACAAAAAGGTTAGGTAGGTTATTAACCCTTAGGTTGGGATTTCAAACCCAGAGGGTAGGAATCCCAACCTAGGGGTTGGGAATCCCAACCTACTGGTTGAGATTAACAACCCAAAGCCATGATATTTCCAGACCTTCGACTGTATCTTAGGTGGGATTCCCAACCCTCGAGTTGGGAATCCTAACCTCAAGGTTGGGACCCAACCTTTCCCAACTTTTAGGTTGGGATTCCTAACCCCCAACTTTTAGGTTGGGATTCCCAACTTACGGGTTAGGAATCCCACCCTATACACCGTCCGAAGTCGAAAAATGTCCCGACCTTAGGGTTGGGAATCACATCCTACAGGTTAGAAATCCCAACCTCAGAGTTGAGAATCTCAGTCGAAAGGTTGGGATTCCCAACCTGGAAGTTAGAAATCCCAACTTTTAGGTTGGGAATCTCAACCAAAACATAAATTTCAATACAAAGTCAACATTCTCCATATAGAGGCTCTAAACAGATGCCATCAAACTTAGCAATACTTGTCCATTCTGCAAATTCCATCATTTTAATGACATCCATCTCTAAGCATTCAATAAACAAGAAATCCATAATAGTTAAAACTAAAAATTAAAGCTTTCGAACTTGACAACCTTCAATATGTCAAACTTGGTAGTGTATTTTGAAATTTCAAACAAAAGATTTATATATAGTAGTTTTAATGGACAACTTCCTTACCCTCTTATAAATTATGTAAGATATTTGGTATAGTGTAAAATACTTCACACGTCCTTATAAGGGCTCTAATGCCATAAATTTGGTTATTTGCATATTACAAATTACACACATAAAATAGTTATTAGGTGTATGGTACAAGGTACATAGATTTAACAACCATATATATATAATAGAAATCTTCAATACACATAATTTCAACATAAGGAGAAGTAACCTAACAGTTTTAATTGCACAGCAGGTTGACTGATGTGTAGATTCAGCAACACATCAAGCTTCATTAGGGAAAAAGCTGCCAATATTTTACAAGCTTTGTACATAACTACACCACACTTGCCTAGTTTCTTAATACAAATGCAATCTATCACTGAGTTGATGTTGTAGAGAACGCAGAGACTTTCTAATACTTCTTTTAACTGTCTTGATATCAATCAACTTGTCCTAAACACAGCAAGGGAAGCTAAGAAATGATCTTGATTAAAGCCCTCATTATAGCACCATAAGTGTTCACATGCTCCTCATACAGATGGGAAGCATCTTCCTTAGTTTTTGCCCCTGTGTAAGCTTGAAGGAAGCTGCTTCTTGCATTATAACACTGAGCTTATTGTCCTCAGTCATGGCATTCAACCACTATTTGACAGCAGAGTGAAGCGCAGCTGCTGCACCTTTAATATCTCCAACACACTCTTTAAGAGCCACAAGGGTAGATACAGTGGCAGGCATGTGTTGGATATCAGGTACCTTAGCTTGGGACTCAACTGTAATATATGGGTGGTTGGCAGCAGCAACCTATGCCCTTGGCAAAAGAACAACTTTTGACTTGTCAGGGAACTTCTCTCCAAACTGCCCTAATATTTCTTTAGCTTTCCCAGCCTTGTTCTCTCTCACTGACACAAGAAAGTTGAAGCAATACTGGCATCACACTATCTGATATCAGGTCCGGCAATGTTGCAACAAGTTATTAAGCCTCTACAAGTTCATCAATGCAAATAATAAATCTAGTAAAACTACGCAATTAGGTAGAGTTTATTTCACAGGGTGATTCGAAATAGAGGTACATAATGCAACTATATTACAATATATTAATGAAATATCTGATCCAACTTATTTGATCGTAGTAAAAGCACTCGATTTTCATATATGACCTACCTTTGCTTTGCTGAATGGTTTGCGTCAAGTATATGAGGAAGCTACAAAAAATACCCACAACATCAACAATAACAACTACCAATACAATCTAACTTTCTCATTCTATTAAAATACCCACAACATCACACACAAAATACACCACACAACCACAACCCATATGCAATAGCCTAACCTTGGTTCACATCATCGCATTCGGATACCCAAAGCAAGTAAAACTGCTCACCTATAACACCACACACAAAATACACAAAACAGTCTCAACCCACTTGCACTAGCCCAACCTTGGTTCACAACACCACATTCGGATACCCAAATCAAGGAAAACTAGTAAAAAAAACTTACCACCTGCAAAGAAGAAATCAGTATCGGAATGAAAAAGTCGGTCAGCTATGGCGCAGTACAGTGTCGTCCAAAACCTCAGTTGCTACTTCTTTTGTCGGGGTGGGAAGACGGAACACACTTTCAACGTGGGAAATGACAAACAATAAGACGTGGAAAGTAAGAAGATCGAGTGAGCTATGGGAAGGGACAAAATGGAAGGCTGTAATGGGCGGGAGAGTCATGACAATGGACATAAGGGTCACAACAACTTAGTTTCAGTAATGGAAGGCTGCAATGGGTTATGAATGCATTTCAGTAGCTGACGGGTAAAGATGTAGCTTATGGCACCCATTTTCATTAAGGGCGTTTTTGTCCGTTCAATGTCTTTTATTAATAATAAAAAATAAAAAGGTTAGTTTTAAGGATCAACTTTCTAAATAGGTTATTTTATTAATTTTCTCTAATTATTATTCAGCAGATTTCAATTTTTGAGCTAGGGCCCAATAGTGAGAAATTTTAGGAGTGGCAATAATTGCATGCCTCTAAATTTGTATGTACACCCCTTTTGTACACATACTCCACTAATGATTGTTTTAAAAAATTATATATAATTAGATTAAATTGCATTAACTCTCTTGATTTTATCACTAATTTATTTCTAGCCAGAGATATTGCTTAATTGCACTAACTTTTCATTTAACTGTTGACCGATGATTTATTATGTATAATTTTATTTAGACAAGGCAAAGACTGCTTTATAGAGTTAAAGACCCATGTGAGCTTATGGTGGTAATGGTAATAGTAGGTTCTATTTCTGCAACTCTTTTGTCATACCGGGTGAGTTCTTTAATTCATTAAATTTATATTTGTTTAGTATCATGATTTTCCTTTTTTTTTATAAATTGATTCAATGGATGTGGCTTTGTTCTTGGTATTGATTGATGAAGGTGTGTGTTTCGATTTTGATTGAAGAAGACGGAATAAGATTTGGATGTCTGAATGTGACAAATGTTTTGTGTGAAAAACCTTGATGTAGCTAAAATATGAGTTGTGTTCTTCTAGACGTGATGAAATTTTTTATTTTTTCGTTGTCAATTTTATGTAGTAGTGGTGATTGTGGGATGTTTGTTATAAGTTGGCCGAACACATGGCGAACGATCTGGCGGTGAACTCATTCGACAAATCCTACATACCAAATTTCCAGGAGTAGCTAGCTCTCCACCTGTGGAAATGGTCTCGTCAGTTGCATGGGGGTAATAATATTTAAATGCTTATTTGTCCACTATTCATTTGTATAGTTGCTAACTTTGACAATATGTTGTTACAGTCCAACTTACTCAATCTTGATGTTCCTTCTTCATGTGTTGACCAGATTAGTGATTCGGTGACTTCAGTAGTCAGACAGATTTTGCGAAGATGATTTTGCATGAGTTCTGCGGCAAAGTGAAACTACTATTTTGTAGACTAGTTTAGCATTTGACAGTGCAGCTTGTATCCTTCGTGAAGGCAAGATAATCGCAGTAAATAGTTAGATAAACAATGGAATGGTTTTATGGTGGTACTTTATTCATTTTTCGAAGGGGCATTGAGTATAGGTATATATTGTGCCACTGTTAACATATGTTGTTTAGCTATGATTTGTCACTACACCTCATTTGATTTTACATCTGCTCCTTGCAGCATGTTCTTTCTCGGTTAAGCTGCCTTCAGAATGTCTTCTTTCTCTATTATGCATTTTTGTCGGTACCTCTTTTACCGGATGATCTTTAGGACAATACAATTGGAGTACATAGATGCAAAAGAATCCTTCATAATAAATTCTACTGGTAGTAAAGCTGTTGTTGCAACCCAATGTTTCAGAGTTCAATGCAACAACAAATTCAATCATTGTTTGTTCACTAGTAGGAAAAATTCATTGGAGAAGGGTTTTCATTCCTAAGGCCATGAAAAAGGCTTTGAGACCATAGTTTGATCTGACAAATGTAAGTTTCAGTTTTTTTTTCTTTAACCATGGATTTTATTGTACTTGAGTTAATAGCCTAGTTAGTTATATATTGTTATACAAAGTTGGCTTAATATGTAGCAAAAGAAGGTGAAATTACTTGTGTTGTGGGCATTACCCATGAATATAGTTATCTGTTCATGTAATTTATCAATACTTTTTCATGTATTCTTAATGATCTACATGTCGCTTGACTGCGATTTGTGTGAGTGCTAATGTTTTCCCCTTTCTCCATAATTACTTTAAGTAACAAAACCCATAAAAAATCTACACTCATTATTTATAATTTGCTACCACTGAAAGATGGCATATTGCCATTACATCATTCTCTGAGTAGTTGATTTGCATTAAGCTAACATCATGGCAGTCATTATTTTGAAGGCTATGCGCTTTGGGGATGTAGACGCTCTTTACTGCTATTGCTGAGAAGGTTTCCAGTACTTTCAATACAGACAGAACCAACAATTTGATTGTGAGGTGTGTCACAATGTCACAAGAACTAAGCTTTGGAGCATCAGCATCTTTTATTCTCGCAATGCAGTGGTCGATATTGCCAAAAAGGTGCAGTTGTTTATTCAGACAAGATGTTGCCAAGAAGCTGAGGGAAACTGTTCAACAGCAAGAGCAAGAGCTCGCAAAACACAGTGTTGAGGAATATGATGATGCATTCTAAACGAAAATAATAAACCTGAAATGCATTCAATCGTATCTATTTGGTTCGTGGAATATTTTGATGGAGCTAAGAATCTACTTTCCTTGTTGTTGTTAGCTATCATCACTCTCCTTGATAGCTTCTACCTTTCCAGCTTATGTCATAGGTCTTTTGTATTAAAACCTGAGCAACAAATGGCATACTATTCTGTGTTGAAGTTCGTGTGATGCTCATCTCGGACTCTGCCCTGTAATGTTAATTTTATTGTACTTGCAATTGCATTATGTGATCAGTTGATGCATAAATGGTGTTATTTGCATTTCATGATGAGTTGATTATGCATAGATGAATTTCATCAACCAACTTTAGGAATGACCATTTCTACCTTATTTTGTTTAAAGAACAAACTTATCAATCTAGTCTCAGTAATTATATTGATTTCATTGAATAAATGATGATCCAATGGTTACAAGCGAACACAAGCATCTATATAATGCATGTAGTCATTCAACATTTGTAGTTTAAATAGTACAATTTATGCTAGAAACTTAAAAAATAATAACATCAATGCTGAAATCGTCAATACTTTTGACGTCTTTGAAGTTGATGACAGATTCAGAGAGTGTTATTCCATCCAGCACTTCAAAGCCAAGATCTTTGCTTTCATTTTTTGAATGATTTGACAAGGGCTCAGGTTGAATATGTTTCTTAGGAATGGCCTGCACAAGAGCCTCTTAGTACTTATCATCCTCCTCTTCTTTGCGTATACTGATGTCCCTCACTGAATGAGCTTTTTTGCAAAAAAGTAAAACAGGAAATCAAGAAAAGCAACTTCGTTTAGTCTATTTGTAAATGATAAAAGTTAAGATAGGGAAGTAACTTACCACAGTCCAATTGTCTGTAGCAAGGAACTAATTTTAGAAGGCCAAGCACTCCATCTACTTAATCTGAACCATTGGATGTCATAATGTATACCTACTATAGGATATAACAAACAAGTAGTTAAGATTTATTAAATGTATGTAAATCAAATTCAACAATCTTGCAAAAGGAAAAAGAAAACTTATTTCTTTCAACACTAATCTGTAAAAGAGCTTTATCCATGAAAGAGCTTTATGCAACAATATTATGCTATATAAAGGAGGCTAAATTGTATCATATAAATGATCTATTTGATTTTTCAAGATTTCGCTTGTGAAGCAATCCAATCGATCCCAAAAGCACTGAATTTCTCCTTCCAATAATTGTGTACTAACTTTGAGCACCAGTGTAATAGCAATTTCATATTACAATACACTGCAGAGAAAGTTGAAATGTTAAATGTAAACATGTCAACAAAGTTCAAACAATCACCTTAAATTTGGTTGGGCTAACTAGATGAAAAATTGCAACATCCCTCTCCCCTATCTTGTGAGCAATGCAAAATGGGGAAGAGTACAAAACAAAATATCTTGCCAATCTTTTCGGCAAGATATTTCATTTTGTACTCTTCCCCATTTTCATCTTCTAAGATTAAAGTCGTGTCTTCTCTTGGCAAATGCTCAATACGAAATTTACAATGAAGGCCCTGTCAACAGAAAAGTAGTAAATCAAGTTGACGATCATTTACTAAAAAATTTAAGAGCATTAGATAAGAGAAGTTTATAGCCAAAACCCTCTTGTAACGTGACACTGAAGCATATACTTTATCAGGCTAGGGAATTCTACACCTTTTAAGCTGGCAACATTATTGATGCAATGTACATCTTTTAACTTTAAGCATACTACTGCAGTCTGCTTCATATCTTTCACTTGAACTGTTTTTGGTTTTACATTTGCTTCTTGTTGAATTTCCTTAACCTCAAATTAAGAATATTGGGAAAGATTCAGTCTGTGTGAAAAACTCCTAGAAAATTCAGCCTGTGTGGAAAACTCCAACCTACAACCAAAATACAAACCAATTAGATAAAAGACAAAACAAAGACTAAAAAACAATTGCAGCACAGTTTACATTATGATAATGGAGTTGTTGTCTGACACTGTAAATTCGACAGTCAATTTCTGTGTAGTAGCTTATCATATCGGAATTGGTGTCATACACTGTTGTCTGTTGTGTTCGAAGCCACCACATCTACTGCACTTTGATTACTTTTTAGCTTCGCCTTTCGAAGATTTTCTTTTTGTGGTAAATCATTCACGAGGCTTACGGCCTTTAGGTGGTAGGACGACAAGAACTTCAAGATGTTCAGGCCAAACCAATCATCTTCAAGCCCAACAAAATGAATGGAAGTGCATAAGCTTCTGCTAATGTTTCCGTGCTATAGTACGGACCACAGCAGTCATAACAAGATAGACAGCAACTACTACAAGTTGCTAGTGCATGTGCACATAGCAGTTGGTCCACATGAAATTTTTTGTAGTCACACTTTCTATTCTACAGGTTCACAACCAGGTTCAAATATTCATCAATGACAAGGTACTTATCTACATCAATGAGACGTGCAGGATAATTACAGGCTTTCTTTATCCTCTGTTGCAGCTTGGCTTAAACCCATTTAGTCGTTGGCGTTGGCATTTTTGCAACTTCCTCACGCCTTTCTCAAAACCATCTTTGAAGTACACCACATATATGCTTTATTAACTTCATGATCGGTAGCTCTCATGTCTCCTTCAAAATGGCATTCAAACACTCTGCAATGTTTGTTGTCATTATGGAATATCTTCTACCATCAAACTCACTTCTAGCCCATCTGGTAGGTTTCGCAAGCATCAAATACTCAACTGTCTTAGTATTCACTCATGCTATTTGGGATATAAGCGCATTGAACACTAAAACCCAGTATGATTTGACAGCCTTATAAAACAACCATTGCACATCACCACCTTTACAATTGGCCTTCATGTTTTGCCTCAGGTGATACATACATATTCCATGCAATGCCCCTGGAAACGAATGTGCAATAGTCATTACTATACTTATGTTTCAGTCTGAAATAAACACAAGATCAGCAACTTCTTCAATACACCCATGCAACTTTGTCATAAACCAAATCCATGCATTATCATTTTCTGAATCTCCAACGCCAAAAGCTAATGGGTACACTTGGTTATTTCTATCCATGTAAGTCGCAATAAATAGAGGACCTTTATACTTAGGTTTCAGAAAAGTTTCATCAACAATTATAACTGGTCGAATGGAAGATCTAAATCCAACAATAGAACCTCCTAATGCCATGAAAAAATACTTGAATCGATTGGAAGCATCACATTCAATGTGGGTCATAGTCCCTGGATTTTTCATTTCCAACATCGCACAATATAACGGAAGCACACTAAAGACTGTTTTGGTGATCCCCTTGCTAATGTTATTACAACCTCTCTAGCTCTCCATGCTTTATTATAATTACAAGTCAACCTATACCTTTTCTTCATGTCCTCAACTATGTCGTTTGGACGGTAACACTGAGAAGCACCCTCATACTTCCATTTGATACAATGCCCAATCAATTTACTTGTTGCTTACAGACAGTGAAAAACAAGCGAATCAAGAGAACATGTGTGATCTAAAATGTACTTCCGCACACGAAAAGCTTGTGACCCCACAAGTTTGGTTGCACGCAGCCACCACTTGCAACCTTTCTCCACACAAGCCATAACCAATAACTCTTTCGTGGACTTCTTGACTCTTATATTGAACTGTCTACCAACAGTTAACATTCTTATATTCAGTTGTAGCTCTTCCTTAATAGAGAATATATCACTAGGCCGAACTTCTTTAACACTGTTGAATATACTATCAATATAGCCACCATTTAATGTTTGAGGAATCGAAGATGTCGTTGCAACATGACAATCTCATTCAACTTGTTCTGATTTCAACTTCTTCTTATTTGAACTATCAACCCTATCAATTGGTGATGCTTCCATAGGTGCCAATGGAGATGTACAGATATCTGTAGCTTCAATACCAAAATGATCAAATATATGGTCTACATTGTTATCAACAACAATCACATCTTCATCGCTCATTATCCATCTTGCAGTATCCGAACTTCACTACCTAAACATTTTTCTGCAGCATCTTTTACTCCAACTTTTGTGGCCCATTCTTCCTCACCTACTAACACGACTGCTGTCGAGTCACCTTTACATTCCATTGTAATGCATAATGGATTCCTCGTCATTACATCACTGACTTCAACGATAAAGAACTCAACATCACTATCATTCAACACATCAATTGGTAGGGCGGCATCACACATTTTATATTTAAACTTCATCATAATTGCAAATTCAGCTGGGCTTATATCAAGTGCATGACATATAGCATCGTGTAATTCTTCGTACGCTAAATTCTTCGACAACAAAATTCCTTTTGTCTTCCCACCTTCGTACATAAGGTTTCCTCCCTTATTCATCCACTCACCATTGTATTGAACTATAATCCAAACTTTATTCATGTCCTTTAAACTGTCAAATTAAGGTAATAGTATTGTCAGTATATATCCAAATATTGCTTTCTCCTGGTTTGTGACAAACAAGCACTACTACTCTCACAATCTCCCAAATAAGTGCAGATTGTATTATTTAATTTTTTCTCCAAATCAATTGCATGTATTTCAAGAAAACAAGCATTTGTACATGACAATTTTGTATTCTTTCATATCAAATGCTATACAACTCCCTTTATCGATCCACAAAACCAAAACTACCAAACATTGAATAAACACCATCAATCAACAAGTATACGAAAATGTAACAAGAAACCAAAAAATTAGATCACACTAAACACATTCATAAATAGAATACAAAACACATTCTAAGTTGTTGGGAAGTTCAATCAGGGTTAGGAATCCTAACCTACAAGTTCGAATTCTAAACTTGAATGTTAGGATTCCCAACCAACAAATCCAAACACTATCGAGGTTGGGATTCTCAACCTCGAGGTTAGGAGTCCCAACTTCATTCCCAACCTCAAGGTTGAAAATCTCAGCCTAAAGGTTGGGTTTCCTAACCTTGATTGAACATCAATGTTGGATTCTTAACTGTAAGTTTAGATTCCCACCTTTTAAGTTTGGGAATCTCAACCTCATTCTTAACGTCAAAGTGGGGATTCCTAACCTCGAGGTTGAAAATCCAAATCTTAAGATTGGGATTCCCAACCTGGATATAACATCCAAGTTGGATTCTCAATTGAAAGTTTGGATTCCCAACCTTGACATTGGGATTCTCAATCTACAACTGATGTTTCTTAGCCTAGAAGTTAGAAATCTCAACCTTGACGTTAAGAATCCTGACCTATATGTTTTCATTCGACCCACTATTTACATTACTAATTTCAAACACCACGAATGGAATCGTTTACAAAATTCCAACTACACATTCAACAATAACAACTACCAATTCAATCTAACTTTCTCATTCTATTAATACCCACAACGCCACACACAAAATACACCAAATAGCCACAACCCACTTGCAATAACCTAACCTCGGTTCATGTTTCTATATTCGAATACCCAAAGCAAGTAAAACTAGTCAAATAAACTTATCACCCGTAAAGAAGAAGTCAATACCATAGAGAAGAAGTCAGTCAGCTATGGCACAGTACAATGTTGTCCAAAACCTCACTCATTCCTTCTTTTGTCGACCATCGAAAAAGAGAAGACACTTTGGGCGTGGGAAGTGAGAAGAGAGTAAGATGTAGAAAGTAAGAAGACTGAGTGAGGTGTGGGAAGGGACAAAATGGAAGGCTGCAATTAGCGAAAGGGTCACAACAACTAAGTTAGAGCAAATGGGTTATGAATGCATTTGAGAAGCTGACGGGTTAAGATGCAGCTTCTAGCGCCCATTTTCCTTAAGATCATTTTTGTCTATTCAATGTCTTTTTTTAAGAATAAAAAATAAAAAGGCTAGTTTTAAGGTTCCCCTTTTCAAATGGGTTATTTTATACATTTTCTCAAAGAAGATGGTTTTGAAGACCTGAGTTTCAAGAATTTTTTTTTAATTAATTATTTATCAAATACTAAATTGTTCAAAATTAATAAAATAAAATTAACGCTAATGATGTAATTACACTTTACTCTCAATCCCTGACAGTAGTCAATGGTTAAATGAGAAGTTAGTGTAATTAATTCAATATCTTAGGGTGGAGTGCAATTGGTGATAAAATCAAAGGAAGTTAATGCAATTTGTCATTGTAACTTAAACTCATTAAATGGGGTGAATATACTAAGGGGTGTATAGAAATTTTACTTGAAGCCCGAACATGAGTTAAGCCCAGTAATTAGACTTTTGTATTCATGCCCAAGGCCTTTTTTAAGAACCCAATAGTTTAAATGCACCCCCATTTATGCTTTAGGACCCAATTGTTGCTAATATATATATATATTTATACATATACATATGCATATACCTCAACCATGTCTGATGATTGTTCCACTATCTGCCAGTATTCACTTCAGTATCCTCCACAGTCTCTTGTGTTCAAACCCATCAGACTTTAAACTCTCCTTAGAATCCTTCGTCTGGGCCAGAAAGGAACCCAAACTTCTCATCAGTCTCAGAAGCAGTGTCAGCTTGTGCACCTGAACCAGCACGTCTCCCAGTAGATCCCATTCTTGACTGCCTTCTTCGTTTCCTCTTTTGGCTTCCGGTTTTCCCTTTCATGGGCTCCCTATTTTGGAGCAATTCGACTTGCTGACTTCGGGTAGAAAACTTAGCATTTCCCCATTTATCTTTTGCTTTCAGAGGGCATGGTGGAATCCAGGAAGAGGTGGGAACAATCCAAATGATTCTGCTTTTCTTTGCTATGTATCTGAGCGTATCTTCAAACTCTTGATTGAGCATCAAATAATGAATAAAACAGAGAAGATAACATAAATACCCAAATGAGCCCTATGCATATCAATATGCATTCACCAACATACATATCAATATACATAGAGCATTGCAAAACAGTGATTTGAGAACTATGTTATGTTGTAATATATTTTAAAATTTTAAAACAATTATAAATAATGTAAAGTATAGAAGTAAAATATTAAATAATGAAACTGTTAAATATATAAAACTTGAAATCGAATATATAATAAATTTATATGCCCAATTTAATAACTCAACAATTGTTCAAAAAAAAGGGAGGGAAAAAAAAAAACTCAGCAAGTACTTAAGGAAAGGCCTTCACGTCCGTCTCCAAGCCAGTCTAGCGAGGACAGATGAGCGTAGGAAAAGCGTACACCTCGTCACATCCAGTGATTGACCTGAACCTCTCCATATATATATATATATATATATATATAATTCCAAAATTTTAGGATGTTCGAGAATTTTAAGATGTTCTCATTGAAAAATTATTTTATTCCGCTGGCTTACAATTAGTCACCTCCGTCTCCAAGTAAGTTCAGTACATATTTTCTCTATGAAACAGGTATCCCTTCCCAAGAAATACTTTGAGATAACCCATATCTTTAATTTCAAATTCCTTAGAAACTTTTTAATTTTACCAATTCCCACTACATCACTACTACACCTGTTAAGATAATGAATGATTAGTAAAGAGGGTGTGGTTTGCTTGACATTGAGTAAACCCGAACTTCTTTCCTGTCTTAGTAAACCTATAAGTCCTCATTTATTTTCTAGGATTTGACAAGGTTCGGATTAATTTTTATCCAAAGTCATGTTTGGTCCAATCAAAGAACCCTTCACTGATTTATTCCTTTACTAAATTATCTCACTAGACTGGGAGAAATCTATCCCACTGGACACCATGGATTAAAAAAAAGCTCATCTCTCCTGTTTCAATCACAGCTCTCTCTCTTTTCTGACCTCTTCTCCATCCTCTCCTTCCTCAGTCATCTCTTGCTTCAATTGCTTCTTCTACATCTATGAGCTCTCAATTGTTTCTTCTTCATTGTTGCTTTGTTTTGTCTATTATTGATCGAGTGATTGTGGTGTAAATCTCTACAAATTGTTGCTTTATTTTGTCTACAAATTGTTTTGTCTACACACAAAGTCGATCTTGAAGAAGAAGAAGAAGAAGAAATGGAGAAGAGATGGTCCACACAGATATGAAAAAAGGGAGAACAAGAAGAAGATTGGAGAAGAAGAATTGGAGTGAGGTTAAGCCGCGAAGAGTTTTTTAGATATGGAAAGAACAAAAATATATATATAATGGTAAAATTTTAGTTTAACGCCTCATATCAAATATAAAAATCATTTTTATGTTAAAATTTTATTCATATCAAATATAAAAATAATTTTTTTTGAAATACTAATATTATAAAACAACAAATCCAAATTTGGGAACCACAATAATATAACTCTAAAATCAGCCAATTTTGAGGCTACCAAAAACTTAACAACACCAGGACTTGTTTTAATCTAAGAAACAAGTAGGAAAGCCAAATGAAATACCAAGTGATCCCCATACATGGAAATGGCCAGACAACATAAGATCTAGCCAACTACAAACATCTAAACACAAGATTAAACAAATAACATTAACATGAATAAAAATAAGTAGCACCCAAAATAAATTATACAGTACAACCTCTATAACCAAAGATAGTAGCAAATGATGAGAGTGCATCAGACGGGGAATCCTTAGAACAATCAGATCTTCTACCTGAACTTGAAAAACTTCCTTGAAACATTATAAATTTAAGATTACAGCATCTAACTCCCGATACATCACTATCTTGAATCACCAAGAAGGCATACAACCATTGATTTTCACCCACCACCTAAAATAAATACGAAAAAAAAAAAATTATCGTTGGATCAAGTTATCAACTGAATCCAGCTTTAAAAAACCCCAAACATCAGAGGAAACAAGAAGGAACCAGAGAAAGAAGAAAACAACAAAGAGCAAAGAGAGGGAGGAAGAAGAATACAGAAAAAAAAACTACTTGGATATCACTAGGAAAACAACCTGAATCACATCGGAAAGAGCTTTCACAAAAGTTATCTCTCTCTAAGAATGAGAGGTTTTTTCTCTCTCTAGAGCAGAGCTTTAAAAATAATTTATTTTATCCAATCTTATGTTATGCTAAATATTAAATAGTATTATTTTTAATCTAATCCTAACCATATTTAACACATCATGATATGAATTAATCTAATTTAATCCCACGCATCAAATAGACTAAAAGCTTTGGTGACTGCTTTAGACCATACAAGCGTCTGTTTAATCTACACACTTTATTTGAAGTAGCGTGTGATTCTAAGTCCTCGAGGAACTTCCATCTCTTTCGAGTCACCATTTAAGAATGCATTCTTCATGTGTAGCTGCCGCTCTAAATTTACTGCCAAAGAGGGCAAAACACAGATTGTGTTCAGCTTAGCTACTGGTGCAAAGGTTTCCTGGTAATCAATACCTTTTGTAAGATTGAGTGAAACCTTTTGCAACCAGCCTTGCTTTGAACTGCTCGACGCTGCCATCTGCCCTATGCTTGACTGTGAATATCCATTTGCATTGAACCAGTCTGTTTCCTCTAGGTAACTCCATAATATCCCAAGAGCCATTCCTTTCAAGTGCATTGATTCCATCCCTTGTAGCAGCAGACCGTTCTGGTGTTTTAAATGCCTCACGTATGCTGTTTGGGATATGCACTCGAGAAGCCTTACTGATAAAAGCATGAAAATTAGGAGAAAGAGCAGAATAAGATATATAATTATGTAGATGATGTAGGGGCCAATTCCTACACTCTCTATTTCCTTTTCTCAGGGCAAGAGGAAGATCCATGCTGTCGGCAACTGGAGGTTCAATGCTGTCAGGACCACTGTTTTTCAGGTCTGAATCTGACTCGGCTGGTTCTGCTGTTGCCTCTCTCCACTCTCTTGGCATCCCTGTAATTGACTGTCTCTCTTTAATGCCTTTTTTCTCATTTGGTTCATTTTGTATTGTATTTTTAACTAAGATGTGAAGGGAACCAAGTTTAGTTTTATGCTGTTGATGCAAAAGTTTTATTGAACTATTTGTTGTTGAGTCTCGCTTCAAGTTTTAATTTTTATTGTTTATGTTTTTGGTGGATTTGAAGGCTATTACATTGGCGGGAGATGTAAGGAAAAGAGAAGACGCAGTGAGAGTTCTGGAGTCGACTGTGAAGCATTTCGGGAGGCTTGACATTCTTGTGAATGCTACGGCTGGGAATTTCCTTGTGCCCTCTGAGGATTTGTCTCCGAATGGCTTTCGAACAGGTTGTGTTTTTGTTCATAAAGCGTGTAGATGGATTTAGTATATAGTTGAGTTCATATCTGTAAGGATTGCTGAAGTAATTAAGCCTTTATGTAGAATTTGATAAATTTTTATTTCTGTTGGAGATTTTGCTCCATAGTGATTTTCCAAGAGGTAAAACTAACTACGTGTTATTGATTGTTTTATTTTAGACTCTTCTTATGGGGCTGTAAACTTTGAAATTGACTCTTGAGATGTAGTTTGTATGGTCTATATGGGTACGGAAGAATGCCTATTCAATTTATACAGACAGGAAACAGTTGAACTGTTATGTGAATTCCATCTTATACAGAGCCAGAGATAAAACCTGATTTCATTTAATAGATTTCACTTTCTCCTTCTTGCTTTCATTGATGATGTGTGTGGTTGAAAGTAAGTTGATTAGTTTTAACTTCTGTCTAAATGCCATGGAAGTACATCACTTCCGTCAGTTAAGTGGGAGGTTTAAATTACCTTGGACTACAGATTAATTTGTCAGAAATATAGACAAAAATTTATCCAATATGCTTATTGCTGATTTTGTTTCGTATTCTAATACAGTGATGGACATAGACTCTGTTGGCACATTTACCATGTGCCATGAAGCCCTTAAGTGTCTTAAAACAGGGAGACCTGGGAAGGACCCATCTAGTGGAGGAACAATAATAAACATCAGTGCAACTTTGCATTATACAGCTGCCTGGTATCAAATCCATGTATCTGCAGCCAAGTTCGGTGCATCTTTTTTCAAATTGTGGCAAATAACTTATTGTTGGTAATGTATTAATCTATAATCTATACTTTTACTATTTTACCAGGCTGCTGTTGATAGTATCACAAGAAGCTTGGCCCTGGAATGGGGGACAGATTATGACATTAGAGTCAATGGCATCGCACCAGGTGCTCTTGGCGACACACCTGGTTTTGATAAACTTGCACCTGAGGAGAGATTGAACAACAAGATGCAGTATACACCTCTGTTTAAGTTGGGAGAGAAATGGAATATTGCTATGGCCGCAATTTATCTTGCATCTAATGCAGGTCAGTTGCTTATTATGCAACACTGCAATTAATTTCTTCTGTCATTAACGTCGCTGTATCAACACTGCAATTGATTTATTATTGGCTTCTGGCTATCTCTTTTGTTGCGCAAAATACATGCCTTCTTATTCCCCTTCAAAATAATATTAATTGCACTGTCATTTCTTTGCTTGATTTAATTGAGTTCCATAGATGTATTTTCTAATTGTTATTATAGTTGTGAATAACATTAGATTAAAGAGGGTAAAAGAAGACAGCATATTGGGCTCTTAATAGCTATAGTTCCTTCCTCATGGAGCATGTAGGTGCATGAGATGTTATTCAACAGGAATGCTTAGACTAAGTTTCAAGAATGCTGTTGAACCGGTGAAGAAACTAGTAAACAAAAAGATTAAAGTCAAACAATGCTAATGTATTTCTGGTATGGGCAGTGATTAGATTCTGGTATCACTTTACAAGAACAGCAAAAGGGAAGAGATCATTGCAGCTTTTGGATTGAGTAGGAACTAGAATTCTATGGTTGTGGATTATACTAGAGCATTGAAAGCCACAGGAATCCCTAATCTGTTGAGGGGCAGTTCCTCTGAGAATTGTATCAATCCCGAGCTTCAAGCCATCCAAGTGAGTGTCAATAAAATATCGCCTGGCAGTGGTAAAAATGTGCAATGACTCTCCTTGTAAGCCATGCAAACACACTAGGGACACTGTTGTGAAAAGAAGTTGGTGTGATTTAAAATCTTTCTTTCTTCCTAAAGAGATAAATTTGTACCCTCTCCGATAATAAAACGTGGAATTTAATTGTTTCTACTCTGATAATTGTTATTGTTATTTATCAAATCTACGGACCTGGAATCACATCATAAAAGGCTATCACCTTAGGAAGTTCAGCAATGCTTCATAGGAATCACCAAGTGCAGAATCTATGAGAGTCCGCTAGATTAAATTTAACACAGTGTCTGGTAAAATTTTATAAAGAATAAGAGACGTTAAATGTTCTATTTAGTTGAGATTGGAAGAGACAAAATTACATTATCTGCTGAGCCTTAGTTTTGACAAGATGTTCATGAGAATTCTGCCTGGTTATAGTCTTTTAAAGCACTGATCTATAGTTCTGTTGCAGATGAATATACTCACAGCCTGTATTCTGCATATCAAAATTTTTTAAATCATATGAATTGTCATGTATTTTTTCATATGTATTGATAGTGGTGTTCACAGTAACTTTTGTATTGTTTTGACTTATCTGAATAAATACCATCGATAAGGAAATTTATTTGTTTCATGATCTTGTACTATCGGAAATTTATTTGTTTTGATCATTCCAGTGTATACTCTCAACCATGTAATTAAACTTGACCTAACACAGTGCTATTGCATAGACATTTTTGAATGTGATTTAGATTTGAGAATCTTCTTATTGTATGATATTCTTGAAGCTTTGCTACATCTTATATTTCATAACACTGATTTCAATAAATTGTGTAAGTCATAGTCTTATACCTATATGATCCAAAGAAATTTGCCGTTCTTTGACCCCAGTTTCATATTAATTAGCCATAAGATCATTTAAGCTACTTAGAGGATATGCGTGTGTTAAATGTTTAATGAGTGATATGATATTGTTACTGTATTTAACTACTGTCCAAACATACTTTTGCATCCATTATATGGTATTACTTTGTTGACGAAGGATGAAACAGTTTTGGGGATCAAAATAACACTTGAGAGTGTTTCTTGAAGCTGTTTTCTTGTGTTTGAAAAACATATGAAGTATGCTTCAAAAAGCACGATGTAGATGTCTACAAAACTGCCTCTAATTGCTTTTACCAACCCAACTTTCATGAACTGATTCTGTGGGATACTGTACTCATAATCCCTAACTAGCCAGTGAAGAGTAGTTTGAATATGCACTGAAGTTTAAAGGAAGAGATAAGGGATACTGTACTCATAATTGTAAGCAAGCAAATAGTAATCCAATTCATGATTCAACCCCACATGTAAATTAAACAGAAGTCATAATCTTTACTATGTAATGAAATACATCATCTTCTGTTTATAAAATTTCAGATTTTAAGTAAAATTAATTCTTAAGTCGGTTTCTTTAAAGGAAAAGACAAGGGAATAGTTTTTTGTTTATTTATTGGTTTTTTCTTTTTCTGCTTCTCACAAGAATATATAATTTTAGTAGTTATCATGTTGATGTCATCTGCTCTTAATAAAGAAACATTAAATGGTTGTCACAAGTATGGTTTAATATAGTAATATCATTATTGTTCGTATTCTATAGATTACGAATGTGACTTGACGTAACTTGAATAACTTTTAAGGAGGCCTAAATAACATAAACTAATTAGACAAAGATTTATATTATTTGATCAAAAGAAGATAGATCTACTAGATATCAAAAATTTTTATTAGAATATGCATTTAGTCATAGTTATTAGGATAGCCGATAGCCATAGAAGTATTTTTATAGTTCTTGCTTGCCTATGTAGTATAGGATACTATATAGTCACCCCTAATAAACATTAAAACAACTTCAATTTCTGTTCTGATCATTTACAAAAATGGAGTTGTTCATTTTCTGTGGTCTGATTCTCTTCACTCTCTTCGTTTCTGTAACTCTTGCATACCTTCTCCACAGCAAATTACCTGAATCTTCTTCGAAAAATCTTCCTCCAGGCAAGTTGGGTTTGCCATATATCGGCGAAAGCCTGGAATATCTCAACACAGCTCGAAAAGGTCATCCTGAGAAGTTCATATTTAACAGAACATCCAAATACTCTTCTCAGTTGTTCAAGACTTCAATCCTAGCAGCACCTACTGTGTTCGTCTGTGGTGCGGCTGCCAACAAGTTCTTGTTCTCCAATGACAACAAGGTTGTTGACATTTGGTTTCCTGACTCACTCAAGAAGATCTTCCCTGCAACAGAAGAGTCATCCCCTGACAAGGAATCCAAGAAGCAGAAAATGATGCTGTCGAATTTCCTCAAAACTGAATCCCTGATGAGGTACATAAGCATGATGGATTCAATTGCTCAAAAACATTTTGAGTCTGATTGGGAAGGGAAACAACAAGTGAAAGTTTTTCCACTTGCAAAGAAATTCACTTTTGGGGTAGCCTGCAAAGTGTTTTTGAGCATCGAAGATCCTCAACATATCGCAAAACTCGCCTGTACTTTTGGTACATTAGCTTCAGGATTGTTTTCAATTCCTATAAACTTTCCAGGAACAACATTCAACAGTGCCATCAGGGCTGCAAAAGAGATCAGAAAGGAATTGATTGCTATAATCGAACAAAGAAAACTTGATCTTGAAGAAAACAAAGCATCTCCTACTCAGGATCTGTTGTCACATTTGCTGCTAGAAACTGATGAGAATGGACAACACATGACTGAGTCATATATAGCTGAAAGAATTCTTGGTTTGTTGGTTGCTGGTCATGAGACTCTCACCTCTGCCATCACTTCAATTGTCAAATATCTCTCCGAACTTCCTCACATCTACAATCAAGTTTTAAAGGGTAAATTTAATATTTCTGTGGTGTAATAATCAAACTCATAAACTAGTAGTTTTGATTGGCCTTCTGATTTCAGGTTTCAGATTCTCAATTACAAGTTCTATTACTTCTTTATTGTGTCACTTCTTTTGTATTTGTTTACTAGATACACTTAGACATATAGAAAATTTTTGTATGTAGGATTGGTGGTATATGTAGATCAAGAATTTCTGTTATCTCAAAAAAATCAAGAATTCTTTTATTTATTTATTTATTTATTTATTTGTTTAAATATGGAATAATAACTCTCTTTGTTCTTTGATTTTAATATCTAAAGGATATTTTTTTGCTCTTAAATACATATCATGCTCATTGATATTTCTTGTGTCCAATTACAGAACAGATGAAAATTGCAAAATCAAAAAAGGCAGGAGAGTTGCTGAACTGGGATGATATTAAGAAAATGAAGTACTCATGGAATGTTGCATGTGAAGCCATGAGAGTTGCTCCTCCAGTTTTGGGTGCTTATAGGGAAGCCATAAATGACTTTATCTTTTTAGGCTTCTCAATTCCCAAGGGTTGGAAGGTCAGTCAGTTCATGCAATATCTTATTACTTGACTATCATTCTTTAAAGCAGATATCTGCACCTTAAAATCCATTCAGGTTGAATTCTTTATATAAGTCTTCATTAAAACGATTTTTTCCTTCTTTCCTTGATGGCTTTCATAGTTATATTGGAGTATGTATTCAACACACTTGAATCCTGAGTGCTTCCCAGAACCTGAAAAATTTGATCCAACAAGATTTGAAGGCAATGGACCGGCTCCTTACACATTCGTTCCATTCGGAGGAGGACCTAGAATGTGTCCTGGACAAGAATATGCACGTTTAGAGATACTTGTGTTTATGCACAATGTGATCAAGAGGTTCAACTGGGAGAAACTATTGCCAAATGAAAAGATGATCGTAAAACCGGTACCAATTCCAGCAAAAGGCCTTCCTGTCCGTCTTATTCCTCACAAGGATGAGGATTTAAATCATGTATAAGAGCTTTCCGTTCATCTTTTTGAATCATGGTTATGGATTTGAATCATGTCTTAGAGCTTTCTATTCGTCTTTCTTGAAGTTATGTATATAATCAAGTGTTGTTGCAAAATAATACTTAAATATCAAATATATATATATATATATGTAATTTAAGTAATTTGCTATTGGAATATGCATAATAAGGCAAAGTTGCTGCTTACAGAACAAGAGCACATATATTTCCTGTCTCTTTACCTTTATTTTCCCTTCTGAATAATTGATTATTCTTAAAAAAATAAATTGATTATTTATATTGAAAAATACACAAATTAATTATTTACTTCATTTGTCATGTCTATTTGTGGGGTTCAATGGGGTTCAATATTCCAATTCATAAATAAAGTATGCAAGCGTTAAGTTAAAAGGAAAACAAAAACAAAAACCTAAAAAAACAAAAAAAAAAAAAAGGGGGCTCGGATAAATATTAAAAGATACAAGTTTATTGTCATATATATACAAAATCTATTTCATCCTAATTGTTTAGGTCAGGGTCTTCTATAGAGACTACTATATAAACGATCAAGTTGAAATTAATTTTTTAAATTTACACAATTTTATCCAAGTGTTTTTATATTAAACTTTGAAAATAGAAGACCACGTACATACAAAGTTGCTTGACAAGGTAATCAAGCACCCTAAGACCTTAGGCAACTAAGGTAGACGCCTAAGGCCTCAAACCTAAAAAGGGCCTTATATTTATTATTCTTCGTAAAACTTAATGTAAAGAGAGATATTTTTATAAGATCTAGCTTTCAAAATGAAGATCAAATTAAGTTAGTCAAAATTATAAGATCTAGCTTTCTAAATGAAGAGGCAAATTTTTGTATTTACGATTTTTTTAATAAATTTTTATTGAATGTTGTAAATTGAACATTATTTTTTGCTTAATATATATGTGTCTCTCAGCTTTTACTTTTAGATTTATTACTATATAAGATATGTTTACTTAATTGATAGATTTTTGCTCACTCTCTCTTTGTTTGACTTAGTAGGTGGTGGGTTTGCTAACCACCACAAATTATTCATTAATTTTTTGTCTTTTAAATCAATACAGTGCATTTAAGAATGCCAAGGGGTGTATTTAGGCCCACTTTTATAAAGCCCAATCTTCTCTATTAATGCATATTTGGGCTTGCCAAATTCATAGCTATTAGACTCATTTCAAAGTATTTGTATTTTACTCATTTGGATCCTATTGGGTCCAATTCAATGATATTACATGTTACATCACAAGAAAACGAATATTTTATCAACAAGTAACATGCTTTTAAAGTGAAAGGAATGGTTGACCAACTTCAACAATGAGAGACAAAGATAGAGAGAATATAGAAGATGAGATAAGTGCTTCTAAAATTAAAGAACAGCTTGAAAGAAAAGCTTGATATAGACGTTTATGAAAATTAATAAGAAAGAGAGAGAGAAGAAGGAAGAAGAGAAAATGAGTTTTGTCCCCATTTATTAAGTGTAAAATGCGCACTTTCCACGTTTAGGTGCTATTACAATTCAAATAATTGACTGAATCACAACCTCCAAAGAAGAGGGAAAATGAGTGCTACATGAAACAAATTGAAAGCTTAAATTGTCTTAGTTTGATCCTAAATCGAACCAAACTAATTTTTATAAGATTGGTTTTGGTTGTAAATTATGTAAACCAATTAGATTATAGCTTGGTTTGGGTATAGCTCAACCCAAACCAATCCAACCATTGCCAACACCTTTAAAAGAGGAATATGACTCAAATCCATAACTCTCTTGATATAGCTATGGACAATATGGTAGACTAGCCTCATCACATCATTTGTATATATTGGTTAATGTGTATTATTGTACACCACATCAGAAATGTTAAAAGAAATAATTATTTTTAAATGTTTACATGTCACAGTTTTTGATACTTACAGTAATTATTTTTCACTTGAACCTTCTCAATATTATGCACCATGTGAAATTGCTTCTTCCTATATGTTGTTTCATCGTTGAGCAACCAAAGGTACCAAAAAGAATAGACCTCTGCTTAAGCACCACTCCATGTACTAAAATTTGTGCATGTACTATATATATAAAGTGCAAAGAAACACTACAAAACACTACATATATATTGGCCTTCCCATTGGATCAGTAGCTCTTCACTCAACTTTTTTCAATAGTGGTCTTTAGCTTAGACTTCCTTTTTACCCTTATTTAAGGTTTATGTTGAGTTGCCTAGATTGTGAGAGTTTCTAAAATAACATATTCCATATTTCAAACTTCATATCAGTTAAAGCAGTCATCACATATGCACTCAAACTGTGCAGAGCTTTTGAATCTTTGGTAGCAATGTTTTCTATACTAGGGATCTCCAACTCTACGTCTTTATGAGCTCTCATTAGAATTCTGTCGAGTCAGCACTTACTCAAGAGTAGATAATGTTCCACCAAATAGAATGTGATGCAAGAATGAGTGCTATGACTCAAGTGAAAAAGAGTCTATTGGAAGCTCTTGAAAATATGAAGTTGGACATCCCTTGTAAAGAAAACGTTGTTATCGAAAGCTTCAAAACTTTGCAGAATTTGAGTACATGTATAATTAGTACTTGATATAGCATTTGGAATATCGGAAATGTTTTGCTAAGAAATTTGCAAAGCCTACGTAGTACAATGTAACATCTTATCATTGTGATTCAGATATAGGGCTTAATTAAGCAAAAACGGTAAAATGATGATCAAGCAGGAGGCACAGAAATCTCATTTACTCTAGCTCTTTCAAGTAAAACAAGGAATGCAATATTTCAATTTATGAACTTCAAAGAATTATATGAGTTGAAGTTTAAAATTATAACAAAGAAAAAGCACGGCGAAGAGATGGTGTAGAGAAGAAAATTCTAAGAGAAAGTAACTACACTTTACCAACTCTATAACATGTATTTATAAGCATATCAAAAACTCATAAAGAGTTAAAACGGATAACACCCACAAAGCCTAAAAGGCCAATAACATATAACAACACAAATACAACTAGACAATAATAAAGAACTCTAACAATGTAATATGAATAAACTCACCAAGAAATCTAAGCAAAATAACAATCTTTCAGCAACCAGCATACTCTATGAAACAATTCATTGTCTAAGATAACATAAGTTAGAAGAGAACTAATTGTCTAATTCAGCACTAAGTTGATCTTATCACATAATCGGCTGAAGTATTAGCTTAGTCAACACATTCTCATCAAACTGATTTCCACATCAACCACCAAGTGAAACTTAACGATTCTATTGAATAGTAAAAACCGTTCTAAGGATGACCATGCAGTATCTTATCAGCCTTCAATAACAGACTAAAAACAGAGCAGAAACAAGATATTATCCTTTCTCGAAAATAGGATCTTTAAATATTCTCAAGATATGTTTCACTTTTCAGCTCTGCCATGATGCTTGTGAGCTTACAAATATCTTCTTGAGAAGGAGGGAACATTCACACTCTCAACCCTCAAGGCAGTTCAAAATCTTAAAGATGTTTTGGATAATAGCATATAGCAGGAGCATTATCCTAGTTCTCTCTTTCATTGTCTCTCTCATTCTCTGTCCCATGGTATCTATCACATTGAACTCAAATTAAAAGCATTTATTTGATTTTGAATAGAAATCACCTTTGATGCAATAATGCCTATGAAAAGCTGTTCAACAACAGTTGCAAAGTTCTTCTTTTAACACCTAATTTACAAATAGTTTCTCACACTAAGAGATGACGATATCAACATATTTGTAATAAAATTAGGTAAAGATGGTCACACTCACAATTGAAGCTAGCCATTTTCAGCATTTCAAATGCTAAACTGCAAAGTTTACGACTGACAAGGTATCACAGCACTTCTCCAAAGTTTATATCAGAGGTAACTGCATTGAAGACCATATCTGCCAAAACCAAGATTTAAAAGGTTTATTGACTATTACCGACCAACTTAGAAATCACTTTACTATTCTATCAAAGATAGTAATGACCATGAATTCTCTATTTGATTGTAAACAAAAATAATATAAAAGGGCAAAGAGGTAAAGTAATAGAGAGGCAATGTGAATAAAAATAAAAAAATAAAAATCCATTAATTACAACTATACAAGAGAAACAAAAACAAAAAGATCCACCTTCCATTATGGCAAAACTCTACAATAGTTAAGAATAGAAAAAAGAGCATTAAAGAACCAACTAAATATCTAAGTCATCAACTGATTTAACATATGAATTCCTGAAATTAAATAGTTACACCTTACAAATTCATCCCACTCATACCACCTAAGCAATGATTATTAACAAGTGAAATAGAAGCCGCTAGGAGATACAGATGTATTATAAACTTGCAACCATAAGTACTATCGTCCTGTCCTAATAACCCAGATTGAATCCCTCCACCCACACTCAATGAGGGATGCTCAACAATAACTGAAAATGAACGCACTCTGTTTCCCTGGATGAATATGAATCCACTCTTCTATGAACGTAAGTTGGAAAGGGACCCCATTCACTCATGTGCACTTGCATCATCAGCTTATAGTTGACAGTGTCATCCATTAAAAAATTTCGTAAGAAAAACTAAACGACCTGACAAGATAACAAGGATTCAAACCCCATATGTGCACTTGAAAGCCTACTATGCACATTCCATATAAGTGACTACAATTCTGTTCTATGTCTGACGTACTACTTATACCAAAATCAGCTCTTTCAATCTGACATACGTTCTTAGTGTAGTTCTTGTGAACAACAAATTTGCCAGGACTAGTAAGAACTTCATAATGCAAAAGCACTCCTTTCAATTTTCTGGTGAAAACTTCTGATACCAACATCACAATCAACAACTACCTTATCCACCAAGAACCGACCAAACATGCCCATAAATGTTCTCACACACATAAATACAGCTTCAAACATGTCCATGTAGATATTTAGACGCCAAAAATCTTTTAAGTACACAATATAAACATACAAAGAACAGGCATGGTTTTTCCTACAAAAACTTTACAATATGCAATCATTACACTGCAAACTACTGTAATTTTCGCAATGAAAACTTTCTCATATTAAGACTTTTAAAATATGCACCAAACCGATATATAATGATAGCAAGGTACAACAAGAGCCATCAAATGCCAATGAAAATCCACAATACAATAAACTGATATATACATAGTCTCATGATCAAATAAACAAAGAGTTTCAATTTGCTGGCAAAAACTTCCAATAGCAACATCACAATCAACAACTACCCTACCCACCAAGAACCCACCAAACATGCCCATAAATGTTCTCACTCACATAAATACAGCTGCAAACATGTCCGTCTAGATATATAATTTTAGATGCCAAAATTCCGTTTTAAGTACACAATATAAAAATACAAAGAACAGGTATGATTTTTCCTACAAAGAGCTCTAATTTTGTCTATAACAGTTTCAGTTAATTTTCTGTTATAGAGGCAGACCAGAAATCAAACTATTATAATTTTTGCAATGAAAATTTTCTAATATTAAGACTTTTAAAATATGCAGCAAACCGATATATAACGATAGCAAGGTACAACAAGAGCCATCAAATGCCAAAGCGTGACAAAGATCAATGAAAATCCACAATACAATGAACTGATATAGCCTCATGATCGAAAAAACAAAGAGTATACACATAGTTTCATGATCGAATAAACAAAGAGTTCCAATGCTTACACTAACAAAAATACAACAACTAAAAACAAAGTTTATAACTTTCCACTATATTTATTACAAATAAAACAAACATAAGCAATATTCAATACAACAGTAAGAATCCTACACATGAATCTCAAAGATATAAGAAATCTCAAGGCTACATACACAAAAACTTACACGTAGTCCCTGCGATGCCATTCCATTCCACACCAACAACTCAGATTTCCAAGTTCTCCATCTGGATGCTGCTCTTGAGAGGCACATACTCACCAAGATACCCACCAAGATGATCATGCAAGGCGCTCTTGTCAATCCCCTGATGATGATAGCTCTTGCAAACGTAGTAAAACACACTCTGCACCAACAACCCCACAAGGTTCACAATCACCAACACCCCCACCAAGAACCCACCAACCACAATCCTCCCAAACACTCCATACTTGTCTCCACCATGCACAACAACGGATGCAAAAACACTGTTGATGGCAGCACAAATGGCAAGATAACCAAACACCATGATCGCAGCCATTGCAGTCTTCCCTTTCAACAACTCATAACTCTTCTTCATCGCAGCAAACCCGTATATGGGTTCAAGAACAGACACCACACTAGCCAGATGCCACAAAGCTGTAATGTACACGTGAACGACCAAGAAGAGCAGGAAAATGACGAGCATAGATAACAACATCAAGAACCCATTTTGGGTATCAACGGCAATGATCAAAAGAAGCAAGAAAAGAAGAAAAAACCCATTGTAGACCACCATCAACAAAGACACCCACAAGAAGGTGATAAATAGCCGCCTGAAGACTTTTGGGATGGCAGAGAGAGTCGAGGAGAAAGACACGGGCTTTGAGGTGTAGAGGGACGCCACAGTGAAGACAACAGCAGCTGTGGAGAGGAGGGAGAAAGCAAAGAGGAAGATAAGGTAGCAGAACTGGAAGATCAAGAGGAGGGCCCATTCATGGCGGGTCTGCTTCGGGTCATAAGAAGGGTGGTCTTCAAGCTGGGAGAGAATTGGGTGTGTGAAGAGGGAATGAGCTAAGATTGCAAATGAGAGAGGGAATATGAGAGTCAAGATTATCAGATAGAATGTCTTTGGAGAGAGCTTTGGGATGGAGATGGATTCTCTCAAGATGTCTGATATTGTCAAGAACTGCAACTCTTCTGGTGCTAGATCCATGGAGTCCAAATCTGGGCTTGGCAAGGACAGATATGACTGCAAAAGATTTGAGCTTTATTGGATGGGCTTCAAAGAGAGAGAAAAGAGACAGAAGGGGAAGGTTGAAGAAAGAAGGAGAGATCAGATGGGAATGGTAGGTGTTGAATTGTTTAAGGGTTATAATCAAAAACCTCCCCTTTAGTTTAAGTGTTTCGCACACAATTTGCCCTTTGGTTTGATATTTTGCTAAACAATTCTGTCTAGTTTGCTTTATTCTCTAATGTAACCCTATCTTTAGGATTCTGTAAGCCAATTGATAATGTTATAACTATAAATCAAGTGAAGATCTCTTCTAGGAAAAGGAGATTCATAATGAAGTTTGTTAATGTCATAAGTGTAAATTAAACAGAGATCTATTCCAGTAAAAAGAGATTCGTAGTGAAGTCATCAGAGGATAGATACGAAACAAATATATAATATTAATTTTTTTTGGAAGTTTTTCATTGTACTTTAGTAATAATTTGTAAATTAATATAAATTTTACATTTGAGCATTTAATCATAAGTAAAATCGTCTTTTTGACATTTTATGTTATATTTAACTATTAAAATTTTGGTTTAAAAGATTGATTTGAATAAACTTCAATACTTTAAGGATCATGCGTAGTAAAAATGTATTAACAATTAAAAAGCTATAATATAGGGACTAAATGAAAATTTTTCCAAAAATTAATGAGTTTGATTTCCTAGTTGGCAATGGATCTCATAAAACTAATGATTTGGTGAACTGGAATTTGGAAATACTAATAATTCATAATGTCAAATATATACTATTAACAATTATATTAAACATCCAACCGTCCAACTTTTCTATCCATATTTTATGTAGTTATTGATATGTCATTAAGAATGATGTATTGAATTTAAAATTTATTGAAATTTGATAATTTTTTATAAATAATAGATTTTGATAGAATCTATATGCATTGTTGATTTCATATAAATTTTATTAGAAATTTTTTATAAAATTCAATGAAATCTTGAGGAATAAGGTAAGAGTTTTGATAGATAATTCATTTACAAATTTTACTTCCAAATCCATCAAAACTCATTAATGGTACATTTACTTCAATTACACGAATCAGAATGAGAATCAAAATGATCTGGATTCGAAATGGCTTCGAATCGAAATGATATATCAAAATAAAAATAAGTTGATTATTTCAATTACATGAATCGGAATCGGAATCGGAATCAGCAGTATTCCCATTCAACTGTTTATTTTGCTTTGAAATCAGAATAGATTAATTACAAGTTATAAAAATGTTTTTAATTAATAATATTTTATACTCTATAATAAAAACAAACTTTCTTAACAATATTATTATAGGTATGTATCTACAGTTTCCTATTTATTTTTTTTAATGTTAAAGAATTTTAAACTATCCATAATATATGAAATCACATTATAATTTTTATATTATTTTTTAAACAAAAATTTCATAATATTATATTATTTCTCGAATAAGAATATAGTGATCATTTTTGTTTTTCATATATATATATATATATATATATATATATATATATAAACCTTCCTTGTAAGAGTTATGCTAGACTTCATCATTATAACTACTAAAATTATTGATTGTATAATTATTTCTAAACTCTCATATAACCCAACAATATTGTAAAAATAAATAATTTTATTTAATAACAGTACATACCATGTAATCTATAGAACAAAAAAGAAAAAAAATAAAAGATTAACTTCCAAAAAAGTTCCACAACTCTATTTAATATGGGGTATAAAAGTCTTTTTCTAATTTGGAAAAAGAAACGAGAATAGAAATAGGATTCCCAAGTGGAATAGGAGAAATTGGATTCTCATTCCACAACCCCTAATTTATGTAGTACCCACCATTTATTCACATTACGAAATAATTTTAAAGTAAGTCATCAATCATTCATATTCCTCAATTCAGCAAGTAAATACACCCTAAATTTTATATAATCTACAAAGTATAACCTTTTGAATACACTTAAATTCATTTGGAATTCTTACAAACCTTAATTGTATACAGCTAAATTTGTATGGATTTAATAGAATCCAAAACTTCTTCAATATATATATATATATATATATATATCTAATCCAAAAAAAAAATTAATTGAATAAACCTAGGTTTATATTGATTTCAATAGATTTTATACAAATAAAGAAATACACCTAAATTTTGAAGAACTCTATAGATATCTTAATTGGATATATCTAAACTTTTAAATCCTTTAAATTTTAATAAAATCTGAAATGGAATATACCCTCTAAATATTTGGGTTTGAAGTAGATAATGTAGTTGATATGAAAATGACAAATTAACTATCACATAGGGGTGGGCATCTCCAACCCAACCCGACAAACCCAACCCAACCCGACCATTTTTTATTGGGTTGGGTTGGGTTACATCTTAAAAAAAATTAGATGGGTTGGGTTGGGTTGGGTTGAAAATTAAATTGGGTTGGGTTGGGTTAAAAAATTTTCAACCCAACCCAACCCGAACCCGACAAACGTCTATCCCTAATTCTAAATCCAAGATTTTTTCTCCTCTCTAAAAGAACATTTGTTCATGATAAAAATTAAGGACAACGTTTATGTTGAATTTACTCTTTTATTTATAATAATTTGATTTTTATTTGTATTTATTTTATCTGTAATCAAATTACCAAGACCAAGAAAGTTATCAACTAAACTATTTGTACCTTTATGGTAAATTAAATCTAACTCAATCAACCCCAACCCGACTATTATTGGGTTGGGTTGAAGAATTTATTGGGTTGGTTTGGATTGAAAAATTTTCAATCTAACCCACGTTGCATTGGGAGATTTTCAACCCAACCTAACCCGAACCCGAAAACGTCCACCCCTACTTTTGAAGACTTTAATGATAGCAAACAAATTGCATTGACGAATTTTATTATGATTATTGTCCTAGATTTAATTTATTTATTTATGCCTTTTTGTGGTGAATTGAACCCTTTTTTTTTTTTTTTAAATTATGTAATGGCTTAAACTTTATTTGTATTAAATCTATTATGTAATCAATGGAAATGTTTTGCATTTAAATAAGTTGATTAATAGGAATGTTTTGTATTTGAGCGAGGTGCTAACCCGATCGACTTAACCTAACCCAACCCGACAATTATTGGGTTGGGTTGGGTTGGGTTGAAGAATTGATTGGGTTGGGTTGGGTTGAAAATTTTTCAACCCAACCCATGTTGGGTTGAGGGATTTTCAACCCAACCCAACCCGAACCCGAAAACGCCCACCCCTACTATCACATAAGATTGGATGAAAAATTGGATAAAATGTATGATGTATCCCATTATTCTTAGCAATTTGCCCTTTTTTTTAGAAAGAATTTGCAAATGCTTTTAGGAGTTGATCCATGTTGGATTGAAATATGATGATATTTTGAAGATCTATTAATATCGGCAAATTTCACAAATAAATGAATAATATTTATTTACTTTTTTTTATTTTTTCTCTCTCACTTTGAAATACAATATTTTTCATTTTTTTTTCTCTCACATTAAAGCATCAGTATACATTAAATCAGCACTGGATCCAAATTCATATTTTTAAGTTGTAATTTTTAATTTTTTATTAATAATAATTTTAACATTAACAAAATTACTGGAATAGGCAAAAAAAAAACTCTTAAAATTTCAAGCTATTTATTTTTCTTTTTTGCTTTTTCAAACCTTTAAATATTTTTTTTTTTTCCCCGCCACCTTTTATGTTTTGTTTAAGTCTAAAATAATGAAGAGTACTATACAATATAATCAGATTTCGAAGTGTTGGAAATTTATTTATAATGAAAAACAATAATGAAGAAAAAAAATTAATTGGTTTTAAATTTATAATTTCTTTTAGTGTTGAATCTTAAGAACTTTAAACTGTATGTTATATTGAAAATTTACAAGCTATGGTTGAATATCAATTGCACTAGCTAATTAATTGAATTATGTATATAGCTACCTCTGAAATTATTAAGAATTTAATCAAAATTCCTTCTATAAACATTTTTTTTTAAAGATTTTTCATAATTGTTTTCTTAATATTTTGTAATTAAATATCTATTAATTTCGGGTGGATAATGGCAAAGTATCATCCAATTTTTAATTAAATATTAATCAAACCATCCAATATGAAAATCAACAACTCATGCCATTGGACTTTGGTTAAGTCTAAACACGTTAGGGTTACTAATATCATTTACTATGTAATTAAATTAATAAATAAAAATAACGATAAAAACTAAAATATACTAATAGATTCTTAGAAACTAAAATATAAAATTAAAAATAATATTAAATTAGGAAATAAAACTTAAAATTGAATGTATCAAATGTAAAAACATTCTCTTGTCACCAAGAAACATTTTCTTTCCACAATATGCACACATACACATATATATATATATATATATGACAAATGAATGTATTGCAACTGCATCTTATATATTGAAGTTTAAGTAGAGGTAAGCAAATCTTTATTTATCTTTACAATGTTTAGATAAATAATAAACTATTTAAAGTGAAAAACAAATTATGAAAAGAACTCAACATTATAGAGAATGTCTAAGTTATGTTAAAATATAATAAAATAGTGAGAAACAATATGATAAGAGTGAAAATAAAAAATTCCTATTGTGTAAAGATTAAGTTATCAAAAATCTAAAGATACATCAATTTTATTAACAAATTATAAACCTTAAATGTAGATGGAGAAGGTAACTAGTTATCTATATAAACTGGAAATAAAGCAAAGTGGATGAAATAGAGGGGGCCTTAATTATGTGAGCCATAATGACATATTCATAACAAAATCTCACTTTAGTAGCTATTTTTGTTACTCCTAGTTAATATTGGGTAATAATTTTTTGTGGCCATATTTTATAAATAGCTCCTTAAATTTTGTACAAATTTAAAAAGCTCTTGTGTGTGTGTGGCTTTTTTTTTTTTTCTTACAATTAGAATTAATCTAGTGATTCGTAGAAATTTAGAGAGATTAATCACTACAAATACAATATGGAATACAACTCCCACTACAGTAAAAGGATCCTTTGATCTTCTCACACTTTACAATTAATAGGTAAATGAGAGACTCAAACTTCTATCATGAAGGTGAAAAGAGAGAATTCAACTACCATACTAAGAGTGAGCGTATTATTTAAAGACCGTTTTTACTAATTTGAGTTTACATCTAAAGCCATTTGGTATTATTGTAACTTTAAAACTAATCATTGTTACTAAAGAATTAATTTATCGTAAAGTTAATCATATTAGTGTTTGGTTTATTATGCTATCAAAATTGTTATAACCTTCAAAAGTAGTCTAAGTTTGATAAATTTCGTGTTAATTATTGTGAAATTATAAAGTATATATAAAAATAAAGTATTTTAATTTATATTTAGAATAAAAATAATTCTAATAATTAAGGTTGAAAAGTAAAAATATTTCTATTAAATTAATTAGAATATTTATTCAATTAAAATATTCATTATATGTCATAATAATTATTTTATAATTATTTTACAAAAATAAATCCATATATTTGTTAAAATTACTGTCAAATTTATTTATATTATTAAATAATTATTTTCAAAAGTTTACTAGATGTCGTTTTTATACCAAAATTATTAATAATAAGATTTTAACTTCTTAAAAACAATACCAAACAGATCCAAGTTTGATCAATAAAAACACTAAATATCTATGATTTACCAACTTTGACCTTGCCTAAACAATTAAAACATATTTAAAAATATTAATAATAATAATGATGAAAAAAAATAATTAAAATGTAATTAATTGTATTAAAAATATTGACCAAACTAACAAACAAAATCCTTCTCTAACCAAAACCAAAACCAAATCAAGTGGCTCTGGTAAGTTTCTTGATGAGTTTTGGAGTTTCTCTTGGTGTAGTTGTTATGACGGTGGAGATTTGTACGGCCACCACATCCATGTCTTGTATCTCCTCCTCTCACCAAATCCATTTTCAACTCTTCAGACCTCTTATCTCTAAAAGGGCAATAAATAATTACCATAATTAAATTGTTCTTAAATTCTAAATTAAAAATATTTATAAAATTTTCAAACAGTTAGAAATAAAATTTTGAGAATGCCTCATCCAATTTTTTTTTAATTTTAATTTTAATTTTGCTTTTAATTTTTAATATTTCTTTTGTAATTTTGAAATATATATATTTGGTTTTCTAAAGTATTAGTTAATATTATGTTAATATTAATTAAACTTTTCTTTTTTTGTTTAATTTGTTAGTATTTTTATTATTATTTATTTATGTATGTATGTATTTATATATTATTAGGTATTTTTTAAAACTGATATCAAGTCAAAGATCTATTGAGACCAATTAATATTAAACACCATTTACGCAAAATCCAAATATTTGCTCCTATGAATGTAAGGCAACTATTCTACAATAAAAAATGGAAAACTACCTATACGAGCCTCGAATTGAAACCCCAACACTTTTACAGTGTTTTGAAACTCAAAAAAATCAGTCACAACTACTGCTTTGAAAACCCCTAATTGGGGGTTCTAGGCAGAGATATCGGTCTTCGCTGCACTTAACCTTAGAGACCAATTTTTGTTTTATTGTTTCTTTCAAAAAAAAAAAAAAAAAAGTTCAAAAGCACAAACTTCAGTTCCCCAAAACCACACCATATTCAATAATTAGTTACACCAAATTCAACAATTAATAAGCTTTACCAATTCCTTACCACACCAGACTTCACCAGTGACTCATCACATCAGACTTCAACAATCAATAATCAATAAAAGGGTGACGATAGTGAGTCACCAATGACGGTGATATGAGAGAGAGGAGAGAGGAGGGAGAATGTGTGTTTGTTAGAGGAGACAAAGTTTTTCCCTTAAGATTTGATAGAAAAGAATGTGTGTTTGTTAAAGGAGACAAAGGATTTCATAGCTTCACATCAGACTTCTACAATCAATAATCAACAGAGGGATGACAATAGTGAGTCACCAATGACGACAATGTGAGAGAAAGGAAAGGGGAGAGAGAATATGTGTCTGTTAGAGAAGACAAAGTTTTTCCCTTGAAGATTTTGATATAAAAGAATGTGTGTTTGTTAGAGGAGACAAAGGATTTGATAGATTCAAGATTTTGCTAGGATGGATGAACAAGCTTGAATGAGGAAAGTTTGAATCTTGAATGAATGAGGAGAGAAGAGAGAAGAAAGAAGAAGATCATATGTGTTATTTGGGTCATTGAAGCTTAGGGTAACAGAGCCTTTTTAGAATCATTTTTACTTAAAAGTATTTGATAAACTTGGATATAGGATAACGAATAATTTGTTTGAGAGACTAGAAACAAATTTTCTGATCAAGATTAAACATAATTAGCGTGATTATAATTAGTATTCAGGTTAAGGTTCTATCTAGTTAAATGTTTATTGAAATTTATTAAGATCAAAAGCAATTTGAATCGGTACTTGTGTTAAGGTTATGTTGAGTATTACTAACAATGCACACCTTCTTTTAGTAGAAATGATTGAACACTTCCCTTAATCCTAAAAGATCAAAGGTTCAAATCCCACTCTTATCGAAGGAAAAGATAATGTTCTATGAATTTAATCTCTCTTCCCCACCATAAAAAAATAATAATAATAATAATAAAATGATGTATTATATTATAATTTGAGTTATTTAGATGGTGAAATGTGTTGAAATCTAATATTACTAACGTATACATTTGTCGAAATTTATTGAGATAAAATGGAATTAGCTAAATACAATGATTACTCAAGTGAAAATTGCGTCGAGTTTTACGAACATGTAATGTAATTTGAATAGTTAATCTAACTAAAGGTGCGTTGAAAAATGTCAAAATAAAACACTACCCTTAGAGGTACTATTTCCAGTACTGAGATCAAACAAAACAAGAGTAAGTGAGAGTAGTCATTAGACAAGATATATATCTACTGAGATCAAACAGAACTAGTATAATTCTAGTTGTTAATTTAGATTAGATATATATATCTACGGTACCTACTTGAATTAAGGGTTGGACAAAGTATTGTTGAGTTCATCAAAACACTCTTTACTGTAATCTTTTTTTTTTTTTTTTGGATTAAAATATATTGAAACTTGGCAAGAATATTAAAATACTAAGAGTAGTTCAACTGAGAAAACTTCAGAGCACTATTACCACTAGTGACACACACAATTAGACCTACCAAGATAAAAAGAAACCATTGATGTAGGTGTCATATCTACTTTAAAATAGTAGGGAAAAAGTCTCGCAATGCAATTGACATATTGCAGAAGTTACATAATTTCTGATACTTTAGTCAAACAAGTTCTATTTTGAAATTTTTTGCATTCTATATTATGCCATCAAAAACCAAGATGGCTTGTATCTTACATAAACTTATAATGTTCTGAGAGGAACTGGAAATATTCAATGCAGAAATTTTAACCCTTAACAATAGCTTTAAAATCAACTGTTCTCATCATATAAGAATTAAAACAGCAACAGTGAATTCAGATGTAAGAATCAAACCCTTTAAACTGCAACTATGCTGCAGCTGGTTATCTTCCCTCTAGTTCGAACTACTGTCAAGTGCCGGAAGAGATTTGTATAGAATTTCGACTGCCTGATCAAGTTCCCGTTCTGTTATGATCAATGGTGGCACTAACCTGATGACGTTTCCTTTTCCGGCTGTGAGCACGAGAAGGCCAGAGTCTCGGCATGCATCAACGAGTGGTGAGGCGGGTACGTCTAGTTCAATTCCAATGATAAGTCCAAAACCACGTATTTCTTTTACATGAGGGTTTGATCCTAGCTTCTGTTTTAAGGTTTCTGTAAAGTTATGGCCTTTCTTGGAGACACTGGTCAAGAAACTGGGTTTTGAGATTTTGTCAAGGACAGCAATGGCAGCGTGACAAACAAGGGGGCCGCCAGCAAAAGTGCTCCCATGGTCACCAAAATTTATGGCGGAAGCAACTCTTTCAGTCACTAGTGCAGCTCCAATAGGTAGACCTCCAGCAAGAGGTTTGGCGAGGGTCATTATATCAGGGAAGATGCCAAAGGCCTCATGGGCCCAGAGGTATCCTGTTCGGCCTAAACCACATTGAACCTGAAGCAAGAGAAAAGCAAGCACACAAATGATCAATTTAAATCGATCGTAGCTAACACAAAATAATGGCATGGCATATACATGAGAGGTGCTGTTAACAAGAAAAGCATGGAGGGCTAATTCTCTTGGCAAACATCATTCAGAACAAAAGTAGAAAAGTTATGAACATCAAATTCATCCCACAAACAGGAATACTAGAAGCCAAGCTCCACAAAACAAGAGATGAAACTGGGGGCAGTATTAAAAAGTTAAGAACATGAGTTGAATGAGCCTTTTGATCAATTGATAAACTATCAATGCTGATAAAATGTAAATTTTGCGTAGTAGATGCAACTATAAAGTTTTAAAAAGTAGTGGATTACCTCATCAAAGACCAGGAGAGCTCCAGCATCATCACAAGCACTGCGCAAAAATTGTAAAAATTCTTTTGTTGCACTGTATATGCCACCTTCGCCTTGGATAGGTTCCACAAAAACTGCTGCAGTTTTCCCGCGCTGAATCAGTTTCTTGGTAGCTTCAATATTCCTGTACTCCACAAAAGTGACTCCAGGCATGACAGGTTCGAAAGGCGATCTATAGTGTTCTTTGCTGGTCAGAGCAAGAGCACCCATGGTCCTCCCATGAAAGCTATTGGTGAAAGATATGAACTCTGTGGCTGGCTCTTTGGCATCAGGATTGATGTGTCTCTGAAATTTTCTAGCAAATTTGATAGCTGCTTCATTTGCTTCCGTTCCAGAATTGGCGAAGAACACACAATCAGCAAAAGAAGAAGCCACTAGTCGTTTAGCCAGCTCAATCTACAACAACGCAACCAATATTTACAGAAAAATTATATAGTCAATTCCTTGTAATATTAATTTAACAGAAAAAACAAACAACCAATTCTACTTTCATATATATACTCTTATCAATCACAGAATATAAGAAAATTTAAGGAAAGCAAATGTGTAAATTGTACAGTGCCTTAAACAAATTATTTCTGCTTGGCATGCTTTCAGACAGACATATAAAACAAGTACATCAATATAAATAATTGCAAAAACAATCAAAACAAGAAATGATCAATAAAGAATCAATCGACTCCCCACATATCACATAACCAGTAAGCATCACAATCCACAAAACACAATCTCTATGGGACAATTTATCAAACAAACAACGCATCGCCAATAGAACAATTCTCCGCATAGAACTTAACCAAAGAACTCCCCACAAACACATCAAACTCAAAACGCAACAACTGAACCGTATCATGAACCAACCTGCCTAATCATACATTAATCACACAAGGAAAACTATATCTATCGAGGAGTGTTCCAAAACTCAACATCTTGAATTAGAACAACAAAGCATGCTGAAACCAACCTGTTTCAGCAAACACTCTAATCATCCTATTCCAAGCTGTAAAAACCATAAACGGTAATCAAACTTCGAAACCACCAAAAAACAAAAAAGGCTATAAACCTGAGGGATGGTGTAAAACAAATTGCTGACATGAGTCAAGACATTGGCTTGTTCAACCACAGCCTGAACCCAATCATGATCCCCATGTCCAAGCGCATTCACCGCAATCCCCGAGCTCAAATCCAAATACTCCCGCCCTTCAGCATCATACAACTTACAGCCTCTACCACTGGCAAGCACGACAGGAGTCCTCGCATAAGACTTCACCAAAACCCTCTTCTCTGCCTCCATCACCTCCTTGCTCTTCTCCCCAACCCCCACATTCCCCATCACATTCATTGCATCCACATTAACACACGCCACCACCCCCATCATCGTCCGTTTTCCACCATTAATTCTTATCACTCTCCTCTCACTCTCCACATTCAACCACCCTCTTCGGATATTGCCTGATTGAGACACTAACATCTGAATAGGACTTTGAATACAACTCATTGTATTCCTCTCTCTGTTTCTCTATATGTTCCTGTTACACATTCAATTTAACAATTATAAAAGTCAGTCAAATGATGGAAACCTACAAATTTCTCAATTCAATTAACTAAAAAGAAACAAAATTTATAGTATTTAAGTAAAAACAACACCGAAAAATTTAAAATTTATCCAAAAAATTTAAAAAAAAAAAAAAAAAAAAAAAAAAAAAAAAAAAAAAAAAAAAAAACCTTGAAAACTCTCTCTTCTCTCTATTTTGTGCACATTTAATATAACATAAGAATCATATAAATTCAGTTAATTAAAGAGATATAAAATAAATGATACTGATTGGTTAAATGGAAATTGCAGGAAAATCTAAAAAATTAAAAATAAAAGGAAAACGAAATTTAAAAATTGACTGCAAACCTCAAAATTTCTAAATTCAATTAAATTAAAAAGAAACAATATGTATAGCATTCAAGCTTACATAAATTGCAAACAAAGCTAAAAAGTAATTAAAAAAAACCCAAAAAAAAATCTAAATTTTTCCCAAATAAAACCAAAAAGAAAAAAGGGATTAAATTCGAGTTTTACAGATTATAATCCAACAACAGAAATGAAATGGAAAAAATGATGTGAAGTTTGGAATTTGATTACCTTCACGAGTGGTAGTGGGAGCTAAAAACCTGAAAAGAAAAGCGCTTTTGGTTGTAGAAGAGAGCGAAGAAGAAGGCTTGGCGGGTTTGGATTCTGCTTTTGGCGGCGTCGAGTGATCTCACTGGTGTCTGTTTTTTTCTTATTCAGCGACGGCTTGGATGCAATACAATGTGCAGTCAATAAAAGTTATTTGAAAAGTAGTCATTTCAAAAAAATACATATATATCAAAAAAGAAAAGTAGTCATTTCAAAAAAAAACAAAAAGGTTATTTAAAAAGTAGCCTTAAATATATATAAATATATATATATATATATTAAAAAAAAAGTAGTCATTTCAAAAAAATAAAAAAGTTTTAAAAAGTAATTTAAATATAATATATATATATATATATTAAAAAAAATAATAATCATTTCAAAAAAACAAAAAGATTATTTAAAAAGTAGTCTTAAGTATCCTCTTCCCACCCTTTTAGTGGTTATTGTGCTTTATATAATTACCTCTTTCAAAAAAAGAAAAAAATAGTCTTAAATAATGATAGTGGGAAATTAACAATGGACTCACTAAGGGTTTTGTATATTGTACACAACTACCCTTATCATTCCATTCTAGTTGGACCGCCACTTAAAGGGATCATGCTAGGTTGATATGAACACGACATAATATCAATAGATTTAGGTTGAACTTCTGATGTTGATACGGTATGATAGCCCATATTGCCTCACTTGGATTTTGTTGTTATATGGTTTTGATACTTGATAAATATGAAATGGTGTCTTAATATTTTTTATACATGGATGATCTTGATTCTTTTATGATCGAGAATCAGCTCATAAAAATACTTTCTAGATTTGGAGAATTGGAATCTATCATCTTGTACCACGATATCATGACATTGTAATCCTTACATTATCGTTTTGTTAATTCAAAATACTTGAAGATGATATATGTCAATTTTTTTAATCGATTCCTTTAAAAAAATTATGAATAATATCTATGATAACATGAAAGTTAGATTTGCTGTAAACGGAATTATATGTATTGAAGTATGACCACAAGAATGAAGGTAAATAGTTATAATGTGAAAATTTCGTTAATAAGAGCCTTGACTAACACAAATAGTCCTGTAAGTATTATATGATAATTTCAATTTAAAAATATGATTCAAAACAATTAAAAATCCAGTTCTTATGTGACTGTAGCATGATTAGTATTTTTTTTAATTTTAAATACTAGCATTATTCGTATAGATTGTAATATGATGATATTCATGACCTGACCCTTGTTATTAGTTTTTCCCCTATTGCAACTAAGGGTGGGCTTCTCCAACCCAACCCAACCCGATCACTTTTATTGGATTAAGTTGGGTTAATTTTAAAAAAATTATGATGGGTTGGGTTGGATTGAAAAATTTTCAACTCAACTTAACTCAACCCGATAAATGTCTGTCTTTAGTTCTAAATTCAATATTTTCTCTCCTTATAGAAGAACATTTACTAGAGAGAATGATCAATAATAACGTTTATGGTGGATTGAATATTTTATTTTTAATCAATGAACCTTTATTTGTATTAGTTTTATTTGTAATCAAATTGTTAAAACTATGAGACTTACCAACTAAACATTTTACGTCGGTGGATTAAATCCAACCTAATCAACCCAACCCAACCTGACTATATTAAGTTGGGTTGGGTTGGATTGAAGAATCTATTAGATTGGGTAAGGCTGAAAAATTTTCAACGCAATCCACGTTGGGTTGAGAGATTTCCAACTCAACCCAACCCGACCCGAACCCGAAAACGCTCATCCCTAATTGCAACTAAATTGAATTGTGAAGAAAGGAACTCGACTGTGTATCTTTGTCTTTTTATTTTTCAATTATTAAAAAATAATTAAAAAAAAAAAAAGGTTTTTTTTTTTTTTTTCTTTTTTTTTTTTAATTATTAATTATTTACAACTTTTTACCATTTTTTCCTTCTACATCTAAGCGAGCCATGGAGTTACTCAATTACAGTATAATCAATGGAAAATCAATTAGGATAATATGTGACAGCAATCAACTCCAGAAACTAGAAATGGAAAAGGAAGACTATTCATCAAGTTAATTATTTTTTGACAACATAAGTTTATTTTATTAAACAATTAATTTGATTTAGGGATCGCTTGTTTGTTGTCTGAAATTAAACAGTGCTGCTGAATACTAAAAACTAAATAATGATTGAAACTTAAAATCCAAATGAGATTTATTTTTATTTTTTCTCTTACCTCTAAATGTATAGCAATCTAGTTTGTTTTTTTAAATTAAAATTGTCTAAAAATTAATGATTTATATTTATATCATTTTACTATTAGTTGTTTTATAACTTCATTTAATATAAAATGAAACAATTATAATAAATTATTTAACAAATATTAAAACACTTTTATAGATATTAATAATATTTGTATTCATAATTAAAATATGATTAATATTATAATAAAGTAATTTTTTAAAAATTACATATACATAATTGATATTATTGTGAAATAAATTAAATTTATATATTTAAAAAAATAAACAAATTATCTTAAATTGAATTACTATTGATATATTTAAATAAAAATAACATTAAAAAGAATTTGTATAATATAAAATTAAGATAAATTTGAAAATATATATTTTGGGAAGAATAAACTTGGAATAATATATTGAAAAAACTATTAAGTGATTGGACATTCAAATAAAAGTTATAAATTAAAACTTTTTGTTTTCATAATTTTTAAGTGGTTTTAAGTTGTTTGACCACTTAAAAAAAAAAACAAAATCACTTAATATGGTATAATCTAATTTGATTCTTGATTTATGTAATTACAAAATTTGGATGATTCAATAAACAATCAAAAATAAATAAAATTTTATCGAAGTTTGGTAGCATATCATCCTGTAAAATTGCATTTGAAGATGGTAGAAAGGATATGTAATTGTATAATATGAAAATGAAATATGTGCCAACAAAGCCATCGAAGATCTGAATGGCATCAGCATAGAAGGAAAGGCATTGTGAGTACAAAATTTCAATTTGTTTGATATGTGAGCTTTATTATTTGTGGCCTTCACTCAATGTGGCATTTTTTTTTTTTTCAAATACTAACAATGTGGCATTGCATGTGTAGGTATATGACGCAATTTATTAAAAAGTCAAATCATTTATTCTATAATTTATATGTCAAAAATTTTGAAATAGATGTTACTGAAGCATCTTTGAAAGAAGACGACATTACAAGTCTTGTTATTGCTAAAGAGGCTCAAAGATTTTCTTAAGGTTTTGGATTTGTAAACTTTGAAAATCCCAATGATGCCAAATGAGCAATGGAAACTATGCATGACACTCAACTTGGTAACTAAAATTTCTTCAATGATTATATATTCTATTTATGTAAATTAAGTTTTCTTCAGTAGTGATATAATCTTTTTATTGTTGGACTAATATACTTGTCATGTCATGTAGGCTCAAAAGTTTTATATATTGTGAGGGCATAAAAGATGGTTGAATGCAAGTAAATATTAAAAATGCATCAACAATGCACCCAAATGATTGAAGGTTGATATCTTTACATTAAAAATATTAATAATTGTTGATGTAAAAATTATCTTCAATAGTCACACCAACAATAATGAATAAATCACAATCAAATCATAGTATATGAAAAGAAGGGAGTTTGTTTTTTTATTGATTTGATAATGAGACAGAATATAGAAAGAGCAATAGATTTTATGAGATTCCCTTGATACTTGACTCTCCTTTATTAAAGGTATCTCTCCCTAACTTTGACAGGTTTCCCTTTCCCTTTGGTTGAGAAAAGGGGATGAAGAACATGTCTAATCAAGGGAGAGGGAGGCCTAGGGTATCTTATGGTGAGATTCTTGAACCCCCGTTTTAATCTAGTGTGTATATTCCTCTTCTCGTGACCTTCTTCCCTCTTACTTGCTCTCTAATTGCTCTTGTTCACTTGTCTTGGTTGTGAATAGTAGATGCTTTTTATACATGTTCTGCTTAGGTCTAAGGCTCACTATCTCTTCTTTTCTTTTGGTCAACTTTCTACTATTCTCCTTTCCATACTTTGTCGCCTAAGGCTTCCCTTGCTCAGTTGTTTTCTCATTTTCCGTGTCTTGTGCTTCTGGCTTCTCTTAGCTCAAATGTTGTGTGCATGTGTCTTCTTCTCCTTGGCCGTTTTGGATCTTAAACCAAGTGACACGGGCATAGCCTATTCTATTCTCACCTATCGCCTAACGTCCTTCCTTCCTTGGTGTGTCAGGCCTAGGCCTGGCTCGTAGGTCTACGAATTCTACCATGCTGACATGAAGGATATCATGCACCAGTTTCAAATTGAATCTCTCTTGGCTGATTTTTCAACCCCTTAGTAAGAGTAATTGTGTTCATTTATCATTTGTCAGCCCCTATAGTGTCCATTTACCATTTGTTCCTAGCTTGTTGGGTTTCGGCCCAACAACGATCATATGAACAAGGATAATTTATCCCCCAACAACGATCATGTTAAAAAAGGATAATTTGAAAACATGTTCTTGTCAAAATGGATCAAACAAATATATCAAGATAATGCGAATATTAAAGAAAATCAACAGAGGATTCAATTTTTACTATTTACAAAACTCAAAGAGGCCATGAGAGCTATTAATACACTAAATGTTGATTTTTCATAGAATTTTTATAATATATAATCTTTAAAAAAGGTTCTTCTTTTAATGAATTATTTATACATCATCTTTTTAGGAGTTCTCTTTCATGGAAAACCACTGTATGTGGCTCTCTCTAGCACATAGCAAGGAAGAGAGAAGGGCATTTTTGTAAAATCTTTACACAGATCATGGAAGGCTGTCAACATACACACTTCCAAATTTCTATCCCTGTAATCATGGAGTAGCATGACTCTTTTGTGGGTGGATATCTACATTCCAACCTCCTATGCCACCAATGCCAAGAATGGTAACATTATTATACTAAAATAGTTAATTTAGTTTTGCATTGGATCCTAAATTTTGTTATATATTTTGGAATACAGGTTGCTACTGATTCTATCGGACACAGTAGAATCTGAATGAATGGACAAACAATAATTATTATTCAATAAATACCCCATTCCTATGGACACATATGTATCCAAACTACCAGCAAGTTCATACTCTATTTCATTAGTTCAAAAATATATGCATAAAATTTGTACCCTTTTGTATGAACACATTAGATAAATATTATATTTATGTTTTATGCATGTACATACGACTATGTCAGTATACAACAATTTGAATGGACACTAATGGAAAATTTGAGCAGCATGCTTGCTGCTGCTACTCCTGATCAAAGGAAAGTTATCCTTTGGGACCGTCTATACCCACTGGTCAAGATAATATATTAGTCATGTTGGCAATTGGGCATGATTTAATTTTGGTTATATCTTTGTTATGTTAGTCATACTATTATGATTCGTTTTTAGTTATACCTTCTTTTTTTTTTTTTTAATGATACTCACATTATTTTTTTAATTTTTCTGTTTGAGATTACTCTATAATTTATTTTTAGATACCTGAATTGTTTTATTGACGTTATCTATTTGTTTAACGGATTAATTTTTGCTTAGATATAATTGAATTACTCCTACAAATTGACAATTTCGAGCTTCTTGTGCTGTTTGATTACCCAGAGTCACTAGCAACATTTCTGGTACTTGAAGATACAAATAGGGTCAATTGTGCATAGAAAAGATTTTTTATTGTGTGTTAAGCTCATTTTTTCCTCTTATTCTATTCAACTTTGGGAGATTTTTGGGACTTTATTTTACTTAAAAAGGATGCTGCTTTATTGTATTAAGCTCATTTTTCCTCTTAATCTATTCCTTGGATTTAATTAAATTTTACTTTATTGAGCTTATAAATTTTGTGCCTATTTTACAGTAGATGTATACTTATTCTAATTTGTTATTTCCTTTTCACAGTCACCGGTATTATCTTTATCTCACAACTAGAACCATTTACGCATAGAGATAATTAGGGGTGGGCATCTCCAACCCAACCCAACAGACCCAACCCAACCCGATCATTTTTTACTGGGTTGGGTTGGGTTACATCTTAAAAAAAAAATTGGATGGGTTGGGTTAAAAAATTTTCAACACAACCCAACCCAACCCGAACCTGATAAATATCTATCCTCAATTCTAAATCCAAGATTTTCTCCCCTCTTTAGAAGAACATTTGTTCAGGATAAAGATTAAGGATAATCTTTATATCGAATTTACTCTTTTATTTACAATAATTGGATCTTTATTTGTATTCATTTTATCTGTAATCAAATTACTAAAACTAAGAAAGTTATTAACTAAACCATTTGTACCTTTGTGGTAAATTAAATTTAACTCAAGCAATTCAACCCAACTCGACTATTATTGGGTTGGGTTGGGTTGAAAAATTTTCAACCCAACCCACGTTAGGTTGGGAGATTTTCAACCCAGCCCAACCCGACCCCGAAAACGTCCACTCCTAGAGATAATCTTGTATTATCAAAAATTACTTAAACTTACCATTATTGTTTAAATTTAAAATGCCTGCTTATATAGAAAGTGAAATTGGTATTTTGTTAACTCATCATACCATGATTAGAATTTAGAACAAGTATTAATTAGAAACTAGAACCGAGATAAAATCAACTTAGAATTTCAACAAAGAATCTCATAAACTGAATTTTAATGGTGAATCTAATAAACTGGAAACAATTATGAGTGACAGGCGAAAGATTTTAAATTAAAAATAATAATAAATAAATAAAAGCAAATGGTTGAGAAAAAAATTAAGGATTTTACGTGTTCTGAGAATGATCTTATGACATCTAAACAAATAGATTTTCAAAATTTTCTTTTCTTCATTCTGTTATACCACTTCTATTCACAAGTAACATTAAATCCTAATGTTCAATAATCACAACAAATCATATAACAATTCTTAAGGGTCGTTTGTTTTTATCACTTTTCAATTAATAATCTAAATTATATCTATTAAGTAATTTTTTTCTCTTAAATGATCAAACCACTTAAAACCACTAAAAATAAAAAGTTACAATTTTTTACTTTTAATTAAATATCAAAGCACTTAATTTTTTTAAATATATTATTTCATATCTATCTTTCCTAAAATAACAAATATCCAAATTTATCAAATTTTACATTATACAAATTTTTTTTAATAATATTCCTTTTAATGTTATTTTTATTTAAATATATAATAATAATAATTCAACTTAAGATAATTTTAATTATTTTTATTTAAATATATAAATTTAATTTACTTCACTACAATAATTATTTATATATATAATTTTTTTAAAAAAAGTTACTATAATAATTAACTATATTTTAATTATGAACAAAAAATTATTAATATATACTTAAAAGTGTTTTAGTATTTACTAAATGATTTATTATAATTATTTGTATTATATTAAATAAAGTTACATAACAACTAATAATAAAATAATATAAATTTCAAATTACTAGTGTTTAGACAATATTCCTTCAAAAAACAAACAAGATTACTGTGCATTCGAAAGTGAAAAAACATAAAAAAAAATAAAAAATAAACATATGATTCAGATTTCAACTTTCAAATCACTATTTAGTTTTCACCAGCCTTCGAATAAGAAAAGAAGCGACCTCTTAATTTTTAGCTTTTAACAAAAATAATTTTACAAATGTTCCAAATTTTCAACTTTTGACAAAAGTAATTTCACCAACAATCTAAAACTTGAAAAAAAGGACAAATCTATGTAAACAGTTGAAAATATCAATCAACATAACTATAATAACTGAATGATGCCGATTGCAAATCAAGCAAAATCACATCAACAATAATATTCAAATTTGGTCTCAAATTACGCCAACTTGCGGATTCATAAACGGAACATAATATACAAAAGAATATTTACAAGGTTCATCCAACTAGTTTTATCCCGTGAGGCATCAAAAGAGTGCCAATGTTCCTAATAGCTCTCACTGTCTTTTAACTATGCTTTAAAGCACCCAACCAAAAAAAAAAAAAAACTGCTGCTGCTACTACACTTAAGAGAAAGAACATCACTTCTTTCACATTTTCTTTTACTGACGGAAGCAAATTCCTCTCCCAAATGCTCCCCCTACTGCTTGAAGATCCAACATCATTTTCACCCTCCATGTGGTACCGATATCAAGATGCTAGTAGATATGCATAATATGCAGGTGGCACTGCATATGTAATCAAAATATACTCATTATAGTTAAATGAAGAATAAGCAAAAGGATGAATTGCAAATACTAAGCTTAAACGATAATAGTAAGAGGGTCAAACCTATGGAAACCGACTTGGTGCACCTAGCATACCTAAAAATGGCATAATACAATATTACAATATCAGCATAAACTAGAATATATGTTACTACTATAAACATCTGATTTTCTCAGAAAGTAAATAGCTTACGTATAGCATAAATTATTTGTTAGCACTTGCAACTCATCTGCACTAAACCTGTTCTCATCCAACAATACATGGTAATGTGTTGGTCGACAGGTTCCCTGAATAGACACAACAACTGTTAATAAAAATCATTACTCATATAGAGAGAAGAAAAAACTTATCTCCTACCACACCTAAATCATAACAACAGTCATTTTGACTACTGAAATTAGTTTAACAAGCTTACCTCAATTCCAGCATGACTTTTAAGGTAAAAGTCGAAATCTGTTGGGTGGCAAATCTTCGTATCCACAACAGTACCTATACAACATGAGCATTCAAAGAAAATATTTACCACGAACATGCAACAGTGTCTGACAAATGTTAATAGAACAATTTATTCACAAAAGCAAAACCCAAAACCTAGTAAAAGATTGCCACTTCTGCCAGTCATTTGTTGATTTGTGTGGTCTGCAAGGAACAGGCAAGTATGATGCCTTGTCTGTATCACAACAAATGTAATTGGTGGCATACACCCTGCCTCTAAAGAGGTACAAACCTGGAAAGAAAAATATATCATATTAGAGTGCAGTAAAACCATTGTTTAAAAAGTCGGCGAGTTCTCACCCCAGATCGGACGTCGTACTCGCCAAAGGTGGACACTTGCCCCAACTCGGACCAATTCGGGCCAACTCGACTAACTCAACAAGTACGTCCATCGCAAACAGGCCGAAAATCATCCCAAACATCACCCAAAAATCAGTCAAAACTCAAAATCATTCCCAATAAAACAAACAACACACAAAAAATTATGTAAAAGAGAAACAACCATAGATCGTCGTCGGCGACAACTTGAAGGGAAGAACACAATGGCCGTCGACGACACGGAGGGAGAGACAAGGAGACTTGAATGGCCATCGCAAAAGAGAGAGAAGATTTAAAATCGCCACGAAGGGAGACGATGGTTTGTTTTGAATAATTCATAACATCTTGATGCTTGCAAGGAGAATTAAACGTGTTTGTGAAACTCAATTAGGAATTGTCACACAATGCTGTCAGCCTAAGAAGGCTTTAAAATTCAATAGGCTGATTTTTAAATATCTAGCCCTCAAGATCAATGTGAAGGTTTGTCTAATTTAATTAATGTACTCGGATATTCTTTGGTTTTATTTTAAATTGTAGTAGAATATTTTATGCAAGAAGCAGATGGGTTACAAGTGAGAGAGAATCAAAAGAGAAATATGGAAACAGACGAGAGTTTGGACAATGTGACTGATGAGGTTTTTGATATTGACTTGACCTTAAATCACTCTTGAAATTATGGAAACATACAAAAGTTTGGTGAATGTGATTGACAAAGTTTTTGATATTGAATTGACCTTAATTCACTCTTGAAATTATGATAATAATCTATTTCATGTATACAAGTATGATGATTAAAAACTTGATGAGAATTGAATTGCTATGGTGGTAAAGTTTAAGTTTGTCTTCAAATTGTTTCTAGGTTGGTGGACGAAACACTGTGCTAAATGCTGCTATTCAGAGAAGAATCCCTTGTCTCTGATTGTCCTACAATTATAATTGGTGCAAATGTCACGCATCCAGAGCATAGCGAGGACTCTACTCCTTCAAAAGCAACAGTAAGTTTTTGTTACGTTTTGTGACTACTTTTTAACTCTTTATTTATTGTATTGAAGGTTTGGATTTACACATGTAGTTACTTTGTCACTTCCGGCCAATCCATAAAAGTCACTACCTATGTAAATCCAAACCTTCAACACAATAAATAGAGTTAAAAAGTACCAAAAAAAACGTAACAAAAACTTATTGTTGCTATTGAAGGAGTAGAATCCTCTCTATGCTCTGGATGCATGACATCTGCACCAATTATAATTGTAGGACAATCAGAGACAAGGGATTCTTCTCTGAATAGCAGCATTTAGCACAGTGTTTCGTCCACCAACCTAGAAACAATTTGAAGACAAACTTAAACTTTATCACCATAGCAATTCAATTCTCATCAAGTTTTTAATCATCATACTTGTATACATGAAATAGATTATTATCATAATTTCAAGAGTAAATTAAAGTCAATTCAATATCAAAAACTTTGTCAATCACATTCACCAAACTTTCGTACATTTCCATAATTCCAAGAGTGATTTAAGGTCAATTCAATATCAAAAACCTCATCAGTCACATTGTCCAAACTCTCGTCTATTTCCATATTCCTCTTTTGATTCTCTCTCTCACTTGTAACCCATCTAGTTTCTTGCATAAAGTATTCTATTACCATTTAAAATAAAACCAAAGAATATCTGAGTACATTAATAAGATTAAACAAACCTTCACATTGATCTTAAGGGCTAGATATTGAAAAATCAGCATATTGAATTTTAAAGCCTTCTTAGGCTGACAGTATTGTGTGACAATTCCTAACTGAGTTTCACAAACATGCTTAATTCTCTTTGCAAGCATCAAGATGTTGTGAATTATTCAAAACAAACCAATTTACTTAAAAATGTGTTCGTGGATTTCTTACTCTCCATAACTTCCACCACCATCCGGTAAAACTATGATCAACAACTGAAACTGTTAAACAGGCTGACCCCTCCTCATTATTTCAGCTTTAGACTGCCAATAAACATCTGTAAGAGCCTTCTCAATTTGAGAGGGATTTGTTGTAATTATAGGAATTACAAGATGTTGGTTAAATCAATGTTTTAAAAGGCGAAAGGCGAGGCGAGGCGAGGCGATTGCCTTGAGGCGAACAAGGCGGCAGCCTCAATCCAATTGAGAAAAATAAAAAATAAAAACCTAACTTGAAATGTTTAATGGAGGAGATGTGTTGAAACTTGAGTGATTGAGATGATTTTATTTTTTATCATTATACATATATATGTATAAACTATAAAATCCCATCCCACTAACTTAATTTTTTTCTTTCAAAAAAATTATTTTTTATTATTAAATATATGATTTCTTATTATTATTATATATAAACTATAAAACCCAATCTATTAACTTAATTTTTATTTTTTATAACTATGTATATATACAAACCTCACCCCACTAATTTTTTAATGTTTTATCATTTTATATATATAAACTAAAAAAAATCTCACCCCATTAACTTAATTTTTATTATTTTTTTATTTTTTGTCATTAATTTTTTTGAAACTCCCACCCCACTAACTTACTTTTTAATTTTTTAATCATTTTATATACATAAATTATAAACATCTCACCAGTCACTAGTAACTTGATTTTTATTATTTTTTATTTTTTCATCATTGTATACAAACTACTCACTTTGACTGACCCTTCACTCTTCTCTCCCTATTCACACTGCCGACTTAAACTCACGGTCACTCACCTCTCAAGCTCACTTTGTCACTCACCACCAGCGACTGTCACTCCCACCACAGTGTTCATCTTTCTAGTTGCTTCTCCATTCACTCAGCACCACCAAGTTTATCACTACATCTTTCTAGTTTCTTCTCCATTTAGTTTTACCCTCTTTGCTTTCTCTCTCTCTCTCTTAAAACCAGTACTAAAACCAGTGTTTGTATTCAAAAACTAGTGTGTTTGTGTGGTTTTTTGATGTGGTAAACTATTCCAAGCTTTCAATTCTTAAACTGGTGTGTTTGTGTGTTTTTTTTTGGTGTGTTTGTATGTTTTTTGTGTGTTTTTTTAGGTGTGGTAATCTGTCCTAAGATGCTTTTTTTTTTTCTATTTTTTTCATGTGATAGACGGTCTGGACTGCCTCTGAACCAATGTTTTTAAAGGCGAGGCGAGGCGGCGCCTTGAGTCACCGCCTCACGCGCAGAATCGCCTCAAGGCGTCCAGGTAAGGCGAAAACTGTCAACAGTTCCGCCTTGGACGCCTTGAGGCGTCGCCTCGATCCGCCTTGAGGCGCCTCGAGGCTGAGGCGATCTGAGGCGCCAGAAAGGGTAAAACTGGAATTTCACCCTATTTTGCACCCTAAAAATCAGATCTGCCCGATCTGTCTTCTTCTTCAGCGCCGATACACCCTTTTCTCTCCATTTGGTGTTGTTTTCTCAGCAAATCAGCGCACCCAAAAAAACACATAGAAAACATACAAACACACCAAAAAAACACACAAACACACCGGTTTTGGAAGCTTGGAACAGTTTACCATACCAAAAAACACATAGAAAACACACAAACACCCCAAAAAATCACAAGCGCACCAGTTTTAGAAGTCGGTGGTGCTAAGTGAATATGAGAAGAAATTAGAAAGATGAATTGTGGTGGGAGTGGCAGTCGGCAGTGGTGAGTGACAACGTGAGAGCCTGAGAAGTGAGTGAAAGTGAGTTGAAGCCGGTGGTGTACTGACAGTGAATTGTGAAGAGTGAAATAAAAGTGAGTGGTGAGACTTTTATAGTTAATATATATAAAATGATAAAATAATTAAAAAGTAAGTTAATGGGGTGGGAGTTTCAAAAAAAATCATAACAAAAAATAAAAAATAATAAAAACTGAAGTTAGTGGGATGAAATTTTTATAGTTTATATGTATAAAATGATAAAAAATTAAATTTTTAAAAAAAAGTTAATTGGGTGAGGTTTTCATATATATATATATATATTGATATAAAATTAAAAATAAATTTTTTTTGAAATACAAGAAAATACATTAGTGGGGTGCAAATTTATAGTTTATATACATAATTATAAAAAATAAAAATTAAGTTAGTAAGAATAGTTTCATAGTTTATATGTATAATAATAAAAAATCATATATATAATAATAAAAAAATATATTTTTTTTAAGATAAAATAAAAATTAAGTTAGTAGGATGAGGTTTTATAGTTTATATGTATATATAATAATAAAAAATAAAATCATCCCCATCACTCAAGTCTTAACACATTTCCTTCACCACTAAACACTTCAAGTTAGATTTTTTTTTTTTTTCCTCAATTGGATTGAGGCTACCGCCTCATTCGCCTTGAGGCGACCGCCTCGCCTCACTGAGGCTCCATCGCCTCGCCTCGCCTTTCGCCTTTTAAAACATTGCTCCGAACCGCCTCAGGACGCCTCACCTGAAGGCGGCCAGAGGTGGTCGCATCATCCTTCAGAGGCGGGCTTTTTCAGCTACTCCGCCTTATACATGCGCCTTAGCCACCAAGGCGGTGAGGCGACGCCTCTCGCCTCGCCTTTTAAAACACTGGGTTAAATGCCTAGAAAGATATTTTAGTCAAACAAATAAATCAAGAAAGCCGCTTCACTACTCATAACCACGAATTTCACATTTAAAAATCAGCCATACCATTCCTCTCATGTTACACGTTTGCTAATTGCTCACAGAAGCGGGATAGCTGTTCTTGTTTAACACATGTAGAAAAGCACACACATGTCCAAAATTCCACTCTTCCACCATCGATCATTTTCTTATTAAAAATAAATCAAAGAGGGTTATCAAGCTAATATATTTACTATGCATACTGAATCTTTTTGGTTCACTAAGAAGTGATTAGCTGATTTGAACTACAAGCAAACACTCTTTAATCCTTAGCAGTCAATTAAAGGTAAAATTATTTCTGTCATAAAGTCTCAATTATAATTTTCTTTTTAAGTTTCAGGTCAGGCAAACACAGCATTACACATCAACAGATGATGAGTAACAGGAAGCAAGAAAACACAATTCCTCAGCAAGAAATGCAGCAAATCAACTTTCAAACCATGCCTATACAATTCACAGAATGTATAAGACAAATTACATGTCACCTGTGTTCTTCATAATAAGCGAGCAAAACATTACTAGAGAAACAATCAAATAACAAGTAGTACTTCACCTTGTTGGTCATATTCCACCGCCCTAAGGAAGGAATCACCCTTGGTTCTCGCCCTGTTTCATGATAGTTAAGCTACAGCAACAACAGTGAAGATGTATCAAGGATAAAATATTACATCTAAGAATAAATGCAAGCACTTGTTTACCTACCACCGGAGATGGCAAAATTCGAGCATCACACAATGTAAGATCATCCACCACATGTATTCCAAACTCATTAGATAGCTTATTTTTATAACAATCATTTGACAAAACCATCTGTAGACAACGCATATACAAACAAATAATCATATGGATTAATCGTAACATATATACATATATACATATATTTATATATGGGTGGCACCACCAAACCAAAGATTTCAACAAAGTCCTACCCTGTTTATGTTCCTTCCCCTGTCTGCAGGGCGTTGGCACATTGCTCTTATCAACGCATTAACTTGTCCCTCATTAACTCTTTTAGAGTACCTTTGTCCTTCAACAATCCGACAAAGCTGTTCAGAGAAGAAAAAAGGATATCAAACAAACAAGACAAAAGAATATCTCTCCAACAAGACTAAAGTAAACAAAATTTTTATCATAAAATTGGAACCTCCGTAGGTAAATCATGGTTTTAAAAGGCGAGGCGAGGCGCCGCCTCGCCGCCTTGGTGGCTAAGGCGCCTCAAGGCGCACATATAAGGCGGAGCAGCTGGAAAAACCCGCCTCTGGAGGGTGAGGCGACCGCCTCGGGCCGCCTCCAGGCGAGGCGCCCTGAGGCCGTACAGACAATGGATTACGTGAAAAAAAAAAAAAAAAACTTGAAGCTCATAACAGATTTTCACACCCAAAAAAACACACAGAAAACACACGAACACGCCAAAAAACACAAACACACCGGATTTAGAATTGGAAGCTTGGAACAGTTTACCACACCAAAAAAACACATTAACACACCAAAAAATAAAAAAACCACAAACACACCACTTTTAGAATATCATAACAAACACCATTTTAGAAGCAGTCAAACACTGATTTTAAGAGAGAGAGAGAGAGAGTAGAGAGAGTAAAGCTAAATGTAGAACAAACTAGAAAGGTGGAGTGACAGAGTCGGTGCTGCTGAATAAATGTGAGAAGAACTAGAAAGATGAACCGTGGTGGGAGTGGCGGTGGTGGTGAGTGACAAAGTGAGAGCCTGAGAAGTGAAGAGTGAAGAGCTAGATGAATTTGTTTGGAGGATGTGATAGTCGGTGGAGTGAAGAGTGAAAAGTCAAAAACCAAGTTTGTGGTGAGATTTTTGTAGTTTGTATATATAAAATGATAAAAAATTAAAAAGTAAATTAGTGGGGGTGAAAGTTTCAAAAAAAAATTATGATAGAAATTAAAAAATAATAAAAACTAAGCTAATGGGATGAGATTTTTATAATTTATATATATAAAATGATAAAAAAAATTATAAAATGAGTTAGTTAAAAAAAAAAAAAAAAGAAAAGAAAAAGGGGGAAGTGGGGTGGGGACACGAGGTTTATGTATATTGAGAAAAAAATAAAAAATAATTTTTTGTGATATACATAAAAAATATGATAGTAGGATGGAAATTTATAATTTATATACATATAAAAAATAAAAATTAAGTTAGTGAGATGGGTTTTATAATTTTTTTTATATATATAATAATAATAATTTTTTTTGAAGAAATAAAAATTAAATCAGTGGGATGGGATTTTATAGTTTATATATATAATGGTAAAACATAACCTTTATCCATTTTGAGTCATTTGAACATCTTTTACAATGGAAATATCTTTTACAAGGGATAGAGAGAGAAGAGGGGGAGTTTGTTTTTCTCTTTTTAATCTCTCGTTTTGTCCTTTTTTCTGTTTTTGGGAGGGATTCTTTTTCTGTTTTTAATCTCTAGTTCTCGTTTTTTTCCATTTAGAGTCATTTGAACATTTATTAGCCTTTGAACATTTATCCGCAACACGCTTGACATGCTGCCTAGCGGGAGACAGCACTGTCTTGCTGCCCAGCGAAGAGCTGGTGTATGGTACAAGGGATGCTACCAATTTAAAGACGACGAAAGTTGATCCGATCCAAAAATATTCGAATCTGATCTATTTCAAATAGATTTAGAGTAAAAAATAGTAATCCATTTGGAACACGAATTTGGTTTAGGATAACCCCAAAAGATTCCGAATCGAGTTTGGAGTAAGTTTTCTTTTCTCTGATCCGATTTGATAATCCAATCTATATATAAACATAATAAAAATCCTAAATTTATGACTATATATCGAAGGGAGTTATTATATGGTATCTAAGTCTTGCACAGTTAACTATCAGAGTTTTTATATGAATTTAAAACTCTTTTAGATTGATCATAGATATCATAACTAATTTGTTTAATTTTTTATTTGTATATTTATTTTTTTATATTAATTATATCATTAGTTAAAAACTAAATTAGATTAATGGATCAAGTTCGAGATAAATCCCTTCAATCGAGTTTAGATTTGGGTTTGAGGCAAAAAATAGCAATCCGTTTAGGGCGTGGGTTGGGTTTAGAATATCTCTCAAAAAATTCAGATCGAATTTGGTAAGGATCAAACCTAATTCGATCCAACCTATTGTCATCCCTCCACCATGTTATAGTAGCTTTTCCCATGTTTCTCCTCTCTTGCTTAGGAGCCCTTCTTCTGCTTTAAAGGGTCTTCGTTCCGGGCCTTATCTCAGTAGATTTTATCTAAAAAGCTCGACAATATTAGTGGTATTTATATAATATATATATATGTAATATGTAAGAACAAATATATATAATATTGCTACGAGGGCACTTTTCAATCAAACAAAAGGCAAGGAGCGTATATGGGTGAAACGTGGACCAATTGGAAGTGGTGATAATGCTGTTACCGTGTAGTAGCACGTTGTGGTCCAAATCTGAAGCTTGACAATGAAGTTTATCTGAATAAACGTGCAGTGGACTTTTCAACCTGGCAAGGAAGGGGTTTCCTAACCGTAGCAGATCCAAAAATGGATAGTAGAAGTGACATTTTAACAAATTTATAATAATATTAAAAATAACTAAAATTATAGTAATCAAATATAATTTTTTTCATTTTGCTGTTGGTTTTTAAATAGTACCCATCAACTTTAGAATAACTAAAAATGAAAATAAATAATGTACTTAATTAAGTACACATATAATCTTATAATTTAAAAATTGCTTCTAAAGCATAAGAAAAAAAAATGAAATAATGTTTTTTTAAAAATATAATCTACTTAATTTTGTATTTGTGATCATAATAAAATGTTTAACAATCAAATTATGTAAGCTTTATATTTAAATTAGAAAACAAGTTTTGCTAGAAAAAAAACTTAATCAAATATAATATAACATATTTTTTATGCAAGAGTATATCACTTTATTGGTTACAAATAAATTTAATTACAAGAATAATTAAAAATAAGAAATAAAAATTAAGCATGATTATACTTTAAGCAATTAGATGTAACAAATTTAAATTTATACTTTATAATTTTAGGATTCATTGATTTGATTTTCAAGTCAAGTGAGAGATATTAATATTATACTTAAAATGTCTAAGAAGATATTAATATTTCAATAAAAAATGGCAAATACACTTAAATTTACATTTTATGATATATATTATAATAAATTTTTCAATAAATAATAGATAAATGTTTATATAAAAATCAAGAAAATAATGAAAATTACAAATTAAAAAAATAAGAATAGAAGTGTATTATTACATTTCAAAAAAAAAAAAAAAAGTGAGGGGTATGAGAGTATTTTAACCAATTTACATTACGAATCCTATTATTTTAATGAAAGAAAAAGAAAAACTTTCAGCCTAAGCAAAGCATATGGAACTAGCTAAGTCTTAAAAAATCTATATGTTAAAAAAAAAAAAAAAAAAAAAAAAAAAAAAAAAGCGTCAATCAAACAGGAGCATGTGTGCACTCAATGAATATTTGTACAAGGCCGAGGGTAAAATTGTCATTGAGAAAAAAATTGCAAATAGTCCATGTCAAATGGTGGCAAAAGGACATGTTAAGTAGGAAACCAATCCACTGAGGATATACTTAGTACGTGGAAATTAGGATGAGATTGAGATTCATTTTTTTTTCATTCTCTCACATCCCACATTTAGAGCCACGTAAGCTAATGGATTTTTTATTCCCGGGTCCATTTCTACTCTAACTCAACGCGGGAAATGGAATCCCAAGCTAAAGTTTGGGTTTCCAAGCGTGGGAATGAGATTTTTTTTTTTTTACTCTTTTAATTATTCCTCTCTCATCAAACCAAATCCCTCTCTTCACGCAAAATCGTCTCTTTCTCATCTCCATCGTCTCCCTCCCAGCTCCACCACACCCACCCACCATCATCACAAACCACTACTCATCTCTCTCATATCTTCTTTCATCCATGGCGACAAATCACCAATAGCAAACAAGTACCACTCTATCTTTTTTTTTTACTTTTATTATTATTATGTGTGTAGTTGCAATTATTTGGATTCGATTGAAACTCAAATGAAGAGTTTTCTTGGATGAAGAGTTTCTTTATCTAAGCTTCAATCCAAACTCTTTATCCGGGTTTGATTGGAATCCAAAAGTTCTTCATTTGGGTTTGTACCCCTATTTTGGTTTTTTTTTTTCTAATGTTGTTGTGAGAGATGATGATCTTGTGATGTTGATAATGTTGAAGATAGTGAGAGATAATGTTGAGGAAGTAGGTAGATGATTTTGAAGACTGAAGATAGATGATACGCACTTTTTTTTCCTTGTTTATAAAATAAATTAATTTTAAATATATAATAAAATATTTAAATTAATTTTATTTTAATTCAATTTTAATCTACACTAAACACAATATTATATAATTTTAATTCAATATCAAATTTCATCAAACATGATACTATACTTTTTTATTTCAATCTATGTCAATTCAATCCATTTAATTTTAATTAATTTTATTTCAATTTCGTGTGTAAAATTGAGTCTAAAAAAATAGGCAACTTTTTGGTGCTGGTTATTTAAAAAAAAAAATCATTTTGGCGCTAATTCACTCATCAGCCTCGTTACTTGTCACTCATCAGTCTTTGCCTCTTCCTGTCTTCGATGTTCACTCATTGTTTTTCAGCTTTTATTACAACAGCCACATTTATGACCTTGAAAAAAAAAAGTAATTATACAAATATTTTTACTCAAGGAAATAAAACAATTATCTAGTGAATTACCAAAATGTCTTGGTCAAAAAAACAAATATGAATTACCAAAATGTCAGACTCAATTAATAGATTAACAAATATAATATTCATTTTCTACAGAGTCTTATAATGAGTCTGAATATTGACAAATATAGTATTCATATGCCGCATAGGCTTATAAGTGCTTTTAAGGGTTTCTGCCAAGACCCATGTGAAACTCAATAAAGCTCATGGTCATGAAATGGACGTGATCAGTTGAGATGGTGATGTTTTTCTACCGGATTTTGAGAATTTCTTGCCATATAATTGTTGAATCGTTTTGATATTTTTATCTTATTATTGTTATTATGTTCCATAGTGTTTATAATGGTTTTTAATAATAATAATAATAATAATAATAATGAAGAATTAAGTTTTTGTCGTGGATAATAATCGATTGACAAATACCTTATTTACTGTTTATATTAGATATTATTAAGGTGTAAGATTATATGTACCCTTAATTAGAACTATATCATTTATTTGTATTATTAGTTACATCCTTATTATGTTTGAAATGACTAGAAGTCAACCAACATTAAAATTTAAATTTGGACCTTTTTTCTAGTATTATCATTAATTTATTAAAATCTTTTATATAAATTACTAAATCCGCCACTATATGATCCGATATGGTTTAATGTATATCTTTTTTGTCATCCTAATTATAATAATAACATAATAGATGTTATATCTGTCAAATTGTAACTGAATTTTGTCGAATTTTCTTCCTGATCAAACATAAAATCGTACGATATTTATATCTAATATTGCATTTTAAAATAAGATATATGATTTGAGTCCCTTGCATGTAATTTCCTTGTTCCATCGCTTGCTAACCCTGGTTAGAACCTATGGACATTTTTAGGAAACTAGGGTTTTGAATTAGATCCCACTAGATTGTTTTATACTTTTTTCTAGTCATCATCAAAAAATTCCACTTAACATTATCTCCAGCAGAATATTAATCAGTTGCCTGGTACGATTTTGTGAACAAAGAATAAATAAATCCGATCAATTTGATTTAATATATCTATAGTTTTGTTCTTATCAAATTGTTTTTATTTTAAGGAACTCTCCACAAAATTTTGATATAAATATCTTGATAGAGACAAATCATTACAGGACAATCCACTTAGTGAATTTTTAATGTCGGGGTTCACTAAAAACAATGGACAATAAATTAACGGTCCTTCTTTCACACACTTACATACTAGAGTATGATTTGGAGAGTTATTTAATGATTAATTTGAGCAAAATTAAGGGACTTATTTCCATCATGAGCATTGGTGAAACAGTTTTTCACGTAGTCCCGCAAAACAAACTGTCTTAACCGAGCGCCGCCATGTCTCTCCACAGCTGCGGCAGTGGCTTGATTTTCTCTGTTGGCTTGGGGATGGTGAAAAGTGGGATTTAACTTTTGCACTTTGCATTGCTTACCATCTAAAAAATTAAATACAAACTAAGATATTGATTATAACAATAAATGAATCTGAAAGAAAAGTATTTAATTAAAAACTTACAAAAATAATTTCAATTTTAAGTACAGCTGTTACTAATTAAAAATAGTATAAAATGTCTGAAATTCAAATAAAAAAAATATTTTAATTTGTTTATATAATATTGTAATCAATAATTTCAATTTCCACTTTCAATGATAGCTCTTAAAACTCTCCCCTCTTCTCTGTGGTGGATTGATAAAGTTTATTAAAGAGAGGCACATGAACAAAGGATGAAAACGTCAAAAAATTACTAATTAAATACAACACAAATCATATATATTCATTAAAAAACATAATTTCAATTTAAGTTTACAACTAAAAGGAAAACATTTGAATTTATAATGAATAACGATAAATTTATAAGAGAATTGATTGATATATATTATCAGTTATGTTCTGAATTTTTTTAAAATTTCTAATTTTTATTGATTCTAAATAAAATAAAATTATAAAGTAAAAAATAAATATAAAATAAGTTGAATCATGATAATATATTGTTAATTTTAATACAATAACTTAAATGTTAAGATTCTAGGATTTATTGATGAATATATATTAAAGTTAAATTATTAAAAATAAATAAATTATAAAGTAATAAATTTGGTAGGCTAATCTTGTAACTGATAAGATGTCAAATAAAAAATGAAAAGATGTTAAGTTAAGATGAATAAAAAAAAAAAAAGTTATAGAGTGAAATTGTAAATTGTCAACGGAGTTAGTGTGGAATACCTTAAAGCGGAGTGAATAGTAATTATGTTGGAGAAAATATGTACTTAACTACATAGGAAAAAATTGTAAAATAAAAAATATTAATTAATTAGGAGTGAAAAAAAAAATATTAAATGTAGAAAAGCAAAACATTAATTTAAGAGGGGCATGAAAAACGTTAGGAGTAAAACAGTATATACAAAAAAGTAATGAAAATTAAATAATTATATTAAAAATTAAAATAATAAATAATAATGTTAAAAAGGAAATAATAAAAAAATTTAAAAACACACACGGACAAGAACAGCAAAACTTCTTCATTTAAAATGCATAATAAGAACAACCAATAAAAAAATGACAAGAGCAGCTTCATTAAAAAATAAAAAATCAACATCAACATCAACTGTCAAATCAATTAATCAAAATCAAAATATTAATTACACTGCACTCTTCAGCCTATTACACCCCATCCCACTCTAGTCTCTGCAGCTAAGTTCACAATTTTTGTTAAAATCTCAGGCCCTGCTGCTCATTAGGTGGGTCCGTCTCTGCCTCTTCTCTATCGTTGGTTGTTTTTTTTTTTTTTTTTTTTTTACTTTCCCTGTTAAAATTAAATTGACACTGGATGAGTTGTGCATCTAGTAATATAGTATTCATATACTATATTACTAGATGCTTATAAGTGCTTTTAAGGGTTTCTGCCAAGACCCATGTGAAACTCAATAAAGCTCATGGTCATGAAATGGACGTGATCAGTTGAGATGGTGATGTTTTTCTACCGGATTTTGAGAATTTCTTGCCATATAATTGTTGAATCGTTTTGATATTTTTATCTTGTTATTGTTATTATGTTCTATAGTGCTTATAATGGTTTTTATTAATAAAAATAACAATGATAATGAAGAATTAAGTTTTTGTCATGGATAATAATCGATTGACAAATACCTTATTTACTGTTTATATTAGATATTATTAAGGTGTAAGATTATATGTGTCCTTAATTATAACTATATCATTTATTTGTATTATTAGTTACATCCTTATTATGTTTGAAACGACTAGAAGCCAACCAACATGAAAATTTAAATTAGGACCTTTTTTTTCTAATATTATCATTAATTTATTAAAATCTTTTATATAAATTGCTACGTCCGCCATTATTTGATCCTATATGGTTTAATGTATGCCTTTTTTGTCATCCTAATTATAATAATAATATAGTAGATGTTATATCTGTCAAATTGTAACTGAATTTTGGTGAATTTTCTTCCTGACCAAACATGAAATCATACTATATTTATATCTATTTGTTGCATTTTAAAATAAGATATATAATTTGAGTCCCTTGAATGTAATTTTTTTGTTCCATCGCTTGCTAACCCTAGTTAGAACCCATGGACATTTTTAGGAAACTAGGGTTTTGAATTATATCCCACTAGATTGTTTTATACTTTTTTCTAGTCATCATCAAAAAATTCCACTTAACATTATCTCCAGCAGAATATTAATCAGTTGCCTAGTATGATTTTATGAACAAAGAATAAATAAATCTGATCAATTTGATTAAATAATTTGAAAAAATAGTAATGTCAATTTTGTCAAATCTTCATTTTAAAACATTAATAAAACTAGGGGTGAGCAACACCATGTTCGGATCGCTTCCGACCGGATCCGATCCGAACATGGTAACTTCGCGGATCGCCATTTTTGGATCCGAACATGATCCATCAAGGAGAAGGAACCGATCCGATCCGAACACCTAGTTCGCGGATCGGACCGGATCAGAACACCTACTTTCAATTTCAACTTATAATAAGAAGATAAATAGAGATATCTTATTGGTGTACCTTCGTGAATTGTAATACATATCTCCCAAATTTTGTAAACATTCATACAAATTACTCAACATCAAACATGTGTAACATCTCCTTTGCCGGCAACCAACATCAAACATCACGGACAACTACCCACCCAGAATAATAATAAAAATAAATAGGAGAATTGGTCACTCAGTTTTCAAGGTCATTTTCAACAACAAGTCTTCTGAATTTCAATACGTCCATCTTTATATTAATTGAAATCATAGTTCAAATCTCACTAGCACCACTCTTTATACTTTTTCCCATCTATTCACAGCAATAATAATAATATATATATATAAAATCAGTAAACGAAATATGTAACTCAACAACAGAACACAACAAATAAGCATAGAAATCACTAAAACACTAACACCCAATCATATAAATATCAAGCTAAAACTGCAAATAGATTCACCAAGCTACTGAGATGAGAGTGAAAGAGAGTGAGAGATGGATGTTAGGGTTAGCTTAAATGGACTTTATATAGATATATATGAAATTACGTATGTATCATTGTTCACGGGTTCACGAATCGGATCGGTTTTGAAAATCTCGATCCGATCCGATCCGTGAAATATGGTGTTTTCACAAGTGAGGATCCGAACACCTTACTTTTGAACATGTGATCCGATCCGAACACCCACGGATCGGACCAGATCAGGGTGTTCGGATCGGTTCCATGTTTTTGTGTCCACCCCTAAATAAAACAACGGTGTTGATTAAGTTGGCATATGAGAATTATAATTATCAAGTGCACTGCATTATCAACAATTTGCAAACGGTGCACCGCATCAAAAATTGTCTGGGTCGGTGAACCAATGCCCTCTTTATTATACTGCAAAAAAAATATTTATAATTTATCCCTAATCTTTGATCATAATCTGAAACAGTTCTCTCTCATTTTGAAATTAACAATTTATATCCCCAAAATTTAATTAAATAAAGAATTAATTCCCTACCGTTACAAAATCTATCTATTACCATTAGAAATGGAAGAGTCAAATGATAAATAGAACTAATAAATAAATATCAATTAACAAAAAATGAAATAAATAAATAAAAATGTAAATTTTGTTTATTTTTTTGAAAAACAAAAAGAAGACGGTGTAGATCAAGTTGAAAATTAATTTAATTTGGCTTGTCATTAAATTTTCTTTATTTTTTATTTAAAAACAAAAAATACTAAATTTATATGAAAAAATAAAAAAATATTTCTCTCTATAGTTCATCTTGCACCGTCCAAAGCTTTTTCTCTCTCTCTGATCTCCAATGTCGTTCTCCCTTCCCTCTTTCGCTCTTTGTCTGCCATTACTCCCTCTAGGTTTGATTCAAACCCAACCCAGGTTAAACATCATCATCTCCTCTCCTTCGATGCTAATATGCCTCTCCCCTCCGTTCTTCCCCTGTCACTACACCATCTAGGTTTGATTCAAACCAATGATTCATCTTGGTTGGATTTGAACCCATAATTTAGATGATGAACCATCATCATCTCCTCTCTCTCTCTCTCTCTCTCCTCTTTCTTCTCCCTCAACTCACCTAGATATTTGGCTTTCTAGGTGAGTGGGTTCCTAGAAACCTCCCCTACTTACCCCACGCCTACTCTTTGTTGCTACTACCTTACTATCTGGTTGGTTGGGTAATGAACAAGGTTTGGTTTCCAGGTGAGCGGGTTTGAGTTGATTTGATTTGAGATTGATGAAGATGATTTTGATTGAAGTTAAGACGTTAGGGTTTTGATTTTGACAGAAGTTAAGATGTTGGTTGAGTGATGAACTGATGGGTGATGATTTTCGAGATGAAATTAATTGAATTTTTAATCTATTTGATTTAATTTTTTGAAGATCTAGGGATATTCAAGTTGAAGATTTGGTTCATAACCCAGGCCTTCAACCGATTTTTTTTTTTTAATTCTTTGATCACCACCATCCATTGTCATCATCCATCGTAAAGATGGATGATGGAGATCTATTATATTTATTTTTAATAAAATTAAAAAAATTAAAATTTTAAATAAATATAAATATTAAAAGTTCTTTTTAAACTAATCCCATGATGAACAATAAAGATCTCTTTTTTTAAATATTAAATATTTACTATATTTATTTATTTATTATTATTAAATTATTTTTTATCTCCTATCGCCCCTTTTAGAGATTGAAGGTTGAGATATTCTTTTATTAATTTTGCTTTTAATTAATTTCATTTTAATTAAATTTAAAGCAGTGGTGTAAATGAGTCATTCTAAATGTGTTCGACACACAGATTTTAACAGTCAAACTAATGGTGGGGGAGAGAATGCGTATTTGCGAAACTAAGATGGGCCGTTTCAAATTATCATCAAAAGTTAAGGAGTAACTTATAAATATCCCTACCGCAAAGCAATTATGTCTTAAACATGATTTGGCATGCTAACATATAAACATCCACGTTGATATATATTTTTTTAAATATATCTATAGTTTTGTTCTTATCAAATTGTTTTTTTTTTAAGGAACTCCCCACAAATTTTTGATATAAATATCTTGATAGAGACAAATCATTACAGGACAATCCACTTAGTGAATTTTTAATGTCGGGGGTTCACTAAAAACAATGGACAATAAATTAACAGTCCTTCTTTCACACACGTACATATTGGAGAATGATTTGCAGAGTTATTTAATGATTAATTTGAGCAAAATTAAGAGATTTCTTTCCATCATGAGCATTGGTGAAACAGTTTTTCGTGTAGTCCCGGAAAACAAACTGTCTAAACCAAGCACCGCCATGTCTCTCCACCAGCTACGGCAGTGGCTTGATTTTCTCTGTTGGCTTTGGGATGGTGAAGAGAGGGGGATTCAACTTTTGCACTTTCCATTGCTTACCATCTAAAAAATTAAATACAAATTAAGATATTAATTATAACAATATATGAATCTGAAAGAAAAGTATTTAATTAAAAACTTACAAAAATAATTTCAATTTTAAGTACAGCTGTTGCTAATTAAAAATAGTATAAAATGCAAATGCCTGAAAGTCAAATAAAAAAAATATTTTAATTTGTTTATGTAATATTGTAATCAATAATTTCAATTTTCACTTTCAATGATAGCTCTTAAAACTTTCCCATCTTCTCCGTGGTGGATTCATAAAATTTACTAAAGAGAGGCATATGAACAAAAGGATGAAAACGGCAAAAAATTACTAGTTAAATACGACACAAATCATATATATTCATTAGAAAATATAATTTTAATTTTAATTTACAACAAAAAGGAAAATATTTGAATTTATAATGAATAGTAATAAATTTATACGCGAATTTATTAATATATATTATCAGTTATACTCTGAATTTTTTAAAGCTTCTAGTTTTTATTGAATTTAAATAAAATACAATATAAAGTAAAAGAATAAATATAAAATAAGTTGAATCATGATAATATATTGCTAATTTTAGAGCAATAACTTAAATGTTAAGATTCTAGGATTTATTGATGAATATATATTAAAGTTAAATTATAAAATATAAATAAATTATAAAGTAATAAATTTGGTAGGCTAATCTCATAACTAATAAGATGTCAAATAAAAAATGAAAAGATGTCAAGTTAAGGTGAATATATATAAAAAAAAAAAAAAAAAAAGGTTATGGAGTAAAATTATAAATTGTCAATGGAGTTAGTGTGGAATACCATAGTGGGTTGAATAATAATTATGTCGGAGAAAATATGTACTTAACTAAATAGGAAAAAATTGTAAAATAAAAAATATTAATTGATTAGGAGTGAAAAAAATATATATTAAGAGTAGAAAAGCAAAACATTAATTTAAGAGGGGTATGAAAAAGGTTAGGAGTAAAAACAGTATATACAAGAAAAGTAATGAAAATTAAATAATTATATATAAAATTAAAACAATAAATAATAATGTTAAAAACGAAATAATAAAAAATTTTAAAAACAGACACGGACAGGAACAGCAAAACTTCTTCATTTAAAATGCTTAATAATAATAACCAATAAAAAAATTAAAAATAAAAAATAACATCAACATCAACTGTCAAATCAATTAATCAAAATCAAAATATTAATTACACTGTACTCTTCAGCCTATTACACCCCGTCCCACTCTAGCTCTGCAGCTAAGTTCACAATTTTTGTTAAAATCTCAGGCCCCTGCTGCTCATTAGCTGGGTCCGTCTCTGCCTCTTCTCTATCGTTGGTTGGCTTTTTTTTTTTTTTTTTTAACTTTCCCTCTTAAAATTAAATTGACACTGGCTGAGTTATGCATCTAGTAAAATGTGTCAAAATCAAGCATGTATATTAATTAAAAGATGCAAATTCTGAAATAGATATGTATTGATAATAAATATTAATTATAGAAGTTGACCTCCTGCACAGATATAAAAGTGAACATATGTGCAGGGTGGACGGTAAAGCTGCCATTAAAAAAAATCTGAAGATAGTCCACGTCAAAATGGTGGCGAAAGGATATGTCAAGCAGGAAACCAATCCATTAAAAGAAAAAGGCAACACTTTGAAGAAAGCAAGAAACAGGAGCATGCAACATTTTGGTGCTAATTCACGTCCCAAAGAGTGCGTATGCCCTGCGTTTCGTGGCGCATCATTTATCAGCTTCTGTCTCTTCCTGTGTTCAATGTTCACTCTCTGTCTTTCATATTTTATTACACCAACCATATTTATGACCTTGAAAAAAAAAAAAAAAGACATAACCCAAAAAACAAAACAAATTAACCAAGTAACCATCTAGATTATTAAAAAAATCTTTTATGATAAAACTGTATCATAATTGATATAATATGATATATCAATAAAAAGAGTAAAAAAAAAATAAAAGATCAATAAAAAGAAATGAGAAAATAAAAGATTAATAAAAAGAAAAAGAAAAATCAAAAAATCAAAAATCAAAAGAAAAAAAAATATTATTTAATTGATCTACCGTATTATACCAATTGTTAATGGAAGATTTTTTTATGGATTGGACATTATGAATTTATGATCTTGCACACTTGTGTTTACCCAAAACATAGACATATGAGCCTTGGTCAACTCGTATTTGACTTGGAATTCACTTGTCTTATAGGTCCACCCTGCGGCTAATGTAGCTTTGAAAATAGTAGTTTTACCCAGCAGAAAAAGTTAATTGAGATTAATGGTTCTTTTAATATAGATACATTTTTAAAATATATATGATATATTCAATCCTAACTCCATCGAAACTCTCTTTCTATAATTTAACGTTCATTCGTCGTTACCACTCAAAGCAAGCTATATAAATATCTCAACAGATACATGTCCATGTAAACATGCATACATATTCTATGGATGCATGATAGATAATTGAACAAATTCTTGATATCAAATAATGCATGGTACAGTATGGTGCATCAAGATGCATTGATAGGCAAAATAAGCCATATTAGACGTGGATTACTAACAGTATTTCAACATCGATCAAACGGTTGATTATAGTCTTATGTTGAATATTAACTCATCTATGAGTTATACGCAATAAGACTTGACTGACTTATCCAAATTGATTAGTTATACACCTTAGCAAGTCACTTTAAGGCCTGTTTGTCGAACAAATTTTTTGTCCAATATCATGTCCATTGCGAAAGTGGTATTGGACAAAATTTAATCTCACCTCCTCTTTTGTTCCCACCCAAAATGGGAAGACTAATTAATCCACTCTTATGTCCTTTTTTTGTTGTCATTTTCATTTATTTATTTTATAAATAATTTGTATTTTACATATTTATTGTATTTAAAAATTTATTTAATATATTTTATTAGTAATCAAATCCTAACAACACCAAACACTTTACAATACTAACTAATTTAGTCAAGTACAATAATAGCCTATCCAGTACAATCTCATTTCTAAAAAATAATGCAATCCAATCCTATGCAACAAATGCACTCTTACCATCTTCAATCCGCAATTGATTATTTCAAAGTTTCTTTATTAATCTTTAATACACGTTGCTAGAATTATGAAAATCTCATTTTCGAAGGTTGGGATTCAAATCTTATGACCTAAATCCCCTTTTATACTTTTATTTGATTAAAAAGTTATGGTCTAATTCTGGATTAAACATTACAACTACACATCATGATCTCACCAAATCTCTCTTTCCTTTGTATATAAAGCTTTAGGATGAGATCCACAAATTTCTCTTTTTTATTGTATTTAAAAATCGAGTAATGTTAAATTTCTCAAAAACTTTATCAAAATCTATATCTAAATAATGTGACATATGGATTATCAAAATATTGTAAATCATAAGATAATGTAATAATTAATAAGATTTTGACAACTCATATTCCACATAAATTTGAGTAAATTTTTTGGGAAATCTAACACTAATCTTAAAAATCTACTTAAGACACCACCAAATTTGAAGGCCTTAGAACTTTTATTAATTATTTTTTCATTTTATGTTCATAATTTTGATGATGAAATTTAGTATTAATAAATTTATTTAATTATCGACTTTTCTAATACGTAAAATATTCAAGTTCAATTTCAATATGTTAACCCTCCTAATTCCTGAAGGTTTTTATAATTCTAAAATACATTTTTTTAATTATATGTACTTAATTATTAAGCTATTGACTTTTTTTTTTCCGAAGTATTTGTATCAACTAATAAGCTATTTGTTTGCCGGTAATTAATTTAGTAGTAGACTATTAGGTATGTATGTCGGGTAGGAATTATAAAATCTTACATGTAGCTTGAAATTCAAGCTAGAGAATGGAAGGGGTCTTCAACATGCAGCTTCCCCCTCTTTCATTTGATGTATTAATTTTAACTATAATCAACCTAATAAATTATACTTCAAAAAAAAAAAATAATAATAATAAATTCACACATATCGAAGATTTAGTGTGTGTTTGGTAAAACTTATTTACTGACTAAAAATACTTTTTTAATGCTCAAAATTCTACTTAATTTTTTTTTACGTCATTTAGTTGTTATCTTAATAGAATTTTTAGGTAATTAAAAAAGTTGAAAAATATATGTTTGGATAAACTCAAATTTTAAGTTTTTCTAAGTAGATATTTTTGAGCATTTTTAAAAAACTAAAATATCTACAATACCTCTATTATATTTTGTTAATCTCATTATACCCTTAAAACCATAAACACATAAATAAAAACTATTACTAAGATTTACATATGCAAATGTGCTTATATGGAAATCCAAGCACCTAGAATGTGTAAATATATAGATCTAAATTATCTTGACAGTTGTCTTTGTTGTAATTGCTTCAATAGACAAATAAAGTGATTTTGAGAGAAAAACAATTGATGGGAAGAGTTTGATATTATCTTGAATAGAGAAGCCATTGCTCCCAAATTCACAAAAGATCACAGAGTAGCACTGTCACAGAAGAGAACCAAATGTCGGCTCCGACTTGGGTCCACTTGTCTATTTTGGTAAATACATTGGCCTATTAGGTAAGTCTGTCGTTTATTTAATTTTAGTAAGACATATGAAGATACTTTGCAAATTGTCATGTATTCTTTTTAGTAAAAAAATACCAAGTAATGAAGATACTTTTAGACGTATACTCTCTAATATAATGTATTCTTTTTGTAAAAAATTCAAAGGAAAAAAATATAATGATGACTTATATTATTTTTGATAAATTTATAATCCAAAAAGATTTTTAGGAGTAATACAATCAAACTATCTATAATTTAAAAGTATTTTTTTATTGACAACCAAATAATCATTAATTTCTTTTTTAAAGTTATATTTATAAAACATCTGCTTTTAAAAAATCTATTTAAATAAATCGTACCAAACAAAACCTTAATTAAATTAGGTTAAACAATTAAAGATCAATTATAACTTTCAAACTAGGGATGGTTTGAAAAGATCTTTATTTTATTCAAAGATATTGTATAACAAGTTAACCATTAATGAGTGATATTTAATTATTATAAAATCATTTATGACTATTTAAGAGATTAGTCAAATAATTTAGATCCTCTCCCGATATATAATGAGTTTGAATAACTTATTATTTAAAAAAAGTAAAATTATCTAGTAAAATTCTTCAATAATAATTCTTGGATTGATTCTAAGATATATTACTGAAGAACATCATAATCAATCTAAGAGCTAATTTTATTGGATAACCTTAAATAATTAATTAAATGATACATCATTATTATAAAATTATTTATGACTATTTAGGAGATTAGTCAAAGAATTTAGATTATACATATATCTAATAAACAAGGGTCACGCATGTCATTTTGAGTAGGGGTTAGGAGAAAGGTTGCAATGCAAAGGAAAGATAAAAGTGGACCCACTAAACATAATCCATCACTTTCTGTACAACAACTTCATTTAATAAATGTTGCAAAATGTTATGATTGTTTTGTTATTATTTTTATTTTTTTATTAAGTTCTTAAATGTGGCTGATGTAATAAAAGCTGAAAAACAGAGAGTGAACATCACACAATGTTCAAGGTTGAGGATAAAAATGTCATTGAGAAAAAATTGAAGGCAATTAAAAGATTAACAAATAAACTCTTCGTTTTTGAAAAAATTGAAGCTCACGTGAAATGGAAAACAGGAATTTTTTAAAAAAGTTATCAATGCTATACTATATTAATATCCATCATTTTAAAAAAGGTATCGACATTAATGAAATGGAGTTTCTATTATGGGGGCGCCTCGACAACTCAATGCATTCCTCTCTGGCTTCAACCACTCCTCTGACTCCTTTCTATGCCTCCTTTACTTCTATTCCTTTTTCATTCAATTATTTATATCTTCATTCAATGTGAAAATTATCATTCTATTAAATTGAAATTTGTGAAAAAAGGGTGTCGTCTATGTATCTCTATCTTTTTATTTTTCAATTATTAAGTATTATTTAATTGACAACTATTTAAAAAAAAATTATATATACCTATATCTTCTTTTTCTTTTAATTATTAATTACTTACCAATTTTTTATCCCTTTTTTTATTACAGCTAAACAAGCTATAAAGTTACTCAATTACAGTAAAATCAATGGAAATCAATTAGGATAATGTGGCAGTATCAAATCCTGAAACTAGAAATGGAAAAGGGAAACTATTCATCAAGGTAATTATTTTGTTTACAATATAAGTTTATTTGATTTATTAAAAATTAATTTGATTTATTCAATTTGTAATATGGTATAAATCTAATTTGACTCTTGATTTATGTAATTGCAGAATTCAGAAGATTCAATAGACAATCAAAAATTAAATAAAATTTGTTCGAAGTTTGATTGCGTATTATCTTGTAAAGTTACAGTTTTTGAAGATGGTACAAATAAAGGATATGGATGTGTACAATATAAAAATGAAATACGTGGCAACAAAGTTATTGAAGAACTAAATGGTGTCACCATAGAAGGAAAGGCATTGTGAGTACAAAATTTCAATTTGTTTGATATGTGAGCTTTATTATTTGTGGCCTTTACTCAATGTGGCATTTTTTTTTTCAAACACTAAAAATGTGGCATTGCATGTGTAGGTATGTGATGCAATTTATTAAAAAGTCAGATCGTTTATTCCGTAATTTATATGTCAAAAATTTAAACTAGTTGTTAGTGAAGCATCTTTGAAAGAATAATTTACTAAATTTGCCAACATTACAAGTCTTGTTATTGCCAAAGATGCTCAAGGATTTTCTAAAGGTTTTCAATTTGTAGACGCTAAAAATCCCGATGATGCCAAACGAGCAATGGAAACTCCTATGCATGGCCCTCATTTTGGTAACTAAAATTTCTCCAATATATAATATCTATATAAATTAAGTTTTCTTCACTGATGATATAATCAATTTATTGTAAGACTAACAAACTTGTCATGTCATGTAACCTCAAAATTTTTATATATTGCAATAGCACAAAAGATAGTTGAGCGCAAACGAATATTAAGGTTTCGTTAATGCATTCAAATGATTAAGGGTCGATATTTTAGATTAAAAATATTAACGATCATGTGAAAAAGGGCAATTCAGAAGCATATTTCAATCAATGTGAATTGACCGAATCTATCACGATTATATGATTATTAAAGGAAACTCAATATAGGATTCGGTTTTGTACTATTCACAAACCTGAAAAGATCATGAGAGTTACTAATACACTCAATGGTATGCTGATGTTTCAGAGAAATTTCATATTATATAATCTTTTTAAAAGGTTTTGATTTTTAATGGATTCTTTATACATCATCTTTACAGGAGCTCGTCGTCAAATACGTGGTTAATTCTCCCTTTCTGTGAATCCGCAAACGTCCTGAGAATTTCGACCTCCTCGTCAGTAAGGGTTGTCTTATCTCTTGCCAAATTTGCGAGGTAAAAAGAAGAGATGTTAAAAAAAAATAATAAATTTGGAGCTTGCAGATTTTATCCTCATCTAGCTACCCAGACTAAGGACGAAAGAAAAATTGTGGAGCTGCTTAAAGGAAGGGTAATAAATATAAAACCAACTTGTCTTTTAATCTCCTATGTTAGACTTGTCCTTCGCATCACCCTGAGGCGGAAGGTCCTTAAAACTCGTTTTTCGAGCTGTAAGATTATAAATCTCATCTTGCATCTCCCTACATAAGCCACCTACGCTCTTGATACTATAGAGGTGGCATAGGATTTTGGGGCTCGGAGATGGAAAGTCGTTTCTTACAAAGACTAAAGTTAAGGACGTGAGCTTAGAATAGGAGTTAGGGCTAAGCTGTAGCTTATTTAAGAGGTTGATAAGATAGACAAGGAATGGAAATCTAACTTCGTGTCTAAGGTAATGAGTACTGACGACAACAAACCCCCTGGGAGGATAGATTGCATGATCGTTAGATGTGGGTGACATGATATGACAACCCCTACGAAGATGAAATTCTAAGGCTATTCCCTTCAACTCCTCATATTGTATCTTCGAAGCGTTATGGATAAACACTTCGCGGACTTGTCGTTCTTCAGCGTGCTGGCGAATTACTATAGGGTCAGCCCGAGCTATGAAACCCTTAGCGACCTCATCGCTGGCGGAGGTTGCTTCTCCTGCAGTACAAACTGCCTCCGAGCCGAGCTCCTTCGAGTTAAAGAGTTGTCATCCCTTACTCTGTGTGATCGGCATCTGGGACCTGAAGACATCTACACATAAAAGGAAGCAATTAGGTCACTACAAGCAGACCATGCCTAAAAGTCAAAGTTTCCTAGTAAGAGATTTCCTAGTCTACAAGTCACAAACGTCATATATATCACTAAAGCTATGAGGGGCTCGACCTATAGGCAAATGACTTACGAGCTAATAACCTACAGGTATATTATTCTACAGCTCGCCTACATAAGTGTCACAAACAGTAAATAAGTCGCAAAGGGCCGATCAACAAGATTAAACCAACAAAAAATGACAAGTTGCAATAAAAAATGAGCATGCAACATTAAGAACATGAAGCATTCAGGCTAGTCTCAGATCCAGAAAAAACATAATGTGTATAAGAAATGGAAACAAAAAAAAATCAAGAATCGGTTATAAAGACTTACTGTAAACACTTGCCTAAGAACAAAGAATCTGATCGTCAAGGATGTCGAATCCGAAGAGAACTAGCCCAAGGAAGTGAAATGAAAGAAAACAAGAGAAGAAAGAGATTCGGCGTCTGAGTTTGAAAATGGTAAAGTGAGAAGGAAAACGAAAGGGCTCCACTCAAATTTAGACGCGGGATTGTCTTAAATCTAATGGTGCAGTGTGAGTTGTGACTTTTGTCATCATAAGCTGTCAGTTGAGAAACGTGCGTATTAAATGCGTATAGCACGAGACGTGTCAGTGGTGCAGTTACTTGAGGAGTCGCCATGTATCAAGTGGTGAGACGAAATTTGAAAAAGCACGGGACGACAGGATGTGACACATAAGCTTTTACAAACGAACTTGAGCTCTCAACCTGCAGATCACACTGAGAGCTGGAGGGTTGATGTTGTAGGTATATTTGATACAGCATATATGAGCTACTAAAAATCTAACAAATTGATCCAATGGATTGACTCAGCGGATAAAAACTCAATTCGCTAACACCCAGATCAAAGAAACGAGCTCTCAATTTGCTGGCCAATAATGTTCTAGCTCGTCTTATGCTTAATTCGTGATCGTCCAAAGCGAGCTCTAGATCGCAGCTCGAAGTGCTTGTTATGGTAATTTTTTCAAAAGGCAACATCCTAAATTGAAAAGGAGTCAACTACTAAAAGTGGAAGCAGAATCAAACTCCTAATTTGGCAGAGTATATATCCAAATTGATAGACATCAATTTTGGAAGTGTAATTAATGTGAAATTCTTTCCTATTTTACTTGTATTTAAATTGTAACACTCCACGCTATAAATAAGAATCAAAATTCATTATAAAGAAAAAAAAAATAACTAATAATATACTGTGATTCTGTCAAAATAACTAGAGAATACAGTCATGAATGTAGATATCTTTTTGGTCGAACCACGTAAAAATCTCTTGCAATCTTTGTTCTTCTTATTCTTTTCCTTGTTTTTATTTTATTTCTTTTTAATTGTAGGTATTGGGTCAAGAATTTTGGTCGACCAAATTTAGACATCAACATTCTTCATTTTAAAACATTAATTAATATAGCAAAGGTGTTGATCAAGTTGGCATATGAGAATTATAATTGTCAAGTGCACTGCATCAAAAAATGTCTGGTCCATGAATCAATGCTCTCTTTAATTATATGTTTAACATGACTTGGCATGCTAACATATAAACATACACATTGATTTTTTTCTTTTTGTTTTATTTTTTTAATTATTATTATTATTATATCTATAGTTTTGTTTTTATCAAATTGTTTTTAGGGATGTTATAAAAAACCCCTTTGGAATGAAAAGTAATGGAGATTTACTCTCGATTTTTTTTTATTAGGTGAATCGTCCCCTACCGGTTAAAAAAAGGGTATGATGTTCAATTTGAAGGGTATAATGGTTATTGAATGAGTAATTTTATTTATTTTAACTAAATTAAATAAATATTGAAAAGATAAATAAAAAAAACCACAAATTTTTCAACTCTCTCTACCATTCTCTCACTCATTCATCTCTCTCTTACTTCACCATTTTCTTCTCTCTCTCACTCTTTCATCTCTCTTTTTCTCTTGCTACCAACATCCTCTTCTATTGTCGGCGACCAACCCATACCCTTCTCCTTCATCTCCATCTTTTTTTTTTTTTTTTTGGTTATTTTCAAATCCCAAAATCAGACAGTTCCAGGTTCGATGGACCTAAAATCAGTCTAGTTCTAGGTTGTTTTTAGAACTAGACTAATTTTGGGTTTGAATCAACCTAGAATCGTCTGGTTTTGGGTTTTGATACCTAGAACCAGACAATTCTTGGTGGAGTGTGATGGTAAGTGATTGATTTAGGGTTGTTTTGGGTGGTGGGTGGATGATTTAGGATTGTTCTTGGTGGTTTGTGGCGGTGGGTGGAGAGACAACTTCTGTTGGGTGGATTTGGGTACGAGTCTCTATTGGGTTTGCGCTTTTTTTTTTTTTTTTTTTCCAAATGATTGAGATGATGTTGTTGATGTTGTGGGTTGATGTTGATAATGGTGGGTTGATGTTGATGATGGTGAGTTGAATGTTATCGATATTTTCATGATAATGGTGCTGATTTAGGTTTTTAGATTTGGTTTTGATTTCAAATTTGATTTTGGTTTCCTGGGGTTCAAATATTTTCTAGGTTTTTGCTAGGTTTCAACTTGGAACCAGAAAGTTTTTGTTAACTAGATTTTTTTAATCTTGTGTTATTTTTTTTAATTTAATAATATTATCAATTAATAATTTAAAGGGTAGTTTAGTCATTGCATAATTTTGAAAAGTGTAATAGGGATTTTAAATAATCTACTAAGGGTATTTTGGTTATTTCATGATTTTGAATGGAGAATGTAAACATCTTAGATGGAAAGGTAACGGTAGAGGACAGTTTACTTAATAAAAAGAAATTCAGGGGTAAATCTCCATTAGTTTTCATTCCAAGGGAGTTTTCCATAATATCCCTTGTTTTTATTTTAAGGTACTCTCCACAAAATTTTGATATAAATATCTTGATAGAGACAAATCATAGTTATGAAACAATCCAATTAGTAAATTTTTAACCTTGAAAAAAAAAAAACAAAGCAATTTTTTAAAAAAGTAAAAAATAGAAAAACAAAAAACAATTAACCAAATGGCTAACTAGATTAGACAATATGAATTTACGATCTTGCATACTTGTTTTTACCCAAAACATAGACATCTAAGACATGTAAGCCTTGGTCAACTCGTATTTGACTTCGAATTCACTTGTCTGATAGATTCACCGTTGGACTAATGTAGCTTCGAAAATAGTAGTTTTACCCAAGAGAAAAAGTTAATTGAGATTAATGATTCTTTTAATATAGATACGTTTTTTTATTTTTAATATGATATATATTCAATCCTAATTTCATCAAAACTCTCTTTCTATAATTTCATGTTCATTCATTGTTATCACTCAAGGCAAGCTATGTAAATATCTCTACAGATACATGTCCATGTATACATGCACACATACTTTGATTAAAAAGTCAAGGATTAATTCTGGGTTGAACATTACAACTACTCATCACGATCTCGCCAAATCTCTCCTTCCTTTGTATATAAAGCTTTTGGACGAGATCCACTGATTTCTCCTTTTTATTGTATTTAAAAATCTGGGTAAGACACCTCCAAAATTGAAGGCCTTAGAATTCTTATTAATTATTTTTTCATTTTATGATTATAATTTTGATGATGAAATTCATTATTAACAAATTTATTTTTTTTTCTCGACTTTTCCAGTACCTAAAATATCCTAGTTCAATTTAAAACTCCTAATTCCTAAAGGTTTTTATAATTTTAAAATACATTTTTTTTTTTAATTTTATGTACTCCCCATTTAATTTTTAAGCTACTGACTTTTTTTTTTTTTTTTTATTTTTTATTGAAGTATTTGTATCAACTAATAAGCTATTTGTTTGTATGCAGATAATTAATTTAGTAGTAGCTAGTAGGTATATATGTCGGGTAGAAATTATAAAATATTACATGTAGCCTGAATTTCAAGCTAGAGAATGAAAGAGGTCTTCAACATATAGCTTCCACCTCTTTCATTTGATGTATTAATTTTAACTATAATCAACCTAATAAATTATACTTCGAAAAAAGAAATTAATAAATTCACACATATCGGAGATCTAATTAAACTAGGTCAAACTGTTAAAGATCAATTATAGTTTTCATACTGGTCACGATTTGAGAGGATTCTTATTTTATTCAAATATATTGTACAACAAATTAACCATTAATTAAGTGATATTTAATTACTGTAAAATCATTTATGACTATTAAAAAGATTAACCAAAGAATTTAGATTCTCTATACATAATGAGTTTTACTATCTTACCCAAATGGATAAGATTATGCAATAAAATTTTTCAATAACAATCTTTGGATTGGTTCTAAAATTAATTCCACCGTAAATTATCAAATTTTCAAAGTTTTGTTATCACCTTGCATTATGGCAATTTTGCAACATAAAATAATGAGCAAATTACAATTTAGTTACCTAATTCAAACTCTAATTTAGGTGGAGTAACTATTTTGTTTTTATTACAATTAACCCTCTTGTCATTAGTAATTTTTCGTTAAATCTGATAGTAAATAGTGTAAAAGTAGCGGAAAGACCTAAATGCCTTAGAGATTAATTAGAAAAAATAAAATAATTAAATTTAAACTAAATAATTAAATTAAAAATATTTAATGAATGTTGTTCTTCATTTTTCATCAGTAAATACCAAACAAAATCATCATCAATCAACAAATAACAAATCAAATCATCAACGATATTTAAAAATTTTAATGAATGTTGTTCTCCATTCTTCATCAATAAATACCAAACAAAATCATCATCATCAATCAACAAATAACAAACAAAATCATCAACAAATAACAAACAAAAATCTTTCAAAAGAAAAAAAAGATCTTCATCAAGCTTGCTTTGTTAAGAACCCGTCATCTAGTATAATCAGATCTTCTTCAAGAATTGGAAAGAAAAAAAATCAATATCTTCAACCTCAACCCATCATCAACCAATCTTTAAAGCCAAAACAATCTTACTTAACCTAATTTAGGTTTGATTCCTGGGTTCGAACGAACCACCCAAAAATTGAACCCAGATTTTTGAATTCAATTCAAACCAAAAAGAAAAGAAGAAGAAAAAGAAAAAGAAGAAGAGAAGAAAGGATAGTAGTTCAAACCTAAAAATCTGGGTTCAAACAGCCAAAAATTGAATCTAGACTTTTGGACTTGATTCGAACCAAGAAGAAGAAAGAAGAAAAAGAATAAGAGAAGAAGATGGACAACATAGACAGGGATAACGATTCGAACCCGGATTTCTGGGTTCTAATGGAATTAATCCCAGATTTCTACATTCGATTTGAACCAAGAAGAAGAAGAAGAAGAAGATGATGAATGGTAGAGACAGGGATGACGGTGAAGAAAGGAGAGAAGCTTGAGGGATGAGAGAGAGAGAAAGAGAAAAGGGGTTGAGAGAGAAGACTTTTAATTTTTATTTGATCTTTTAATATATTTTTTAAAATTAATTTTCACCGTCTATCTTAAAATGACAGTGGAGATATAATTAAAAAAATTTTATTTAATTTTTATTTTAATTTGTATTTAATTTTGTAAAAAATTAATTTTTCAATTTTTATTTAATTTTTTATTTTTTATTTTTTTTTGTAAATTAATCTTGAAGTTTTTAAAATTTATTTTTAAGAAAATAAAATATAGCATTAAAAGATAATTTTATCTTATAATCAGTTAAATCTAATGGAGATTTACTAATAGAAGGGGGGTCAATTGTAATAAAAATGAATAGTTACTCTACATAAATTAGAGTTTGAATTAAGTAGTTACGTTATAATTTATTCTAAAATAATAATGGTTGTTAATCCAATAATCCTGCATTGCTTGTCAGGCAAAAGTGAGAAATAAAATCAGAAAACAAAAAGTTTAAATTTAAGATATGACGAGGTTCTTGCATGGTCATTTTGAGTGGGCCTTAGCAGAAAGGTCATGATGCAAAAGAAAGATAAAAGTGCATTTAAATATATATATGTATATATATATAAAAGAAAAAAAGGTACAAAGATAAAAGTGGGACCCAATAAGAATTGTCCATTTTTTTGAATAGACCTCAGCAGAAAGATAAAAGTTGTACTGCACGGGAAAGATAAAAGTGTTTTAAAAAACAAAAAGGGTAGAAAGATAAAATGGACTCAATAAGAATTATCTACTTCATTCAAGTTCAAGTTTTAATTACTCATCCGGTTGTCACTAAAATTCCGGAGATAGATATATATATATATATATATGTGGTTTATCTAATTTTAAAATATAAAATTAATAAATTAAATCTATTCATTATATTTAAATTAAATATATATAATTTACTTAATTTTAAAAAATAAAATCAATCAATTAAATTCATTCATTATATTTAAGTTAAATATAAAAAAAAATTATTTTAAAAAGAGAATATAATAGATGAATTTGATTATTAAGTCTTTACATTTTAAAATTATATATACATGCTTATCCAATTTTTACTAAAATTTTGAATTATTTACTCTTTCAGTTTAAAAATTCAATGACCTCTCACACTCTTTTGTTATAAAGAAAATATTGATTTTATTAAATTATAATGACAAATAATATATTTTATGCAATTATTAAAACAAAAGTGAATATTTGAAAATAAAAATGAGAAATTAAATTTATTTTTTTCAGCATTTAAAACATATTTGGTAACTATGTTATTAAAACATATTTTTAATATAGGTATTCTAAATTTGCATATTGCTGTCAAAAAAATTTCACATATTTTAACTAGAAAGAAAACAAAAAAGACAGGCGTTATATAGTTAGCATGGCTACTGACTAGTGCTTTTTGTGCCTTTTTCTTGACAATTTTTATAATGATTCTTTATACGGCATCTTGCATTCTTTTTCTAGCTAAAAACGTACTTTTGGAAAATTAAATCTTGTTAAGTGTTTGTGTTCACATGATTTGGATTAGTTACTTTAAAAATTTGAAGTTATATCTTAATTTGATGTATTTTTTTTTTTTTTTAATGAAAACTTAACATGCTTAGACTTGCCTGGAAACCTGGGGAAATGATTAATAGACGGAAAAGCCAACTCTTAACTACATTACGTTTCTTCAATCTCCTGTTTTAAAATTATTTTTAAGCTTTTCACTTTCTTTTAAGTTTGTGATACTTGGGAAATTTTCTGTACTGTGGAAATTTGGTTGCATTTTTTATTTTATTTGTTATGTGATGCTTTAAGACGTCATAGGTCATTATTGATTTATTCTTGAGCTTACCACTTTTCTTCACTGTTCATGATGTATTGAGGCTGTCAATTGTTGGTCTGGGAATGTATGGTGATTCTTTTTACTTGTTATTTATAGATATCAAAACATAAAGTTCTTCAATAATCTTATAATTCTGAGATATTACATGTTTCTGTCACATTTTCTAGATATTCTGCTAAGATGTAGATCCATTAATAAAGCATGGAAGCTTGTCTCCCCAACGTTTCTGATTCTGATATGTTAATTGTTAAAAATCATGGATTTTTGCACTTTGTGTTTAGAAAATGAAAAGAAGACCTGTATTTATTTTTCACTCTTGCCAGTCCATCATTAATTTCTTTTTATTTCCTCTTCTACTTGGGAATCAAATGACATAGACCTAGGCCTACACAAATAAGGAATTAATTAAATTTTCTAATTAGAAATTAAGTACCTTCAAAAATCAAGAATTGAGAATTAAGTACCTTCAAGGATCAGGATTTAAATATTTTCAAGAATGGGAACTTGATTCCTTCCTATTCCTTCCTACCCAAGGAATCAAGATGCCTTACTCCATTTCCTTTTTCAATGAGAATTAGTCCTGATTTTCTTTCCAAATTGGTAAATGTATTCTTGCTTTGAAACTGTTATTTTAATATTAGCATTTTCAACACAACATATCAGGATCCAACAGAAAAAATAATTCGATGGTAACAAAAACTTTAACCATTTTTTTTTAAAGAGGAAAAAAAAAAAAAACTAAGTTTGACTAACAAACAGTACAAAAAATTCAAATTCTCACCAGTTTTGGTAAAGATGAACTTTAGTTCAGCTAATTACTAATATAAGAATTGATAAGTAATTATCAATTGGCTAGTTCTCTGTTCTTTTGATAGAGTAGTTCAATTTTCTTCCAACAAGATTTTTATATTTGGCATCATATCGACATCAAGATGACTTAAAGCTTCTCTCAAACAACAACCAAAAAAAAAAGGTGGGGGACGGGGCTTAAAAGCTATGAGTTGCTAATTGTCAAGCAATTTTAATTTCTTTATCAAGAATATTAGCAAAGAGACACGAATACTCACTTTAAGATATGACTAATTATCAAATTCGAAAATCAATAGATAAATTCCATCAATTTTGAGGAATTCGATTTTGGATGTAGATATGACAAACTTCAAGTAACTTGTATCAAGATTGCATGTAATATGATCAAATTAACCAACTATGAAGATGAAGCTTCATAATGTTAGGTTCTTTATATTGCGAAAGCACCCTAAGAGACCACAATCGAAAATCAAGACTTCGTAGAGTTTCAATATCGTAATTGAGGAACCGGAAACATCATGATGGACATTGAACAAGCCATCCAATGAGAAACCTAACATCAGATTCGAGGCTTTCATGTTCATAAGATATGACGTAATAGAGCATTCTGATTATCGGAGCAAGATCATTGGCTACATTCCCACAAAAACTTGAGTTTGACTAGATTGAGTGGCTTGTGATGGCCCAAAACATCGATGACAAATTAAGTGAAGGCAGACTATAGAAGAGAGGATATGATGGATTATACTGTCTGGCAAAATAAGTTGCGTATCCTATTAATCTATATTCTAAATTTGTTTCTGACTTTGATTTTCATACTAACATGTAGTTGAGCCTGCATTGTTTATTTCTTTTTTACTACTTTATTTTCAGTACCTATATTGAAACTAAATTTCAAAAGCAACATATGAAGTTAGAAACCAAATTCAATTAGGATAAGGAAACATAAAATTAAATACCAAATTAAAAAGGGAAACTCTTTAAAATAATAATGAAAGAAAAAGAAAACAATAAAATCAATTTACTTTTTGGGACCAAAAAATTAAAAATTCATGCATACACTAAATATATATCATCCAAAAGTCCTAAATGAAAAAAAAAAAAAAAGTTAATTTGATTCTACTTATATGCTTTCAAAAGCAATATATGAAGTTAGAAACCTAATTCAATTAGGATAAGGAAACATAAATTTATATACCAAATTAAAGAGAGAAACTCTTTAAAATAATAACAAAAGAAAAAGAAAACAATCAATACAATTTACTTTTTGGGACCAAAAAATTAAAAAATCATGCATACAGTAAATGTATATCATCCAAAAGTCCTAAAAAAGAAGGGGGAAAAAAAACTTAATTTGATTCTACTCATATGCCTTCAAATCCAACTGTGTTCCATGCGTGAAAGCTAGTAATGTTGCTACAAAATTTAAAATTGAGTCTTAGTGACCTTATAAACAATTAAAATTGCCAACTAATCCTCTCTTTGGCTAAATCAAATATATCATAAAGCTTTTGAAACTCTTTTAATTAGTAATCTTTATTTAAACACTTTGACTCTTCAAACAACGGGACAAATGGATACCGATCAATTCATGGTTAAATGATCACATCCCCTCATTCCGACAGACCTATGAATCTCTAATTCATTGAAAATTTGTAGAAGAAACGGTAAAACGGATGCCAAGCAATTCCTTGCTCAACGTCCATATCTCAAAATCTAATTCATTTTACTATGACTGACCTATGCATACAATTCATCCAACATTTGCTACCAAGAGTCCAAATCCAAAGCAAGGTCTTTTAAAATGACAATGCTATTCATCACCTCTATACCGTCCCATCTTTATCTAGCAACAATCTCAAAATTCCATATTAAACATCTAATGCAACAATTAAACCAAGATCACCAATATCTAAAACACTAACAAGAAATGTAAATAGTTACCAAAAAAAAAAAAAAAAAATCTTGAAGCCATTGTGAACCGAGTTCTCATCATCTTTCTTTTCCTCTCTACCTGATCGCATAAAATTGCAGTGAAAATGACTTGTTGAAGAATGGCTACTTGCTTTATTTGGTTTCTGGATTTGGGTACAGTTTTCAGAAATAGAGTTTTAGTCCAATCAAGATGTTTAATCTAGTTTTTGGGCTTTTGGCCATTTGTTGTAATTATGAATAGTATGCCCCATATATTTTTCATATTTTGGGATGAATTGATGGATATCGAAAATATTTTATATTTCTTAGCACTCAAGTCAACTAAATAATCCTAGTTGGTTTCACTATAGTTTTTCCAAAACAAGGTTACAAATTTAATCCTACACTGTGTCTGTTCCTATATATACAGTTTCTTGAGACTCAAGCTAACTAAATAATCCTAGTTGGTTTCACAATAGTTTTTCCAAAACAATAAATAATCCTAGCTGGTTTCACAATAGTTTTCCAAAACAAGGTTACCAAATCAATCCTACACGGTGTCTATTCCTATACATATACAATTTCTTGAGACTTATTTCAACTAAATAATCATAGTTGAATTTTTTCCAAAAGAAGGTTACAAAATTAATTTTATTACCAATAGAAAAAGGAATCTCATTCCCACAAAAGTTTTAAAGCAATAGTTAAAAATATACACAATTTTTTTTTTTTTTGATAAATAAATATCTTTCAAATCCTTGGAGGACGAAACACAACACACAAATTGAAGAACATAATAGAGAGTAAAAAAAAAAAAAAAAAACAAACACAAATACAAACACTAGTGAACTTCAATGGAGATTGATAGGTTGAGTAACTTGCCGGATGATATAATTCAAGAGGTCCTGTTTCGTCTTGACTCCACGAAAGAAGCTATCAGGACTTGTGTTTTGTCTAAGAGCTGGACCCATCAGTGGACTCGTGTTCATAGTCTGAGTTTCAGTGACCAGAGCTTCATAAAAAGTACAGCCTTTAAAGAATTCGTCCTCCATGTGTTGCGACATCGTCAGCCCTCCATCAAGATTCGAAAACTCAGGTTCTTTTGCGCAGCATACCAGAACCAATCTTTCATCAATGATGTTTTTGATCAAGCAATTCTGCTCGAACTCGAACAGCTTGAAACTGATTTACATGTGTTTTTTTTCCCTCCAAGCCTTGTCGGATGCCAAACCCTTAAGACTCTGTATCTTGGACCTCGTCCATACAACTTCATGGGTTTATCATCAAATTCATTCAACTTTGCATGGTTGAAAAATCTGCATCTCTTCTCCCTTGATATCAATACCAACGGTCCTGATGATGATATCTTCTCCAGTTGCATGAATCTGGTGAATCTAAAGCTAGTTAGTTGCCATCAGTGCACCGCGACTGGTGCAGTTGATCATAATAGGCAATAGATATGGTGGAGAGATTAAAATATCGGCACCAACAGTTAAAAGATTTAAGTACACGCGGGGGACATTAGGTTTTGGAGAGTTGGTGATAAATGACGATGTGGCTCTTGATGAGGTGACAGTGGAGATGACTACTTATTGCAATATTGTTTCTTGAGAAAAATTACGTGAGTATATCTCTGGTCTAACTGAATGGTTACAAAGGCGTACAAAATCCTTCAATGTGTCATTAACCTATTATGTGGTAAGTGTACATCAACGCTTTTTTTTTTTTTTCTTTTTTTTTAATATATTAATTAATTTTATTTCTCTGTTGAATTATTACAAAGATGGAGGATTGCAATCCTCTCAGGTATGTCAAAGGAGAAATAAAATCAGTTCGTGGCCCTTTCAATAAAGAAATTGAATAAATAAAGCTTGAGAAGGTACTTTAAATTTTTTACCTTTCTAATTTTATCCAATCCAATTTTTTGGGCATTGTTCAAAGGGTTACTATTTCATAATATCTTATTATTCATATTTTAAAAGGAAAAAAAAAGTATAGCATGCTTTTTAATGATTTTTACTTAATTTTGCAGAAGCATGATAGATAGTTTACGGATAAACCATAGATTTAGGTTTTAAATTTTGTAGCAACAACAGTAGCTTTCACAGGTGGAACACAATTGGATTTGAAGGCACATGAGTTGAATCAAATTAAGTTTTTTATTTTATTTTTTTTTATTTTTTTATTTTTTATTTTAGGATTTTTGGATGATATATGTTTAGTGTATGCATGACTTTTTAATTTATTGGTCCCAAAAGTAAATTGGATTGATTGTTTTCTTTTTCTTTCATTATTATTTTAAAGAGTTTCCCTTTTCGATTTGATATTTAATTTATGTTTCCTTATCCTAATAGAATTAAATTTCTAACTTCATATATTGCTTTTGAAATTTAGTTTCAAATGGAGGCTCAACTACATGTTAGTATGGAAATAAAAATCATAAACAAATTCAGAATGTATATCAATAGGATAAGCAACTTGCCTTGCTAGATGCTATAATCCATCATATTCTCTCCCCTATAGTCCATCTTCACTTGTTTTGTCACCGATTTTTTGGACCATCACAAGCCACTCAATCTAGTCAAACTCAAGTTTTTGTGGGAATGTAGCCAATGATCCTACTTTGATAATCAGAGTTCTCTATTACATCATATTTCATGAACATGAAAACCTCGAATATGATGTTAGATTTCTCATTGGATGGCTTGTTTAATGTTTTGATTATGATGTTTCAGCTTCTCAATTACAATATTAAAACTTTACAAAGTCGTGATTTTTTATTGTGGTCTCTTAGGGTGTTTTTGCAATATAAAGAACCTAACATTATGAAGTTTCATCTCCACAGTTGGTTAATTTGATCATATTACATATTGCAATGGGACAATCTTGATACAAGTTACTTGAAGCTTGTGATATCTACATCCAAAATCGAATTCTTCTAATTTGATGGAATGTATCAATTGATTTTCAAATTTGATAGTTGATCATATCTTAGAGTGAATATTCGTGTCTCTTTGCCAATATTCATGACAAAGAAATTAAAATTGCTCGACAATTAGTAACTCTCATAGCTTTTAAGTCATGCTTTTTTTTTTTGGTTTTTTTGAGAGAAGTTTTTAAGCCATGTTGATATTGATGATGCCAAATATAGAAATCTGAAGAATGTTTAGCAATGTAGCATGGATTTCTCGCCTCTTTTAAACTCTATTAAAGAATGCCAATATTTAATCATGAATGAATTTTCTCAAATTATCAAAATTTGATTGATATGATTAATTCTTCATTATAGAAATTGAAAAAAAAAAAAAATTTAGTTTCTCTCGTTGAAACCCATTAGCCCCGATTTCTTGAATTTTATAAGTAGTTATTTATTTTTGGGCTGAAATAACAAGACCACAGTAAATTGGGCCTCAATCCACCAATGAAATCCAATAGCTGGGCTTTCAAAACCCATTATTTCACCCACATTTCCCAAACGTAAACATGTTGAATCGATTTATTCTTCTAAATTACCATAAATAAATAAAAACTTGGGAACACAACATTTATATATGGCACCAAAATTATATTTTTAAACATAAAACCCTAAACAGGCCAAAATCAAACCGCCAAATTGATGGGCAAGCATTGTTCAAAGAAACAACAAGAAGAAGAACAAGCCCTCTCTCCACCAGGTTTCCTTTATTTGTTTTCAATTGATATCTAAAACTTTGGGTATTGTTCAAAGGGTTACTATTTCATAATATCTTATTATTCAGATTTAAAAAAAAAATGATATAGCATCCTTTTTAATGATTTTAATGATAGATAGATAATGGATGCACTGTGGATTTAGGTTTTAAATTTTATAGCAACAACACTAGCTTTCATGATGGAACACAATTGGATTTGAAGACATGATTAGAATCATATTAAGTTTTTTTTTTTTTCTTCTTTTTTAGGATTTTTGAGTGGGATGATATATTTAGTGTATGCATGACTTTTTAATTTATTGGTCCCAAAAGTAAATTGTATTGATCGTTTTCTTTTTCTTTCATTATTGTTTTAAAGAGTTTCCCTTTTTAGTTTGGTATTTAATATATGTTTCCTTATCCTAATCGAATTAGGTTTCTAATTCCATGTGTTGCTTTTGAAATTTAGTTTCAATCAGGTGCTGAAAATATAGTAGTAAAAAAGAAATAAACAATACAATCGAGGCTCAACTACATTTTAGTAAGAAAATCAAAATCATAAACAAACTTGAAATGTAGATTCATAGGATAAGCAACTTGCCTATATAAGTCATCGCATTCTCTCCCCTACAATCTATCTTCACTTATTTTGTCACCAATGTTTTGGACCATCATAAGCCACTTAATCTAGTCAAACTCAAGTTTTATTTTATTATTATTATTATTTTTTGGGGGGGGGGTTACGGAAGGAATGGAGCTTGTGATCCTACTCTGATAATTAGAGTTCTTTATTACGTCATATCTCGTGAACATGAAAACCTTGAATTTGACATTAGGCTTCTTACCGAATGACTTGTTCAATGTCCATCATGAAGTTTCGAGCTCATCAATTACAATATTGAAACTCTACGAAGTCCTGATTTTTTATTATGGCCTCTTAGAGTGTTTTCACAATATAAAGAACATAAAAATATTATGAAGCTTCATCTCCATAGTTGGTTAATTTGATCATATTACATATTGCAATGGGACAATTTTGATACAAATTACTTGAAGCTTATGATATCTACATCCAAAATCGAACTCTTCAAATTTGACTAACTGAATCCATTGATTTTTGAATTTAATAATTGGTCATATCTTTTTTTTTTTTTTTAGAGAAATAACTGTTCATATCTTAAAGTGAGTATTCGTTTCTCTTTGTCAATATTCCTAGTGAAGAAATTAAAATTACTTGACAATCAGTAACTCTCGCAACTTTAAGTCATGTTTCTTTTTTTTTTTTTTCATTTTTTTGAGAGAAGCTTTTAAGTCATGTTGACGTCGATGATACCAAATATAGAAATGTGAAGGATGTTTAGCAATGAAGCATGGATTTCTCACCTCTTTTAAACTCTATTAAAGAATGTCAAGATTTAATCATGAATGGATTTTCTGAAATGTCACAATTTGATTCATATGATTAATTCTTCGCTGTAGAAATTTTTTTAAAAAAAAAATTTTAATTTCTCTAATTGAAATCCATCCATTAGCCTCGATTTCTTGTATTTTACAAGTAGTTATTTATTTTTGGGTTGAAATAACAAAACTACAGTAAATTGGGCCTCAATCCACGAATAAAACCCAAAGCTTGGCTTTAAAAGTCCATTAATCCACCCACATTTCCCAAATGTAACCATGGTCTATCAATTTATTCTTTTAAACTACCATAACACAACATTTATATATGGCACCAAAATTTTATTTTTAAACATAAATATTTTTAAAAAAAAAACCCTACACAGTAAAATAACAGTTTAATAGTTGACAATGATGAAAACTACAATATATTTGCAACTGGTAAAAACCTGTAGATGCTTTGTAATGTTCAGAATACCCATGAGCATAGCCAATTTAGTAGTTGACAATGTTGAAAATACTAATATTAAAATAACAGTTTAAAAATAATAATACGTTTACTAGTTGGGAAAGAAAATAAAGATCAATTATCATTGAAAAAATAAATCAAGTAAGGCATCTTGATTCCTTGAGTAGGAAGGAATCAAGTTTCCGTTCTTGAAAATACTTAATTCCTAATTCTTGAACGTACCTAATTACTAATTAAACAATTTGATTCGTTAATTTGTACAGGCATAGGTCTATGTCATTTGATTCCCCAGTAGAAGAGAAAATAGGAAGAAATTACTGACAAATTGGCAAGACAGAAGAAATAAACATGGAGTCCTAACCATTAATTGTCATTTCCAAAATTTAATGGATACACGAAATCAAATCTTGTATCAAATATTGTATCTTCAATTGATACAACTTACAATGGGCCAAATTCAATTATCGGGTCCAATTTATTTACTACACCCCAAAGAAGTCCATCTTAACAGGAATCTCGCCAGACAAAAATTTTATTACAGACTCTTATCAGAATTTTACGGCATGTCTTTAGCAAACCTACAAGACGATGAATGGCCCAAATAACACATATTCACCTCTTGATTTGTTCGCTGCTTTTCTATTGGGTTTAGTGGCAACAAAAAAGTACATAAGTTACTAAATACACCCCGACAAGCACCTAATTTTTTTTTTTTTTTTTTTTTTTTTTAAAGTACAATAGTGAGATGTGTCATTGATTCAACTTTGAATAAAATTAAGTGGAAAAAAATTAAAAATCGAAAAAAGAGAAGGATAACAAGACAACAGAAATAGATTAAATTAAATTTGTTTGTACACTAGCTAAAATATTTTTCTTTTCAAAACACAAAAACTAAAGTATTTTTCATATAAATTTGATTAGGCTTCAACAATGTTCAATTTGCCACTAATTCAACTTTAAATAATAATAATAATAATAATAATAATAAGAAGAAGAAGAAGAAGAAGAAGAAGAAGTGGGCTGCTGCTGCTTCTGATTCTTTTCACTATACCATCCTAGAGGATGTCTTTTTCAATTTCAACGGCTTTGTCATAATGTACAAACAATGTCTCTTCAAGCTATCATATCTTATTACATAAAATACAAATGAAAATAAATTCTTCTAGACACTTTTATGGACTTTTATGTTACAATCAATTTTAATTTAAAAAATAGCTTATTGAATGCAAATATTTAAAAATATAATGAGTGTTTGGATCAATTTATCCATCATATGAGTCAGTGCCGTCTAATTATGAACAACATACAATTAAACAACTAATTAAAAACGATAGATTTTCGTTCTCCGGCACATGCATGTTAATTCAGTTCCTATTTCTTTCACTGTTTTGTGTAATTGAAAATTATAATATTTTTAATTTTATTTAACTAATATTAAATATTACCTCATTTATATGCAAATATTCTTATTTCTCTTGATAGGTATATGGCATATTCGAGCTTATATGTTAACTAAAACCATTTATATATATATATATATATATATATATATTGAGAGACTGTTTCTTCTTTTATAATTAGTACATCCTAACTTTAAAAAGTGAAGATAAATTAATCAAATTCATCAATTGCATTCTTTCTTCTAAAATAACTTCATTCTCCTATTTAATTCAAATACAATTGATAAATTTGATTAGTTCATTTTATAATCAGTACATCCTAACTTTAAAAAGTGAAGACGAACCAATCAAATTCATCAATTGCATTATCTCTCCTAAAATAACTTCACTCTCCTATTTAATTCAAATGCAATTGATGAATTTGATTGATTTATTTTAATTTTTTAAAGTTAGAATCACTATATGTATATATGTATACAGTTCTTAACTTTAAAAAATTAGAACGAACTAATCAAATTGATCTATTGCATTCTCTCTTCTAAAACAAATTTTTTATTCTATTTAATTCAAATGCAATAAATGAATTTGATTGGTTCGTCCTAACTTTAAAGGAGGTACTAATAGTAGAATTACTCTATCTATATATTAACTCATTTTGTTCCACTATATGCATTGGAACAAAGTGAGTTTAATTGTAATATTAATGGAGAGTGTAAATTCTAAAGGGCGTGAAACACTAACCTTTGAAATTGAACACACTGTATAATAGTGGAATACTCTCCTAAAAACAATTATGGAACCAATACTTTAGCCACAACATTGTAAGAAAGTCTTTAGAAAATTATTAGTTCTATAACCAATATGGTTTATGGTTTATGTGATTAACTATGTTCCATCTGCAAAAGCTAGTAATGTTGCTACAAAATAATTTGGTCCCAACTAGTGTATCGGTTGTTTTCTTTTTCTTTTGTTATCATTTTAAACAGTTTCCCTTTTTAATTTGGTATTTAATTTATGTTTCCTTATCCTATTCGAATTAGGTTTCTAACTTCATATATTGCTTTTGAAATTTAGTTTCAACCAAGTACCAAAGATACAGTAGTTAAAATGAAATAAACAATGGAGGCTCAACTACATGTCAATGTGAAAATCAAAATCATAAACAAATTCAGAATGTAGATCGATAGGATAAGCAACTTGCCTTGCCAGACACTATGATCCATCATATTCTCTCCCCTATAGTTTGCCTTCACTTATTTTGTCACCAATGTTTTGGACCATCACAAGCCACTCAATTTAGTCAAATTCAAGTTTTTGTGGGAAAGTAGCGAAGATCTCTATTATGTCATATCTCATAAACATGAAAACTCGAATCTTATTTTAGGTTTCTCATTGGAAGGCTTGTTCAATGCCCATCATGATGTTTCGGGCTCCTCAATTATGATCTTGAAACTCTATAGAGTCCTGGTCTCTTGAGGTGTTTTTGCAATATAAAGAATCTAATGTTAATTAATTTGAAACTTCATCTCCAAAGTTAGTTAATTTGATCATATTAGATTTGGTTATATTACATATTGCAATGGGACAACCCTGATACAAGTTACCTGAAGCTTGTGATATCTACATCAAAAATCAAATTCTTCAAATTTGACAGGATGTATCCATTGATTTTCAAATTTGATAATTAGTCATATCTTAAAGTGAGTATTCGTGTCTCTTTGTCAATATTTCTATGAAATGGCTATTTTTCTAATCTCATCTATATGGATAATCTTGATGAAGAAATTAAAATAGCTATATAGTCAACACCCTTATGGCTTTTAAGTGTTGTTTTATTTTTCATTTTTTTAAAAATTTTTCCATAGAAGCTTTTAAGTCATGTTGATGTCAATAATGCTAAATTAAGAAAAGCATTGTTATTGTGTCTACAATTTACAGGGCAAATTATCTTCCCACTACAATCGATTTACATATGATTAATTGAAGTTAATGTATATGTAGTGGATAAGTTTTTATTTGTTACACATGATTGGTCGTATGAGAGCTTATTCTTTTAGTATATGAACTTGATCATTTCTACATGCTATTTCATATTATATATATATATATATTATTCAACTTATAAAGATTGAGTAGGGTATGTGTGGGTCCCTCCCTCACCTCTGTATAGGTGGATTTCTCCCGTACGGAAGTAGTACCTAGGCCGCACCATTGGTTTCTATCTCAGTTGGTTCGGTAGTTTAAAAAAAAAAAAAAAAGATGGAGCAGGGTGGGCATGAGTAGCTGCTATTAAAATTACGAAATTATATATTCAATGGAATACAAATACATATGAATTATATATATACACATAAAATGCATATGAATATTAATGAAGAAGTAATAATACTCTAAAGTGGTTTCTGATGTTAGCTCGCATGTGATACATTATTTTTATTTAAGATTTATAATTACATCAATTAATCTTCTCTAAAAACAAATAATGTTACGTTGAAATATAATACTACACAGTTAGAGAAATGAGAAGTTGCATTCCTTCTAATTCCCTTTTATCCATCCAAAGATCGTTTTGGAAATTTTGGTACCAAATATAGAAATATGAAGGATGTTTAGCAATACAGCATGGATTTCTCGACTCTTTTAAACTTTGTTAAAGAATGTCAAGATTTAATCATGAATAGATTTTCTCAAATCATCACAATTTGATTGATATGATTAATGGATTAATTCCTTATTATAGAAATTGAAAAAAATAATAATTCTATTGTCTCTTATTGAAATCCATTAGTCCTGATTTCTTGTATTTAACAAGTACTTATTTATTTTTGGGCTGCAAGATAAGTTATCAAAATAACAAAATGAAAAATTGCAAAAATGACCCATTTGAGAAGGTGGGCTTCAAAACTAACCTTATTGTTTTTAATATTTAAAAAAAGTATGAATGGACATAAATGCCCTTAATGAAATGGGAGCATCAAATTTGACCGAAGGATTGACAGAAGGTTAAAGTGTTTTGGTGATCTCTTCTCAGTCTTTCATAGGTTCTCCCACCAAGCAGCCTCTCTCACCAACCTGCTGTGCAATAGTGACCTCCCGTCGACCGGCATGCCATTGTGTCATAGTTTCGAATGCCAACTGCTGATCTCATTTCGTAACATCTCACGCGAAGCAGCTGTGCAGCAGTCTCTGCCAACGTGCTTGACGTCTCCTCCCAGTTCCGACACCTAACATCGCTTGTCAGTTCACATGGCCAACCTTTGTTGTCATTTTCGATAGCTACTGTTTCTTCTATCTTGCCTTGGTTAAGAAGGGAACAAGGTTGAATTGTTTGAATATCGAAGAGCGGCCAACACAGCTAGCGGTGCACTTCTCTACGGGTAGGTAGTATATTTGATTAAAATGGTTGCTTTGGGTATGTTAATATGGTGATATGAACCAAGGATGGGGTATTGGAAGTGGGTTTGGGCTATTTTGTGTACTGTTGTGTGTGATTTTATGGGTATGAGTACAATGTGAACGTTACCCTTGTATTGGTAGTTGTAATGTGAAGCTGTAGTTAGAGGGTGAGATTTGTAATGGAGCCTGAGACGAGTTTAGAGGTAAAGTGTACATGTCAAGGGGAGGAATTTAAACTATTCGGTTGGGAATCTCAACCTTCAGGTTGGGTTCCCAACCTGTAGGTTTAGAATCTTAACCTTTATGTTGAAAATCCCAATTTTAAGGTTGGGAAGGCTAGAACATTAAGTTGACAACCACAACCACAAGGTTGGGATTTCCATTTGTGAGGTTGGGTTTTTGAACCACGTTTTTAGGAATCACAACCTTCAAGTTGGGCATCTTGTCCTCCAAAATGGGAATACCAACTAGTTATGAAACCATTTTACAAATTCCCAACCTAAGGTTGTGATTCCCAATATGAAGGTTTGGAATCCAAACCAATTTGTTGGAATTCCTAAGGTGGATAGTTTGGAAATCTTGACCTGTAGGTAAGAAATCTCAACTTTGAAGTTGAGATTCTCAACCTTGACGTGGGATTCCCAAACTTGATTCATCATCTACGATGGAAATCCCAACCTTTAAGTTGGGATTCCCCACCCTAAGGTTGAGAATCGAATGTGGATGCTAAGCCAACATTGGGAGTCCTAACCTAAAGGTTGGGAATCCTAACCTAAAAGTTGAAAAATTCAACCTGAAGGTTGGGATTCCCAAGCCTGATTTCAAATTCGCATTGGGAGTCCCAACCTTCTGATCGGGATTCCCAACCAGGAGGTTGGGACTCCCAATGCGAAATTGAAATCAGGCTTGGGAATCTCAACCTTCATGTTAGAATTCCCTATTTGGAGGTTCGGATTCCCAACCTTGAGGTTTGCACTCCTAATTTAGACGTAGCATCCACATTCGATTCTCAACCTTAGGGTCGGGAATCCCAACCAAAAGGTTGGGATTTTCAACTTGTATAATGAATTAAGTTTGGGAATCCTAATGTCAAGGTTGGGAATCTCAACGTGGAGGTTGAGATTCTTAATCTGATGGTTTGGATATTCAACTTGAAGGTTGAGATTTTCGGTGTTGATTTGGAATCTAACTTAAAAATCTAAACTTGAGGTTGGGATTTACAACCTTTAAGTTCAGATTGGTAACACGAATTTCCATTAAAGGTTGGGATTCCCAATCTAGATATTGGGAATCCTAATCTCCAAGTTTGGAATCCCAACCTGGAGGTTGTGATTCCCAACCTCAATGTTTGAATTCCTTATTAGAAGGTTGAGACTGGTAACTCTATTAACTATGAAAGTTGGGATTCTTTATCTTAAGGTTTGGAATCTCAACCTGGGATTCCCAACCTCCAGGTTGGGAATCCAAACGTTGAAGTTGGGATTGTGTACTAGGTTGGGAATTGTAACATTCAATTTAAGTATATGAACCTGCAGGTTCCATTTACCGTGAATGAACATCCCGAAGAGGTAGAATGTGTTTTAAATTCCATTTATGAATGTGTTTAATGTGATATCATTATTTGGTATGTGTTTACATTTTCATGTACTTAGTGATTGATGATGATTATTAAATGTTTGGTAGATTTGCTTGTGTGGATTGAAACGGGGAAATGTTTACATTTGATTGTTGACATTAAAGCACTTGGTATGCAGTAAATAGTGAAAGTATGCACTGCCGTTTGTATATAATTTTGGGAGGTGTTGCAATGGTGGATATATATACTGAGCAGCCTACTGCCTTAATTTCACAGGTTGAACGATATGGAAACAATGCGAATTACGCTTCGATATGATGGGGAGTGGAATAATAAGGGAGGAAACCATCTGTATGAAGGTGGCAAGACAAAAGGAATTTTGTTGTCGAAGAATATAGCATATAAAGAACTACACGATGTTGTATGCCGTGCACTTGATGTAAAAGAAGCTGAATTTGCAATTACGATGAAATTCAGATATAAAATGTATGATGCAGGGCCACTTATTGAAGTCATGAATGATAGCGATGTTGAGTTCTTTATCACTGAAGTTAGTGATGTAATGACAAGGAACCCATTATGCATTACAGTGGAACGTAAAGGTGACTCGACTGCAGCCTTGTCATCGGGTTAGGAAGAAACTGTGAAAAATAATAGAGTACAACATGGTGTAGATAAATATTTGGGCAGTGATGTTTTGGCTCTTATAGAAGGAATAACCGATGAAGATCTGATCGGGTTTGAGAACTATGCAGATCATATATTTGATCAGTTTGGTTCGACAACTGTAGATCTTTGTACATCTCCATTAGCTGGTCTGGAAGTAGCAACAACTGATAGGGCCGAGTGCTCGAATGAGAAGAAGTTAAAATCAGAAATGCTTGATGGTGATTGTCATGTTGTGACGACATCTTCGATTGGTGCTGCAAAAGATTATGGTTGTTCTGACAGGGTCTTGGACAATGTTAAAGATTTTCGGATGGGTGATATTTTCTCTAATAAGGAAGAGCTACAACTGAATATAAGAATGTTAGCTGTTGATAGACAGTTCAATATAAGAGTCAAGAAGTCCACCAAATACTTACTGGTTTTTGCTTGTGTGTAGAAAGGTTGCAAGTGGTGGCTGCGTGCAACAAAAATTGCGGGGTCAGAAGCATTTTGTGTGAGAAAGTTGGTTCCAGAGCACACCTGTTCTGTTGATTCACTTGTTTTTCACCGTCCACAAGCAATAAGTACATTGATTAGGCATTGTATCAAATAGAAGTATAATGGTGCTTCTCAGTTTTACCGTCCAAACGACATCGTTGAAGACATGAGGAAAAGGTATGGGATGAGTTGTAATTATAATAAAACATGGAGGGTTAGAGAGGTTGCTATGACGTTAGCTAGGGGATCACCCAAACAGTTGTATAGTATTCTTCCTTTGTATTGTGCTATGTTGGAACAGAAAAATCCAGGGACTGTAACTGACATTGAATGTGATGCTTCTAATCGATTCAAGTATTTTTTCATGGCTTTAGGAGGTTCTATTGGTGGATTTAAATCTTCCATTAGGCCCGTTGTAGCTATTGATGAAACTTTCCTAAAATCCAAGTATAAAGGTACCCTATTTATTGCGACTTGCATGGATGGAAATAACCAAGTCTATCCATTAGCTTTTGGTGTTGGAGATTCAAAAAATGATAATGTATGGATTTGGTTTATGACAAAGTTGCATGGGTGTATTGGAGATGTTGATGATGTAGTGTTCATTTCAGACCAAAACACAAGTATAACAATGGCTATTGCACATGCATTTCCAAGGCATTGCATGGAATATGTATGTATCACTTGGGCCAAAACATGAAGGCCAATTGTAAAGGTGGTGATGTGCATAAGTTGTTTTACAAGGCTACGAAAGCATATCGGGTTTCAGTGTTCAATCAAGTGATGTCCTAAATCGGAGGACTTAATGTTAAAACAGTTGAATATTTGATTCTTGCAGAACCTAGCAAATGGGCTAGATGTGAGTTTAATGGTTGAAGATATTCCATTATGATAACAAACATTGCAGAGTGTTTGAATACAATTTTAAAGGATGCATGACAGCTGCCAATCACGAAGTTAGTGGACCATATACATGGCGTTCTTCAAAGATGGTTTTGGGAAAGGCGGGAGGAAGCTGCGAAAATGCCAATGCGAATGACAAAATGGGTTGAAGGCAAGCTTCGACAGCGGATGATGAAAGCTGGTCAGTATCCTGTGCGTCCAATTGATGTAGAGAGGTATGTTGTCATCGATGAATTTTTGAACCCGGTTGTGAACTTGCGGAATAGAACTTGTGACTGCAAAAAATTTCAGCTAGACCAACTTCCATGTGCACATGCTTTGGCGGTCTGTAGTAGTCGCCATTTATCCTGTTACAACTACTGTGTTGCGTACTATACCTGTGAAACATTAGCAACAGCATATTCAGCGTTCATTCATCCTGTTGGGCCTTCAGAGGACTAGATTATGCCTGCAGATGTTGAAGTACCTGTTGTCCTACCACTGGAAGGTTGGAAGCCTCGGGGACGACCTGTTACACAAAGAAAACCTTCGATAGATGAAGAAAAAAAAAAGTCAAAGTGCAGTAGATGCGAAGGTCATGGACACAACAGACAAAAGTGTAGGGCACCAATTTTGGTTCGATAAACTGGTGCATGGAAATGGTCTGCTGCTACAGAAATTTGTAAGACATCAACTCCATGCCCAGTGATTTCATTTCATAAACTGAAATCCAAGTATTTGTCATTCTTTGTTTATATAAACATGTGCATGGTTTGTGTGGTAGTTGTAACATAAATTGCAATTTATTTCGATAACATCATGATAGATAAAATGTGCATGTCAGTGTCAATATGTGGCTGATTATGAAATTTGAACAGGAAAGGAATGACAAGATGATGTGTTGAGTGAGTTTGGCTAAATACTTGAAGCATATACTGACATGAAGAAGGCAATGAGGCTGGAAGGGAAGATAAATGATCTCTTCAGCAACCGATAAGAGAGGAATGAAGTGATAGATGAATCTTAAGTAAACAGTGATGGGTTGTAGCGGTAACGACTGCCTCTATAAGTGTCTATATGTTAGGCAGCTAATTAAGCTCTACTAGAAGATGGTAACTACATAGAAGAAACTTTGGTGTTCATTTTTGTTTATACTCAAATGTTAATTTTTGTTTTGTGGGTGTCTTAATTGCTTACAGATCTTTTGCCTCTGTGTAATTGATGGGTAAATTCCTAATGCACTAATTACAATAGGTCACGTGCAAGTATACACGGTCACAATATAATATAGTGGCAAATCAAGGTCGTTCCCACAGAGACAATTGCTAACTTTACGTATCAATTACCAAAATTGATTGACAACAATTTTATTCAAACTATCAAAATTAAAAGCAAATTGAATTCAATTAAATAAAAAATAATACTTAATAAAAATAAAGAAAGAAAATCAAATAAACAAACTGATGGAACTAACAGCAGATGAGTAAATCTAAGACACAATTTCACATTTTTATTTCATCAACCTATTCTCATTTTATTTACACAAAAATAATCATTTTATATTGTATTTAATCGGGTAACTCTAAATTAATTACCAGTCTCTTTCGAACGGTCAAGTAATAATACCTAGGATAATTAATCTACTATATTTCTATGTAAATTAAATAATCCTAAATTCATTAAGTTCCAATTACCCACATATGATTACACAATCCCTACAGGTATATGTCTATCCTATATGGATTATGTCATTCTATTGACGTCTAACACATGATACCTTTGTCAAGCGCATCATAGTCACAAGATCTATCAATTAACAGGCCTTATTTAACTGATAGCAGTAAGTTCCAATAGAACAGAATACAAGTATAAAAGAAACAATAATTAATTAACATGAAAAATCATTGAATAGGCGATGAAATAAATTGGCTACATTGTAGCCTTAGAAATTAAAATTAGTTCGACATAAGATAGAATAACACAGTGCACAAAATAAAAATATTCGACATTGAAATAATCAAACAAAAAGATGAAATAGTCACTGTGTTGTTCTCTGAGATGTTTCTTGAACTTGAATAAACTGGAGCAAGTTGAATTCTAGCAACGTCGAGATTGTCTACAACTTCACTCCTCTCAAACACTCTCTACTGCAGTCCAAAGAAAATAGAAAAAAACCTAAAAACCAAAACCAAGCCAAAGACTCCCCTCTAAGTATAAAAAAATGACTTTATAGGAGGAGGGAGGGAGATTTTTTCTAGCATAAAATTGATTTCCTTGATTTTCTCTCCATTTAATTCTAAGATACTTTCCCAATTCAATTCCATGATACTCTCTCTAAAGTACCATAAATAATCCTCTTGAATCTTTTGTATTGAATGACATGATTTTCTTTTTAAAAAATCATTAACTCTTTGACTTAGATTTTTTTAAATAAAAGATCCTCTTTTATGTATTAAATTCCTACCAAAACTGGAATCAAGAGCTTTTAAAACATGCATCAATTACTGTCCAAATTACTGGATATGCTCCCAATAATTTTGATGTGAAAATCTCTCCCACTGAGCTTTCAAAATTGGCTTGTAAAAAATTACAAAAAGGCCCTCAACTTTTATAAATTTCACTTTTACCCCAAAAAATTACATTTCAAACCCTCCATTCAAATTCTGCACAAAACACTCAGAAAACATTAATACACCCCTAATTACTCGAGTTTTCATCACAAAAGCATAGACTAAGGATATAAAATCGTGCATAATTTTAGCCCGATCAGTAATGGATGATGCTAGTGTCTTAAATGCTTATCCTTTCATGCATTTTTCAAAAAATTCACGATAAAATATCCGATATCATAATGTATATACAGTAGGTATTGTAAAAGCACAAAACTTGCAAAATATTAATAAACATAAACATTATAAATAAGAGAATATCCTATCAATATTCCAAACAAGATTTACAAATTTTGATTATATCCAATGTTTTTCTTGCATTTGAACGTATTACTATTATGGTATTTAACAAATAAAGGATACTAGGAAATGTGAAAATTTGTTACAAGTCTGTACACAGGTGTAAAGACTGAAGTAAATTTTAGTTATTATACATACATGCATAAAATCCATATAAAGCTGATTGTTGTTGGCTTTTTTTCATGATAAAATCCATATAAAGCTAGGAGAAGAATCAGGTTTGTAGATTCCTGGGGGTCGTGCGTCATCCAATATTCTTATAGCTTGCACCCAAGCAATCATGTGTCAATAGAAACATGACACAGAAAATCAATTACAAGAGCATGCGTGAGTACAGGAAAAATTTTACCTGAGTATCAGACATTGAGAGTGAATGCATAAGATAGTGAACAATCATCATCCGTTGCGTACAGCATCCCGACCCTTGGATTGGATCCATAATACAAATAATTTAAAACCCAAAAAAATTAAAGGAAAAAAAAAACACTTTTCAATCACAAAATTTGAAAAGGCACGGAAACCAAAATAATCTCTATAACAGTTGCCTTAACATGGATGAGGCCCTATTTCTTCAACTCCGTAGTTTGATAATAACAAGTTGTATTTGTCAAATCATTTGGTGAACGAAGGTGGGAAAAAAAAATGTTATCCTAAATCCGCTTGTCCAACGAAAAGTTGTGTGGGCATAAATAGGTTATATGTGATGAAATAAGTTTTCCTATTTTGAAGCAGGAAAAACAATGCTTACCTTTCTTCCTATAACTCTTTGCTAAGGAATCACAGGTTAAAATAGTATCTTTTACTAGGAGGAATATATTCATTCAAGAATTCACCAAGTGGAACTTTGGAAGGGAATATGCAGCGTAGCTCTTGACCAAATGATAAATATATATAAACATATTGTTACAGTAATATTAATATTATTGTGGTTTACTTTTAAGTGCTATGTATAACTATTGCGGATGGACATTTGGTAAGCTGTTTCTCTTTGTACAGGTTGTGCCTACCAAAAATTCATACGAAACTTTTCTTTTTAGATTAGAAGAAGAAAGTTGTTTGGCTAAATATAAATTACTGGTGGTTAAAAACTATTGAAACTTTTCCTGCACCTAAATTCATTTAGTTTTTTTTTTTTTTCGTTTAAAGGACAATTGTACCTGCTCTTTTATTACTTATTCCTCGCGTATTACCGACAACAAGCTAAGTGAAGAGAGTTCAAGTTATATACAATAGTAATAAGGAGCAACCATGCAAGTACCCTCAATTCATGATGTTCCCAAAAACTGAGACTGTATCAGGCTTCTGTATCAATTATATAAGCAAATATAAAAGCAATGCAAACTTGATGTTTCTGTTAGTTCATCGCCTTTGTTTGTTCGTCATTAACACCAACTTAGTATCCACATAACTGATCATGGAGAAGTTACTTCAAACACAACATACAGATTTACATCAACTTTATAAGAGTTGATAGACCAGTTGCCCATTATACACCAAAAATTTTTAGAGGGTTTTTGTATTTTTTTACACTTCCAAGTATAAAGGAAGAAGGTAATTTACAACAAGCAAACAGACGAGGATCACAAAACTTCATTTCCATTATGGGATTGCTTTACACATGTTTCTCCCTTTCTTTTGAGGTCTACTGTTGTATGACCCTTCAAAAACAGTACACTACCGATTTCCAGTGTTCGCCTCCACCTGAATGTTTTTGTCATCATGCGTACTAAATTTATTGACACCCTTCTATAATAAAAGATTCCATCGGTTAATATGTAGCTCAACTTAAACACCGATAAAATATAAAAAATAACTAACACTATAAACAACTAAACAGAATGCACGTGGAAACAGAGAAAGGCCAAGTGGACTGCCTTAACAGGTCAACAAAAACCACATGCAATATATCAACAGAAGGAAGAAGAAATCCTACCCTTTTTTCGCTGTAGAACTACGAAAAGGTTAATCAGCTATAACCTCAGGACAGACAGACGCCCACAATCACCACTACTTTACACTTAATAGTGACAATAGCTATGACAGTGTCCGAGAAGTCACAATTCTACAAGTAATTTTTCATATTTTGATATAAAGCCACACACATTTTACACCTAATATTGGTATAAATGGCATGTAAAATGACTCGTCGATGAAGATAATAAGACTTACTAGTTTGTGTTTGCTGGACATATCAATGGAGTTAAATCTTCACACAAGCAGCCTCACAACTGAAGTTGTTCAACTGCACTCATCGAATCACATACCTGGTCACTAGCACATAACGAACCAAATGGATTGCGTAAGTTGGACTGTAACAAGAAACTATCTAAGTTAAAAACAGATTAGATATACAGTGGACTAATAAGCATAAAAATATTACCCTCTCATAAGTGATGAGACCATTTCCACAGGTCAAGAGCTAGCTGTTCCTGGAAAAGTGATATGTGGTATTTGTCGAATGAGTTCACTGGCAAACCGTACACCATGTGTTCGGCCAACTTGATTACAAATATCCCACAATCACCACCACTATATTAAACAAGACACCTGCATGAGTTAGCGCATGACGTACATATAAGTTTGATAACAATGGAAACTATTGCATGTGTTATAGCTCTTACCTTACTTCTTGTTGCGGCGTGTCATCATAACATGACATGGAACATCCCTCCTTCGTATACCAGTCTGTAGTCATGTGTGCATTTGCTCCGTAGTGATCTGTCTTCTGAAGGAGCAGTGGCAGTAGTGTTTGTATGGGTTGCAAAAACAGTTTCCAATTACGAACGTAAATGCCTAGTGAGTCGAACAGTGTTATCGTTTGGTCCTTGAAGTGTATCTTCACGAGCACCCACTGTACACCCCTGTAATTCGATGGCATATACAACTATGAACACAACAGAAATAACACAACAATGAGTCCACGTTTCAGCAAGGACCATAATAGTTAACCTAATAACTTGAAAGCAACCATTTAACACTTATACCATCGTAAGTCCTGCCCATGGCCGAGAGGCTACCTCATTCGATGCAGTTCTGTTACTAGCCACCTCCCCTTGTGCATATCGTATGCACATGTCATCATCAGGCCAAATAGTTTTCTTCTTCATATACGCCTCCTACTTACCAAGTAAATGTTGCTACATATATTCAAACAGATAATTGAATTAGCAACAGAAAAAGGTTCAAGGGTTCACCACTCAGTTGACTGTGCATTAAATAAATTAAATACCCTAAACAAAATATCTGTCATTGTAAATGATTCCGTCTTGCTAGTAGAGGACCGCATCGACTTCCAACGTAGTAGGCAAAAAACAGAATCCAAGTGTTGTAAACAGTGACAATGCATTCGATTAAATTATGCATTCCTTATATATGTTTGACATACCTACTTCCCATATTTTTGATATGGACCGAATCTTGCAACCACACATTGCCTTTGCATAACTCCTTAAACCAGTGCCGATTGCAGTCTCCTATTGGCAAGCGGACCATTGGTCTACAATGATACACGCATTGTTCGTAACTAGTTATATATGAGTCAACTACTAGTATACAAGACAGTAAGAATTAAGTAAGAATGAGAGAAACATACAACTCATTGGTAATATGCTCATCCCGCCATGCTTTAAATGCTTGCAGTTCGGTATTGGACAGTTTAGGAAATGGTTCAAACTTGATGCGCTTTCTTGGAACAACTTCGATTTGCTGAAATGGAGACGAAATTTGTGGATCCCTTTTTCGCTTTCTTTTGAAAAATTTGGTTTCTGGTATAACCTTCAAACTAACGTTCGAACCTAGTGAAGGCGACCTTAAGTTCGAGGGCTTGGGCAGACTACTGTCCGAAATCATTTTCCTTCTGAAACTATCTACCATCACATGTGTCACTTCTGCACTGCCCTTTGTCGAATTATGCACCGACGTTTGAAACCTATGTTTGGGGCCACCTTCCAACCGTGGAAAAAGGGCGATACCTGTGGACCCTTCTCTTGCTTTATCGAAAAACTTTGGAAGTATGGTAAAATCTTCACACTTGCATCAAACGCAATGGAAGGCGACAATAGCCATGCTTTTGTTTTTCCGATTGGCGTGAATGTCATTTTTTCATTGAAACTGTCCACCTCATCATGAGTAGCGTCTACAGGCGTGTCGGTTGCAACTGGCACCGATCCTTCCACCCTAGTACTGTCTCTATTTGTTTAACACTGTTGTTCATCGGTGTCCTGCCAAGCAAACATCCAACAATATCAGTACATTTAAATATACATTTCTAATAAGTATGACGCTAGCCATCTCTGCGGTGTACCTTCAATGGAGGAGTCTTGTCATGTGTGGGAACAACATTGTTTGTAAATAAAAAGTTCATAATCATATCAACCTACTTGTTTGTTTCGTGGAGGAGATCGACTGTTTCCTGTACCTTAATCTTGGTGGCTTCCATGTTCTTATTTGTATCTTGGAGCATTTCGACTAGGGGTGGGCAACACCATATTCGGATCAATTCTGATTAGATCTGATCCGAACATGGTAACTTTGCGGATCGTCATTTTTGGATCCAAATATGATCCATCAAGGAGAAGGAGCTGATCTGATCCGAACACCTAGTTTGCGGATTGGACCGGATCGAAACACCTATTTTCGATTTCAACTTATGAACATCTTACTACCTTTAGCCCCAGACGTTGTCATAAGAGATATACAGTTCGTCCCAGGAGGCTTTAATAACCACTCAGATAACGGTTCATTAATGACACCAGGGCTAGTATATTGATTAAGTGCACCAGTCATTTTCCTGTCAAAGTATGCCAAGGCAGCTTCTCCGCCACCACGTATAGCCTTTTCAATTTTCAATTGCAATTTTACAAGATCTGAAATACAAATAAATTAAAATAGAAAATGTTTCAAAAGTAGTATAAACTCAAAATGGAGACAAAACAAACTAAAGAAGTTAAAGAGAACCAGTTAACTTCAAAATTTTGTAACAAATGCAAACTGGAATGTGAATCTCTAAAAACAAACATGAACAAAGATTTTACCTCCTACTATAGAACTCGATAAGATCACATGAGCCTATGCATAACTTATATAAATTGCATAGCTAGAAATATGAGTGGGGCTGTCGCCGTCCGCGATGAGAGCTCGGAGCTATCGCCGTCGCTGTCAACGCTGAAGAAGGATTGGGTGGGGGTTACGAGCTGAAAACGTAGCTCAGGGCTGTCGCCGTCGCTGTCAGCGCTGAAGGGCTAGGTGGCGATCTAAAGGTGAGAGGGGGTCGGGTTGCTGCCTTGCTGGTCGCGATCTCAAGGTAAGACGACGTCGGGTTGCTACCTTGCTGGTCGTGATCTGAAGCTGCTTGAGGATCGGGTTCTTGCCTTATTGGTCGTGATCTGAAGCTGCCTTGCTGGTCGCGATCTGAAGGTGAGAGGTGACCAAGTGAGAGGCTAGTTAGGTTAGACTTAGGGTTTGAGTTAAGTGGGCATTATATAGGGGCATGCGAAATTACACATGCACCTCTGTTCACGGATCGGATCGATTTTGGATATCTGGATTCGAATCGATCCGTGAAACATGGTGTTTTAATGGATGTAGACCTGAACATCCTATTTTTGAACATCTGATTTGGTCTGAACACCTACGGATCGGTTCGAATCGGATCCATGTTCAAATGCCAACCTCTAGTTTCGTTTGTCTTCATCATGTCTTGCTTAACCTGCTGTAGCTGTTTCAGGATGACTTTTAATTGATCGCTATGAGCCGTACTGCTATCCTTGATAGCCTGTAAAAAATTCAATGCATTGTAGTGAGGTGCTATTATTGCACTCCATTGCAAACAACCAACATAAAAGCTAACAACAACTATACCTAAGTATACGGTCGCCTGTGTATAGGCTGCACCTTCACAAATGCGGCCCCAATTGCCTTGTCGCTGCTGTTCTTTTCACCACTGGCAGCACTATCAGAGGCCCTACTATCAGAAGACACTTGGGCTGCACCCTCTTCTTTTCGGATGAAGTATTGGCAATAATCCTCTTTTTCCTCTGCAGTTGTTGCCTCTAAGGTAGAGCGCTCGAAACTTGCATGAAATGAATAAAACTCATGTTCAAAACATCAACTAAAATATACGCCTACTATTCAAAGCACCACTACATTTACATACATCAGATCGATGTAACAACGTAACAATTTCTCCTAACTTAGGGATTGTCGTAGAACTCCAATTGATGATATGGAGCAACAAATTGCTTGACTTCAGTGCAATTTGTTGCCCAATTGTCGGAATTGCTTCACAGGCCTATACCTACAAGTGCACAACCAAACAACAAAGTTATTGCCAAACGAACCACTCGTTACCAACCAAAACAAACTAACAAACAACAAACAACAAACAGAAACTTGAAATGCATATGGAAAACCAGACAATGAATATAATGCACCATCTGCTTTCTACTTCTGCCCTTTATTTCGGATTGCAACCTTGGAAGCCGTTTTCTTAAAATCCTTTTTCATCCCGTGCAACGTCATCTCGTAGCAACATCGATCCCAGGGGTATTTGTTGAATGCATTGATGTCATCCAACAATTGAATATACTCCATTTGAATGTAGTTCTTCGAATCCTTCCTAAGTAACACTGTCTCCAAAAAATACAACAACGTAAGCTTTACGATGTCCTCATCATTGTCCAAAGAAGAACCCTTGAAAGTGACGTCAAGACTTCTGTTCAAAACTTTGGTGCTATTTGGAAAAATTCTCTTACTGAATTTGTCATCGGATGGATTGTCATCAATTGACCCCTCCCTCGGGTATGGTCCACAATCAAGCTCTGTGACGATGCCAAACTCCTGCATAGAGAATCGAATGACATTGTCATTCGAGAGTGCAAACCACAACTCCTTGGAATCATCATAATCCACTTGTCGGAGAAGCAAGTTATGCACTAATTGACTGGCAAACTTTAGGTCTAGCATGTGCAATAGTTTACCAAAGCATGATGTGTTGAACATCTCCAATTGCATGTCATTTAACTTTTCTGTTATCACTTTTATGGCTTCCAACTTGGAAAAGCATGTGACCTTTGAAGTAAAATGATCGGAGTCCATGATCTTGTACATAACTAGAGAATCCATCTTCCGAACCTGCATTTATAAGACAACCCATTAAGATCCGATTACCACATTCCAACTCTATTATAACATATAATAAATTGATACCATCTCAATTGTATACCAATGAACAAATAAAACACAGCCATTTACTTAACGATATAAACTATTTCACACTTGAAAACAACACAAACCAAGCCCTCTATTCACAAAATCAATGCATCTATCAAGGAACCAATAGACACAAAAGCCATTTCCATAGCCACAAAAAGTATACAAAGAAAAACCCTAAACACAGAACCCTTAGGTTTTGATTTTGAACTACAAAGTGTGGATTCTCGACATAGAAGTTGGACCAAAATTGAATCTGAACTTGCCACGTTGAGAATGCCAACGTTTAAGTTGGGATTCCCAACCTTTGAGTTGGGATTCCCAACCTGTAGATTAGGAATGTTGATACTTCCCTTCAATGATGGTTGATCTGCTAGGATTCTTAACCCAACCTGAAGGTTAGGCAACTGCAGTATTCTCAACCTTCAGGTTAAAAATCGAAAAATTGGGATTCAACCTACAAGTTGGGAAGGTTTGGATGCCATTCGCAATGTTAGGAAGGTTCGAATTCTCAACCCAACCTATCGGTTGGGAACATGCAAGATTCTCAACCTGCAGGTTGTAAAGGTTCCGACCCACCAATGGTGTTGGAGTAAGACCCTATAGTTAGGAATCCCAACCCTAACATTGAGAATTCCAACTATATAGGTTGGGAATCCCAACTTATAGATTGTCATTCATCCCACCCTTAAGGTTAGACATCCAATTCTGAAAATTATGATCCCAACTTTTAGGTTAAGAACCCGACTTGTAAGTTAGGATTCCAACGTTTATGCTGGTAGTACTAACCTACAGGTTAGAAATCCCAATCTGGAGGTTAGGATCCAATCTTGATATTGGGAATCTTGACCCCCGAAATTGGGATCCTAATGTTGAAGTTTCTCTCCCCAAACTTGACAAAACCCACCTTGAAGTCTGGTTTCAATTGCAAATTGCAAATATACCCTAAACCAAAAGTTTGAAATCCCAACATGGAAGTTGGGTTTCAACCTGCAACTCCAATAGTATGTTCAACCTCGCCTATAAACCCAAACCTGAAGGTTGGTTTAATCTTTCGTTACAGTCCCAACCTTCAGATTGGGAATCCCAACATGGAGGTTTTGATCCCAACCTCCGAGTTGGGAATCCCATCCTGTAGGTTGGGAATCCCTACCTATAGGCTACAATTCCAAACCTCAAAGTTCCAGTCCCAATCGTAGGATTGTTTACAATCGACTAATATCCTATCTTGCAAACCAATACAACTACACAATTATCCAACATAAACCAAACCCACAGTTTCAAATTCAATCATCTATCTACAATGCATATAAACCACACATTATTATCTAGTCGTTTACAATTTTCAAAACATCAACTCAATATTCAACATTGAAAACAAAATTCAACCAACCTTTTTATGCTACAATTAACATACAACCCCTAAACCTACTAGAATAAATAACACCCCACAAGCAATGTGTGCACACCTATGGAGTTTTTTCTTGCTTGCCCCGGCTCTCACTCAGCTTCAACTCATTGCCTCATCTTCCTTCACCTTTTTGCCTCTTCTTCCCTGAACTTCTTCCTTCTGCTTCCGTCTTCTTCTTCTTCTACTATTTTAGGACGGTTACCCTTTCTTTGATAGCAAAACTTTCAGGAAAACCTCACAGATAGAGAGAACCATGCTGTGTCGGTCTGGTTCGCCTAGTCGGTCTTTGGTGGAGGTTGGAAATCTCTGACATGCAACGCTGATGAGGTCGCACGATTTTATGAGAAACCATGCATAGTTTCGTTGACAGCAAATAACACAAAACTATTACATAGAGATAGAGCCGCATTTTGTTGCTCGAGTTTTCCTAGTCCATCGTCGGTGGCGGTCGGACGGTGGGTTTCTTTTCAGCTATAGAATGGAATGAGAGCAAAACGTTAGGAATGGAGAGGGAATGAACCGGTTTGAAGAGAGAGATGAGACCGAAACACAAAAAAGGTTAGGAGCAAAATGTTGGGAATGAAGAGGGAATGAACCGATTTAAAGAGAGAGATGGGACCGACACTTTGAAAAGGTTTGTCAAAGGCATTTTCGTCCTAAAAAATATAATGTCCACTGCTTTGAATAAAAAAAGTCATTTTTCATTTGGGTTATAAAAAAAATGTCACTTTTCAACAAAACCCATAACAAAACTATAGTAAATTAGGCCTCAATCCATCGATAAAACCCAATAACTTGGCTTTAAAAGCCTATTAATCAACACATCATCAATCTAAGTACTGCAATTTATGGGTAATATTAGTAGTTGAATAAGATAATTAAACCCTAAAAAAAAAACTTGGGAACACAACATTTATATATGGCGCCAAAATTATATTGTCAAACATAAATAACCCTAAATAAGCCAAAATCAAAAGAGGAAATCAAATTGCCAAATCGAGTCTATTTAAGGATTTGATGGGCAAGCAGTTGTTCAAAGAATCAACAATAAGAAAAACAGGCTCTCTCTCTACTAGGTTTCCTTTATTTGTTTTCAATTTTAGGATTTTGTGTTTTGATATCTTATTTTTTAGTTGTTGAATCAATCATTTGGATAGAAAAATTTTGGGTTATGTTTTTATTTAATTTATTGAATTTAGTTTTGATTAATCTTGAAATTTTGATTTTTTAGGAAAAAAAGTCTGCTGCTTGATGATTGAGAATCAGAATCCTAGAATCTAAATTTAGTATAGAGAATGGAGGGTCAGGAACATAGTTGTAAGAGAGTGAAATTTAGTGATGAAATGGAGATTGATCAGTTAAGCAACTTGTTAGAGTGTAATCTATCACATTCTCTCACTTATGGATGCTAAGTAAATAAATAAAGAAAGTTTGTCTTGGTTCCGAATAATATATGTTTGTTATATATGTTTTTCTTAAGTCTAAGGCTCACTATCTCTCCCTTTCTTTTGGTCAACTTTCTACTGTACCCCTTTACATGACTTTTTACACCTTGTTGCTTTAAGCTCCCTTTGGCAAGTCGCTTTCTCATCTTCGGTGTCTTGTGCTTCCAGCTTCTCTTAGCGTAGATATAATATACATGTGTCTTCTCCTCCTTGGTCATTCTAGACCTTATGCCACATGGCGAGCATAACCTATCTTTTTCTCACCTATTGTCTAGCGTCATTCTTTACTTGGTGTGTCAGGCTTAGGCCTGGCCTATAGGCTGACGGATTCTACCATGTTGACATAAAGGACATCATGTATCGATTTCAAATTGAATCTCTTTCTTGACTGATTTTCCTACCCATTGAGAAGGGTAATTGTGTCTATTTGCCATTTATTCCTAGCTTGTTGGGCTTTGACTTGTGTTTTCTCTCTAGTTCAGCTTCATGGGCTCACCAATTGAGTTGAAATTGAATTGAAATTTTCCCTTAATAACGATCATATGAAAGAGAATAATTTGAAAGCACATTTAAGTAAATGTGGATAGAACGAATCTGTCAAGATTATGCAAATATTGAAGGGAATCAATAGAGAATTCGGTTTTGTACTATTCATAAAACCCGAAAAGGCCATGAAAGCTATTAATACACTAAATGCTGATTCATCATTAAATTTTTATATTATATAATCTTTGAAAAGGGTTCTCGCTTTTAATGAATTATTTATACATCATCTTTATAGAAGTTATCTTTCATGGAAAAACATCGTATGTTGCTCTAGCACAAAGCAGGGAAGAGAGAAGGACATTTTTGCAAAATCTTTACGTAAATCATGAAAGGTTGTCAATGTATACACTTCCAAATTTCTATCCCTATATTCATGGAGCGGCACCACTCTTTTGTGGGTGGAGATTTACATTCTAACGTCTGTGCGCCTATATCCACAGGTCACTCTGGATTTATTCCGACAGAGTGACGGTAATACTAGAGTTCCAATCTATTTTTACAATGAAAATCCCCTTTATTTATAAAGGATGGGAGATACAATGGAGTGATCTACACGTTACAAATCATGATTATTCTCAACTAATTTGACATAAACTATATTGCATTTAATACTACAATAATGATTATTCTTCAGGGCTATTAATTTAATGAAGAGAAGACCTTACCTGAAGTATTTAATGAAGGCGTGGGCGTGTGAAGAATAATAATTATTGTAGTATTAAATGCAGTATAGTTTATGTCAGATTAGTTGAGAATAATCATGATTTGCAACGTGTATATTACTCCATTGTATCTCCCATCCTCTATAAATAAAGGGGATTTTCATTGTAAAAATAAACTGGAACTCTAGTATTATCCTCTAGTATTATCGTCACTCTGCCGGAATAAATCCAGAGTGACCTGTGGACGTAAGCGCACTCGCCGAACCACGTAAAAATCCTAATCTTCACATTCTTCTCTCTCCTTTCTTCCCTTAGTAACTGCTTTATTATTATTTGCCGGAATAAATCCAGAGTGACCTGTGGACGTAGGCGCAATTGCCAAACCACGTAAAAATCCTAATCTTCGCATTCTTCTCCCTCCCTTCTTCCCTTATTAACTGCTTTATGATTATTGTTCATCTACCTTAACCATTATTTAATTCCTTTCATTGCTATTTACTTACCTTGAACTGTATTTATTATCATTTATTACCACAATCGCAGTCTTGGTCTTTGGATCTTCACGTCGATCGATTTCGAACGTCAACAGTAACTATTTATAAAAAAAAAAAAATTATATGTACCTCTATCTTCTTTTCTTTTAATTATTAATTACTTACCAACTTTTTACCCTTTTTTTTATAGCTAAGCAAGCTATGGTGTTACTCAATTACAATATAATCAATGGAAAATCAATTAGGATAATTTGGCAGTAATCAAATTCTGAAGTTAGAAATGGAAAGGGGTAACTATTCATCTAGGTAATTATTTTGTTTACAATATAAGTTTATGTGATTTATTAAAAATTAATTTGATTTATTCAATTTGTAATATGGTATAAATCTAATTTGACTCTTGATTTATGTAATTGCAGAATTCAGATGATTCAATAGACAATTAAAAATTAAATAATTTTTTTTTCGAAGTTTGGTTGCGTATCATCTTGTTAAGTCGCAGGTTTTGAGGATGGTAGAATTAAAGGATATGGATTTGTACAATATGAAAATGAAATATGTGCCAACAAAGTTATTAAAGAACTGAATGACGTCATTATAGAAGAAAAGACATCTACAAAATTTCAATTTGTTTGATATGTGAGCTTTACTATTTCTATACTTTACTCAATGTGGCATTTATTATTTTTTTAATATACTAAAAACATGGCATTGCATGTGTAGGTATGTGATGCAATTTATTAAAATGTCAGATCATTCGTTTCATAATTTATATGTTAAAATTTTTTAACTAGATGTAAGTGAAGCATTTTTGAAAGAACAATTTACTAAATTTGGCAACATTATAAGTCCTATTATTGCCAAAGAGGCTCAAGGATTCACCAAAGGTTTTAGATTTGTAAACTTTGAAAATCACGATGATGCCAAACGAGCAATGGAAACTATGCATGGCACTCATTTTGGTAACTAAAATTTCTTTCATGGTTATATATTCTATTTATATAAATATAATCTATTTATTGTAAAACTAGTAAACTTGTCATGCTATGTAGGCTCAAAGTTTTTATATGTTGCAAGAGCACAAACGATGGTTGAGCACAAGCAAATGTTAAGGTCGAGTCGTCAACACATTCAAATGATTAAAGATCAATATCTTTACATTATAAATATTAAGTCTCTTCATTTTCTCAGGAATGAGCAAATTTCCTTATCCGAATTTTTATACATAGGATAACATTCTGGCAGCCACTTGAATCATCAGTACTCACTACATCTTATTTTACCAAATCTAAATTCTCTCCATCACTATTTGCAATATTTTTATGATAGGAGAAACTATTATGAATTTTACATCCCCATAATTTGAAACATTGCCAAAAACCATTTTGCGGTTAAAATAAGTTTGAAAAATTGTTCAATATGATGGGATCCTATGATTTTTTCCCTGTTAAGTTTTTCATGTAAAAATTTTAATATTTTTATTTACTTTACGTACTTTATACATCATGCATGTTAATTGATATAAATCAAGAACAAGCCATCTTTTAAAAAAAAAAAAAATAATAACCAAAAAACCATTTTAGTGACTTATCTTCTGTCTTGATATCTTGATTGTTGGCTGACACATAAATTTCGGCCTAATTTTGGGTCAAATCAAACTATGACTCTAACGTCAGACATATTGAACAATTGGGCTTGGTACATGGAAACTCTGTCAACTAGACCTTTGTGCTCCTAAATGAATGGTTCCCTGTAGGTGAATGTGCTATAGAGGAGAATTCAGCTTCAGACAACATAAAATCAACCATTGATATCAATCCTTGTGTATTCTCTGATCGCATTAATTGACCTGTATTAATGTTAAATGTGCAACTGGCTCAACTTTCATCTATATTTTCAGCTTTTGACAAAAATAATTTTACTAACATTCTAAATTTTTTTCAGGCTTTTGACAAAAGTAATTTTACTAAGAATCTAAAACTCGAAAAAAAGAACAAATCTATGTAATCAATATCAAGCAACATAACTATAACAACAGAATGATGCCCATTGCAAATCAAGCAAAATCACATCAATAGCAATCAAATTTGGTCTCAGATTACGCCAACTTGCAGAAGCATAAAAGAAACATAATACGCTAATTGCTAAAGCATACATAATATGCTAATGGCTAAAGCATATTTACAAGGTTCATTTTCTTTAAAAAACTATCCAACTAGTTTTATCCCCAAAGGCATCAAATGAGTGCCAATGTCTCTAATAGCACTCACTGTTTTATGACTATGCTTTCAAGCAAACCCCCAAAGATGAAAAAAAAAGAAAAGAAAAAGAGCACACCTATTGCTTATTACACTTTAGCAAAAGAACATCACGCCTTTCACATTTTCTTTGATTAACGGAAGCTCATGGACCACCAAATTCCATTTCCTAGTGCCCCCCCCTGCTGCCTGAAGAATGTTTCACCCTCCACTAAACCCGTTCTCATCCAACAGCACATGGTAATGTGTTGGTCGACTGGTTCCCTGAATAGACACAACAATTGTTAATAAAAACCATTATTCATATAGAGGGAAGGAAAAACATATCTCCTACCACACCAAAATCATAACAGCAGTCATTTTGACTGCTGAAATTAGTTTAATAGGTTTACCTCAAATCCAGTATGACTTTTAAGGTAAAAGTCAAACTCTCTTGGGTGGCAAATCTGGGTTTCCATTACCGTATCTATACAACTCGACAACTATTATTTGTCTTTTATATATATATATATATATATATATATTCATAATGTTACTTTTGCAATTGCACCTTTTTTAATCCTTATGTTAACTTCATGTAATAATTGTTTCAAAAAAATATTGTATAATGCATTTCATTTGGTTTTTTGGTAAGTGCATGTTTGGACATCCGAAGGATAAGCAATATCAAAATCATCTTTGCTTGAATATGATATTAAATTTTTATAAAGTTGACAAGATAGGATAGATATAAGAGTTGAGTTATGAAAGCTGATTCACTAAATTGCTCCAAAAGTAAAAATAGTTTCATAGCAAATGTACACAAGTTAAGAACCCAATGAATGATGATATACGTCAACTATTGATTTGGTAGTTGAAGCTCCCATCACTATTTAAAGGCGCTATTAGTCTGCCTCTTTGAAGTTTCAAGCCCCGACCGGTAGAGCATTCTTAATACTGACAATGTCATGGATAGTTTTAAGGGTATATTTGAATTAAATAGAGTTTTTAAAAGTAGATCTTTTGAACTTAGGCTTTCAAAAAATAAAACTTTTAGCAAAAGTTCAAATATGTTGTTTGGTTGTGTATTTTTAAAGTGATGGATAGTTTAAGACATAAAATTGAATTTTGCATTGGAAAGAGATTTTTAAAAATTTATGAAATTGAATAAGGGTATTTAAGATAAATTATATCTAAATAAAAAAAAATTCAAAATGAGCCTATAGGAGAAGCCTAAATTTTAAATTTCTCCTTGTAAAAATAAATAAGTTCTTTTAATATTAATATAGCTCTTGTCAAATCGACGCCAAACAATCAAAAAGGAATTAAAATAGCTTTTAACATTTCGAAAAAAACAAAAAAAGAAGTACATAAACTATATCAAATGCTCTAAGTAAAAGTGTAAAACACAGCCATCATGCTCGATAAACAATATAAAAGACAAAGACGTTGACTTATATTGTGAACAACTTATCAAGTCAAGTGTTTAAAGATTCTAGAGTTTGATAGTAAAACATAGTACAACAATCAATGATAGGGTGGGTCTCTCCTCAACCACAAAAATAGAGTGGCGATATTTCCACCGCTTAAAAATTGTAAAGCCATTATGTAAGAGCATATTATAGACATTATGTAATGATAGTTTGATCATTAATTGTGCTATTTGTTTGATTAAATTTTAATTTTAATTTTTACATTTTTTTACTATTACTATTAATTTGGATTGGTATTTTGGTATTTTTTGGATGAAATTGCTTTCCCAATAATGGTAGGAGTTTTTTAGGTATTATTTTCAAAATCATCGATAGTTTAACATTATTTCGCATTCTAGGGGATTTTGATAATATTTCTTTTTGTTTAGCATTAAACACCCTAATTAAAATAAAACTCATGAATGTCCAATATTCTTCCCTTTTTGGCTCTCCACAAATAAGCTATTTTATCTACTTTACAGGTGTAGACAAATTTCCATTATTATGTATAATGAATCCTAACACCTCAGTCAATGAGATGTTGTCTAATAACGTATACTAAAAGGTGATTTATAAAGTTATAAAAACTATTATTTGTGTTAAAAAAAAAATTCTATATTTTCATAATGTTACATTTACAATTGCACTTTTTTAATCTTTATGTTTACCGAATGTAATAATTGTTTCAAAAAAAAAAAAAAAATTATATAGTACATTTCATTCAGTTTTTTCGTAAGTGCATGTTTAGACACAGAGGTAGACCCACGATAGGTCTAGGGGGGAACAAGTGCTCTCTTGAAATTTTGAAAAAAAATCAAAAGGTTAGAAGCTTTTGGAATACAGTACACACGAAAATTATACTTTCTGTACATGTATGAGACTAATATTCTGCTTTTAATGTATGTATGAGATTGATTTTTGGTTTTATGTGCATTGAACCATTGGAAAAAAGCAAAAAGCTACTGCTTCAATGCTTCTATTAATTCTATCATTATTTATTTAAAAGCTAGCAGTTGCTCTTGTTGTTTAAAAACTACTCCCCTATTATGATTTTGAAAAGCTATTCCCTGTATTTGACAGCCTCCTTTTGCCCTTTTTTCAATTGTTTATTATTTTTTTAACACTACTATTTATTTCTCCTAATTTTAATATAATTAACTTCATTCTTTTTTATTAATTCTATCATACCTAATTTTCCTACTTATAATATTTTTCTACTCCTAATAAATTAATATTTTCCTTGCTTTCAATTTTTTCTTTTTAGTCACACACAAGTTCTCTTCTATATAAATATTATTTACTTCTACTTTTTGTGTGTTATATAAAATACGTTATTATTTTACAATTTTTTTGAACAGTTTTTTTTCTTTACATCTTTCGTTGGCATCTTATCATTTACCAAGTTAGCGTACTAAATAGATTACTTTCTTTTTAAAAAAATGTTTATTTTTTAATAATTTAAATTTAACATACATCCCATCAATGAATCATGAAATCTTAAATTTAAGTTATTACATTAAAATTGTCCGTCTATTGTTATGATTCAATTTTTTCTTTTTTTCATTAGTTTATTTGCTCTTGACATTAACATTATTATTACTTACTGCAACTGCTACCGTTGAAAGAATATTTTTTGTTATGAATATTATGAAGACTGAACTACATAATCAAATAAGAGATTAATGTTTAAATGATAGTTTGCTTGCATAAGTGAAGAAAGATATTTTTGACAAAATTGATAGAGAAACTATAATAAAACGATTTCAAAGATATAAAGTCTCATTGAGAAAAAATATAACTTTACATAATTTATTTTTTTTTTCATTTTATTTATTTTAGTGATTTCATTAAGATTTTTAAGCATAAAATTATTTACTTTGCTTAAATGTTATTTACGTTTCATTTTATTTAAATGTTTAGCGTTATTACACATCTTTTACATAAAAATATCATATATTTAGTATGTTCTTAATTTTCAATATTTTTATTACTTAATTCATGTGCCCCCCTAAACAAATTTTCTGGGTTTGCCACTGTTTAGACATATGAAGGCTAAGCTATATGAAAACTATCTTTGATTGAACATGATATTAAATTTCAATAAAGTTTTGCCAGGATGAGATAGATATAAGTGATGAGTTATGGAAGCTTGTTCACTAAAATTTCTCCCAAAGTAAAACCATACATAAACTATTAATTTAGTAGTTGAAACTCCCATCACTATTTAAAGGCGCGATTAGTCTATCTTTTTAAAGTTTTAAGCCCCAATCGATTGGGCATTCTTGATATTAACAATGACATGGACAATTCTAAGAGTATATTTGAATTAAGTAGAGCTTTAAAAAGTAAATCTTTTGGAGTCAGATTTTCACAAAATAAAGCTTTTAGCAAAACTTTAATGTTGTTTGGCTGTGTATTTTTAAAGTGATAGTGTAACATGCTCTCCCGGCATTCAGGTAACCCCTTAAATTTTGTCGTTAATTGCGGATAGTAAAATTATTAAAATATTCAAATCCGGATACGTAATTAAATTTTCATAAAAATTTTCGGATGGGTCTGGGGTAGGTTTATGATTTCGAAATTTCAAAAATTTATTAAAATGAATAGACCCAAATAATTAGTAGAAGACTAACGAAGTTTTCGAAATTTAAAATGAACTTTAATAAAATTTTCAGATGAACCTGAAAGGATTACGAATACAAAAACTTATTTTAGGAGCTTGGAAGGATGAAATAATTCAAGTGGCTAGAAAATCGTGTTTGGGTGATCCTTGTAAAATGTGCGAATGAAATGGATTGCAAGTGGATGGAAATTAAATGAGATGGAATGACAAGAATAAGGTGTTGAGTTAATAATCAAAATAATATATATATATATATATATACAAAATGAAATAATCAAATTAGTATAGTTGTATATTGAAAAAAAAAATAAATAAAATATGCATGAAAAGACTCATGCCACTCACTCGGTCAAACCTATCTCTCCCACTCATTTCAATTTTCTTTTCTTCTTCTTCCATTTCATGATTGCATTTTCTTGGTCTCTTTTGTCTCACCCGAAAATCAAGCTCTTTCTCATTCTCTCATCCTCTTCATCTCACGAGCTCAAGTTTCTCTCGATTCTCTCTCGTTGCTCTCACGAGCTCATCTCCCTCGCGAGCTCATCTCCTTCACGGTAAACATCTCTCTCTCTCTCTCTCTATCTCTCGATTCTATTCTCTCTCTAGCTCACGGTTTCTCTCTCTTTCTCACTCAACCTCTTGATTTTGAAGGAAGCTAGCAATAATCAAGTAAGCTAGCATCAAAGCAAGCTAATCAAGCAAGAAATCAAGTGAGGTAGGCAAGGTGATTCGTGGTCATGAAGGGGGAGTGAAGTTCGAACCTTATACAAGGGAGGATGATGGTGTTTTGAAGAAATAAGACATATTTAGGAAGCTTGAAATCATTTAGGAAGTGTTTCTAGTGATTTCGGAAGGTAAACTTTAGTTTTTGAAAAGTTTTGTTAAGCTTTCGGAAAGGATTTGTGAATACATGTTTGCACTTTAGGAATTACCACTTCGTTAGTGCGGAGGTTGGTTTGTGGATGATTTTAGTGTTGGATTGATTTCGAAAACAAAAATGCATATATTCTAGTTTTGACCATGAAGGGGTATTTTAGTCATTTAAAAATTGTTTTGATTGATTGACATAATTTTAGAGAACTTTTGCATGTTAGGATAAGCTTGAAAATAAAAAACAAAATCGTTGGACATTAATTGATCACTTCGCGATTTAATATATCGTAATCACTCGGAAACGATATTTAATAGACATAAATAAGATTTGCGTTGATTTTTGATGCGTTCGAGTGTAAATTGATGTGAAAATGTAAAAGAATACTGATGAGACTATTTATGGAATTTAGTCAAGTGAGGAAGTGTTGGTTCAAAATTTTCATTTAAGTTCGTTCGTGTGAATTTAATCTCGAATTGAAATATACATAGCGTTTAAATAATTAAAATTGTGAACAAATATTAAATGCGAGTAATTGAAGCTAAAATGAATTAAAATGGAGCGTTTCGAAATATTTTATTGGTTAAGTATTTCGTTGATTGATGCGTAAATGTATGTACGTGCGAATTACGTTAGTTGCAGTGTAATCTAAAATTAGATCACGGAAATGTATAAGTTATTCGGAGGTGAAAAGGAACATACCGTTGGTTAGAATTAAATAGCGAACTAGGAATCCAGGTGAGTGTCCTAATGAAAATGTTTTGAGATGAGCTTATTTCTATTTACATTAAATTTGTATGTTAATATATATTCATGCTATTGATGATTGTAAATTGATTTTTATATGAAAAATGAGTTTTTCAAATGAGAATCAAATTGCCTGAATTACTAAAAGTTTTTATGAAATGTGAGTTTTGAAATGATAAACATGTATTTGAAATGATTTATAGCATATGGTATATAGTATGTGATTTTCCAGTATTGGTAAAGTACCTAAAGGCGATGTAGGATTCTGTCTGGGAGACGATGTAGGATTCCACTCCACATAAGATACGTTTTAAGCTAGCTTACTACCTGAGACGATGTAGGATTCCGCTCCATAGCGATGTAGGATTCTGCTACGTAATATCAGACACATATGGCCTGAGACGATGTAGGATTCCACTCCATAGCGATGTAAGATTTCACTACGTAATATCGGACACGTATGGCTTGAGATGATGTAGGATTCTGCTTCGCCATGCATTTATTTTCGAATACCATGTAAATTGAAAATGACAGTGATTGACTTGTTTTAAATAAAAGTTTTTCGAAAATATAAATTGCCATCACTAATGTATTGTAGTAACAAGAAAAGTGAATGAACGTGTGTGAGAGATATTGTGTTACGCACATTTCATCATTTAAAAAACATTTGATAGTAATCGTTGATATTTATAGTTGTTTTTCAAGTTATTGCTTTAAATATCAGTTTACGATATATGTGTATATTACAAATGATTATTCATGCTATGAAATGTTTATGGTTCTAGAATTATATATTTAAATTCCACAGTATGACTTTATGCACGAAATGAGTTAATAAATACTTTTAGGAAGAAAAATTTATGAATATTAGTTTGATTAGAAATAAATGACACTCACTGAGCGTATTTTGCTCATCTTAGTTTGTTGTTTTAAAATAAAAATATCTCAGGATCAGGTACAGGTGTAGATGCTCCAACAGTCGGGACTTCACAACTGAGGTAGATAGATTTTCGTCGGGTGCAGCTGTGATTCTGTTAGCAATATATGTATGATGTTATGTTTCCTTAAATCATGTGAAATATTTTGTATGTAAATATACTCTCCTTTTGATTTATGTATATATTCAAGCATGGACTGTTTTAAGACATGAAATTGTTTTTAAAATTGATACATATTTGTGGATGAGTTGTGATTTATGGAAAAAGGGTTGGAGGCCAAGTAGTTGAGAAAATGAATGATTTTGAAGTGTACAGGTGTTTTAAATATGATTTTACAGTGTGATATTCTTAGAAAAACAACCGTTGTGTTGCCAAAATTTTTATAAAATTCTGTTATAAGTGTAAATTTTAAATTGAAAACAAAAATTTTCACCCAAATTTCGTTGGAAAATAAACTTTAAAAAGAGATTTTCAGAATATAATTTTAAAAAGACTTAGTTTCATGGGAGCTTTTCAGCCACAGGGAATTCCAACTGGAAGGCTACCGTGGGGTGCCGGGCGGGTCGTCTGGAGAACAAAAGTCGGAACCCATCAGATAAATCGTTTAAGAAATTATAAAAGGATGGTTAAAAAATAAAATTGAATTTTGTATTAAAAAGAGATTTTTAAATTTTTGAAATTGAATATGTAACACTCTCTCTCGAGTTGGTACTATACTCGTATACGGAACGAGATGATTTTTATTTATAAAATAATAAAAAGAAATTTTAAATTGTTCTATGACGAAACTTAATTTTTATAGAGTTTCCGAAAGGATTGAGAGAAAATTTAATACTAAAAGTTTAGGAGTAAATTAGTAAAAAATAAAAGATTTTATAAAGAATGAAAAAATTATAAATATGAGGAAAGGATAAGGATATTGGGAAAAAATGAAGAATTCTCTAGAATCTAGCAAAGTCGTAATTTTGAGAAAATTTAAGGGTGAAAAGTGAGTTTAACCCACGCCTATAAATATAGGTGTGTAGTGAGAAATGTCGGTAGAAGAGAAAAATCTAGAAGATAGAGAGAAAGAGAGAAAGTTGTTGGTAGAGGAGAAAGAAGACAGATCTACGGTTGTGCCAAGTGGATTTCTGCCATTTTTGAGGAAAATCAAGCTGTTGGAAGGTGAAGAACAGATTTAAGGAGTAGATCCAATCTGGTGATTTGAAGTTATAAACGAGCGAGAAAACAAGGCAAAATATTGAACAAGAGTCTAGTAAGTGAAATAGCTGAGAATGATGTTGATTTGTAGTGGTTTATTTATGATTTGAGATATTTAATTTCTATCGCTAAACCTGATGAGGTTGTGACCTGAAAGTTTGGTGAAAATTTGATGATATGTTGATTAAGTGTATGTATGTGAAATGAGATTGAGGTGTTTTAATGGTAATGTAAAATGTAAAAGTTTGGAGAAAAGAGTGTTAGAAGTAGGTCTGTGTGAGTCAGGGTAGGAGCTCGCAAGGTGTGAGCTGAAGGAGGCCCTTAGTGCATTTCAACTAGCCAAGATAGTCGATTGAGGAGCGAGCTGGGCTATACCTGTTGCTCTCCACCTTGCCTGTCTAGACTGGACTGGAGTGCAAGCTCGTAAGAGGAGCTGAGTGAGGTCGCAGCCCATCAGGGGTGCTTGGCCAAGTTGGCCTAAGGCAGTAGCTCGCAAGGGCGAGCTAAGAGGGGTTAATGAACGAACTGAGCTAGAAGAAGGTAGCAGCTTGCTGAGAGAGTGAGCTGAGCGAACTCGCTGAAGATGAATGCCTTCAGTTTGGGCTGAGCTGAGCAAGGTAGGAGCTCACTAAAGGCGCGAGCTGAGGCGCGAGCTCGCAGCTTGAGCTGGACTGACAGTGGTGCAGTCCCTAGCAACTCATATGAAATTAGGAGTTAAAGATAATAGTTCAACTAGCTAAGTGAAAGTTTCATTTGTGATTAAATATAGGTGATCAAGCGAGTTGAGGAGGTCGTTGGAGCAGTGATGCAAGTGGATAAGATAGCAAATTGTGAGTGTGAACAATTTTAAATTCTTTTCAAGTTCATGTTGCAAAATCTTTATAAACTTTTATTAATTATTTCTTAGTTTATTAATGATTTATTTTTAGCATGCAAAGATTTAGTTTTGTATGATATGGTATGCAAATGTTATTAGCTTAATTTATGAAAAAAAAAAATTGATTTGAAATCTAGAAAAGAAAGAGTCTTCAAAGACTAGTGGAACAACCTAAGCTTATAGATAGACAGACCTTTAACATTAGATCTAATCGGTATACCCCACAGTATAGGGCTAGTGTTGGGAGGGATAGTCCTGCTAACCTAGGGGGGGGGGGGGGGGGGGGGGGGGGGGGGGGGGGGGAGGGGGGGGGGGGGGGGGGGGGGGGGGGGAGAGGGGGATAGAGTCTGTCAATTGTCTCGCTTGCGATGTACGATGATAGTTCCACTATGCAGTAGTGGGATGTCTTTGTAGCTGTGTCATGGTGTGCGATGATAGTTATTCTGCCACGTGACCCCCATACTGAGCGGAGCTAGTCTATTTATTCATGTGGTTGTAACTTTCCTTGGGTTCCCCATTGGTACAAATTTTAGAAAGAAAAACATATCATGAAAAGCAGATTTTAGAAAGAAAACATTTAGAAAGCATTTTAGAAAAAACTTTTGAAATTTTAAAGATTTTTTATAAAATCCAAGTTTTAGAAAATAAATTATTTTTAGGAAGAATGTTTTTTTTTTTTTTAAATATTTTTGGTAGGTATTTTTATAAGACTTAGTTTAAACAAAACCCTTACTCACTTACTAGGCTTTACAACTTACAATGTTTGGTTGTATGTTACAAAAACCTCCCAAGTACAGGAGTAGGTGATCAGGGTACTAGTGCGCTGCATTCGGATTAGTTGGGTTTAGACGATCGACAATTCTGTATAGACTTTTATAAATATTGTAACTTGAGCATTAATCCTATATTTGTGCATGCCTCATTTGTGATCAGATTCGTTGAACTTTTATAATTAATTGATACATGTTTTAAATATATGAACATTTATGACAGTTCTTGTATCTATATTTTGGATAGAAATTTGAAATAAGATTTTATAATACATGATTTTATGATTAGTAAGCTATTTACATATACGGGTTCGCTTCACGATATTCTTTTGAATCTTATTAAATAGACTTCAGAAGGGTCTCGTGGGGTGCCCGGTAGGATCGCGTGGTTCATTAGAGGGATTCCGGTTTGATTCTGTCAGAATAAGAGTATTCAAGATAAGTTATACCTTAAAAAAATTCAAAATGATCTTAGGAGAAGCCCAAATTTTGAGTTTCTCCTTTTAAACATAAAAAGAGTTCTTTTAATAGTAAAGTAGGTCTTCTCAAAATTGATCATTTTGAATTAAACATAAAAAGAGTTTTTAACATTAAAAAAAAAAAAATTGTATAGAAACCATGTCAAACAGACTCTAAGTAAAACACAACCATTATGCTTGATTAACAATATAAAAGACAAAGACCTTGACTTAAATTGTGAACAACTTTTCAATTCAAGTCTTTAAAGATTCTAGAGTTTGATATTAGAGCATATATAGTACAACAATCAAGGATTGAATGGGTCTCTCCTTAGCCACAAAAATAGAGTTGTGATATTTCTACCCGTTAGAAGTTGTAAAGCCATTATGGAAGGGCATAGTACAACCATTATGTAAGGTCAGTTTGGTAATTAATTGTTCTATTTGTTTTATTAAAATTTATTTTTTATTCTTACATTTTTTAATATTACTATTAATTTTTGGTATTTTCAATCTTTGGATTTCATACAACTTTTTTTTTTTTTTGAATGAAATTGCTTTCCCACAAATAGTAGGGGTTCTTTTGGATATTATTTGCAAAACCAACAGTGGTTTGATGTTATTTCGCATTCTAGGGACTTGTCATAATATTTCTTTCTATTGTTAACATGGAATACCTTATTAAAATAAAAATCTTGAATGTATAATATTCTTCTTTTTGCTCTCCACAAATAGGCTATTGATCAGCTTTACAAGTGCATACAAATTTCCATTATTATGCATGATGAATCCTAACACTTTAGTTAATGAGGTGGTATCAAACCACATATACTAAAAGGTGATTTAAAAAAAGTATAACAAGTGTTAAAAAAAAATCTACATGTTCATGATGTTACTTTGCAATTGAACATTTTTTAATCCTTATATTAACTTTATGTAATAATTGTTTCAAAAAAAATTACATAATATATTTCAAGCAGTTTTTTTGGTAAGTGCACATTAGACATATGAAGGCTAAGGGGTTTTTTTTTTTTTTTTTAATAATTATTTAAAGACTGAGCAATATTACTTAAGATTGAAGACTAAATAATGAATGAAACTTAAAATCTGAATGATATGTTTATTTTTTTTTCTTACCTTTGAATAAATAGTAATTTTTTTAAAAAGCTAAATTGTCTAAAACTTAGTAATTTGACATTTATATCATTTTACGATAAAATTTGTCAATCTAACACATCATCAAATTTGAAATTTTATGACTTCATCTGACAATAACAACACATAATGATGTGTTAGATCGACAAATTTCACCTCCTTAGCTTGAAGTTAAGAACAAACTGAAATCTATTGTGGAGGTGGCTATTTATGCTTAAATGTGAATTTACAATCTAGGCCAACCATGCAAATTGTATGTCAACTTCAACTAGATCATGTCTTGCATGAGTAGGTACAATATGAAATACCTATATAAATTCTTGTAGGTTATGTTCTAAGTTTCCTTTTGTCTATCACATTTCTAATTTCCTTTTGCAACAAATATTATATGTCTACAATTGAAATTAACACTTTTGAGTAAGTGTTAATAACAAGCTTTTTTGAGTACGGTGTACTTAGGGATGGTTGTGGATTGAGTTGGGCGGGTTCGCTTAAATCCACACCTAAATCTATGAAATTTCTTTACATATGGTAAATTTCCACCTCTAAAAAATGGTATGTATACCCTTTTTATTTGCACACCCCATAAAAATTTAAAATCATTTTAATTTGTATTTAAATTCCGATAATACCAAGACTACCATTTTCTTTTAATTTTATTGTAAATATTTGTTGTAAGTACACCCATCAATATTTATTTTATTATTTATTTAATTCTATATACCAATATTATTTTTGTGTTGACTTTTGTAAGAAGAGAAAACATAAATCAAAGGTGAGATAACTATTTATTCCATTGCGGATGGAAGACTATACCCAGTAGAGCCACCGGTTGTTAAGGGAGATTCACATTGCTGTGATAAGATGAGCGATCTGGGTAAGGATAAAAATCTTGCTCAATTTTTTTGGTTTCAATCTCTTTTGATGATTTCACATGATTTTTGTGTTAAGGATCAAGAAATTGTTTTTGGGTTGTTTTTGGTTTTTGTTTTTTGATTGTGAGTAGAAGAAAATTTTGCTTTTAAGTGTGCCACCAATGCCAAATAACCGACAAGCGAAGAAAGTTTTGTTTCTGGGTCGAGAAAGTTCTGGTTTTTTATTTTTTATTTTTTATTTTTATTCTTAAGTATTTGGATTTCTAATGCAAGTGTGAGAATTTGATGATTTGTTCTTACTTTGAGCATTTTAGAAACAATATAAATGTTGAAAATTCATAATAACGGGTGGCTCAATCAAGCCCTTACTTGGATTGCCCAGGTAAAAAAGATTGTTAATTTTATTTAAGGATTAGGTTGTGTGGTTATGGAAATAATTGTCGTTTCAATCTTTCTACTTATGCTGCACAACTCATTTAGATTTTTTTTTTTTTGAAATGTTCATTTGTTTTAAGTGGATTATGTAGCTTGATCAGGATTGTTTTATAACAACACATTGCATGTATTGTTTATATACTATTTGCCATATTCTAAACCATTGATGCCTTTTTATGTATACTTGCGCTGATCTTGCTTGTCATAGATGATGTAGTATGACAATATATTGTAGAGTCTAATTGCTTTCTTATATGTGCAGAGTGTTCAATATAGAGAAGAGCTTCCTAAGAGACTTGGACAAACCCAACTATGGGGTACAATTCTTGTTTTGATCAGATTATTTGATTCTTGTGATTTTTTACTTTCATTTTTTGTAATATATATGTTAGAGTGTAAATGATATATGAAGAAAAGGAAGGAAAAGGGAAAGAAAAGGGAATGTAGTTTATATATAGTTATAGATGATATAACATTGGAAAATAACTTTGTGGAGAAACCATAGGTTGTTTATGAGAATGATGGTTGTTTTAATTCAAATGAATTTATAAAGTATCAATTAAGTGAAATGCCAAAAGCACTTTGAGCAATGCCCTGCCTAACAAGTTGGCTTGATAATTATTTGAGTTTGTTTATCATGTGAAATGGTTGTTTTAGTCTCCTATTTTGTGATTTGTTGATGATATGATATGTTATGTTATATGTATAAACTTTGGCTTGATTGATTCTATGGCTCATTTTTAGTTTGAATGTTTGTGACTCAAACCACTTATGGTCTATTGGGAAATCGTGTTTTTCATTGAGTTGATACTATTAGTGAGGATTATATTGTTAGGGTTTGTGCTTTAAGAGTTTACAATTTATAAATGTTTAAATAAATAATAAATAAAATATATTTATTCAATTTATATGTATTTGTGAAATATTTGTTTTATACGAATATCATGTAACATTTATGATTACTTATGTAGTTTTAAACTAAATATATAAATATTATCTATAAGAGGATTTAGTTTAAGATTAGTAATCTAAAGGGTTCGTAGAAAGCAAACAAAGTTGGTATTTATGTTAAATTTATAGTTATGATTTATTTTATATTTAATACGATAATCTTATTCGGGATTGTTCAAGTAACAACATGAAAATAGAGGTACCTTATATAATAAAAATTATATAGGACTAAACCACGATAAAAATGAATTTCTTATTAATATCTGTTAAACCAAGAAATTCATATTTATCGATCAGATGATTATATATGAATTGATCTTAATCCTGAGTGTTTTATGGACTCTTATTTATTGAGTCATATGTTTTGGTTTATATGAGTGAGACTGTTATATATTTACGATCAATGAACTTTATACTTAATTTAGATATATGATTTAATAAGTAGCTAAGAATATTTTATAAAATAGTGGAATCTACTTATTCTTATAAGAAATAGATGAATAGTTCCCTTTAAGTATTAATGTGAGTTTTGAACAATAAAAACACTTGATTTTCTGTTTATGAGTAAACGGAAAAATAAATTTATAAGTTGTTATGAATATATTAGTTATTAGAGAATTTATGGTACTTAATGGAACAAATTATAATTAGAGAGGCAAAACAAATTTTTATAACCTAGTTCTAATTATGAACTATTTGTGGAGAATCAAACATATAAAATGATTAAATCAATGGACACTGAAAATTTAGATGGTGTAAAACATATGCAATTTGAAGAGTGCAACCTTAAGTTTTTAATGAAGTAACTCTAAGGTTAATAATGATGAATTATTAATTAAAGGGTTTATTTAATAATTTTGATATTATTAGAACTCAAATTGTAGGTTCATTTTATCCCCTTGTTAGCTCACAACCATAAAGAAACAAAAGGAAGAATATAATTGGATTGTCCAATTATTAGTTTACATATAAATTTTATGGACATGTTTATGAATTATTTAAATAATTTGATTATTTAAATATATGTAATTATTTAATTAATTGTTGATTATTTAATTATCTACAGAGATTATGAGTTCAATTCTAAATGATGTCATTATATTATGATTTAGAATCATTTAATTTAATAAAAAAATCATTTAATTAATTAATAAAAATAGTAATTTAATTTAATTAGAATTAGATTCCATAATAAATTAAATTAAAGGAGTTTCAATTTAATAGAAATTGGATTCTATATTAGATTAAAAGTAAAGAAGTTATTTAATTTACTTTGGAAATTAATTTAATTGCAATTAGATTCCATATTAAATTAAATTAAAGAAGATTTAATTTAATAGGAGTTGGATTCGATATTAAATTAAAAGTAAAGAGTTTTAAGCTAATAAGTAATTTGATTCTACATTCGATAGGAACTAAGTCTTTCAATTTAAAAATAAATAAAAATAAAAATAAAAATTGAATTCTTTGCTAAATTGAAAAGCTTTAACTTACTATTATAAAATGATGTTTTATGTTGGTAACTAGAGAGTGAATTTTTTGGTTACTCGAACAAAAAATTTTCATTGGTTAAAAACACCATATTGTTGCCCATCTTATAAGAAATCAAGAAAATTATTATTATTTTTCTATAGAATTTTCTTTAATGAAAAGATTTTGTAATTTGATTTTTTAAGATTGTGCCCACACATAATTTTTTTTGTGAAGAGTCGTAACAAAGAAAATTGAATGATAAAGAATCTGTAAATCAAAAGGGATCAATTCAATCTTCATGCAATGTAAGATTTGATCTTATTAATTTAGTTATTAAATTATTATTACTAGTATCGATCGAATATGTTTTTGTTTGAAAAATATTTTAAAATCCACATTTCGACATTAATTTAAAATCAAAATTTCCCTTCATATATGACAGAATGGCATACAGACTAAGGTCACTGCTTCAGGATAGAAACAAACCCTTGTGATTCAATTCATCATTTTACTCTATTTTATGTTGTTTTTGTATTACTTAGTTTAAATAGTGTGGAAGCTATTGATTTCGATTTGCATTTTCTTGTATTAATCTTCAACATGTTATTTCTTATTCGGAAGTCTTATCACTTTAATGTTGTTAGCATTGTTACCGCCATCACTCGATTCATTTGAACACATTCCACGAGTTCTCTTGAGTTTTTATAGAATCCATTTGTATGTGAAAAATATAAATTTGACAAAAAAAGACCCCAAAAAAAAAAAACATGCAATGATAGCTAATATGTCCTTTATTGATTACTAATGTAATACTAATATATGATTTTATTGGCAATATAAAATTAGCTATCTAGATTTTATTGACTAATGGACTCATTTAGCAGGCCTTGAGAGTTCCTTAGTAATAATTTTCTTTCTTTATAAAATAATTGGGCTTAACTTGATATTTTTAAATTATTGGGTCTAGCTTTTAAATATTAAAAGTAATCCAATAACCATCCAGTTGAGCCCAATACATGACATTTCCATATACACAAATTTGGATCTTTAAGTCTTTTAGATACTAATTTTGATCTAACCAATTTAACATACACAAGGGGTATTACAACTGGCTATATTATTCAGACATGAATTTAAAGGTTTAGCATTATTCTTTTCTTTTTCTTATTGCAAAAAATTCCTTCTGAATCTACTGCCTTTAATCGCAAATGATCAGGAAATAATAACGGTGGTCTAAGCACCATTCTTTACTCCATAAAGTTTAATTTAATGATTAGGAAATACGATAGATAGTAAAATAGCTATAAATAACTAAAATTAGTCTTTTTTTTTTTTTTAATTGAGGCACATTTAGAAATGAAATTTGCTTTATAAAATTCCTAGCTACTTGGCTTTTCTTCTCAAAGAGGTAGGTACACAGTTTTAGAGGGCAGTGGTGGGCAATTATCGTTGATTAATCAAATGATGTTTGTGTGCCTGAAATCAAAGCAAATATTTCAGATAATATTTACTTCGTAGGTGTGTTTCCCCAAACATACATATGATTTGGTTAGCTATGTAAAGATATTAATTATCTTCATGAGTTCATATGTCACATTTATATATAGTCATGAATAAACTATTTTCAATTTCGTTTCTGCTCTAAATCCAAATATAATCTTGATAGCATGAGGCCCCATAAAAGAAATTCTAAATCATTGAACCAATAAATGTTGTTTTAGTAAGTAACAGTAGGCATGCCAAAAATCCTCAGTTTGATCTAAACTGACAAGGCCATGATCTGTGTGGGATGGATTTGAGGCTTTGAATTTAGATTTCAAGTCAGACTTAGGTTAGAAGTTTTTTACCCGATTTTTTGTCACGTCTAATTGAAGTCAAACACTTTTTAATTGATTTGAACATCCACACTCGATCCAGCTATCTCTTTTTATTATATTTTTATTATGCATTAATATTATTTTTATTAATGTTACTATTATTATTATAGTTTAGTTTTAAGTATTGTGCATCATTATTTTGCTATAGAACTTTATTATATATTAATTATTATTTTAGTATATGTAATGAAATTATAGTAACTGATAGTTATTAGTTTAGTGTTTGTACTTAATGCTAACCAACATCCTACCGGTTTTTTTGTAATTATTTGCAAGACCGCTGCCCTGGGTCAGGTATCCCACCATTGTTTATTGATTTCTCGTTAAGTAACGACTTTATTTGTGAAGACTTTCAGAGGTTGCCCCATTTTATATCTTGCGTAATTAAGGGTCCACGTATGTGTACTTTTTGACTTATATCGTGTGCAATTGAGGACCCAAGTGTTGTACTTTTTGACTCAGACAAAATCACTAAAAAATGACCCAATTTAAATGCAATTCCTATTATAACCCAATTGTCAGTTTTTATTGGATTTATTAAACCCCTTTAAATCACTACATGTTTTCCATTTATTTTTGTAAATATATGTGTTGTAAAGTTAAGGATCGTTTGTTTTTTTATCTGAAGACTGAACAGTGTTGCTGAAGACTGAAGACTGAATAGTGACTGAAATATGATATCTGATAAACATATTTATTTTTTTTTTCTTACCTCTGAATATATAATAATCTTGTTTGTTTTTAAAGTTAAAATTATTTGAATATTAACAATTTGACATTTATATCATTTTATTATTAGTTGTTAAGTAACTTTATTTAATATGATACAAACAATTATAATAAATTATTTAACAAATACTAAAACATTTATATACATATAATATTTTGATTCATTATTAAAATAAGATGAATTATTATATTAAAGTCAATTAAATTTATATATTCAAATAAGAATAAACAAAATGATCTTAAATTGAATTAGTCAAAAACATTAATAACACAATGAAACTTTAACAAATAAACACAGTATTGGTTACTCCACAAGTAGATTAATAAAGAAAATCAATAAAAATTCTTACTGAAATTTGATTGGAGAAATATAGTAATCCAACTATAAGAAAATTTGATGTTGAGATGTTTAGGATTTTTATTTTTCAATATTTTTTGTTAAAACATTAAAAGAAATTTGTATAATGTAAAACTATGATAAATTTGGAAATATGTTATTTAAGGAAGAATAAATTTGGAATAATATATTTATAAAATCGTTAAGTGATTTTGTATTAAGTGAAAAGTCAAAAAATTTAACTTTTTTTTTTTAAGTGGTTTTTGGGTTGTTTTAAGTGGTTTGACCACTTAAAAAAAAAAAACAAAAATCTCTTAATTGGTTTAATTAAGCACCATTAAGTGTTAAGTGTTAAAAAAAAAAAAACAACCCCTTAGTCTTTCACTTAATGGTTGAAAGTAAATTTCAAAATTGAATTTATAACAAATTATCAAGTTGATGTAATCAACTCAAATTCTAATCAACTTGTCAAGTTATTAAATTCATGTTTGCAGGTTGTACTTAACTTTTAACTAGATATTGTGTTGGTAAGATTTGATTAGTTGATCAAAACCAATATTTATCTATAAATAGACATTAATCTTATGTAAATTATTATTCCAATTTTATGAATGAAATACTACCCTCTCTCTATTCATACATTATCTCTCTTTCTCTACATTTTTAAAATTTTCTACACAGTCTCTTATTACATTTGTTTCAACCCTAAAATTTACAATAATATACAAGCAATTGGACTCAAGAGAGGAGTCAAAGTGGATCCTATCAATAAGTCGCCAATCTATTGAAATACACCAAACGGATCGCAACATTTCTTTTAAAGTAGACAGTTTCCATGGCTCTTTCCTTTTGGAAAGAATAATATGACCCATCAAAGAATGCCGACAATGGTTTAGTCGTTCTCGATAAATTGCGGCGTTCACATGTGTATGACCTTTCTTACGTGGAGCCGACGAAACGACATGCTACGTGGATGACGTAGGCATATTTGGAATCACGATGATACTGTCACTTGAGTTAAAGACGGCCTAAGCATATGAAACTTTATTATTACCAACTTTAGTCCGTATTAGACTTTGAGGAGCAACGGGTAAGGTTGTAGTATGAACCGATCTATTAGCATGTCCAGAAAGCCAGAATTTTTGGAAAAAAATCTTTTGAACACAGCTAGGCAATGGAGTGTCAAACAAAGAAACAGCACTTTTAAACCAAAACAACAGCTGGGCAGATTGAAAAACAGACTAAAAACAGTCCAAAAAATAAAGCAGCAAAACGTCAAAAGAACCCAACAACGTGAACAACGTGAACGTAAGACCAGCAACGAAACAGCTTGAACGTCAGACCTATGACCAGCGTGAAACCCAACAGTAGAGTGAAAAACGTAAACAGAAAAATGTCAGCAGCAAAACAGACCATCAACGAAACAACGACCAGCAACTAGCAAAGTGGCGAACAAGGTAAAATCAACCCAGAAAAAACCAACTGGCGGAGCAGGGAGGAGAGCAGCACCAGACCAGCAGTGACAGGCCAGTTAGAGACCGTCCACCGTGAGTAGAACGTTGACGGTGATAATCACCTCTCCAAACTAGGAATCCTCTGTCTCCTATTCCAAAAACAGAGAGTATTACTCATTGAACTCGAATTTCTCTCCAAACAAAAACTAACCCCATAGCGGACGACGTGTAATAATATATTTAATAACAACAAAATTTTAATAATCTGAACAGCAAATTATAAATTAACTAACTAGTTCGTAAATAAGTGCAGCTGAACTCAACTTTATAATTTTATTATCAAATGTCTACCACCGTTAACCCAAATTCGTTAATGTCAAATGTCTGAGAGGCAAAATTGACTTTTGATATTATTTTTAATTTTCTTTTAAAATAAATTTTAAAAATAAAAAATTAATTATTTTAGATGAGATCTTTACATGATGGACAGTAAAGATCAATTTTAAAAATCAAAGAAAAAAATTTTAATTTTTTTCAATTGAGATCTCCACCGTCCATTATGTTGATGGGTGGTAGGGATCATCTTTAAAAACACCTAAGCAATTTTGAAAGAAAACAATAATCAGAAAAATAATCCATCTTCAACCGGTTAATTTCATCAAAAACCCTAACCAGTCACTCAATCTAATCACCATCACCATCTCCCGCCCCTACTTCCTTATCCCAATGTGGTGAAGCAGCACTACATGGTCGTCAAGCCTCTACTACCTCTGGAAGAGTTAGAGGATCGCGTGTCGGTGCCACTGAGGCTTCTAGCTAGGATGATGGGCCCTTCGTTGCCTTACAATCTCAAGCTCGTCTCTACCCATGCAACTACCTAACTAGTCACCCAATCTCAATCTCATCTCCACTCCATGAGGCTACGATGATGAGCCCTTCGTCACCTCCTGCCACTGATCTTTCTCTTCCTCATTGAAAATGGCAATATTAGTGACTTTGTCAGTCAAAATCACCAAGCTTGTTGATGTCTCCTTTTTTTAATATTTTTTTCTTGAAATATGATTAATAAAATCTGGGTTTGTATTGGATGATGATGAATTGTGATTATTATTATTATTTTTTTATGTTGGACGATGATAAATTGTGATGATTGTGATGATTCAATCTGAAAATAAATATTGAATTGGATTCAACATCATCTGGGTTCATTATCACTAGAGATGATGATGATGATTTGATTCTAGATTTATGTTTCATACTTGAGTGTTTCATTACGGGTTTGTGTCCATGATGAAGATGTATTCTTGTTTTGTTTTTGTTTTTTTCTTGCTGATGAAGATCTAGTTAGATTGGTTGTTGATGATTAGGGGTGATGAGTTGCTAACGGTGATGGTAAAGATTGATTGTTCATGATCTCAGATAGTTATATTTATATTTATTTTTTAAATTTTTATATAAATTTATTTTTTAATTATTTTTTTAATTCAATAATATAATAGTTTTTGTACCATTTTATCACTTTAATCGTTAACTTTAACAGTTGGTGACTAACGATAAGTAATTAAATTGTAATAAAATTATAAACTTTACTCTACCGGCATACCTTTCCGAACTAGACAGTTAATTTTGTAATTTGCTCTAATTTGAAACTAAAGTGTTTCTTTCCAACTAGAAAGGCTTCCATGAATTTTCCGACAAGGTTCTTTATGTTAGGTAACTAGTTAACTAGACTTGGAAATTATTGACTTATAATAATTGTCATGCCTAAGATGTTTTTCTTTTTTTTTTTTTTTCTTTTTTTCAGGGATTAAAGTCAATTATGATCCATAGGTACTTGAAAGAAAGTCATATGAAATTACTTAAAACTGATTTTTTTTTTTGAGAATAATTAAAATTGAAAATTCAATCCTACCAAGTTTTTTTTCTAAAATCCCAAGAACTTATTTCTTCAATCTTTGGTTTGTTAGTAGTTGAAATCAGAATGAAAAGACTAGATAAAAAGAAATATTTATTGTTAAAAAAAAAAAATAATAATAATGGTAGTGTGGAACACGCAATAGTCTTGCTAGGTACTCCCAATTAAGTTCGGAATCGAATACTAGTTGAAGAAATGATCTCTATATATATAGAGTTCTCAAACCCTGAAGAAATTAAAGATAAGCTTCAAATTCAGTTTTACTCAATGGCATCCAAAATAATCATTGTGATATTCCAAATTATCGTTATCTCGTTTCAATTGCACCCAACAAAAGCACGAACATGGATCAAAGCCGCTTATTACTGGCCTGATCAAAAAGAGTTCCCCATTTCAAATATAAATTCTTCTCTCTTTACTCACCTTATATGCGGTTTTGCCGATATAGATTCCACTTCCTACAACCTCTCTTTCTCGCTGTCTGACCAAAAACACATCTCCAACTTCACAGATACTGTAAGAAAAAAGAACCCATCAGTCACCACTCTGTTATCAATCGGTGGAAATTCAAATTATTCAACCTTTTCATCAATGGTAAACGATCTGATTTCTAGAGAGTATTTCATCAACTCCTCAATAGAAACAGCTAGGCTTTATGGCTTTCAAGGTCTAGACTTTTATTGGGCTTATCCAAAGACAAGCGACGACATGGACAATATTGATCTTCTCTTCAAAGAATGGCGAGCTGCTATCACTTCAGAGGCAAGAAACTCTGCACGGCCAGAACTGATCTTGACCGCAATGGTTAACTATTTTCCAACGGTTGGTCCAGAAAATTATCCTGTAGACGCAATGCAACAATATTTGAACTGGGTTCATGTTAACCGTGGTGATTACTTCATGCCAGATTTCTGGACAGACTTTACAGCCGCTCCAATGGCTCTCTATAACCCAAATAGTACTGTTAATAATACTGATTATGGTATACGGTCATGGATCGACGCTGGATTGTCTCCTGAAAAGATGGTTTTGATTTTGCCTTACTATGGCACTGCATGGACCCTGGTGAACCCCAACGAGAATGGTATTGGTGCACCAGCTAGAGGACCAGCCCAAAATATGGGTTGGCTTTTAAGGAAATCAAGAATTACATAAATCAATATGGAGCTAAAGTTACGTTCGATGCAACTTATGTGGTGAATTACTTCACGATGGGGACATCTTGGATTGCCTATGATGATGTTCAGGCCATTCAATATAAGGTTTCTTACGCCAAGAAGATGAAGTTACTAGGCTATATTGTCTGGCAAGTGTCCTACGATCATAATTGGGAGCTCTCTCGAGCCGCAGGTAAGCAATTCTTTCATTGAACATGCATGTTGCATCGTCATAATCTAATATTATTAAATTTGGTACTAGTTGATCCAACGATCATATCTAATCTCATCCATCTTTGCGGTTCGACGGTCCTTTCACTATGCAATCCAAATTTTTGCCATTTAGATGATTTACATATTTGAATTAATTATGGCAAGTGTTGTAAACATGAAATTTAATTTTTCAGCTCAGGTGGATGACATTAATTTTCCAGCTCCGAAGCCGGAGGAATATAGTAGGAATGGGCAAAATAAGCAGCCATATCGATTGTTGGAAATCATTCTGCCTATAACTGCTGCTATTATTCTCCTGCTAGGCTTTCTGATATACTACAGGTGGTTGATAAAGCTCAAATCAAAAGGTAATAGATATATATTTTTTGTTTATAAATGGGTGAGGATCGTGCCAATATATTTTTATTATTGGGAACCAAGAAGCTTTTTGGCCAAACTTAAATTTTTCTTGGTTGATAATTGATAGGAATTGTGAATTCGGTCTCAGTTCATGAAGTAAGGATCCAAGTAAATAATACAACAGCTGATGCCGGAGATTTTAGTGGCAGTGTTCCTACTCTGGAATTATATAGTTTGGCTTACATTGAAGCAGCAACAAATAAATTTTCAAGTGAAAATAAGCTAGGGGAGGGTGGATATGGTCCCGTTTATAAGGTAATTAATATTTTTTTATATCTCAAATGTTAGAAGCTATACAAAAATGAGATCAATTATAATTTATTTTATTTTTTTAGGGTGTTTTACAAGATGGACAAGAAGTAGCTGTAAAGAAACTTTCTAAAACATCTATGCAGGGATTTGAAGAGTTCAAAAATGAAGTTATGCTTACTGCACAACTCCAACATGTAAACCTTGTTAAACTTTTGGGTTATTGCATTGAAAAAGAAGAGCACATGTTGATCTATGAGTATATGCCAAACAGAAGCTTGGATTATTATCTTTTTGGTTAGTTTTTTTCCCCCTATATATCCTTTCTTATGTGCTTTCAGTTATAAGTTGAACAATAAAATTGGTCGCTGCGTCATTTAACATTCTGCGGCCTGATTTTTGTTATTTCATTTGAATTTTTTCCCTTTGTTAATATTTCATAAATGATTTGATGCAGACATGGCTAGAAAATACATATTGGATTGGGAAAAACGTATTCAAATCATTGAAGGGATTTGCCAAGGGCTTCTATATCTCCAAGAATACTCAAGGTTGACAATTATTCATAGAGACCTGAAAGCTAGTAATATTCTGTTAGATAAAGACATGAATCCAAAAATATCAGACTTTGGTATCGCAAGAATTTTCACAAAAGGTCTTGAAGCAAACACAGGACGAATTGTCGGAACATAGTAAGTATATTTCCACTTCTAATTTTGTACACAAGCTTTTATTTGTTGTTATTCATACTCTAATCAACTGTTTGCAATTATATATATATATATATATATAACACATAGCGGATATACTCCTCCTGAATATATCGAAAGAGGCATCTACTCAACAAAATCCGATGTTTATAGTTTTGGAATTGTAGTTTTACAAATCATTAGCGGCAAAAAGGTCTCCAATTTACATGGCAAAAATAGAAATATGAGCCTTCTTCATTATGTAAGTTTCTTCAACCCTTTGAGTATGAGCAATCAAAATTTAGGTTTGAATTATATAATTATTATTTACAATTTCAGGCATATGAGCTCTGGAAAGATGGTAAAGGCATGGAGTTTATGGATCCTTCCCTCGATGATACATATTCCCATTGTAGATTTATAAGATGCTTGCAAATAGCTCTGTTGTGTGTCCAAGAAATCCCGATTGATAGGCCATCCATGTTGGAAGTTTCCTGGATGCTCAGAAATGAAGGTATTCATCTAATGATTCCGAATAAGCCTGCCTTGTCAAAACTAACTGACGTGCAAAGTGGATCTTCAACATCATACTCGGAAATGCGTTCAAACAATGATAAAACAGTTTCAAGTTTGGAAACTATATAAGTATTTTAGGTGATGAACAAAGTCCCGGAGTTTGCCTTGTTGATAAAATGTGTGCAAATAAATTTAAGCTCTATTTAAAAATAAATGAACTCTGTTGTGCTCATGAATACTTGGTAAAACACCTTAAGTTTCATTGCTGTTAGAATTTCGCTCTTTGGTTAAACTTTTATGCATTAATGCTTTAATTTGGGCAGTATCATAAGATGTCTAGCAAGTTTGAGAATATCCAAAAAATATATATATATTTGTCACTTGTCAGAAGATAATTACATATATATATAAATTGAAATGAGAGTATATATCCCATTATATAATACTATATTTCCCAAAATTTTATCTTTATTTTTTGTCCAAATGATATGGTAAGATGATTTATAACAACCATATCAATTATAAACAAGATGATGTATTGATGATATGATTATTATAAATAAACTTATCACATCATTTAGATTATAAATTTAGATAAAATTTGGGTAGTGTAGCATTGCTCCTTTTAGGCTGTATTCCCTTATCATTTTCATTTTTATAATAACAAATCAAATATTTTAGATGAGCTAAGAAATTTCCAAATCCACATAAAGAAGATCCATGTTCATATATTTATTAAAAAAAGGAAAAAAAAAACCAGAGTATTCTTGTCCAACGGTAATGTAATAAAGCCCCTTCAGTAAAGGCGTACACATTATTGTTTCCATCAAGGTCAAAGTAAAAAATGTTTGGTTAGTACCCTTTGAAGCCAATTTTGTTGAAGTAGTCTTTACACAGCTAGCACGTTCAAGGTCATTTTTCCTTATATGTGGCCCCTATAATTACTTCTGATGTAGAAACTTAAGATCCAAGTCTTGGTCAATGCCTTTATTATGCATATATTTTCTTGGAAAAATTCAAGGATTAATGCTTTTCTCAGGTTCATGAAAACAAAAACTCACAGGCATTTTTGTTTTTCAAAACATTAATAAAAGTTGTTTTAGCTCTCTTTATTTTATTTTTTTAAGATAAAAACAAACAAATTGGTGATATATCAAAACCTACTAAAATTAATTAATACTTGTACTTAGACACCTACTTTAATAATTGAGAGATAATTACTCTCACGATAAAGGAAAAAATTTATCCAAACTGTTTATCACTACTTACATAATTCAGATATTTATTTTTAGGAGACAACTACCTTTACAATCAAGTGAGATTATTACCCACACTGGCTTATTAAATGCGCTTGATGATAAGTGAATCCCTACTACCTTGGTGAATGGAAAGGTGCATAATTACATGTTTAAAGATATAAAGTGTCTTTATGCGTTTAATTTGAATGACTTCAATAACACTCACAAACCCCGCCAGTATGGTTCTTGTAAGTTGTAACTATAATAGTATTTTGACCTGATCCAAAGAGCTGCTCTGCCTACCAAATATTAGGAAAACAAAGAACAACCATGTTAGAATAAAACAAGATTATATATATATGTTGTTTACTTGAACATGATCGAGGCCTAAATTTATAATTATTATTTTCTTCGATTGAAAATTGGACTAAATCAAACAACGATATTTTTTAAATTACTCAGATTTGTGGTATAGACTGCATAAAGAATGCATGTTTTGATGGTACAAGGAGAGGGATAACTACTAATGAGCATGAGGGATTGAATTATGATTGGATAATTTTCAATCCAATTCCTTATTTGTTGGTCATATTGTTAGGGTGCCCTAAAAGCTTGTAATTTATAAATGTTTAAATTAAATAATAAATAAAATATGTTCATTTTATATTTATGAAATATTTATTTCATACAAATATCATGTAATATCTATGATTATTTATATAGTCTCAAACTAAATATATACATGTTATATATAAGAGGATTTAGTTTGAGATCAATAATCTAAAGAATTCGTAGAAAACAAATAAAGCTGGATACTTTGTTTGTGATAAATCTATAGTTGCAATTCATTTCATATTTGATACAATAATTTTATCTGGAATCATTCATATGACGATATAAAAATGGAGACACTTTATATAATATAAATTATATAGGATTGGATCATGATAAAAATGAATTTCTTATTAATATATGTTAAATAAAGAAATTTATATTTATTGACTAGATGATTATATATAGATTTATCTTAATTCTGAGTGTTTAATAGACTTCTATTTATTGAGTCATATCATTTAATTTACATGGGTGTGACTGTTATAAATTTACAATCAATAAGTTTCGTACTTTGTAGATATGATTTAATAAGTGCTAGAAATATTCTACACAATAGTGGAATCCACTTCTTCTTACGAGAAGTAGATGAATAGTTTTCTTAAGTGTTGATTCAAGTCTTGAATAATAAGAGAGCTCAACTTTTTGTTTATGAATAAATAGAAAGACAAATTCATAAGTTGTTATGAATATATTGTTCATTAGAGAATTAATGATACTTAATGAAATAAAATATAATTAGAGAGGTATAGCAGATTTTAATGACCTAGTTCTAATTATGAACTACTCGTGGATGATCGAATCATATGAAATGATTAAGCCGATGAACAGTGAAAATTTAGATTGTGTAAAATATCACAATCTTAAGAGTGCAACCTTGAGTTTTTTAGTAGAGTAACTCTAAAATTAATAATAGTGAATTATTTAATTAAAGAGTTTAATTAAAAGTTTCAATATTATTGGAACTCAAATTGTAGGTCCATTTGGTCCTCTTGCTAACTTACAACCACATAAAGAAACAAAGGAAAAAATATAATTGAATTATTCAATTATTAGTATACATATAAATTTTATGGACACGTTCATGAATTATTTAGATAATTTGATTATTTAATTATCTATAGAGGTTATAGGTTCAATTCTAAATGATGTTATTAAATTATTTATGATTTAGAATCATTTAATCTAATGAAAAATCTTTTACTTAATTAATGGAAATAGTAATTTAATTTAATTAGAATTAAATTCCATATTAAATTAAAAGTAAAGAGTTCTAAGCCAGCAATAAATTTGATTCCATATTGGATATGAATTAAGTCTTTTAATTTAAATAGGAAATTGGATTTCTTATTAAATTGAAAAACCTTAGATTACCATTATAAAATGGTGTTTTATATTGGTAACAAAAGAGAGAAGTTTTGGCTACTTGAACTAAAAACTTCTATTAATTAAAAACACCATATTGCTTCATCTCAAAAGAAATCAAGAAAATTGTTTTTTGATTTCCACACAATTTTCTTTTATAAAAAGATTTCGTTAGTTAATTCTTTGATATTGTGCTCACACATAACTTTTTTTGTGAAAAGTCATAGCAAGAAAGATCAGGTGATGAAGAATCTGGAAATCAAAAGGGATCAATTCAATCTTTATATAAGGTAAGATTCGATCTTATTAATTAATTATTGAATTATAATTACTAACATCAATCGAGCATGTTTTTTTTTTTGAAAAATTTTTAAAATCCATGTTACCGCATTCATATTAAAATCAATTTTTCCTTTCATGCATGAGATTGAATTTCTCTTATTCTATTCAACCAATTTGTTACACTTCGGTGGGATAAATTTAACTCATCATTTTGCGGGTTAAAATTATCCCATAAGCCTAGGACTCTTTTATTTATTTATTTTTATTTTCTTGACTTTTATTTTTTTCTTCTTCCTTATCTTACATTAATTATATATAATATTAAATTTATTCTTAATAATATTTTTATATACATTATTAAAATATAAAAAAACTAATAATAATTATAAAGTAAATAATAAGGGGGACAAAGCTCAAACTCTCTTCTTCCCTCTTCTACATCTGTTTCTCTTTTATTTTTGTTGAAAAATAACGGACACAAACATTTTCATTGTCGATGTTGATTTTTGATCGACGAGAGCTCAAATCCCAATACCTGCAATCAATCTCAAACAAAGCAAACAAAGAGAAAGATAAAAAGGGGGGCAGAGAACCAAAACAACATAAAGTAGATAGAGGATTTTAACGTGGTTCAGCGGGTGCACCTACGTCCATGACTGTCTCTCAACAATTCGGCAGAGTGACAGTAATATTGCTTATGTATATCTATTACAATGAATTCAGCCTCTATTTATAGAGAGAGAGGCGTTACAGTTTAGGTAGCAATAAAATAGGAAAAGAATCATACATTGAATGCACTTTTTAATCGGTTAGAGTCAAATCAGGAAACTGCTCCGTATATCTCGAGATTACGTTGATTGAGTTCAAATTTGAATTAACTTCCAATTTTGATGAGAGAATCACAATCAAATCGGGTCATTGCCTTTTCTGGAAGATTTCCTTGTCTAACTGATCGTTGAATGAGCTGTACGCTGCATTGAGTGATCTCAAGCTGTGTCTCAGTGAGTAGCGAGCTGTGAATGGAGCGATCTGCATAATGATCTGTGAATAATGTGATGCAAGCTTGCTGGGCTTAGCATTAATAACCTGGGCCTCATCTGCTGGGCTAATAAATTGGACTAATTTAATGGGCTTTTATCAGGCTTTTACCAGCCCATTTGGTGAGTACAAAAAATACACATAACATCAGCCCCCCAGCTTTCAGTTCATTCTGCGAATTCGGAGCTCGAGCTCGCTGGTAAAAACTAACTTGAATTTGTCGTTTCGCGCTTTTTCAAATTCAATTCTATCAGTTCTGACACGTGGCGATCATGTAAGAGATAACTAAACCAGCACTGGCATGCCTCGTGTCACGAGCATTTAATGCGCACGTCTTTCAACTGACGGCTGCATGATTACAGAGTCGTTACTCGTGCTGCACCATTGGATCCAGGACGGTTACACACTGTCCAGATCGGACGGCTGAGGCTCGAGCTCGACCACCTATATAAATTGGTGGAGCCCCTTCGTTGCCCTTTTCACTTGTCATTTTCTCCAGTCACCCAATTTTTCCTCTTGCCGTTCTTTCACCGGTTCTTCATAGATTCTTCACTCTCAGTCGCCATTTTTCATATCTACAACAAAGATTCACAGTAAGTTTTGTTCAACTTCAAGCTTTCAGTTTTTGGTTCATATTTATTATATCGATATTGCGTTGCACTTGCATTCTGCTTTCTATGTTTGAAATGGTTTGAACGCGTCGTGTTCTTGATGTTGAATCTTTGTGGTTTTGTGTTTCTTGTTGATCACGACTCTTCAGTTTCTGTTGATTTGATCATGTTGCTTGTCTATTTACGATCTGTTTTCTATTTGTGGCCTGTCATGCATGTGAACTGTTGGATTAGATATTTGTTGGTAGCTCGTAGGTTGTTTCTTCATAGGTCGAGCCCCCTACTATTTTAGCAATCTGTAGACCTTAGAAAATTTTAACATTAGGTATGGTATGCTTGATGCGACTTGATTATACTCCCTTTGTATAGATGTTTTCAAGTGGAGCTCGCAATGTTAATGAGGCAACCCAAAGTGGGGAGGTGTCCGAACAATTTGCAACTCGGGCTGATCCTGAAATGATTCGTCATCTTGAAGCGGAGCGACGAGCTCGCGAGAAGAGGGAAGCTTGCAAAGTGTTTGCCCATCATTCTTCCACAATAGATTCTGTCGAGCTAGAGGGGGTCGCTCTTCAATATCATATCCCTGGGAGCTGCCGTGCGATGTCACCCGCTGATGACAGCCACGTATGTTATCCTCTAAATGGGTACATCGCTATCAGTACCCAACATCTTGGGCACAAGTTTAGGTTCCCAGTTCCTCCTTATCTGGTCGAGTTCCTAAACAAAGTCAAGCTCATGCCATTCCAATTGACCTCGAACTCATACTCGCAGCTGACCTTGTTGACTTTAGCCTTTCTCAAAAACAGTCTTCCTTCCTCAACTCCAAAAATCATACATCTTTATAGCATCAAGGCTGGAAGTAGTTCAAAAGATGGGAAACGAGATGGAATTCATTATCTCACAACTCGTCAATCAGACTACAAGAACTTCCTGCCCCGAAGAGATGCAAAGGGCAAGTCTAATGTAAGGGCTTACAAGACGAACTGATTTTTTATCTCTTGCCATTCTCTCAAAGATCTCAAGAACTTTAGCTTCATTTTAAGTCTAGGTATAGAGAAAAATAATTCGCGAATTACGATTGATTTTCTTTTTAACACTTTATTTTGCAGAACTGAAGGTGGATAGGTCTTCTTTTAGCAATGAGGAGAAGAGGCTTTTAGGGTGCTTATGAGTTCGGGTGAAGTGAATATCAGCGATAAATTTGACACTACCCTTCTTCAGGCTCATGGCCTTACTCATCCTACTAACTCTCCATTAATTGACAGTAATAGTAATATAAGAAGCATGAGGAAATTCGAGCTCCCTTCTATTTTCATAGTACCCGTCGAAGAAGAGGAAGACACTCGTACTTCCCAAACAGCTCCAGCTCCTACCTCCACCTCACAAGCAGACCAGATTCCAGCTCTTACTCCAGCTCAGGTAGTGCCAACTGTCCAAATAGATTCATCTCCATTTCTTGTTCACACAACTATTCCAACGGTTCTTTCCTCATTTGCTTAAATGGATCCAGCTCTCACTCCAACAGTTCCAGCTTCTGCTAAAGCGGCTCCGGTTTCAGCTCGTACCGCACTAACAGGTGCATTTCAGACAACTATTCCTCCAGTTTCAACTTCCACCTCTAGGCGAGCTTCAAATAGGAGAAAACTTACTCTTCTGCAATTCTCTTTGAAGCAACCTGCTAAAACTCCAGTCTCTTTTGCTGCTCCCTTAAAGTGACCTGTTGAAGCTCCAGCCCCTTCAGTTATTCCCTCAAAGCGACCCGTTAAGGCAAAAGCTAATTCGATCGCTGTTCCTAGCGAGGTAACACCTTCAGCAATAGTAGCAGATCCATTACTAATCCTAATTTCAAGCTCATAGCTCGAAGCAAGAGAGGTTCTATTCGGGGTCCTATCATAGGAAACCTCAATTGGGGTGAGCGCAGGTGAAAGGAGAAAGAATATGGGTAACCACATCTTTACCATACGACGTCATATATATAAGGGAAAGAGCCTGAGGTCGCACCGGTTGAAGATACTGCTTCGCCAACCATGACAAGCTCTGAAGATGGACCAGGGGGAAGATATCTAAAATCTCTCCTTAACAACTGGTTGGATATCATGATGACCCACCCGAGGGCTTTGGAAAATCAGTCTCTGAAGGGCTTGGATCTGGACGGATACATAAGTCGGCATGCAACTCTAGTAACTCATTTCTCTTTTTGACTCCTTGCTTCCTTACTTTATTAAATACTAATTTGTAAGAGTTTCAAGTCGCTCTTGGATTAATAAAACGAAGGGGGGAGACTAGGTTCTCTGAAGATCGCATAATAAGACTGGAGGATGAGCTGGCAAAGGCCAATGAGGAGGTCAAGTCCTGGACCGAGAAGGCTCAAAACGCTAGAAGGTTCGAGGAGGGTCACGAGGCGATGTTGGCGGCAGCTAACATAGCTAAACAGACAGCTGAGGAGGCTCTGATATGCGTAGAAAGTGACTATGAAGCAACAAGGTCTCATCTCACTGCCTTGCTTCGCAACCGTGAAGATGAACTAAACAAAGTGAAGGATGAGCTGAGGCAATCAGAGCAGCAAGTTGAACTTGCCGAAAAGCGAGCTGAGCGAGTGGAAGCTATAGTGTAGTGGATTGAGGAGGTCGAACATCGAGCTGAGATTGCAGAGAAACAAGTTGAGGTGCTCGGCAATAAGTTGAGGCTGCAGTGCAGCGAACTGAGGTAGCTAAGAAATGAGCTGAGGTTGCTGAGCAGCAAGTGGAGACTACATAGCGACATGCACATGACACCTGCGTAGAGTTCATGGTTTTCAGAGAGAGACTTGTTTAGGATGCGGAAGTGCGGGTTGCTGAAGCCAAAGATGAGGTTGAGGAAGGAACGAGTATTAACTTCCTCTATACGCTATGGATGTCCCATCCTGAATTGAATTTTTCTATCTTTGGTGATGAAGGACTCCGAGTTGTGGAGAGGTTCAAGGCAGAGACTACCTCGTCTTTAGTTGTAATTGATGCGGTTCCTTTGGCAATAGAGATACCTGACACATCCTCTCAGGCTGAACCCGCTAATGTCACCGAGCTCTCTAGCTCGTCTTCCAACGAAGACTTCCTTTTAGGACCAAATTCTCCTAGGAATCTATAGCTTGTCATGTTTTCTATTCTTTCTGAACTTGGTTTTTACTTTTTGTAATTCGTTTAACTTGTAATGGATTTTCGAGCTTAATAAAAATTTAATTTGACTCATATGTTGAGCGTACTATTCATCTTCATTTACTGTTTATATTCCGTCTTTATTTTCTCAAGTTGAGACTTCATGCGAGCTAATCATTATAACATAAACTGGCTTAAAATCTTAAAGCTGATGTTATAACTTAAGTAATTGCTTGATTCAATGGTTAATAAAATCTTATGATATAGGCAACAGGTCGGAACCTTATCTGCCATATTAAAATGTTTACGAGCTATGCATGGGGTCATGAAGTTGCTTGCCTTGACTTTATTTTGTGAGTTATGCAGGGATACGTAACATCGCTTGCTTTTTAGGTTTTGATTTTTTTTTTTTTTAGTGAGCTATGTAGGGTACATAACCTTGCTTGCTTTTTTGGCTCTATTTTGTGAGCTATGTAGGAGTACGTAACCTCGCTTGCTTTTTAGGCTCTAATTTTTTAGCGAGATATGCAGAGGTACGTAACGTCGCCTGCTTTTTTTGCTCTATTTTGTGACCTATGCAGGGGTATGTAACCTTACTTGCTTTTTAAGCTCTAATTTTGTGAGTTATGTAGGGGTATGTAACCTTGCATGCTTTTTAGGCTTTACTTTTTTAGCGAGCTATGCAGGGATACGTAACCTCGCCTACTTTTTTGACTTTATTTTGTGAGCTATACAAGGGTATGTAACCTCTATTGCTTTTTAGACTCTAATTTTTTAGCAAGCCATGCAGGGGTGCGTAACATCGCCTATTTTTTTAGCTCTATTTTGTGAGCTTTACAGGGGTACGTAACCTCGCCTGTTTTTTTGACTCTTATTTTTGGCGAGCTGTGGGCATGTCAACGAGCTAATGGGATGGAGCCCGCTGGCTTGATAACTTGTAAATTTTTTGAACTCATGAATAATTAAGAGTAATCACTCAATATATGCAAGCAATATGAGGAAACTGGAGCTTTAATTAATTTTGATAAAGTTGAAATACAAACTAGACACATAATCAAAAAGTTACCAATAGTATGGTCGAAGATGCTCGGTGTTCCAAGCTCGAGGGATTTTAGCTCTATTCATATTAGTTAAACGGTAAACTCCATTTCTCAAGTTTGCTTTGATGATATAGAGGCCTTCCTAATTTGGAACTAGGGATCCATCGTTGGCTTTGTGAGCTCTAGGTAAAATAAGGCAAAGTACTAGATCTCCCACGTTGAAACTCTGAACTCGAGCTTTCTTATTATAATACCTCGCGATCCTTTGCTGATAGACTGCTACACTCAATCGGGTTGATTCCTTTGCTTCTTCAAGTAAGTCAAGGTTTGTTGCCAGCAGCTGGTCGTTGTCTTTTGGATTGTAGGTCGCTTTACGCTGTAAGGTTACTTTTAACTCTGCGGGGATCATGGCTTCAGATCCGTAAAACATTAAAAAGGGCGTCTCGCCTATGGTGCTGCGAGTTGTAGTCCTATAAGCCAATAACACCTTCTGAAACTCGTCTATCCACGCTCATTTCTTTGCTTCAAGCTTTATCTTCAAGGTTTGCTTTATGATCTTATTCACAGCTTCAACTTGGCCATCGGCTTATGGATGGTCTATTACTGAGAAGCTCTTGACAATTTTCAAGTCGTTGCAGAACTTAAGAAATTGGTCGCTACTGAATTGGGTCCCATTATTTATCACGATCTATTGAGGAATCCCAAACCTGCAAATAATATTATTCCACACGAACTTTTCTATTTTGTCGTGGAAATTTCTGCTAACTCCTTTGCTTCTACCCACTTGATGAAATAATCAACTGCGACCACGACTTGCTTGCATCTTCCACAAGCTGTTAGTAGAGGTCCGATCAGGTCCATTCCTCAAATTGCAAAGGGCTACGGGCTCACCATTTGTTGGAGATAGGCTGGTGGAACTCGTGGGACCTGAGCGAACTTGTGGTACTTTTCACACTTTTTAACCAGGTCAATGGCGTCTTGCTTCATAGTAGGCCAATAGAAGCCCTGTCGAAGTGCCTTGTGAGCTAGAGATAGCCCCTCAACAAGATTCCCACGATGACCTTTGTGTATTTCCTTTATCACAGTCTTGCAGTCCTGGCCATTAATACATCTCAAAAGTGGAGCTGAAAATCCTTTCTTGTATAACACATCATTGTAGATGTAATATCTAACTACTCTAGCTCGCAAGCGTCGTACTTCCAATTTGTCACTTGGTAGCTTTTCGTTCAGCAGATAGCTTAAAATTGGATCCATCTAGGAATTCGGCTGCACAGTTATGACTATTACCAAATTCTTCTCTTCTATACTTGAAGTTGGTAGGAACTCCACTAGGATTGCCCCTAGGAAGTCTGCATCTCAAGTAATCACCAGGCGAGCTAGTGCGTTTGCATGCAAATTTTGAGCTCGTGGGATCTGCTTCACCTCGTACTTCTGAAAAGTACTTAACATTTCATGAACTTTCTGGAGGTACATAGCCATTTTCGATCCTCTGGTCTGATACTTCCCAATATGTGGCAAACCACGAGCTGCGAGTCACTGAAAACCCTTAATCGCTCAGCTCGCATCTCTTAGTTAAGTGCAAACCTGCGAGCAATGCTTTATATTCAACTTCATTATTTGTAGCCTGGAAACCAAACCTCAATGCATAAAGAATTTTATGGCCTTCAGGACTGATAAAGAGAATTTCATCTCCGACTTTTCGCTCGCTAGATGACCTATCAACGTAAAACTCCCAGGTCGGACTTTCAGAAGATTCAGCTTCATCATCCACATGCCGTGTAAATTCTACAATGAAGTCTGGTAGAGGTTGGGCCTTGATAGCAATCCTCGACTTGAATTGGATGTCGAACTGTGCGAGCTTTACTGCTCATTTGAGCAAGCGATCGAGGTATTTTCCTTTTGTAAAACCTGCTTCAATGGATATTGGGTGAGGACTTCAATTGTGTGGGCTTGAAAGTAAGGTTGCAGCTTCCTCGATGCTATCACCAAGCAATAGGCGAGCTTCTCCATCTACGAGTACCTGGTTTCAGCATCTTGTAGCCTTTTACTTACATAATATACAAGAAGTTGCGTCTTCTCCTCTTCTCTCACCAAAGCAGCACTTAAAGCTTGCTGAGACACCCTTAAGTATAAAATGAGCTTTTCTCTTTCTTTAGGTTTAGAAAGGAGTGAAGCTCGTCCCATATACTCCTTCAGTTGTTGGAAGGCTACCTCGGATTGCGAAGGCTACCTCGGATTGCTTAGTCTACTCAAAGCTTTTTGCTTTTTTCAAAACATTAAAGAATGTAGAAAGGAGTGAAGCTCGTCCCATATACTCCTTCAGTTGTTGGAAGGCTACCTCGGATTGCTTAGTCTACTCAAAGCTTTTTGCTTTTTTCAAAACATTAAAGAATGAGATGCATTTATCTACAGCCTTCGAGATGAACCTGCTTAGTAATGCGACTTGGCCATTAACGCTTTGCACGTCTTTTACCCGAGTAGGTGACCTCATGTCAATTAATGCTCTGATATTCTCTAGATTCACTACAACAAAAATCATTTACTATCACGGTTTAGTTATTACAGACACAAATGACTCGTGCTAAAAAATGTAATTAAACACGAGCTTTTAAAAGCCCGTAATAGAGTTGTTCAATAATATATATTTAGTACGGGCCAATAAAGATCCGTGATGAATGTTTGGATAGCTTATTAGTGAGCACGATAGTAACCCATGCTAGTTATTTAATTAGAGAGCACACGACTAGCCCGTGCTCGATTATAAGTAGATACAAGAAACCAGGGGAGGGAAAATTTTCTTGGTTCCCCGCCACTCCCAACTCATTCCTCGCCATTCCAAACTCATCTTTTTCGTCTCTTCGTGATCGCAGTTTGGGTTTTTCAGTTTCATCTCTTCATCTCACATCATAGATCGAAGTTTGGGTTTTTCAGTTTCATCTCAGGTTCCTTCTGTCTCTCTTGTTTTTATTTCATCTTCTGTCATCTAATTTTTATTTGCTGATTAAAAATCAATGACTAGGGATTTATGGGTTTTTGAGAAATCTAGAAAACAGACACTTTAACAAAGATTCACACACGCATTTTGTTTCAATCGTTGGGTTTTTAACACACACATTAGATGGATATAGATTGGTCCATGGGTTTATAAGGGAGGGTGTGAATGGGTGGGGGTGAGTGTTAGAGCCCATCGAGCGAAGATGTAGAGCTTGGACTTGATGCTTCGACAGCCAATGGTTAGAGCTCTCTGTGTTAGCTGCAGCCTGGATGTCATGTGAGTGGGTGGGGTTGAATGTAACTGTCTTATGTAAGATATGAGTTGGACCATGGCTGTATAAGGGAGAGCTGAGCACCACCTTATAAGGTAGTATTTTGGAGGTAAGTGTGCAACCAGTTATATAGGGCACCGATTACTTTTTATCTTGTGCTTCCAACCACCTACACTATCCTCCTAAAGAGATGTTTAAAAGTAGTGTGAGGTTCCCTATATTTTGGTTTTTATTTTGTCTAGGTATGATGGCCTTAGTAGAAGTTACTTATAGCAGCATGGTTTTGTAGTATTCATATATATTTAAATGTTTTTGCTGATAGGTTAAGCAATTTGATAATTTGCCTAAACAGACTTGCTATACAATATTTTCAGTGTGAAAAGTTTCATAGATATTCATTTGCATTACTTTGTTGTAGCATGATGTTATGTTTGGCTGCTAGAATCTGACATGAGGACTAATCTAACTGCACCATGTGTACTCCCCCTGCCCTGTCCCTCCCACGTCCCTGTCCTCAACCATAACACACCACACCTACACCCACCCCCCACCCTCCCCCTCTCCAATTGGATACCAAACAATCCAAAAACATTTCAAAAAAGGTTTTGGCTAAAAAAGGCTCGTTTGGTTAGTAAAGAAGCCATGCTAAGCACACATGTTTTTGTATGAAATCCAACAGAAAGTTTGTTTTGATAATACATATGTGTATTTTAGTTCTTTCAATCTTTGATTGTTTGTGTTGTAGCCAAGTTTCTTAGAGCATATTTGTTTGGTGACATGTACAAGTCAAATTTTTATAGTCCACATGAGTTTTATTTGCTTCATAATGAATTCTTATTATGTACTAAGTGATGACGGTACATTGCAATATACCATGTATTGCCAGTCTCAGGAGCGAAGATGCAGTACTATGTTTTCCTTTTTTGATTGCTTTAAGCATATTGTGGATGCAGAATTTTAGGAAAAAAAAGAGCCTGTCGTTGAGAAGCTCAAGGAACCAGTGCTTGATGAAATTACGTCTTCGTTAGCAAGGTGATATGAATTGAATTTCACCAGACAGGACATTTCTTCTGTGGTTTTTATGTAAACAAGTGACTTCCTCCTGCAATTTTTGATCACCATGAAGCATACCCTCTCATCAGTCCAGAATTAATGTGCAATCAAATTCTGTTTATGATTTAATGTCCCAATTGGTTTTAATTTGACAGGAAGTATCCTTGTTAAATAAAACTGATCAAGCTTGCTACATGTTTTATTTAACAAGGATACTTCCTGTCAAATTAAATATATATGTTCGTTAGCAAGGCGATTATATATGTTCTATTATTGAATATTTTCATGTTATTAACTTGAGTATTGCTACATGTTTTAGGTTGCTTTGCTGGAGTGGACAGATGACTTAGAGTTGTTTATATTGAAGGGTTATGATAAATAATTAAACTATCGAATGGGAGTACCGTTGCTTGAGGATGTTCTTCAGTCAATGGAAGATGCTATCAAGGCTAAAGACGGTAATATAAATGATAAAACATGTCAGTGTACTATTTAATTTTTATATTTTATTTGCTGGTTAATCTGCCATGGTCCTAAATACTTATGAGTTATGGGTAGAGGAGGTTTGGACCTTCATGTAATTATGCAAGGCAGAGATCCTTGTGGATTTATGCTGTTAGAATAGCCAGTTACCAATGAACATGATATAAAACTACTGGACCAGGTGTGCAATTGGTGCCTATAACACTCAACGGCTGTTTACAAACGAGCGTGTTAATAATTTTTGCTTCTTTTACCTTTCATGTTATGCTTTTTATTTCTTGATTTGTTCAGATCCATATTTATGTGAGTTTGTTATTATCAGTGAGACTTTGTCTCCACCCCTTTCCCCTAGCATGTATAGTTAGTTGACCTTATGGAAATTGTTACTAATGGCCTCTCTTCTCGCTTCCATTAACTCTTGTAGAGAAACTTACTCCTGGAACTTACGAAAGGGCAAGACTTCGATTTGCACATGCAGAAACTGTTGTCCCATTTACTTGTTTGCTTGGGCTTTTCCTCAGTAAATCTGGTGAGTGATATGTCATTGCATGCTTGAATTCCTTCCTTGTGATATGTAGATGAGTGTCATTGTACAGGGTACTAATTTCTTTGTGAAATTTTAAATATTTCAGAATTTCAGCAAATACAACGGGAAGAACCTTTGCAACTCCCTCCAAAGCCTCCGCAGAGTAGAAAATGGAAGGGCAGCGTGGTGGTACCTTTTGCAGCGAATAACATACTGGTTTTATACAGCTGTCCTGCCATATCTTCAAACAACTACTCTGTGCAAGTACTGCACAATGAACATCCCATTCCATTGCTGGTAGGCTGATCATTCTTTCTTTCTTGTTTTTTGGTGTGTTTTTGTGTATAGTTTTTAAACATGTAATTGACCACAGTTCATTTGTGTATTTTTGACAATGTTGCTTTGCTGCTCCAAGACTTGCTATTTTCGTTATTCTTTTCTGCATTCTGATGTCTGATCCATTTCTTTTATAGGGTTGTGATGGTACTGATTTCTGTCCATTTGAGGTTTTTAAGGTACCGTCATCTTCCAAGCTCACCTATTAATTTTTTGCAAGGTTTAATGGTAGTTATGAAATGTATATTGTTACACCATTTTTGTCTTTCATAAGTCAAAGTATATTGCATATTAGTTTTACTAAGTGATGGACACATAACTAGAATGTAGGTAATTGTTAGGGGTTAATATTATTTATTAGGATTTGCTACTATTGCATATGAATCTTTTGTAATTTCTATGGTTATGGATTATCAATATTATATGAAAGTTTTAGAAAATTTGTGAACTTTATAAATGTTCCAAATTATTATTATTAAAATGTTATTTGACTATTTAATTATATTAAGAAATTTATATTATAAAAATAAGTATGTAGGTACAATAAAAAAAAGCACGGGCACTGTTCATACTCGTTAATATTTTTAGCATGTGCGATGCCTGTACTCGTTAATATATTTAGCACGGTGAAAGCTCGTATTTGGTACTTTTCGTAGTACGAGCTTCATCCGTACTCGTTAATATTTTTAGCATCGGCCTAGCCTATACAGATTAATCTTTTAGCACGGGCGTCGCCCATACTCATTAGGTTTGTTAGCACGGGCTGTTGTTCATACTCCAGAAGCACCGTTTACCATCACACCTTCATCCATCACATATACCTGGCACGGGCGATGTCCGTGCTAGTAAAACATCTAGCACGGGCATTACCCGTGATTAATAAGCGTTTTTCTTGCAGTGATTGATCTCAATACCTCTACTGTTCACCATGAAACCCATAAACTTCCCAAAAGCTACCCCGAATGCACACTTGTATGGATTCAGCTTCATCTGGTAGCTCCTCAGAATATGAAACATCACCTCCAGGTCGTGCACATGATCACCCATCTACTTAGACTTTACCAACATATCATTAACATAGACCTCCATGGTCTTCCCAATATATTCTTCAAACATCATATTTACCAAACACTGATAGGTCGCTCTTGCATTCTTCAATCCGAAGGGCATCACCTTATAGCAGTATAGGCTGCGATCTGTCACAAACGAGGTGTGCTTTTCGTCTTCGAGATTCATTGGGATCTGATTATAACTCAAGTATGCATCCATGAAGCTCAGAAGTTTGTGTCCAACTGTAGCATCCATGAGCTGGTTTATCCTCGGTAAGGGGAAGCTATCTTTTGGGTATGTTTTGTTCAAATAAGTGAAGTCGATGCAAGTTCTCCATTTCATATTCTTCTTTTTCACCAACACAAGATTGGCGATCCAAATCGGGTAGTAAGCTTCTCGAATAACCTTATTTGCCAGTAGCTTATCTACCTCTTCTTTCAACGCAGAGTAACGCTCCCCGGTTATCGATTTTCTCTTCTGGCGAACTGGCTTATGGTGGGGATCAATATTCAATCTGTGCGACATGACCTTAGGGTCAATCCCCACCATGTCTTCATGATTCCATGTGAATACATTCAAGTTCGCTTTTAGGAAGTCAGTGAGCTGGACTTTTAATTCTGGAGCTAAACCTCTTCCCAATTTCAGGCATCTTTCAGGATCTACCTCGCTGACTTGAACGTCTTCTAGTTCCTCAACTAGCCCAGTCGCTCACTTTGCATCCACTTCGCGAGGGTCAAGATTATGACTAACCCCCTTTTCAGTCATAACTCGTGGCTCACCCCCCGAAACCACGTTCACCTTCTTTCATTTTACGCCCATCTTAACAGCCTCCTCATAGCAGCGTCTGGCTAAGTGCTGCTCTCCCTGTACACAACCGACGCCGTTGGGAGTTGGAAATTTAAGTGTGAGAGTCCTGGTTGAAGTAATCACGTCCAAGTTATTCAATGAAGGTCTTCCTAGGACCATATTATATGCTAATGGGCAGTCAATGATCAAAAAATCTGCCAACACAATAGCCTGTCGACCTGCTTCCCCGAGCGTAAGTGGTAGCTTAATTTGCCCATTGGTACAACAACATCTCCAGTGAAGTCGTAGAAAGGTTTTGGGGACGGTCTTAGTTGCTCTGCTCCTAGCCCCATCTGATTGAAACAGCCTATGTACATTACATTCACCGAACTCCGAATATCAATCATAATGTGTCGCATTTCCATGTTGCTAATCTTAACTCGGATGACCAGCGCATCATTGTGAGGCCAAACCACGCTTCTAGCATCTTCCTGAATGAAAACAATTTTATTCGAGGTCGTCCTTGCCTTCTTCACAGGTCCTTCCGATCCACTGACCTGCAAGGTATGATTTGCTTCCCGGACATACCTCTCATGCGACCTATTTGAAGCACCTGCGATATGGGGGCCACCATGAATTGTAAAAATAGTTCTTACCATAGGTTAATGTTCTAGCTCGGGAGCTCGTTGGGGCTGTTGTTGTGTTCGTTGTTGTTACTGCTGATGTCGTTGTTGTGAAGGTCATGAGTCTGCAGGTCTCACCATGTAATCTCTCAAACGACCTCTTTTGATTAATCTTTCAATGGCGTCCTTCAACGCTCAACATTCAAAAGTATTATGCCCGACCTCATTATGATAGACACAAAATTTACTCATATCTCCGTACTGAACAGGGGCCCTTAAAGGATTGGACTTTCCAAAGTTTTCCCTGTTTCTTTCCGCTATAAAGATCCTGTCCTAAGAATTTGACAGGATGCTGTAACCATCATAGCGACCTTGACGCTGATGTTGCTTATTCCTAGGCTCTCTCCTAGCCTTCTTAGCAATCTGATTACTTAAGCCACTGTTTCTACCTTCTCATTCGTTTCTACCATTATTCTTCCTTTTTGACTGGCTGGAATTGACCGCTTCGTTCTTCTGATTAAGCTTCTTCGGGCCGAAGTTTTCTTCCCATCTGATCTCCTTTACAGCTCGCTCATAAAATTCTCCCAGGTCCTTCACCGGGGACTTATAAATACTCTCATACAACTTTTCATCTTTACGGAGCCTCGCTGAGATCGCAATCAATATACTTTCGTCTGATGGATTCTCAACATTGGCGACCTCGCGTCTGAACCTGATGATATAATCTTTCAACAATTCACCCTGACGCTGGAAGATAGTGGCCAAGTGGCAGAATGGTGCGAGCTGCCTTCTTAAAGCCCTATACTGGCTAATGAACTTCTGTTGACACTCTTCCCAACTTCTTATACTGCGAGCTGGGAGATTTTTAAACCAAGTCCACGGAATGTCTCTAAGGGTAGCTGGGAATACACGACACTTCACCATTGGATTGTTTGTCTGCAAATCCATTTGGACATTAAAGACGTTGAGATGATCATAGGGGTCACTGTCCCCATTGTACTGCTGAATATTTGGCATCTTGAATCTTAGAGGGAGATGATGCATATCGATCTCCCTAGTAAACGAAGTCATTTCTCCATAGTGCTCTCGCTGGTTTGGGGCGCCAGGTCACGCTTCAAGCTGCTAGACTCTCTGAAGAAGTTCCTCCACCTACGGGTCTCGAGGTCCATTTCTCCTCCTACAGTCTCAACCTAGAGAGTGGCGCTCTGGTTCATACCTCTGGTTCTCTTTGAATGAGCCACCAGCTCGATGTGACCTTGTATGTCGCTCATCCACCTCGTCCTCATACTGAGATGCAGCTCGGACCCTATCATGACCAGCTTCTACCGCCTGCTTCCATCTTGATTTACCCTTAATACCAAGCTCGCAGAGTGCACTTCTCTTTCTTCGTGAACGAGGTAACCAGCTCTAAAGCACGAATTGGAGGAGCGAGCTGAGCCGGCAGGTCGCGACATCTCCCTTGTTGGCTTTCGGGCACCTGCATTACTTCATGTTGTTGATACGTTTGCCTCGGGACAGCAGCTTCGATCCTGGGCGCGTTCTGCGCTTGGGCTTGCACTAACAAGTTCACTGTATTTGCAAGTTGTCTGACAGTAGCCTCCAACGCGTTTTGCCTTTGATACCACACCTGTTGCCCTTCAGCTATTGGGGCGATTGGAACTGGTTGGCGAGGGGGTAAGGGCGGCATGCTTGCTGCAACACCAACTGCCTGACCATATGACGTGTCTGCTGCATGCAGAGGTGCATCTTCCATCTGCTGCGTATCGCACTGATGTTGGCTAGTTTGGCTCTTTGCTTGGTCAGCCTGTGAGTCCACGTACTTAGTTGTTTTAGTTCTTACCATGTCTGTTAAAAACTGAGAAATTGTCGTGAAATTGATCATAGTTTGGGCCCTTCTTCTAACGTCAAAATGTTGACGTTGATTTTTGATCGATGGGAGCTCAAATCCCAATACTTGCAATTAATCTCAAACAAAGCAAATAAAGACAAAGATAAAAAGGGGGGCAGAGAACCAAAACAACACAAAATAGACAAAGGATTTTAACATGGTTCAGCGAGTGCGCCTACGTCCACGACTGTCTCTCAATAATTTAGTAGAGTGACAGTATAATATTGCTTATATATAACTGTTACAATGAATGCAGCCTCTATTTATAGAGAGAGAGGCGTTACAGTTTAGGTAGCAATAAAATAGAAAAAGAATCACACATTGAATGCACTTCTTAATCGGTTAGAGTCAAATCACAAAACTGCTCCGTATATCTCGAGATCATGTTGACCGAGTTCAAATTTGAATTAACTTTCAATTCTGATGAGAGAATCACGATCAATCGGGTCATTGCCTTTTCTGAAAGATTTCCTTGTCTGACTGATTATTGAATGAGCTGTACGCTGTATTGAACGATCTCGAGTTGTGCCTCGCTGAGTAGCGAGTTGTGAATGGAGCGATCTGCATAACGATATGTGAACAATGTGATGCGAGCTCGCTGGTGCAAACTGTAGAGCTCGCTAGGCTTAGCATTGATAACCTAGACCTCGTCTGTTAGGCCAATTTATTGGGCTAATTTAATGGACTTTTATCAGCCCATTTGGTGAGTACAGAAAATATACATAACAATCATGAACCAATTCGATTGGGTGATTGATCTCAGTTCTGGAAGATCAAGATAGATTTGTATTTTCCTTCATGAGGCCATCAAATTGGTATATTCATTTGGTTAAAATAGTACTTGAATAAATGAGAAATTGAAGCTTAAAGTGCACCCATTAGGAAGAAATTAAAGTCTATCCCACATAGCAATTGGACTATTTTTTTATCATTCCAATTGGACACTTTAAATTGGAAGTTTTAATTGAGCCATTTGATTTGTTCATATGAATCTTATTTATACTTATTTAATAAAAAAAATTATTTTACTAGATCTAATTAGATTTGGGCGTTACAGAGATGGCCTGAGCATATGAAACGTTATTATTACCAACTATAGTCCGTATTAGAGTTTGAGGAGCAACGGGTAAGGTTGTAATATTAACCGATCTATTAGCATGTCCAGAAGCCAGAATTTTTGGCAAAAAATCTTCCGAAAACATCTAGGCAATGGAGTGTCAAACAAAGAAACAGCACTTTTCAACCAAAACAACAGCAGGGCAGATTGAAAAACAGACTAAAAACAATCCGAAAAATAAAGCAGCAAAACGTCAACAGAACCCAACAGCGTGAACACTGTGAACGTCAGACCAGCAACGAAACAGCTTGAACGTCAGACCTATGAACAGCGTGAAACCCAACCGCAGAGTAAAAAACGTCAACAGAAAAATGTCAGCAGCAAAACAGACCATCAACGGAGCAATGACCAGCAACTAGCGAAGTGGCGAGCAACGTGAAATCAACCCAGAAAAAACCAACTGGTGGAGCAGGGAGGAGAGCAGTACCAGACCAGCAGTGACAGGCCAGTTAGAGACCGTCCACCGTGAGTAGAACGTTGACGGTGATAATCACCTCTCCAAACTGAGAATCCTCTGTCTCCTTTTCCAAAAACAGTGTATTACTCATTGAGCTCGAATTTCTCTCCAAACAAAAACTATCCCTATAGCGGACGACGTGTAGTGATATATCTAATAACAACAAAATTTTGATAATCTGAACAGCAAATTATAAATTAACTAACTAGTTCAGAAATAAGTGCAGCTGAAGTAAACTTTACAATTTTATTATTAAATGTCCACCATCGTGACCCCAAATTTGTCAACGTTAAGTCTCCAAGGGCAAAATTATCTTTGACATTATTTTTAATTTTTCTTTTAAAGAAAAAATTTGAAAAAAATTAATTATTTTAGATGAGATATTTACATGATGGACAGTAAAGATCAACTTTAAAAAAACCAAAGAAAAAAAATTAAATTTTTTAGGTGAGATCTCTACCATCTATTGTGTTGATGGATGGTAGAGATCATCTTTAAAAAAACCTAATCAATTTTTAAAGAAAATAACAACTAGAAAAATTATTTATCTTCTACTAGTCAACTTCATCAAAAACCCTAACCAGTCACCTAATCTAGTCACCATCACCATCCTCGACCCTTGCTTCCTTATCCCAATGTGGCAAAGTAGCACCACGTGGTCGTCAAGCCTCTACCACCTTTGGAAGAGTTAGAGGATCGCACTTCGGCGCCACTAAGGCTTCCAGCTGGGATGATGGGCCTTTCGTTGCCTCACAATCTCAAGCTCGTCTCAACCCACATGACTGCCGAACCAGTCACCTAATCTCAATCCTGCCATTGATCTTTCTCTTCCTCGTCGAAAATGGCAATATCAGTGACATTTTCTGTTAAAACCACCCCGCGCTCAAGCTTGTTGATGTGTTCTTTTTTAATATTTTTTTCCTAGAATATTAATAAAATCCAGGTTTGCAGTGGATAATGATGAACTGTGATTATTATTATTATTATTTCTTGTGTATGTTGGATGATGATAAATTGTGATGATGGTTATGATTCGATTTGGAGATAAAGATTGAATTGGGTTCAACATCATCTGGATTCGTTATCACTAGAGATGATGATGATGATTTGATTTTGGGTTTATGTTTCATATTTGAGTTTTTCATTATGGGTTTGTGTCCATGATGAAGATGTGTGCTTGTCTTGTTTTTGTTTTTGTCTTTTCTTGTTGATGAAGATCTTGTTAGATTGGTTGTTGATGATTAGGAGTGATGATTTCCAGACGATGATGGTGAAGATTGGTTGTTCATGATCTATAGATGGTTATATTTATATTTATTTTTTAAATTTTTATATAAATTTATTTTTTAATTATTTTTAAACTCAAGAATATAATAGTCTTTGTACCACTTTATCAATGTTAACCATTAAGTTTAACGGTTGGTGACTAACGGTAAGTAATTAAATTGTAATAAAATTATAAATTTTACTCTATCAATATATATTTCCGAATTGGATAGTTAATTTTGTAATTTGTTCTAAACTGAAACTAAAGTGTTCCTTTCCAACTAGAAAGGCTTCCATGAATTTTCCGACAAGGTTCTTTATGTTAGGTAACTAATTAACTAGACTTGGAAATTGTTGACTTATAATAATTGTTGACTTATAGTAATTGTCATGTCTAAGAATTTTTTTTTTTTCTACTTCTTTTAGGGATTAAATTCAATTATGATCCATAGGTACTTGAAAGATAGTCATATGAAATTAATTAAAACTGATTTTTTTTTTTTATTTGAGAATAATTAAAACTGAAAATTCAAATCTACCAAGTTTTTTTTTTAAATCCCAAGAACTTATTTCTTCAATCTTTGGTTTGTTAGTATTGGAAATCAGAATGAAAAGAGAAAAAAAGAAATAGTTATTCTTTAAATAATAATAATAATAATAATAATAATAATAATGGCAGTGTGGAACACGCAATAGTCTTGCTAGGTACTCCCAATTAAGTTTGGAACCGAAGACTAGTTGAAGAAATGATATCTTTATATATAGAGTTCTCAAACTCTGCAGTAATCAAAGATAACCTTAAAATTCAGTTTTACTCAATGGTGTCCAAAATAATCATTGTGATATTCCAAATTATCGTTCTCTCGTTTCAATTGCACCCAACAAAAGCACGAACATGGATCAAAGCCGCTTATTACTGGCCTGATCAAAAAGAGTTCCCCATTTCAAACATAAATTCTTCCCTCTTTACTCACCTTATATAGATTCCACTTCCTACAACCTCTTCTTCTCGCTGCCTGGCGAAAAACACATTTCCACCTTCACAGATACTGTGAGAAAAAAGAACCCATCAGTCACCACGCTGTTATCAATCTATGGAGATTCAGATCATTCAACCGTTTCATCAATGGTAAACGATCCGATTTCTAGAGAGTATTTCGTCAACTCCTCGATAGAAACAGCTAGGCTTTATGGCTTTCAAGGTCTAGACTTTTATTGGGCTGATCCAGAGACAAGCAACAGCATGGACAATATTGGTCTTCTCTTCAAAGAATGGCGAGCTGCTATCACTTCAGAAGCAAGAAACTCTTCACGGCCAGATCTGATCTTGACTGCGATGGTTAACTATTTTCCTCTAAAATATTATCCTGTAGGCGCAATACAACAATATTTGAACTGGGTTCATGTTAACCGTGGTGATTACTTCATGCCAGATTTCTGGACAGACTTTACAGCCGCTCCAATGGCTCTCTATAACCCAAATAGTACTGTTCATAATACTGATTATGGTATAAGGTCATGGATCGATGCTGGATTGTCTCCCGAAAAGATGGTTTTGTTTTTGCCTTACTTTGGCACTGCATGGACCCTGGTGAACCCCAACGAGAATGGTATTGGTGCACCAGCTAGAGGACCAGCCCTAAATATTGGGTTGGCTCTTAAGGAAATCAAAAGTCACATAAATCAATATGGAGCTAAAGTTACGTTCGATGAAACTTATGTGGTGAATTACTTCACGATGGGGACATCTTGGATTGCTTTTGATGATGTTCAGGCCATTCAATATAAGGTTTCGTACGCCAAGAAGAAGAAGCTACTTGGCTATCATGTCTGGCAAGTGTCCTACGATGATAATTGGGTGCTCTCTCAAACTGCAGGTAGGCAATTCTTTCTTTGAAAATGCATGTTGCATCGTCATACTCTAATATATATTATTAAATTTTGTACTAGTCAATCCAACAATCACATCTAACCTCATCCATCTTTGCGCTTCAATGGTCCTTTCACATGTGCAATCCAAATTTTTGCCATTTAGATTTCCACATTTGAATTAATTAGTAATTAATTATGGCAAGTGTTGTAAACATGAAATTTAATTTTTCAGTTCAGGAGGATGACATTAATTTTCCAGCGCTGGAGCAGGAGGAATATAATAGAAATGGGCAAAATAAGCAGCCATATCGATTGTTGGAAATCATTCTGCCTATAACTGCTGCTGTTATTCTCCTGCTAGGCGTTCTGATACACTACAAGTGGTTGATAAAGCTCAAATCAAAAGGTAATAGATATATTTTTTGTTTATAAATGGGTGAGGATTGTGCCAATATATTTTTATTATTGGGAACCAAGAAGCTTTTTGGCCAAACTTAAATTTTTCTTGGTCGATACTTGATAGGAAGTGTGAATTCGGTCTCAGATCATGAAGTAAGGAGCCCAGTAAATAATGCAACAGCTGATGCCGGAGATTTTAGTGGCAATGCTCGTACTCTGGAATTATATAGTTTGGCTTACATTGAAGCAGCAACAAATAATTTTTCGAGTGAAAATAAGCTTGGGGAGGGTGGATATGGGCCTGTTTATAAGGTAATTAATATTTTTATATTTTTCGAAGGTTAGAAGCTATACAAAAATGAGATTAATTATAATTTATTTTATTTTTTTAGGGTGTATTACAAAATGGACAAGAAGTAGCAGTAAAGAAACTTTCAAAAACATCCATGTAGGGATTTAAAGAGTTCAAAAATGAGGTGATGCTTACCGCAAAATTCCAACATGTAAATTTTGTTAAACTTTTGGGTTATTACATTGAAAAAAAGAGCACATGCTGATCTATGAGTATATGCCAAATAGAAGCTTGGATTATACCTTTTTGGTTAGTTTTTTTTTTTTCCCTATATATCCTTTCTTATGTGCTTTCAGTTATAAGTTGAACAATAAAAATTGGTCACTACCGCATTCAACATTTTGTGGCCTGATTTTTGTTATTTCATTTGCAATTTTTTTCCTTTGCTAATTGTTCATAAATGATTTGATGCAGATACGGCTAGAAAATACATATTGGATTGGGAAAAACGTATTCAAATCATTGAAGGGATTTATCAAAGGCTTTTATATCTCCAAGAATACTCAAGATTGACAATTATTCATAGAGACTTGAAAGCTAGTAATATTCTGTTAGATAAAGACATGAATCCGAAAATATCAGACTTTGGTATTGCAAGAATTTTTATAAAAGGTCTTGAAGCAAACACAAGACGAATTGTCGAAACATAGTAAGTATATTTCCGCTTCTAATTTTGTACACAAACTTTTATTTGTTGTTATTCATACTCTAATAAACCGTTTGCATATATATATATATATATATATATATATATATAAAATACGTAGCGGATATGCTCCTCCTGAATATATCGAAAGAGGCATCTACTCAACAAAGTCCGATGTTTATAGTTTTGGAATTCTAGTTCTACAAATCATTAGTGGCAAAAAGGTCTCCAATTTATATGGCAAAAGCAGAAATATGAGCCTTCTTCAATATGTAAGTTTCTTCAACCCATTGAGTGAGAGCAATCAAAACTTAGGTTTGAATTAAATAATGATTAACTACAATTTCAGGCATATGAGCTCTGGAAAGATGGTAAAGGCATGGAGTTTGTGGATCCTTCGCTTGACGATAGATATTCCCATTGTAGATGTATAAGATGCTTGCATATAGCTCTGTTGTGTGTCTAGGAAATCCCAATTGATAGGCCATCTATGTTGGAAGTTTCTTGGATGCTCAGAAATGAAGGTATTCATATAATGATTCCGAAGAAGCCTCCCTTGCCAAAACTAACTGACGTGCAAAGTGGATCTTCAACATCAAACTCGGAAATGCGTTCAAACAATGATACAACAGTTTCAAGTTTGGAAACTATATAAGGATTTTAGGTGACGAACAAAGACCCGGAGTTTGGCTTTTTGATAAAATGTGTGCATATAAATTTAAGCTCTATTTAAAAATAACTGAACTCTGTTGTTCTCATGAGTTCTTGTTAAAACACCTTAGGTTTCCTTGCTGTTAGAATTTCGCTCTTTGTTAAACTTTTGTGCATTAATGCTTTAATTTGGGCAATATCATTAGATGTCTAGCAAGTTTGAGAATATCCAAGAAAAAATATATTTGTCAGAAGATAATTTCAAATACATACATACATATATATATAAACTGAAATGAGAGTATATAACCCATTATATGATACTATATTTTTCAAAATTTTATCCAAATAATGTGGTAAAATGATTTGTAACAGTCATTTTAATTATAGATGATGTATTAACGATATCATTATTATAAATAAACTTATCACATTATTTAAATAATAAATTTAGATAAAATTTATAGTAGTGCAGCGTTACTTCTCTTAGGCTATATTACCTTACCATTCTCATTTTTATAACAAAAAATCAAATATTTTAGATGAGCTAAAAAATTTTCCGAATCTACGTAAAAAAGATCCATGTTCATATATGTAACACAAAAAAGAAAAAAAAAAATAATCCTCAAAAACAGAGTATTTTTGTCCAATGGTAATCTAATAAAGCCCCTCAATAAAGGAGTACACATCATTGTTTCCATCAAGGTCAAAGTCGAAAATGTTTGGTTAGTATCCTTTGAAGCGAAATTCAATTTCTTTGAAGTAGTCTTTACATAGTTAGCACATTCAAGGTCATTTTTCCTTATCTGTGGCCCCTATCATTACTTCCGTTGTAGAAACTTAAGATTCAAGTCTAGGTCAATGCCTTTACTATGCATATATTTTCTTGGAAAAATTCAAAGATTAATGCTTTTCTCAGGTTCATGAAAAAAAAAATTCACAGGCATTTTTGTTTTTCAAAACATAAATGAAAATTGGTCTTGCTCTCTTTATTTTACTTTTTTAAGATAAAAATGAACAAATTGGTTATATATCAAAACCTACTAAAATTAATTAATAAGTACACCCGGATACCTACTTTGATAATTGAGAGATAACTACTCTCAAGATGAAGGAAGAAATTTATACAAATAAGCTTGTAACTACTTACGTAGTCCGGATATTTATTTTTAGGAAACAACTACTTTCACAATCAAGTGAGATTATTACCCACACTAGCTTATGAAATAAGCTTGACGATAAGTGAATCTTGACGACCTTGGTGAATGAAAAAGTGCACAATCACTTGTATAAAGACATGAAGTGCATTTATGCGTTTAATTTGAATGACTTCAATAACACCAACAAAAGACCACACCAGTATGGTTGTAACTTGTAATTTGTAACTATAATAGTATTTTGACCTAGTCCAAAGAGCTGTTGTGGCTACCAAATCTCAGGAAAACAAGCACAACCATATTAAACTAAAACATGATTATATATATGTTGTTTACTTGAACATTATCGAGGGCCTAATTTATGATTATTAGTTTCTTCCATCGAAAATTGGACTAAATCGATTAATGATATTTTTTAAATCACTTGAATATGTGGCATAGAGTGCTAAAGAATGCATGTTTTGATGATACGGGTAGAGGGAGAACTACTAATGAGCATAAGAGATTGGATTAGGATTGGATAATTTTCAATCAAATACCTCATTTTTTGGTTGCATGAGATTGGATTTTTCTTATTCTATGGAACCAATTTATTACACTTTGGTGGGATAAATTTAACTCATCAATTTAGTGGGTTAAATTTATCCCACAATTCTAGGTCTCTTTTATTTATTTATTTTTCTTCTTCCCTTTCTTACATTAATTATATGAAATATTAAATTTATTTTTAAAAGTATTTTTATATACATTATTAAAATATTAAGAAGTAACATATTAATAATTATAAAGTAAATAATAAGGGGGACACCTCAAACTCTCTTCTTCCCTCTTCTACATCTCTTTCTCTTTCATTTTTGTTGAAAAATAACGGACACAAATTTAATGAACCAGTTTGATTGGGTATTTTATCTTGGTTTTGGAAGGTCAAGATAGATTCCTGTTCTCCTCCATGAGATCATCGAATTGGTATATTTATTTGGTTAAAATGGTGTTCGGATGAATGAGAAATTGAAGCTTAAAGTGCACCCACTGGGAAGAATTAAATTCTATCCCACATGGCAAAATAAATGAAGGAAGCTTAGTATATAAATGCATGTGTTATAACTCCAAATTAACTTGTAGAGTATTGATGCTCTCCCTTGCACACAATAGCATTACGTTACAAATAATTGCCCATCCTTGTCTTCGAATGCCAAGTAGAATTCAAACCTTAGATGTGTACACATTGCACCTCCATTTGCTACTAGAAATTTTGTTTCTTTTCACTTCAATTCGTTTGAATTTGAATTACTTGCTATTAAGTCAACCAAAAATTTTAATTAATTGCTATATAGCATAATTATAATTGATTAAGAATTGGTCCTGAATTTAGGAAAATCGGTCCTAAATTCAATACTAGTTTTCCATTTCAAGGCCAAACATACATAATTCGAGACCAAACAGATTCAAACTATTCCCAAATTCAAGAAATGTTTGGTCTCGAGTTTAACCTCAAATCAGGACATAGTCGTCCCTAACCTAGCACATGAGATTGTTTCCCTATTTTCATCATATAATCCCTAATCCCCTCACAAACCAAATTCAAACTGTAAGTCTTACATTTCTATTTTAAATGGATCATGTAAATCAGCTAACCCATATAAAAAAGCCATCAAAATATATGATTTTCATCAAACAAAACAACATAAAGATTTTAAATTAACTCGTTCGTTGTTCAATGGCATGTTCATCATCCGTAAGAGTAAAAATTCGCAGTATTTTTCTACTGTCGAACTCGCTAAGCTATTGTTGTCGAATTCTTTCTTTCTTTCTTTCTTTGTTTCCCAATTGTTGTCCCCCTTTCTTTCTCTCTCTCTCTCTTGTTTGTCCTCTAAAGTTGCTTTTATATCAAGGGCAAATTTATCTTGTATTCAATAATAGGTGACACTAAAACTTTAAGTTATTAGTCTAATAACATTTCCAAAACAACCCCTAGTATAGTTGAAAAAAATCCCAGTTATTGAAATTATTAATTTATTACACGACCCAACCCAGAAACGAAAACATTTATTATATAATAGAGATTGTAATCTTGTCAAATATTATTTTTTACATATTATATTTTATAAAGGAATATTTCCCTAATTGCCTACAAACTTATAAAATTTATTTGCTTTTCATGGTCAACAATTTATAAACAAATTTTAGTTACCACTATATCTAAAAAACTACATTAACATATAAAAATGAGCTAAACAATAATATTTAAGATTCTAACAAGACAAATCACCTTCAAACATGTTAGAATCATAGTAGATGAAAATTAAATGAGATGATAATATAGGGAACCATATTTTCCACATATAATAAATGGTGCAAACCCACAAAAGCATAATCTTGACATTGACCAAAGTCATATAATAAATAGTCATCTAAGTTATTCGTCCGTAAGAGTGATGATTTCCATTATTCAATTGCAGTGGAACTCACAAAGTTGTCGTTGTTGAATTATTCTTTTTTTAATTTATTTATTTCCTTTTTTCTTTCTTTGTTTCTCAATAGTTATCTCTATCTCTCTTTGTTTCTCCGCTAAAGTTGCTTTTATATCAAGGCCAATTTTGTTTTGAATCCAACAATAGATAACACTAAAATTCAAACCATTAGTCCTGTGATATTTCCAAATAACACCTAATATAGGTGCTAGTAAAAAAAAGAAAAAAAGATCTCCATTATTGAAATTATAAATTTATTACGCTACCAAGCCAAAATCGAAAATGTTTATTATATAATAGAGATTATAATTTTGTCAAATATTATTTTATAGATAATATACCTTATAAAGGAATATTTTTCCTAATTGTCAAAACCAACCGAAATTAGTTAATACTTGCACCCAAATACCTATTTTGATAATTAAAAGATAATTGCTCCTACAATAAAGGAAGAAATTTACTCAAATAAGTTCATTACTACTTACGTAGTTTGGATATTTACTTTTAGGAGAAAACGTTTTCACAATCAAGTGAGATTATTACCCACACAAGCTTATCAAATGTGCTTGATGATAAGTGAATTCCTGCTACCTTAGTGAATGAAAATGTGCACAATCATTTGTATAAAGACATAAAGTGCGTTTATGCGTTTAATTTGAAAGACTTTAATAACACTGACAATGGACCCTGCCAATATGGTTGTAACTTATAAGTTGTAACCATAATGATATTTTAAGCCGGTCCAAAGATCTACTTTGCCTACCAAATCTTAGGAAAACAAAGAACAACCATATTAGACAAAAACATGATTATATATGTGTTGTTTACTTTGAACATTATCAAGGGCCTAAATATACAGTTATTAGTTTCTTCGATGGAAAATTGGACAAAATCAAACAACGATATTTTTTAAATTACTCGGATTTGTGGTATAGAGTGTATAAAGAATGCATGATTTGACGATATTGGGAGAGGAAGAACTACTAATGAGCATAAGGGATTGGAATAGAATTGGATAATTTTCAATCTAATACCTTATTTCTTGGTTGTATGGGATTTGATTTCTCCTATTCTATGCAACCAATTTATCCCACTCTGGTTGAATAGATATAACCCATCAATTTGGGAGGTTAAAATTATCCCACCAACTTGAGACTCTTTTACTTTTTTCACTTCTATTTTTTTTTCTTCTTTCTTTTCTTACATTAATAATATAAAATATTAGATTTACTTTTAATAATATTTTTATATACATTATTAACATATTAAAAAGTAATATATTTCAATAATAATTATAAAATAAATAATAAGAGGGACAAAACTCAAACTCTGTTCTTCCCTCTTCTACATTTGTTTCTCTTTCATTTTTGTTGAAAAATAAGGGACACAAAGTCCATTTTCATTAACTAGTTTGATTAGGTTTTTGACCTTGATTTTGGAAGATCAAGATATATTCATGTTCTCCTCCATGAGGTCATCGAATTAGTGTATTCATTTGGTCAAAATGGTGCATCGGTGAATAAGAAATTGAAGTTCAAATTGCATCCATTGGGAAGAAATTAAAGTCTATCCCACAAAATAAAGGAAGGAAGCTTGGTATATAAATGCATATGTTATAACTCCAAGGTAACTTATGGAGCATAGATTCTTTCTCTTGTGCACAATGGGGGTGGGGTACAAAAGATTGCTTATCCTTGTCTTTGAATGCAACTAGAATTGGAACTTGGACTTGTACATATTGCACCTCCATTTTGCTACCATAAATTTTATTTATTATTATTTTTTCATTTCAATACATTTGAATTTGAATTAGTTGCTATTAAATCGACTACAAATTTTAATTAATCGCTATATAGAATAATTATAATTAATTAGAAAATTGGTCTCGAATTCAAGAAAATTGGTCTTGAATTTGACACTAGTTTTCCATTTCAAGACCAAACAGGCATAATTTGAGACCAAATGGATTCAAACTATTACCAAATCGAGAAATGTTTGGCCTTGAATTTATCCTCAAATCAAGACCTAGTCGTCCCTACCCTTGCCTATGAGATCATTTGCACCTTTTCATCATATAATCCCTAATCCCACCACAAACCAAATTCAAACCATAAGTTTTCCACTTCTATCTTAAATCCATCATGTAAATCAACTAACCCACACAAAATAGCCATCGAAATATATGATTTTCATCAAACAAAACAACATAAAGATTTTAAATTAACTCTTTCTGTAAACCCTTAGTCCCAAACTCTAAACGTCCTAGTGTTAGAAGCTAGAGTATGAGGTTAGAATAATAAATTTAGTCGACAATAAGCTAACCAAGGACATTGAAGAGTAAATGATTGTTATAGAACTATATAATTACTATTTTAAACAAGAAAATATCAAGGAAGGTAAAATAGTCATTTTATAAATAAGAAATCAATTATAAGTGGTAATATTATAGTCCAAAAATAAAAACTAGATGGTTTATTATTTAGAATTAGTGGTCAATTACTAATTTAATTAAAGAAAAATGTTAGTGATAGTCAAATGGTTAAAAAGGGACAAACTTGGTATTTTAGAAATTGTTACTTATATATATACCACACTTAGAGAAAAAAATGGATGAAAAGAATAGAGAGTTGTCGTGAGATAAGAAGAAGAAAAACAAGAAGCTACCATGAAAAAGCAAAACAGAAATGTGAGAGGGAGAGAGTAAGGGTGGACAATAAAGAGATTAAGGGTGAAGAAGAAAGCTTCCAATCAAACTTCTCAAGCTTCAAATCACAACCTTAGGGTTTCTTCAAGCTAAACTAACTATCCTACACAAGATCTAAGATAAAATATACTCTCTTCTCTCACACTTTTGATACTAGTTGGAGTGGTATGAGCTGATGAGAGTTGTGTTGATTTTAGTATGTTGTGTTAGGTGTTTTACACTTAAAACTAGTGTAGAACCCTAAGTGAGTGTTATGGGAGCTTTGATAGCATGTTATTGTGTGTGAATGGTAGGTTAGGGTTTATAGTTATCAAACTTTAAAGTGTCATTTAAAATACTAAAATATCAAACAAGTTGTAGTTAAGTTGTTTGATGAAAGGTTTGAGAGAGATTTGCATGTAGAATTGTAAAGATGTACACTTTGATGTGTATGTGTGTGTGTCATGACTATGAAGGACAGTAGGTAACTTCTGAATTTTGATTGATTCAAATTGAAATCCAAGCTTATTTGAGGTTAGGAAAGCATATAGAAGTGATAGGATTGAAATAGGAGTAGTTTTGAGTAAAAGGGAGATTCTCGAGTCAAACCAAAGGACAGTGATGACCTGCACCAATCTGACTTATTTGGGTTGTTCTAGATCTCAAATCATGCCTAGAAATCATAGTAAACCATAGGTTTTGAAAGAAAATGATTCCGATAAAAATTGCGTAAGTTATGACAAAAATAGTGCGTTTAGAGAGTCGTAAGGTAAGATATCTATGTAAATGCATTCTTTAATGCTTGGAATGAATATATTTGATCATAATTAGGTAAAATAACCTTAGATATGAAAGAAATAACATCGTCGCTTGTTCGATGCGAAAACATATATCAAAAAGTGTAGAAAAATAGGTGTTTTTCATAGGTTTCACCCCTCAATACTTAGAGTTTTTCAAAACCATTTTACGGGGGACCTAAGTGAGAGATAAGAAGACGGTCCAAGTGAAAATGGAGGCGAAATAGCTCGCAGAATGGGCTGTGCACACTGTTCTATTTTAGGGGGTCCAAAATTTTGACTTTTCATTCCGGGCCTCTAAAAATTATACGGACTGTGTGGGGGTGTCCCTAGGGGTAAGTAACTAAAAATTTTGTAAAGAAATTGGAATTAGGAAGTCTCGGTTAAGTTAGAAGTTAGTAGAGAAAGTTGTAGTAAAAAAATGCATTGTATTGAATTTTTAAAGTTTAAAAGTAATGTGTATAGTTTATATAGCACATTGTAGCGTATTTTAAATAAGAAAGTAATGTGTAAGTGAAAAGCAAGCTAGCAAGGCACGTGAGACTCATGGAGGCACTTGATTTGGATTTTCATGAATTGAGGTAAGTGTTTGACCACTTGCGTTTGTTTGATTTCTAGTTTCAGTTTGCATATTGTGCTAAATGAAAATATAAAAATGGCTTTTAAATTCAAAGTTCAAGTTTTGAGTATGCGAGTTTCTTATGGAATCCATAAAGTGGTTTTTAAACTAATTGAATCAAGAGAGTTTTTAAAGTTTCCAAAATAAGTAGTTTGTGCTTTTGCACTTGATGAATTTAGTTTTAAAAACTCATGTATATACCTTAAGATCATATGAGATTTAGTGTTACGTGACGATGCAGAAAATTCCGTCTGTAGTCACTCAGTTTATAGAGTAATTAGCACTACGCGACGACATAGAAAAATCCGTCCGTAGTTGTTTAGTTTTCTTAGAATTTATAGCGCTACGTTGCAACGCAGACAATTTCGCACGTAGTTGGTTAGTTTCATAGTTTGGCACTACATTGTGATGTAGTATATTTTGCTTGTAGTCGTCCAGAGTTATAGCACTACAATTGCGATGTAGAAAATTCGGCATTGTAGTCGCTCAGATATGAGATTTATTACTCTATGTTGCAATGTAGTAAATTTTTTATCGTAGTGGTTGAGATACCTCAGTAGCTTCATGTTGACGTTAGTTAGAATCACCCGTGATGATTAGAGTAAATCAAGGTTGTACATGGGGTTTTTAGAAAGAAAATGTTTGAAATTCGAAATTTTTAAGGTTAAGTAAATTTATAAGTTAGTGCACAATTATATAATTATACTACATTGTTGTGTGGTACTAACATGTTTATCTGTTGTGTAGTTATTTATATCATTGGGTGCTGTCGTAGGACGGTGGGACGATGACCGTCTCATTTCATATATGTATATATATAGGTGGGTGAGTTATGAATTAGGCTTGTATAAAGCTTGTATATGGATTTGTATTATATGTTAACTATGACATCTCGCATTTTGGAATAATATATATGTAAATATGATTGTAAATTATCATGAATTTTCATGTATGATGGATATATGCATATTCTAGTATGAATTCATGCATATTGTTGTGGAACGTGTGATGAATATGTATGTTTGTGGATAAATAAAGTTGAGAGGAAATGAATACATAATCGAAGTGTATTTTATTACAGGTAAAAAATTTGAAAACCTAAAAAATACAGTCGTTATGCTGCCGAAATTTTTATAAACTCGTTTTAAAATGAAATTGTAAAAAAATTTAACCACCCAACTTATTTTCAAAAGTAAAGAATACAATTGAGTTAAGTTAAGAAAATCGAGAAAGATAAAGAGGTTCGCTCCACGGGTTTCTCCATTCCGACAAGTTGGATTACGAGAAGTCCGTTGAAGTGCCCGACGGGACCCCTAGATAAGAGACTAGAGAGAGTCTGGGTTGGGTCCTGTCACTTTCACTATTTAATGAGATGTTCGTCAACTGTAAAAGTGATAATTCATAGTGTTCTACTACTATTGAACTTGTAAAGCTGTCGTTGTTGGGTTCTTTCTTTCTTTCTTTTTTTGTTTCTCTCCTTCTTTGTCTCCCAATAGTTCTCTCTCTCTCTCTCTCTCTCTCTTCAAGTTACGTTTATATCAAGGGCAAATTTATCTCAAATCCAATAATAGGTGACACTAAAACTTAAGTTATTAGTCCAATGACATTTCCAAAACAACCCCTAAAATAGTTAAAAAAAAAAGATTTCAGTTATTAAACTTATTAATTTATTACACAGCCCTGTCAGAATCGGAAGTGTTTATTATATAATAGAGATTATAATGTTGTCAAACATTACTTTATAGATATTATACTTTATAAAGGAATATTTTTCCTAATTGACTGTAAACTTACAAAATTTATTTGCTATTCGTAGTCAACAATTTAGAAGCAAATCTTAGTTATCACTATATCTAAAAACTTTACATTAATATATAAAAAAGAGTCGTTAAACAATGATTTTAAGATTCTAACAAGCTAAATCAATTTCAAACATGTTAGGATCATAGTGGATATAAATTAAATAAGATGATAATCTAGAGAACCATATTTTCCACAAATAATAAATGGTGCAAATCCACTAAGGGTAATCTTGACATTGACCAAAGTTATATAATAAATAGTCATCTAAGTCATTCATCCATTAGAGTGATGATTTCCATTATTCTATTGTTGTCGAACTTGACAAGTTGTCATTGTCGAATTCTTCCTTTTTTATTTGTTTCTTTCTTTTTCACTTTCTTTGTTTCCCAATAGTTGTCTCTATCTCTCTTTGTTTCTCCCTTAAAGTTGCTTTTATATCAATGACAATTTTGTCCCAAATCCAATAATAGGTGATACTAAAATTCAAACTATTAGTCCAGTGACATTTCCAAAATAACACTTAGTACAGGTGCTGGTAAAAAAAAATGATCTCTATTATTGAAATTATAAATTTATTACACTGCCAAGCCAGAACTAAAAATATTTATTATGTAATAGAGATTATAATTTTCTCAAATATTATTTTATAGATAATATACTTTATAAAGGAATATTTTCCTTACTTGCCTATAAACTTATAAAATATATTTTCTTTTCATGGTCAACAATTTAGAAACAAATTTTAAGTACCACTATATCTAAAAAGTTATACTAATATATAAAAAAGAGTCAAATAATAGTATTTAAGATTCTAACAAGATAAATCACATTCAAACATGTTTGGATCATAGTGGATGAAAATTAAATGAGATGACAATCTAGGGAACCATATTTTCCACATATAATAAATGTAAATCCACAAAGAGTACTAATCTTGACATTGACCAAAGTCATATAATAAATAGTCATCTAAGTCATTCGTCCATAAGAGTGATGATTCCCATTATTCAATTGCAGTTGAACTCACAAAGATGTTGTTGTTGAATACTTCCTTTTTTTCTTTGTTTCTTCATTTCTTTCCTTTTCTCATTCTTTGTTTTCCAATAGTTGTCTCTATCTCTCTTTGTTTCTTCACTAAAGTTGCTTTTATATCATGGCCAATTTTGTCCCAAATTCAATTATAGATAACACTAAAATTCAAACTGTTAGTCCAGTGACACTGCCAAAATAACATTTAGTATAGGCGCTTGTTAAAAAAAAAAAAAAAGATCTCCTTTATTGAAATTATAAATTTACTATGCTGCCAAGCCAAAATCGAAAACGTTCATTACGTAATAACGATTATAATTTTGTCAAATATTATTTTATAGATAATATACTTATAAAGGAATATTTTCCCTAATTGTCTAAAACTACATAAATTAATTAATACTTGCACCCAAATACCCATTTTGATAATTGCGAGATAATTACTCTCACAATAAAAGAAGAAATTTACTCAAATAAGCTTGTCACTACTTACGTAGTCCGAATATTTACTTTTAGAAGGCAACTACTTTCACAATCAAGTGAGATTATTACTCACACAAGCTTATTAAATATGCTTGATGATAAGTGAATCCGTACTACCTTAGTGAATGAAAATGTGCATAATCACTTATGTAAAAGCATGAAGTGCATTTATACGTTTAATTTGAATGACTTCAATAACACCGACAATAGATCCTACCAGTATGGTTGTAACTTGTAAATTGTAATTATAATGATATTTTGACCAAGTCCAAAGAGCTGCTCTGCCTACCAAATCTTAGGAAAACAAAGAGCAACCATATTAGATAAAAACATGATTATATATATGTTGTTTACTTTGAACATTATCAAGGGCCTAAATTTACAATTATTAGTTTCTTTGATGGAAAATTGGACTAAATCAAACAATGATATTTTTTAAATTACTCAAATTTATGGTATAGAGAGTATAAAGAATGCATGTTTTGACGATACTGGGAGAGGGAGAACTACTAATGAGCATAAGTATAAGTTGCCATAACAACATATGTAGCAATATAATACCTTTCTTACGTAGAGCTGATGAAACAACATCCTACATGGATGACATAGGCATATTTGGAATCACGATGGTACTATCACTTGAGTTAGAGATGGCCTGAGCATATGAAACGTTATTATTACCAGTTTAGTCCATATTAGAGTTTGAGGAGCAACGGGTAAGGTTGTAATATGAACCGATCTATTAGCATGTCCAGAAGCCAGAATTTTTGGAAAAAAAATCTTCTGAACACATCTAGGCGATGGAGTGTCAAACAAAGAAACAGCACTTTTCAACCAAAACAACAGCAGGGCAGATTGAAAAACAGACTAAAAACAATCCAAAAAATAAAGCAGCAAAACGTCAACAGAACCCAACAGCGTGAACACTGTGAACGTTAGACCAGCAACGAAACAGCTTGAACGTCAGACCTATGAGAACAGCGTGAAACCCTACAGCAGAGTGAAAAACGTCAACAGAAAAATGTCAGCAGCAAAACAGACGATAAACGAAACAACGATCAGCAACTGGCGAAGTGGCGAGCAACGTGAAATCAACCCAGAAAAAACAAACTGGTGCAGCAGGGAGGAGAGCAGCACCAGACTAGCAGTGACAGGCCAGTTAGAGACCGTCCACCTTGAGTAGAACGTTGATGGTGACAATCACCTCTCCAAAGTAGGAATCCTCTGTCTCCTATTCCAAAAACAGAGTATTACTCATTGAACTCGAATTTCTCTCCTAACAAAAACTATCCCTAAAGCGGACTACGTGTAATGATATATTTAATAACAACAAAATTTTAATAATCTGAACAGCAAATTATAAATTAACTAACTAGTTCAGAAATAAGTGCAGATGAAGTAAACTTTATTATTTTATTACCAAATGTCCTCCGCCATTACCCTAGATTTGTTAACATAAATTTTTAATTTTTCTTTTAAAATAAATTTTGAAAATAAAAAATTAATTATTTTAGATGAGATCTTTACATGTTGGACAACAAAGATCAACTTTAAAAAATCAAAGGAAAAAAAATAATTTTTTTTCAGGGGAGATCTTCACTGTCCATCGTGTTGATGGACAATAGAGTTCATCTTTAAAAAAACCCAAATAATTTTTAAAGAAAATAATAATTAGAAAAATGATTCATCTTTAATTGGTCAACTTCATGAAAAACCCTAACTAGTTACTCAATCTAATCACCATCATTGTCTCCGACCCCTGCTCCTTTATCCCAATACGGTAGAGCAGCACCGCATGGTCATCAAGCCTCTACCTGCTCTAGAAGAGTTAGAGGATCGCGCGTTGATGCCACTGAGACGTCCAACTGGGATGATGGGCCTTTCGTTGCCTCACAATCTCAAGCTCGTCTCAACCCACGTGACTACCTAACCAATCACTCAATCTCATTTTCATCTTCACTCCACGTGGCTATGATAATGAGCCCTTCGCCTCCTCCCACCACTGATCTTTCTCTTCCTCATCGAAAATGGCAATATCAATGACATTATCAATTAGAACCACCCCGCTCTGAAGCTTGTTGATGTCTCCTTTTTTTAATTTTTTTTCTTGAAATATGATTAATAAAATCTGGATTTGTATTGGATGATGATGAATTGTGATTTTTCTTTTTCTTGTTTATGTTGGATGATGATAAATAGTGATGATTTGATCGGGAGATAAAGATTGAATTGGGTTCAACATCATCTAGGTTCGTTATCACTAGAGATGATAATTATGATTTGATTATGGGTTTATGTTTCACAATTGAGTGTTTCATTATGGGTTTGTGTGCATGATGAAGATGTATTCTTGTTTTGTTTTTGTTTTTTTTGTTTTTTTTTTGTTTTTTCTTGTTGATAAAGATCTAGTTAGTTGGTTGTTGATGATCAAGGATGATGATCCGCGCAGACGGTGATGGTGAAGATTGGTTATTTATGATCTACAGATGATTATATTTATTTTAATTTATTTTAATTTTTATATAAATTTATTTTTTTATTTTTTTAATTCAGGGACACAATAGTCATTATACCATTTTATTACTATTAGTCGTTAACTTTAACTGTTAGTGACTAACGGTAAATAGTTATATTATAATAAAATTATAAATTTTACTGTACCGGCATATCTTTTTAAACTACATAGTTAATTTTGTAATGTGCTATAAAGTGAAACTAAAGTGTTCCTTTCCAACTAGAAAGGCTTTCATGAATTTTCCGACAAGGTTCCTTGTGTTGGTGGATTTATTAACTAGGCTTGGAAATTGTTAACTTATAATAATTCTACGTGCACGGTCATGTCTAAGATGTTTTTATTTATTTTTTCTTTTTTTCTTTTTTAGGGATTAAATTCAATTATGATCCATAGGTAGTTGAAAGAAAGTCATATGAAATTAATTAAAACTGATTTTTTTTTTTAGAATAATTAAAACTGAAAATTCAAACCTACCAAGTTTTTTTCTTAAATCCCAATTACTTGTTTCTTCAATCTTTGGTTTGTTAGTAGTTGAAATGAGAATGAAAAGACTAGATAAAAAGAAATATTTATTCTTTAAAATAATAATAATAATAACAATAATAATGGGAGTGTGGAACACGCAATAGTTTTGCTAGGTATTCCCAATTAAGTTTGGAACCGAAGACGAGTGGAAGAAATGATATCTATAAATATTGAGTTCTCAAACTCTGAAGTAATCAAAGATAAGCTTCAAATTCAGTTTTACTCAATGGTATCCAAAATAATCATTGTGATATTCCAGATTATCGTTCTCTCGTTTCAGTTGCACCCAACAAAAGCACGAACATGGATCAAAGCTGCTTACTACCGGCCTGATCAAAAAGAGTTCCCCATTTCAAACATAAATTCTTCTCTCTTTACTCACCTTATATACTGTTTTGCATATATAGATTCCACTTCCTACAACCTCTCTTTCTCGCTGCCTGGCGAAAAACACATTTCCACCTTCACAGATACTGTGAGAAAAAAGAACCCATCAGTCACCACGCTGTTATCAATCTATGGAGATTCAGATCATTCAACCGTTTCATCAATGGAAAACGATCCGATTTCTAGAGAGTATTTCATCAACTCCTCGATAGAAACAGCTAGGCTTTATGGCTTTCAAGGTCTAGACTTTTATTGGGCTGATCCAGAGACAAGCAACAGCATGGACAATATTGGTCTACTCTTCAAAGAATGGCGAGCTGCTATCACTTCAGAAGCAAGAAACTCTTCACGGCCAGATTTGATCTTGACTGCGATGGTTAACTATTTTCCTCTAAAATATTATCCTGTAGGCGCAATGCAACAATATTTGAACTGGGTTCATGTTAACCGTGGTGATTACTTCATGCCAGATTTCTGGACAGACTTTACAGCCGCTCCAATGGCTCTCTATAACCCAAAGAGTACTGTTCATAATACTGATTATGGTATAAGGTCATGGATCGATGCTGGATTGTCCCCTGAAAAGATGTTACTTTGGCACTGCATGGACCCTGGTGAACCCCAACGAGAATGGTATTGGTGCACCAGCTAGAGGACCAGCCCAAAATATTGGGTTGGCTTTTAAGGAAATCAAAAATCACATAAATCAATATGGAGCTAAAGTTACGTTCGATGCAACTTATGTGGTGAATTACTTCACGATGGGGACATCTTGGATTGCTTTTGATGATGTTGAGGCCATTCGATATAAGGTTTCTTACGCCAAGAAGAAGAAGCTACTTGGCTATCATGTCTGGCAAGTGTCCTACGATGATAATTGGGTGCTCTCTCAAACTGCAGGTAGGCAATTCTTTCTTTGAAAATGCATGTTGCATCGTCATACTCTAATATATGTTATTAAATTTTGTACTAGTTAATCCAACAATCACATCTAACCTCATCCATCTTTGCGCTTCAATGGTCCTTTCACATGTGCAATCCAAATTTTTGCCATTTAGATTTCCACATTTGAATTAATTAGTAATTAATTATGGCAAGTGTTGTAAACATGAAATTTAATTTTTCAGCTCAGGAGGATGACATTAATTTTCCAGCTCCGGAGCTGGAGGAATATAATAGAAATGGGCAAAATAAGCAGCCATATCGATTGTTGGAAATCATTCTGCCTATAACTGCTGCTGTTATTCTCCTGCTAGGCTTTCTGATACACTACAAGTGGTTGATAAAGCTCAAATCAAAAGGTAATAGATATATTTTTTGTTTATAAATGGGTGAGGATTGTGCCAATATATTTTTATTATTGGGAACCGAGAAGCTTTTTGGCCAAACTTAAATTTTTCTTGGTCGATACTTGATAGGAAGTGTGAATTCGGTCTCAGTTCATGAAGTAAGGAGCCCAGTAAATAATGCAACAGCTGATGCCGGAGATTTTAGTGGCAATGCTCGTACTCTGGAATTATATAGTTTGGCTTACATTGAAGCAGCAACAAATAATTTTTCGAGTGAAAATAAGCTTGGGGAGGGTGGATATGGGCCTGTTTATAAGGTAATTAATATTTTTATATTTCTCAAAGGTTAGAAGCTATACAAAAATGAGATCAATTATAATTTATTTTATTTTTTTAGGGTGTATTACAAAATACACAAGAAGTAGCAGTAAAGAAACTTTCAAAAATATCCACGCAGGGATTTGAAGAGTTCAAAAATGAGGTTATGCTTATCGCAAAACTCCAACATGTAAATCTTGTTAAACTTTTGGGTTATTACATTGAAAAAGAAGAGCACATACTGATCTATGAGTATATGCCAAATAGAAGCTTGGATTATTATCTTTTTGGTCAGTTTTTTTTTCCTACTATATATCCTTTCTTATGTGCTTTCAGTTATAAGTTGAACAATAAAAATTGGTCACTACCGCATTCAACATTTTGTGGCCTGATTTTTGTTATTTCATTTGCAATTTTTTTCCTTTGCTAATTGTTCATAAATGATTTGATGCAGATATGGCTAGAAAATACATATTGGATTGGGAAAAACGTATTCAAATCATTGAAGGGATTTGTCAAGGACTTCTATATCTCCAAGAATACTCAAGATTGACAATTATTCATAGAGACATGAAATCTAGTAATATTCTGTTAGATAAAGACATTAATCCGAAAATATCAGACTTTGGTATCGCAAGAATTTTCATAAAAGGTCTTGAAGCAAACACAGGACGAATTGTTGGAACATAGTAAGTATATTTCCGCTTCTAATTTTGTACACAAACTTTTATTTGTTGTTATTCATACTCTAATCAACTGTTTGCAATTATATATATATAAAATACATAGCGGATATGCTCCTCCTGAATATATCGAAAGAGGCATCTACTCAACAAAATCCGATGTTTATAGTTTTGGAATTCTAGTTCTACAAATCATTAGTGGCAAAACGGTCTCCGATTTATATGGCAAAAACAGAAATATGAGCCTTCTTCAATATGTAAGTTTCTTCAACCCATTGAGTGAGAGCAATCAAAACTTAGGTTTGAATTAAATAATGATTTACTACAATTTCAGGCATATGAGCTCTGGAAAGATGGTAAAGGCATTGAGTTTGTGGATCCTTCGCTTGACGATAGATATTCCCATTGTAGATGTATAAGATGCTTGCATATAGCTCTGTTGTGTGTCCAGGAAATCCCAATTGATAGGCCATCTATGTTGGAAGTTTCTTGGATGCTCAGAAATGAAGGTATTCATCTAATGATTCCGAAGAAGCCTCCCTTGCCAAAACTCACTGACGTGCAAAGTGGATCTTCAACATCAAACTCGGAAATGCGTTCAAACAATGATACAACAGTTTCAAGTTTGGAAACTATGTAAGTATTTTAGGTGACGAACAAAGACCCGGAGTTTGGCTTTTTGATAAAATGTGTACATATAAATTTAAGCTCTATTTAAAAATAACTGAACTCTGTTGTTCTCATGAGTTCTTGTTAAAACACCTTAGGTTTCCTTGCTGTTAGAATTTCGCTCTTTGTTAAACTTTTGTGCATTAATGCTTTAATTTGGGCAATATCATTACATGTCTAGCAAGTTTGAGAATATCCAAGAAAAAATATATTTGTCAGAAGATAATTTCAAATACATATATATATATAAACTGAAATGAGAGTATATAACCCATTATATGATACTATATTTTTCAAAATTTTATCTAAATAATGTGGTAAAATGATTTGTAACAATCATTTTAATTATAGATGATGTATTAACGATATCATTATTATAAATAAACTTATCATATTATTTAAATAATAAATTTAGATAAAATTTATAGTAGTGCAGCGTTACTTCTCTTAGGCTATATTCCCTTACCATTCTCATTTTTATAACAAAAAATCAAATATTTTAGATGAGCTAAAAAATTTTCCGAATCTACGTAAAAAAGATCCATGTTCATATATGTAACACAAAAAAGAAAAAAAAAAAATCCTCAAAAACAGAGTATTTTTGTCCAATGGTAATCTAATAAAGCCCCTCAATAAAGGAGTACACATCATTGTTTCCATCAAGGTCAAAGTCGAAAATGTTTGGTTAGTATCCTTTGAAGCGAAATTCAATTTCTTTGAAGTAGTCTTTACATAGTTAGCACATTCAAGGTCATTTTTCCTTATCTGTGGCCCCTATCATTACTTCCGTTGTAGAAACTTAAGATCCAAGTCTAGGTCAATGCCTTTACTATGCATATATTTTCTTGGAAAAATTCAAAGATTAATGCTTTTCTCAAGTTCATGAAAATAAAAATTCACAAGCATTTTCGTTTTTCAAAACATAAATAAAAATTGGTTTTGCTCTTTTTATTTTACTTTTTTAAGATAAAAACGAACAAATTGGTGATATATCAAAACCTACTAAAATTAATTAATACTTACACCCAGATACCTACTTTGATAATTGAGAGATAACTACTCTCAAGATGAAGGAAGAAATTTATACAAATAAGCTTGTAACTACTTACGTAGTCTGAATATTTATTTTTAGGAAACAACTACTTTCACAATCAAGTGAGATTATTACCCACACTAGCTTATGAAATAAGCTTGATGATAAGTGAATCTTGACTACCTTGGTGAATGAAAAAGTGCACAATCACTTGTATAAAGACATGAAGTGCATTTATGTGTTTAATTTGAATGATTGCAATAACACCGACAAAAGACCACACCAGTATGGTTGTAACTTGTAATTTGTAACTATAATAGTATTTTGACCTAGTCCAAAGAGCTGTTGTGGCTACCAAATCTCAGGAAAACAAGCACAACCATATTAAACTAAAACATGATTATATATGTTGTTTAATTGAACATTATCGAGGGCCTAAGTTACGATTATTAGTTTCTTCCATCGAAAATTGGACTAAATCGATTAATGATATTTTTTAAATCACTTGAATATGTGGCATAGAGTGCTAAAGAATGCATGTTTTGACGATACGGGTAGAGGGAGAACTACTAATGAGCATAAGGATTGGATTAGGATTGGATAATTTTCAATCAAATACCTCATTTTTTGGTTGCATGAGATTGGATTTCTCTTATTCTATGCAACCAATTTCTTACACTTTGGTGGGATAAATTTAACTCATCAATTTAATGGGTTAAATTTATCCCACAATCCCGGGTCTCTTTTATTTATTTTTTTTCACTTTTTTTTTTCTTCTTCCCTTTCTTACATTAATTATATGAAATATTAAATTTATTTTTAAAAGTATTTTTATATACATTATTAAAATATTAAGAAGTAACATATTAATAATTATAAAGTAAATAATAAGGGGGACACCTCAAACTCTCTTCTTCCCTCTTCTACATCTCTTTCTCTTTCATTTTTGTTGAAAAATAACAGACACAAATTTAATGAACCAGTTTGATTGGGTATTTTCCCTTGGTTTTGGAAGGTCAAGATAGATTCCTGTTCTCCTCCATGAGATCATCGAATTGCTATATTCATTTGGTTAAAATGGTGTTCAGATGAATGAGAAATTGAAGCTTAAAGTGCACCCATTGGGAAGAATTAAAGTCTATCCCACATGGCAAAATAAATGAAGGAAGCTTAGTATATAAATGCATGTGTTATAACTCCAAATTAACTTGTGGAGTATTGATGCTCTCCCTTGCACACAATAGCATTACGTTACAAATGATTGCCCATCCTTGTCTTCGAATGCCAAGTAGAATTCAAACCTTAGATGTGTACACGTTGCACCTCCATTTGCTACTTGAAATTTTAATTCTTTTCACTTCAATTCATTTGAATTTGAATTACTTTCTATTAAGTCAACAAAAAATTTTAATTAATTGCTATATAGCATAATTATAATTGATTAAGAATTGGTCTTGAATTCAGGAAAATTGGTCCCAAATTCAATACTAGTTTTCCATTTCAAGGCCAAACATACATAATTCGAGACCAAACAGATTCAAACTATTCCCAAATTCAAGAAATGTTTGGTCTCGAATTTAACCTCAAATCAGGACATAGTCGTCCCTAACCTAGCATATGAGATTGTTTCCCCATTTTCATCATATAATCCCTAATCCCCTCACAAACCAAATTCAAACTGTAAGTCTTACATTTCTATTTTAAATGGATCATGTAAATCAACTAACCCACATAAAGAAGACATCAAAATATATGATTTTCATCAAACAAAACAACATAAAGATTTTAAATTAACTCCTTCGTTGTTCAATGGCATGTTCATCATCCGTAAGAGTAAAAATTCGCAATATTTTACTATTGTCGAACTTGCAAAGCTATTATTGTCAGATTCTTTTTTTCTTTCTTTCTTTGTTTCCTAATTGTTGTCCCCCTTTCTTTCTCTCTCTCTCTTTGTTTGTCCTCTGAAGTTGCTTTTATATCAAGGGCAAATTTATCTTGTATTCAATAATAGGTGACACTAAAACTTTAAGTTATTAGTCTAATGACATTTCCAAAACAACCCCTAGTATAGTTGAAAAAAATCCCGGTTATTGAAATTATTAATTTATTACACGACTCAAGCCAGAAACGAAAACGTTTATTATATAATAGAGATTGTAATCTTGTCAAATATTATTTTTTACATATTATATTTTATAAAGGAATATTTCCCTAATTGCCTACAAACTTATAAAATTTATTTGCTTTTCGTGGTCAACAATTTATAAACAAATTTTAGTTACCACTATATCTAAAAAACTACATTAATATATAAAAATGAGCTAAACAATAATATTTAAGATTCTAACAAGACAAATCACCTTCAAACATGTTAGAATCATAGTGGATGAAAATTAAATGAGATGATAATATAGGGAACCATATTTTCCACATATAATAAATGGTGCAAACCCACAAAAGAATAATCTTGATATTGACCAAAGTCATATAATAAATAGTCATCTAAGTTATTCGTCCGTAAGAGTGATGATTTCCATTATTCAATTGCAGTCGAACTCACAAAGTTGTCGTTGTTGAATTATTCTTTTTTTTTTTTTCTTTCTTTCTTTCTTTTTTCTTTCTTTGTTCTCAATAGTTATCTCTATCTCTCTTTGTTTCTCCGCTGAAGTTGCTTTTATATCAAGGCCAATTTTGTTTTGAATCCAACAATAGATAACACTAAAATTCAAACCATTAGTCCTGTGACATTTCCAAATAACACCTAATATAGGTGCTAGTATATATATATAAAAAAAAAACATCTCCATTATAGAAATTATAAATTTATTACGCTACCAAGCCAAAATCGAAAATGTTTATTATATAATAGAGATTATAATTTTGTTAAATATTATTTTATAGATAATATACTTTATAAAGGAATATTTTTCGTAATTGTCAAAACCAACCAAAATTAATTAATACTTGCACCCAAATACTTATTTTGATAATTGCTCAATAAAGGAAGAAATTTACTCAAATAAGCTCGTTACTACTTACGTAGTTTGGATATTTACTTTTAGGAGACATCTTTCACAATCAAGTGAGATTATTACCCACACAAGCTTATCAACTATGCTTGATGATAAGTGAATTCCTGCTACCTTAGTGAATGAAAATGTGCACAATCACTTGTATAAAGACATAAAGTGCGTTTATGCGTTTAATTTGAAAGACTTTAATAACACTGACAATGGACCCTGCCAATATGGTTGTAACTTATAAGTTGTAACCATAATGATATTTTAACCCGATCCAAAGATCTACTCTACCTACCAAATCTTAGGAAAACAAAGAAATACCTTATTAGACAAAAACATGATTATATATGTGTTGTTTACTTTGAACATTATCGAGGGCCTAAATTTACAGTTATTAGTTTCTTCGATGGAAAATTGGACTAAATCAAACAACGATATTTTTTAAATTACTCGGATTTGTGGTATAGAGTGTATAAAGAATGCATGATTTGACGATATTGGGAGAGGAAGAACTACTAATGAGCATAAGGGATTGGAATAGAATTGGATAATTTTCAATCTAATACCTTATTTCTTGGTTGTATGGGATTTGATTTCTCCTATTCTATGCAACCAATTTATCCCACTCTGGTTGAATAGATATAACCCATCAATTTGGGGGGTTAAAATTATCCCACCAACTTGAGACTCTTTTATTTTTTTCACTTCTATTTTTTTTTTCTTCTTTCTTTTCTTACATTAATAATATAAAATATTAGATTTACTTTTAATAATATTTTTATATACATTATTAACATATTAAAAAGTAATATATTTCAATAATGATTACAAAATAAATAATAAGGGAAACAAAACTCAAACTCTCTTCTTCCCTCTTCTACATTTGTTTCTCTTTCATTTTTGTTGAAAAATAAGGGACATAAAAGTCCATTTTCATGAACTATTTTGATTGGGTTTTTACCTTGATTTTGGAAGATCAAGATATATTCATGTTCTCCTCCATGAGGTCATCGAATTAGTGTATTCATTTGGTCAAAATGGTGCATCGGTGAATAAGAAATTGAAGTTCAAAGTGCATCCATTGGGAAGAAATTAAAGTCTATCCCACAAAATAAAGGAAGGAAACTTGGTAAATAAATGCATATGTTATAACTCCAAGGTAACTTATGGAGCATAGATTCTTTCTCTTGTGCACAATGGGGGTGGGGTACAAAAGATTGCTTATCCTTGTCTTTGAATGCAACCAAAATTGAAACCTTGGACTTGGACACATTGCACCTCCATTTTGCTACCATAAATTTTATTTTATTTTATTTTTTTCATTTCAATACGTTTGAATTTGAATTAGTTGCTATTAAATCGACTAGAAATTTTAATTAATTGCCATATAGAATAATTATAATTAATTAGAAAATTGGTCCCAAATTTGACACAGACCAAACATGCATAATTTGAGACCAAATGGATTCAAACTGTTACCAAATTCAAGAAATGTTTGGCCTTGAATTTATCCTCAAATCAAGACCTAGTCATCCCTACCCTTGCCTATGAGATCATTTGCACCTTTTCATCATATAATCCCTAATCCCACCACAAACCAAATTCAAACCATAAGTTTTCCACTTCTATCTTAAATCCATCATGTAAATCAACTAACCCACACAATATCGCCATCGAAATATATGATTTTCATCAAACAAAACAACATAAAGATTTTAAATTAACTCTTTCACTAGTCAATGAGATGTTCGTCATCTATAAGAGTGATAATTCATAGTGTTCTACTACTATCGAACTTGTAAAGCTGTCGTTGTTGGGTTCTTTCTTTCTTTCTTTTTTTGTTTCTCTCCTTCTTTGTCTCCCAATAGTTCTGTCTCTCTCTCTCTCTCTCTTTCTCTCTCTCTTCAAGTTGTGTTTATATCAAGGGCAAATTTATCTCAATCCAATAATAGGTGACACTAAAACTTAAGTTATTAGTCCAATGACATTTCCAAAACAACCCCTAAAATAGTTAAAAAAAGATTTTAGTTATTAAACTTATTAATTTATTGCATATCCATAGTCAGAACCGAAAGTGTTTATTATATAATAGAGATTATAATGTTGTCAAACATTATTTTGTAGATAGTATACTTTATAAAGGAATATTTTTCCTAATTGATTGTAAACTTACAAAATATATTTGTTATTCATAGTCAACAATTTAAAAGCAAATCTTAGTTATCACTATATCTAAAAACTTTACATTAATATATAAAAAAGAGTTGTTAAACAATGATTTTAAGATTCTAACAACCTAAATCAAATTCAAACATGTTAAGATCATAATGGATAGAAATTAAATGAGATGATAATCTAGATAACCATATTTTCCACAAATAATAAATGGTGCAAATCCACTAAGAGTAATCTTGACATTGACCAAAGTTATATAATAAATAATCATCTAAGTCATTCATCCATTAGAGTGATGATTTCCATTATTCTATTGTTGTCGAACTTGACAAGTTGTCATTGTCGAATTCTTCCTGTTTTTATTTGTTTCTTTGTTTCTTTCTTTTTCACTTTCTTTGTTTCCCAATAGTTGTCTCTATCTCTTTGTTTCTTCCTTAAAGTTGCTTTTATATCAATGACAATTTTGTCCCAAATCCAATAATATGTGATACTAAAATTCAAACTACTAGTCTAGTGACATTTCCAAAATAACACTTAGTATAGGTGCTGGTAAAAAAAATGATCTCGATTATTGAAATTATAAATTTATTACTCTGCCAAGCCAAAATTGAAAATATTTATTATGTGATAGAGATTATAATTTTCTCAAATATTATTTTATAGATAATATACTTTATAAAGGAATATTTTCCTTAATTGCCTATAAACTTATAAAATATATTTTCTTTTCATGGTCAACAATTTAGAAACAAATTTTATGTACCACTATATCTAAAAGGTTATACTAATATATAAAAAAGAGTCAAATAATAGTATTTAAGATTCTAACAAGATAAATCACATTCAAGCATGTTTGGATCATAGTGGATGGAAATTAAATGAGATGACAATCTAGGGAACCATATTTTCCACATATAATAAATGTAAATCCACAAAGAGTACTAATCTTGACATTGACCAAAGTCATAAAATAAATAGTCATCTAAGTCATTCATCCATAAGAGTGATGATTCCCATTATTTAATTGCAGTTGAACTCACAAAGATGTCATTGTCGAATTCTTCCTTTTTTTTCTTTGTTTCTTCATTTCTTTCCTTTTCTCCTTCTTTGTTTCCCAATAGTTGTCTCTATCTCTCTCTGTTTCTTCACTAAAATTGCTTCTATATCTTGGCCAATTTTATCCCAAATTCAATTATAGATAACACTAAAATTCAAACTGTTAGTCCAGTGACACTTCCAAAATAACATTTAGTATAGGTGCTTGTTAAAAAAAAAAAAAAAAGATCTCCTTTATTGAAATTATAAATTTACTACGCTACCAGGCCAAAATCGAAAATGTTTATTATGTAATAACGATTATAATTTTGTCAAATATTATTTTATAGATAATATACTTATAAAGGAATATTTTCCCTAATTGTCTAAACATACATAAATTAATCAATACTTGCACCCAGATATCTATTTTGATAATTGGGAGATAACTACTCTCACAATAAAAGAAGAAATTTACTTAAATAAGCTTGCCACTACTTACGTAGTCTGAATATTTACTTTTAGAAGGCAACTACTTTCACAATCAAGTGAGATTATTACCCACACCAGCTTATTAAATACGCTTGATGATAAGTGAATCCGTACTACCTTAGTGAATGAAAATGTGCATAATCACTTGTATAAAAACGTGAAGTGCATTTATACGTTTAATTTGAATGACTTCAATAACACCGACAATAGATCCTACAAATATGGTTGTAACTTGTAAATTGTAATTATAATGATATTTTGACCAAGTCCAAAGAGCTACTCTACCTACCAAATCTTAGGAAAACAAAGAACAACCATATTAGACAAAAACATGATTATATATATGTTGTTTACTTTGAACATTATCAAGGGCCTAAATTTACAATTATTAGTTTCTTTGATGGAAAATTGGACTAAATCAAACAATGATATTTTTTAAATTACTCAAATTTATGGTATAGAGAGTATAAAGAATGCATGTTTTGACGATACTGGGAAAGGGAGAACTACTAATGAGCATAAGGGATTGGATTAGGATTGGATAATTTTTAATCCAATACCTTATCTGTTGGCTGTATGGGAATAGATTTCTTCTATTCTATGCAACCAATTTATCCCACTTCGGTGGCATAAATTTAACCCATCAATTTGGTGGGTTAAAATTATCCCACTTGCCTGAGACTCTTTTATTTTTTTACTTATTTTTTTCTTTAAAATATTAGATTTATTTTTAACAATATTTGTATATAAATTGTTAAATATTAAAAGTAATATATTTCAATAATAATTATAAAGTAAATACTAAGGGGAACAAAACTCAAACTCTTTTCTTCCCTCTTCTACATTTGTTTCTTTTTCATTTTTGTTGAGAAATAACGAACACAAAAGTCTATTTTCATGAATCAGTTTGATTGGGTTTTTTATCTTGATTTTGGAAGATCAAGATATATTCGTGTTTTTCTCCATAAGGTCTTTGAATTGGCATATTCATTTGGTCAAAATGGTGCATGGATTAATAAAAAATTGAAGCTCAAATGCACCCATTGGGAAGAAATTAAAGTCTATCCCATAAAATAAAGGAAGGAAGCTTGGTATATAAATGCATGTGTTGTAACTCCAAGGTAACTTGTGAAGCACATATGCTCTGTCTCTCTCTCTTGCGTGTAGCGACGGTGGGGTACAAGTGACTACCCATCCTTATCTTCGAATGCAACCAGAATTAAAACCTTGGACGTGTACACATTGCACCTTCATTTTGCTACTATAAATTTTATTTTTTTTCCATTTCAAGTCGTTTGAATTTGAATCAATTACTATTAAGTTGACCAGAAATTTTAATTAATTGCTTTATAGAATAATTATAATTAATTAAAAAATTGGTCCCAAATTTAAGAAAAATTGTCCCAAATTTGATACCATTTTTCCATTTCGAGACCAAATAGACATAATTTGAGACCAAACGGATTCAATCTATTCCTAAATTCAAGAAATGTTTGGTCTCGAATTTAACCTCAAACCAGGACCTAGTCGTCCCGACGTGTGCCTATGAGATCAATTTCCCTTTTCATCATATAATCCGTAATCCCACCACAAACCAAATTCAAACCATAAGTCTTACACTTCTATTTTAAATCCATCATATAAACCAACTAACACATACAAAATAGCCATCAAAATATATAATTTTCATCAAACAAAACAACACAAAGATTTTAAATTAACTCCTTCGCTGTTCAATGGGATGTTCGTCATCTGTAAGAGTGATAATTCACAATATATTATTACTATCGAACATGCAAAGTTGTCATTGTTGGATTCTTTCTTTCTTTCTTTCTTTCTTTTTGTTTCTCTCTGTTTTTGTCTTCTAGTAGTTTTCTCTCTCTCTCTCTCTCTGTGCAAGTTGCTTTTATATCAGGGGCAAATTTGTCCCAAATCTAATAATAGGTGACACTAAAGCTTAAATTATTAGTCTAGTGACACTTCCAAAACTACCCTTAAAATAGTTAAAAAAAGATCTCAGTTATTAAAATTATTAATTTATTACACAATCCAAGCCAGAACTGAAAGCGTATATTATATAATGGAGATTATAATTTTGTCAAATATTATTTTATATATATTATGCTTTATAGAGGAATATTTTCCCTAATTGACTACAAATTTGTAAAATATATTTGCTTTTCATGGTCAACAATTTAGAGACAAATCTTAGTTACCACTATATCTAAAAAATATGCATTAATACATAAAAAAGAGTCATCAAACAATGATATTTAAGATTCTAACAAGATAAACCAAATTCAAACACGTTAGGATCATAGTAGATGGAAATTAAATGAGATGATAATCTAGGGAACCATATTTTCCACATATAATAAATGGTGCAAATCCACAAAGAGTAATCTTGACATTGACCAAAGTGATATAATAAATAGTCATCTAAGTCATTCGTCCATAAGAGTGATGATTCCCATTATTCTATTGTTGTCAAACTTGCCAAGTTGGCTTGTCGAATTCTTCCTTTGTTGTTGTTGTTGTTGTTTTTTTTTTTTTTTTTTTTTTTTTTTTTTGATTTCTTTGTTTCTTTCCTTTTCACTTTCTTTATTTCCCAAAGTTGTCTCTATCTCTCTTTGTTTCTCCCCTAAAGTTGCTTTTATATCAAGGACAATTTAGTCCCAAATCCAATAATAGGTGATACTAAAATTCAAACTATTAGTCCAGTCATATTTCCAAAATAACACCTAGTATAGGTGCTAGTTTTAAAAAAAATATATCTCAATTATTGAAATTATAAATTTATTACACTACCAAGCCAGAACTGAAAAGTTTATTATATAATAAAGACTACAATTTTGTCAAATATTATTTTATAGATAATATACTTCATAAAGGAATATTTTCCCTAATTGCCTACAAACCTATAAAATATATTTTCTTTTCATAGTCAACAATTTAGAAACAAATTTTAATTACCAATATATCTAAAAAGTTATACTAATGTATAAAAGAGAGTCAAAAAGTAGTAGTTAAGATTCTAACAAGATAAATCATATTCAAGCATGTTTGGATCATAGGGGATGGAAATTAAATGAGACGACAATCTAGGGAATCATATTTTCCACATATAATAAGTGTAAATCCACAAAGAGAACTAATCTTGACATTGACCAAAGTCATATAACAAATAGTCATCTAAGTCATTCAATCTAATCTAGTCTCAGAAAACCTAATAAAATTGAGAACCATGAGGAAGTCTACAATGAAATGTATTGTATGAATGAAACAATTTGTATAAATCCATTTAAATAATATGCTAGAATTGCTTCAGGGGGCTTCAATTAAATAGTTAACCAAATTAAGGTTGAAGGCTTATCAAGCTTTAGCAAACTATTGGCTATGGATTCAAAAAGAAACTCAAAGACTAGAAAACCACTGCCATTAAGCACAATCTCATTCTTGAACTCTTCAAAACCATGTGTTTGTGACTCTAAATGTTTCTTTAGTCTACTGTTGTCTAGGTGGTAGTATATATCCTGGAAAATTGTTACCTTTAACCGAATAACTATAAGTTGCTTTAGGTAAAATGTAACATTCAATATCATATATATTGGAACTTTTTACATGATCAAACAAATATATGAAGTCGCAATTTGTCATAACTTCAATGCCTTTGTGTTGATACTATCAGAGATAGAACGAACAAAAACAACATATATATATAATATGAAGCGTATGTCTTTCTTTTCTTTACGTGTTTGACAACAAGGTTATAGGGTCTAACAAAGTAGCTAGGAACAATATGTAAATATCATAATATCTAAGTCATGGCTAGTTGGCCTCTAAACTAATTTGCAATTTTCAAGTTTGTTAGAAAAGAAAAAAAAAAAAAAAACCTTCTTATTTTATTTGCACAATAGAGTAATTACATATCTACTATGAATACAATGAAAGTATAATTAAGAGGGACCAAAGTTTTCACATATATGTTAATATGAAACAATAACCATTAACTAAGTCCAATAATTATTGGTGTATATTCACGAAGACTGTGTCTGTGTGTGATTAATTGAATCATATAATATCAGCGCATATTCATGAAGACTGTGCATGTGTGAGCATACTTGTTTGCACCCTTGTGTGTGTCAGTGTTTGCACCCTTGTGTGCGTCAGTGTTTGATTAATTGAGTCCAACTATGATTGGTAAATATTCATGAAGATTATATGGTATCGTTTAGCACATGAGATTGAATTAGATTATTTTGATGAGGTTAGATTGAATAAGATAAAATAGGATTTGATTGGATAAATTAATCCTGTGATGTATTTGGTGTTGTATGAAATTGGATTAAAAATAATCTTATTTATTGTTTGGTGTATTATGAAACTGGACAAAAAAATAACTGCATATCATAATATTTTAATAATATAAATAGTAAATACTTTAATATTGTTCTAAAAAGTAAAACTAACCATTTAAAATCAATTTTTTTATAATAACAATTATTTTATAATTATTATTGAAATATATTTGACAAGACTCAAACCGGATTCTCCTAAGCTACTATCCAATAGGCCTTGTCTGGCACTCCAACGGACCTCCCTTAAACCTCGCTAGGCGGGCTAACAAAATCCGCGGAGTAAGCCCTTGAACTTTCGCTTTAGACCTTTTCTGAACAAATTTAAATTCATTTGTTGAAAATAGTTGGGTTGGTTTTATTCGGAGTCATAAAAGTGATCATTTAGCAAAAACCATATTAAAGAAAATTCGGCAACATAACGACTGCATTTCTAAGATTTCCAAAATAACCTGTTAAAAAAATACACTTCCATATAAATTTCAATCACAACCCAACTTCATTGTTCGCAAATATGCATCTTCCAATTTATCAACATCCTCATAAATTCGCAACCATAGCCAATTTAAAAGAAACAATTTCGCTAAACAAGAGAAATCATAAACCTTACATCTTAAGAAAACATTACAAAGTCACTGCTATCACAAAAATGTAACGTTATAAACTAAAGAAGGTAGTACCAAAAGATACAAAAATTGATGCATGCCAATGTTTAGTGTCTAATTTTAACAAAAGGCAATTATGGTTCATGTGATGCATTTGTCGAAGGAGTTCCCTCACCATTTCCACCCGCGCCAGTACCTGCAGAAGAATTTTTGAAAGAAAACGAGGAAACGGTGAGCTCGTACAAGCTCGGTGAGAATTTTACACCTTTTGATTCAAAAGTTTTACTTTCTTAAATTGTGAGGAGGCTATACAAGTATCTTGATATAACAAGAATAGCAACCACATTCTCAATGGGACTAAAATAAATCTCATGATCAACTACAAACTCTTTTCTTCTTGCATTAAGTTTCAAGATAGATTCTCACTTTCTAAAAGCACCATTTGTACTCCTAAATGCTCTACCACACCGTGACTGAACTAATGCCGCAAAATGTGGTATGTCACGTGGCGATTTTTTGACTGACACCAACCATGACGCTTTTGAGACCCCTCAACAACTACATACAGAATTTTTCTACATCGTAAATCGTAGCGTGAGATAACATCTCAAGGCTTTGCCTTACTCTGCGAGATATCCCTGTTGGGTCTAAATCTGTGAATCTGAGGGTATACTCCTGGCCTTTGAAAAAATGAACTTTTAGTAAGTGCATTATGCACCAAATAATGTATTTGTCAAAACTTTAGGTTCAAAGCTTTCAATTTAAATTTTCATCAAAGTTGCTTGGTTCGCAATTACATTATAACAAATATGATGACCTTCTCAACTGAAAACTTACACAATAACGATTCGTTCATCGTCTAATAACAATAATACTTTACATATCGTAATACAACGTACGTAAACCGAGTTTTAGCACGTACCTAGATTTAAGGCTTATGGAATGGCTTTATTAGGCTTCTCTTGTTCCACTTGTTTGCCCCACACCTACACATTGCATTCTCATTTAGAATGTATTCAAATGAACTATACAAAACTACAAATAATGTTCCCACTACGATTATACAATATAAAGCCCTTTTTAACTACAACTTTCCCATCTTGGTTCTAACTTAATCGGAGCTTTAAAGTTTCGATTTCTTTTCATGGATCTTATTTATTATCATCTAGGAACACCCCTACACACTCGAAATATTTTTCTGAAGTTCGAAACGAAAATTGGTCTTTTTAGACCCTCTTTGGCCGAACCTATGCTAGGGAGAAATGCCTAGCTTTTCTTCCATCCATTTTTGCTCTAATCATCTCCCTAACTCTCATTTAGGTCAGCTTATAAGCAAATTCAAAAAGAAATAGCTTTCGGGTGGAGGTTCCTACCCAAAAACCCCTATTTTTCACTACTTTTTCATGCCACAATTCACCACTTTTACCTTCTATACTCATTTCTCTTTTCATTAGGGTTCCTAGACTCATATATGGTCAATTATGATCATGTACCTCATGAAAAATGGAAGGAGGAAGTGGCATTGCATGATAGTCACTAATACTCTTTATCTAGCCTAAAACAACACCTTGGGTTCTTTCTCTTTCTTTTCAAATTCTAACATTTCCATATAATTTTCTAATCTTTAACATGCATAAATTCAAGCTCATTCATATTAAAACTCAATGGTGTCACACACCCCTAGTGTTGTTGTGAATTACCCACACAAACAACACATTGCTTCTTTCAGTTCTTAAGCTTTCTTCTTGATTACTCTCTCAAACATCACATCAAATACCTTAAATGCAACGCAATTTGCTTAAAACAACTTAAATCAATTTCTAGGGTTTTGCTCACATAAACGCCAACTCTAATCTCTTATGTGATTCCATCTAAATCAAGCTTCCTTTTTGGTGTTCTAGGGTTCTAATCTTAGTTTTAGATTAATACCCCCATCAATTACTTAACAAAAATTCCATCCAACAATTAACACTTCACACAACCTATCTATCACCATTTTAAAGCAAAGTCATGGAAACTTACCTTAATCTTGCTCAAACCTTGATTCTCTAGCTTAATCCAACCCAAAATCTTGATTTGAAGCTTGAAATGGCTTGGAGAAGCTTTGGTTTTCACCTCCCTTTTCCTTCCCTCTTTGTCGTCCCTCTCACTCTCTCTCACAATCTATTTTTCTTCAAATTTTGACTAAGTGTTGGAAAGCCAACACTTATATAGGGCCCTTGATTGGAGAAATGATCACAATGCTCTTCATATAATTCATATAACTATTAATTCCAATTTTACTTCTAAAGTTTCTAATAATTCATGTTGGTAACAAAAAATATATATATAACACTCATGGAAATTCATATTTTACCTCATAATTCATCTATTAATACTAAGAAATCCATACGTAGGGATGAGGGTTTACAGTATTACTTTTTAATATTTTAATAACTTATATAAAAATGTTATTAAAAATAAATATAATATTTTATATAATTAATGTAAAAAAGGAAGGAAGGCAAAAAAAAATCAAAAAATAAAAAATAAAAAGAGTTCTAGGCTAGTGGGATAATTTTAACCCACCAAATTGGCGGGGTTAAATTTATCCCACCCAAGTGGGAAAATTGGTTGCACTGGATAAGAGAAATCAAATCCCATAAAACCAATAAACAAGGGCTTAGATTGAAAATTATCCAATTCCTTGTAACAAATAGGGTCGGGTCCCATTTGGTGTGTGAGATTAGATATGATATGATAAGATAAGATCGGATAGAATGGAATATGATAGGATTGGATTGAATTAAATAAATACTATACTGTGTTTGGTGTAATCGAGATTGAATTAGATTAGATTTAATTAAATTAATTTATTTTTAATTGATATTAAAATTATAAACTCCTAAAAATTATTTTAAATAAATTTGTAATTGTTAAATATATTTAATATATAAAATTGTTAAAATTTTGTATAAATAAAATATTAAAAAATTAAATATAAAAATAAAAGTCAAAACACCGCTTCCTACCAAAATTAGTGGGACTTCATGTGGGATTTCAAGTGTGAACCCATTCTCATCCCTAGGTGGCACCAAACACCAAATATAGTGCGATGGGGAAAAGTTTTTCTCAAACACACTACTTTTCCTAATAACCAAACATGCCGTAGAGGTTATGAGTGAGTCATCCCTCCTCTAAAACTTGAATTTACTGTAATGTTTTAATGAAATATCTTATCAATTTGATTATTCTGAGTATCCATTTGAAAAATTATCTATACGTATCCTTATGCCTATCACGTTTGGAGTCCAACATTTTGTGGAAATTAAATTAATTAAATGAGATGATAATCTAGGGAGCCATATTTTCCATGTTTAATAAATGGTATAAATCCAAAGAGTATTCTTGACATTGACTAAAGTCATATAATAAATAGTCATCTACTTCATCCATCTAATAAAAAAATAAAAAATCTAATCTCAGAAAACTTAATTAATTTGAGAACCATGAGAAAGTCTCCTGTCAAGTGTATGGTTCGAATGACACAATTTGCTTAAATCCATTCAAATAATATGATGGAATTGGTTTAAAGGCTTTAATTAAATTGTTGTCGACGTACGGATTTTGTCGACTGAAGTTCAAAACCTAATACATGCAATCAAATAGAAACAAAACATACAAAAAGGAGAAAGGAGAGGAAAAACAAATTGCAAGAGTGGTTTTACGTAGTTCGATCAGCATGGTGTCTACGTCTACGACTGTGTTCTCTAGTTATTTTTGTAGAGTCACAGTATATTATTAAGTATCGTATATTTACAATGAAATTTCAGCCTCTATTTATAGCGTAGGACGTTACAGTTTGAATGCAATTAAAATAGGAAAGAATTTCACATTGATTACACTTACAAAACCGGTTTCCACTATATTTGGGATAGATTTCGCTATATCAGAAATTGATTCTATCGACATAAGAATTTGAATTTATTTTCGATTCTGGTGGTTGACTCCTTCTCAATTTGGGTTATTGTCATTCTAAAAAATTCCCTTAACAGGTGCTTTAATCTACGAGTTGGAGCTTGTCTTGGCCGACTTCAAGCTGGGTATAAGGCGAGCTGAATTGTGACTGACTAGTGACCTGAGAATTGCATTAGCAAACTGCGAGCTCGTTTGTGCGAACTAGGTGCTAGCGAACTAGGCTTTCGACTCCTGAGTCAATCCATTGGATAAATTTCTTAGGCTTTTACTAGCTCATTTATGTGGTTCCAAATACACCCATAACATTAGCTCCCTAGCTCTCAATGCAATTTGCAGACTGGGAGCTCAGAGCTTACTGGTAAAAGCTGACGCATCACATCTCGTCGTCTTACACCTTTTTAAATTCTGTCCCATTACTCGACATGTGGCGATTTTTCAAGTAACTACAACCAGACACGTCTCGTGCCATGCGCATTTAATGCGCACATCTCTTAACTGACAATTCATGATGACAAAAGTCACATCTCACGCTGCACCATTAGATTTGAGGTGGTTGAGTAGCTCCCAGATCGAATGGTTAAGGTAAGAGGTCTGCACTTATATATAGATAGGAATCTTTTCATTTTCCTCCTTACTCTGCCATTTTCAACCTCAACCACCGAATCACTTTCTTCTCCTTTTTCCTTTCATCTTGCTTCCTTGCACCAGTTTTTCTCATATTCCATACTTTTGATAATCAAACTCTTCGTCCTTAAGCAAGCATTTATAGTAAGTTTTCATAATTGATTCTCGAGTTTTTGGTTTCCAATTTTTCGCATATTGTGTTTGCATTATGTTTTTTGGATTTGAGACTAGTCTTCATTCTTCATGTTCTTGATGTTGAATGTTTGCGACTTTTTATTTTTTATTGATTTGATCTTGTTAATGGACTATTTGTGAACTATTTATTGTTTGTGACATTTTCGTATGTGAGCTGTAGGATGATATACCTATAGATCATTAGCTCGTAGGTCGTTTACCTATAGGTCAAGCCCGTCATAACTTTAGCGAGATATGTGTATATGTAGCGTTTGTGACCTGTAGACTTAAGAAGTCTCTTGGTAGGAAACTTAGACTTTTGGGCATGGTCTGTTAGTAGTGACCTAACTGCACCCTTTCATGTGTAGATGTCTTCGGTCACGGACGTCAGTCATACAGAGTAGGAGATAATGACTGGTCCAACTTGAAAGAGCTTAGCTTAGAGATCGTTCGTACTGTAGGAGAAGCAACCTCCATAAGTGGTGAGGTCGTTGAGGGGTTCACAGCTCGAGCAGACCCCGTGATGATCCGTCAGGCCGCTGAGGAATGGCAAGCTAGTGAGGTGTTCATACACTATGCCTGAAAGATAGAATATGAGGAGTTGAGGGGAATTACCTCGGAGTATCACCTTCCCAAGGGATGTCATGTGATGTCACCCACATCTAGCGATTATGCAACTTATCTTCCTAAGAGATTCGTTGCTGTCAGTATTCACCACCTTAGCCACAAACTTAGATTTCCAGTTCCTGTTTATCTTATCAACCTATTGAATAGACTATAGCTTAGCCCTCTTCAGCTTACCCCCAACTCCTACTCGCAGCTTACATCTTTAACTCTTGTCTTCATCAAAAACAGCCTTCCTCCCCCAAATCCAAGAATCTTTTGCCACCTCTATAGTATTAAGAGCATAAGTGGTGTGAGAGACGGAATACAAGATGAGATTTATTATCTCGTAGCTCGGAAGACTGACTATAAGGATCTCCTGCCTCAGGATAGCACGAAGGACAAGTCTAATATAAGAGATTATAAATCAAACTGGTTTTATATTTCTTGCCCTTCACTCAGAAAGCTCCATAATTTTTCTTTCATCCTTAGCCTAAGTAGTTCGATAGCACAAACGTTCTGTGAGCTGCAATAGATTTTTTTTTTTTTTTTTTTTTTTTTAACTTTTCATCTTTTTACCTTGCAGACTTGAGAGGAGACGGGGTAGCCCTTACTGATGAAGAGGACAAGATTCTCAGGACGCTTGTGAACTCAGACAATGCAACAATTAGTAACGCCTTTGATGATGAACTCCTCAGAGCTCATAAGCTAGCCCTTCCTCTTAACAACGAGCTATTGGCCAACAAGAGGGACATAGGAAGCAGAGGTGAATTTGAGCTCACTCTGTGTTCAAAGCTACTGTTAAAATAGAAGCTGTCTCAATCCCTTAAAAAGCTCCAATTCTTGCCCCTCAATGAGCTACACAAATGGTGAAGCTTGCTTTCCAAAGGCCCTCACCAGATTGACCTGATGAGCTCGCAGCTCCTCCAATTGCTACTTCTGTTAAGGCGACCACCTCGCCACCGGGTTCGGATTCTCCACCAGCCAAGGTGTAACATGCTCTCCTGGCATCCAAGTAACCCTTAAATTTTATTGTTATATATGGAATAATAAAGCTATTAAAATATTCGAATCCATATAAGTAATTAAATTTTCGTAAAAATTTTCGAACGGGTCCGGGATATGTTTATGATTTCGAAATCCTAGTATTTATTGAAATGAATAGACCCAGATAATTAGTAGAATATTAACAAAGTTTTCGAATTTGAAATTGGATTTTTATAAAATTTTCAGATGGACCCGAGAGAATTCCAAATACAAAAAGTGCATTTTAGGAACTTGGAATGACGAAATAATTCAAATGGCATGAAAATCATGCGTGGATGACATTTGTAAAATATGTGAGTGAAATGGATGACAAATGGATGAAGATTAATTGAGATGGAGTGACAAGTGTAAAGTGTTGATTTAATAATTAAATAATCAAGTTTTTACAATTACAAATTAAATAAACTCAAATGTAAGATAAAATATCAACCACTTATTCTGTCAATGTTTTTTTTCACTCGTTCTTTGATTTTTTTCTCTTACCGGAGCACACTCACATTCTCTCATCTCTCATTCACTCAAACAGTCGGTCCTCTCTCCCTTTTCACGGCAATCATTTCATTCTCATGTCTCTCTCTCAAACTCACGGTTTCTCTCTTAGTCTCTCACTCTCGCTCAAGCTTCTCTCGGTTCTCTCTTATCTCCCTCATGAGCTCATCTTCTTCACAGTAAACATCTCTCTCTCTTGATTCTATTCTCTCTCTAGCTCTTGGTTTCTCTCTCTTTCTCACTCAACCTCTTGATTTTGAAGGAAGCTCACAATAATCAAGGAAGCTAGCATCAAAGCAAGCTAATCAAGCAAGAAATCAAGTGAAGTAGGCAAGGTGATTCGTGGTCATGAAGGGGGAGTGAAGTTCGAACCTTATGCAGGGGAGGATGATGGTGTTTTGAAGAAATAATGCATTTTTAGGAAGCTTGAAATCGTTTAGGAAGTGTTTCTAGCGATTTCGAAAGGTAAACTTTAGTTTTTGAAAAATTTTGTTAAGCTTCGGAAAGGATTTTGTGAATACATGTTTGGGCTCTAGGAATTTTCACTTTGTTAGTGCGAAGGTTGGTTTATGGATGATTTGGATGATGGATTATTTTCAAAAATAAAAAGGCATATGTATGTTAGATTTGGCTAGTAAGGGGTGTTGTGTGTCGATTAGATTTTTGATGATTTTGATATGTTTCGGAGGTGTTTTACATGGGTTTAGTGTGTTTTGAATGAGTTAAATGCTTTGAAATGATGATTTTTGGATAAGTATACATATTGGTCATAAGGGTATTTTGGTCATTTAAAAATTGTTTCGAGTGGTTGACGTAATTTTAGAAAACTTTTGAATGTTAGAATTAGTGCGGAAAGGAAAAAAGAAATCGTTGGACATTAATTGATTACTTCGTGATTTAATATATCGTAATCATTCGAAACAATATTTAATAGTCGTAAATGAGATTGTGTTCATTCTTGATGTGTTCGAATGTTAATTGATGTGAAAATGTAAAAAGAATGATGAGAAAGCTATGTATGGAATTCAGTCAAGTGAGGAAATGTTAGTCCAAAATTTTCGTTTAAGTTCATTCGCGTGAATTTAATCTCGAATTGAAATATATATAGCATTTAAATAATTAAAATTGTGAACGAATATTAAATGCGAGTATTTGAAGTTAAAATGAATTAAAGTGGAAAGTTTCGAGATATTTGATTGGTTAAGTATTTCGTTGGTTGATGTGTAAATGTATGTATGTGTGAATTATGTTAGTTGTAGCGTAGTCTGAAATTAGATTGCGGAAATGTGTAGGTTATTCGGAGGCAAAGTAAAATATCTCATTGGTTAGAGTAAATAGTGAGCTAGGAATCCAGGTGAGTGTCCTAATGAAAACGTCTTGAAATGATATTGTTTCTATTCATGTTGGATTTGCATGTTAATATTTATTCATGCTGTTAATGATTATATAATGATTTTTATACAAAAAACGAGTTTTTTGAACGAGAATTAAATTGCATGAATTACTAAAAGTTTTCATGAAATATGAGTTTTGAAATGAAAAATATGTATTTGAAATAATTTATAGCATATGATATATATTTTGTGATTTTCGGTATTGTTAGAGTACTCAAAGGTGATGTAGAATTCCGTCTCGGAGACGATGTAGGATTCCATTCCCCACAGGGTACGTTTTAAGCTAACTTATTAGCTAAGACGATGTAGGATTATGCTCCATAGCGATGTAGGATTCCATTACATAATACCAAATATATATGGCTTAAGACGATGTAGGATTCCGCTCCAACATATCTTTATTTTAGAATATCATATAGATTGAAAATGATTGGCCTGTTTTACGTAAAAGCTTTTCAAAAATCTAAATCGCCATCACTGATGTGTTTTGATAATAAGAAAAGTGAATGAAAGTGTGTGAGATATTGTGTTACTCACATTTCATTAATTGAAAAGCATTTGAAAGTAAATATTGATATTATAAAGTTTGCTTTTCAATTTATTATTTCAATTATAGTTTATAATGCATATGCTGTGGTAAATAATTATTCATGTTTTACATTATGTGTGGTTCTTGAAATATTTATTTAAATTCTACAACAAGACTCTAGTTATGAAATGAAATTACCATAATAGTTTAGGGAGGAATATCTAACATTCACTGAGCCTATTTCGCTCATCCTTAGTTATTGTTTTTAAATAAAAACCTCTCAGGATTAGGTACAAGTGCAGACGTTCAGACGGTAGGGACTTCTCAGTAGAAGTGGACATATTTTCCGGTGGGTACAACTATGACTTTTGTTTCTTCATGTATGAAGTTATATTTTTAAAGTATGAGAATTGTTTCATTTGTAAATATAAATATCGTTTTTGAAATTGTATATATACCCATGTTCATGCATATGATATTTCAGAACTTGAAGTTAGTCTAAGCCAATTTATGTTTGAGATTGTCTGTGATTTATGGAAAAAGGGTCGGAGGTCCAGTAGTTGAGAAAATGAATGATTTGAAGTGTACAGGTATTTTAAATGTGATTTTATAGGGTGGTACTTTCAGAAAAACAGTCGTGGTGCTGTCAAAATTTTTGTAAAACTCTATTTATAAGTGTAATTTTTTAATTGAAAAGGTTCCCACCCAAATTCCGTTGGAAAATAAACTTTAAAAAGGGATTTTTAGAATATAATTTTAAATAGGCTTAGCTTCACGGGAGCTTTCCAACTGTAGGGAATTCCGACTGGAAGGCTACTGTGGGGTAACGGGCGGGTCATATAGAGAATAGGAGTCAGGACCCATCACAAGGTCCCTATCTCACAACCAAAGATGCTTAAGGTTCATCGTCAGCAGGTAAGAGCGCCTGTTCGCAAGGCTCAAGCTACCCTAAGCAATGGGGCGAAAAGAAAATCAATACTTAATCCTCCTCTTGCCAAGTGTTGTCAAGTAGACAAGGGCAAACAATTTGAGGTCGTGGAAAGACGGGTTGAGCCACAGGCTAGGGTGCAGGCCAAAGCTGAACCATGAGAGATGTATTTCGACGCCCTCCTTGACAACCTATCTACGATCCTGGGAAGCTCCGCCAAAACCTTGGACAAAAAGGGCATGAGAGGTGAAAATTTATCTTGTTACACAACTCGCTACAGGCTTCTGGTAATCTGCAATTCCTTTACCTTTTCTTACTTTCTTGCTTGGTTTAAATATTGATTTACTATGTTTCAGGCCACTATGGCATCAATAAAGCACATACAAGAGGTCCATGATTTTGAGGATAAAGAAATGGAGCTTGAGAACAAGAAGAAAAAACTGAAGGATGAGCTCTCGTTCATGACTTCGAAGGCTGAGAAGGTGAAGAGATCAGAGCAACACCTTTTGAACAAACTGAAGAACGCTAAAAAGGCTAAGAAAAAGGCTAAAGATGCTCTAGCTCGTGAGGAAGGTGCTCATGCAGTTACGAGGTCACATCTTATTGCCCAACTCCTTTGAAGTGAAGAGGAATTAAACAAGGCAAGAGACAACTTGGAGAAAGCTAGGAACAACCTGGAGAAGGCAGAGTAGTGAGTTGAAACTACTGAGAAGGAGATCGCCCTTACTAAAGAGGAAGCCAAGCTGCAGGTCGCCAAAATTAGAAAAGAGGCAGAGTCAGAGACCTCCAATTTATTCCTCTTTACTTTGTGTAAGGTTCATCCCAAGCTAGACTTATCGTTCTTTGGTAAAAAGGCGGTTGCTGAGGTGGAGAAGTACAAGAACCTAGTCGCCCGATCCTCTATTGCTCCAAATTAAGCTTCTCGAAACATCGACCTCCCAGATGTGACCTCACATGATAAGACAACTCAGGTCGCAGAGCCTTCAGGTGCAACTTCTAAAGATGCGCTTCCATCGAATCAGCCCCTTAGGATATGGCTCCCATGTAGTCTGAGCCTTTTTTCTAGAATTTTTTATGACTGTCCTGTATTCACCTCACATCGCGAGCTTATTTATAATGAACATTTCAACCTCGTTTCAAGATATTATTATTGAACTATTTTTTCCTTGTTGTGAAGTTTATTGACTTGTTTCACTTTTGTTATCTTGATTGTATCTTGTTCTGCATTGATTTTTTTTTAAGTATTTGAAGTATCTGAATTTCCAACGAATCTGAGAAACAGTGATTGTATAGATGTATATATTAGTGATAATAAATCCTGCGAGAACTCAAAAGGTCGTTGATCTTGAAGAGCCATGGCTCACAGATTATAACTTAATTCAACAATTTAAGCTAGCAGATCATGAAATTATTGCAAGCTATGTAGTAGGTCGGAACCTTAACTAACATAGCAAAATGTTGGTGAGTTATGTAGGGGATTGAAACCTTGACTAACATAGCAAAATGTTGGTGAGCTATGCAGGGGGTTAGAACCTCACCTGCTATAGCGATGCTTTTTTTTTTAAGCTACGTAGGGGGTCGTAATCTCGCCTACCATTGCAGTATTTTTTTAAGCTATGTAGGGGGTCATAACCTCACCTACCATAGCATAATTCTACTGACATGTCCAGGAGGTTGGAACCTCAGCTAACAATATAATTTATCGAGCTATCCGGTAGGTCGGAACCTCAGCTAACAACGAGATTTTATAGAGCTATGCAATAGGTCGAAATCTCAGCTAACAACGAGATTTTATAGAGCTATCAAGTAGGTCAAAACCTCAACTAACAGTATAATTTATCAAGTTGTCCAGTAGGTTGGAATCTCAACTAACAACGAGATTTTATAGAGCTGTCCAGTAGGTCGAAACCTTAGCTAACAGTGAGATTTTACAGAGTTGTCCAGTAGGTCGAAACCTCAGCTAACAGCGTAATAGCGAGCTATATCCAGTAGGTCGGGCCTAAGCTATTATAACATAATCTTGCTAAATTTTGCCAAAGAGAAACTTAGCGAAGAGGTCGATATTCACTTTTATATTCGACATTTAACAAAAAAATTAATAGAGCAATGCTCATGAGTAAAAGATTATAAGAAATTCAAAACTTTTATTGATTTTCAAAAATTGAATCATAAATCATTTAGTGTAAATTAGCACATGCGATGTGAGGGCCACCATGCATGGTGAAGATGGTTCTTATTGTAGGTTATTGTTCGGAAGCTCGTTGTGATGGTTGTTGAGGTCGTGGGTTCTATGGTCATACAACGTAGTCCCCTAGACGACCTCTCTTGATTGGATCCTCAATGGCGTCCTTTAACTCCCAATATTCTGAAGTGTTGTACCCGACCTCATTATGATAGTTACAAAATTTGTTCTTATTTCTAAACTTAACAGGGGTCCTCATGGGATTAGGCTTCTCAAAGTCTTCCATATTCCTTTCTATTGCAAAAATCCAGTTTGGTGCATCCGAAAAGATACTGTAGCTATCATGGTGACCTTGACATTGAGATCGCTCAATTCTAGGCTCATTCCTGACCTTCTTAGTGACTTGATTGATTGAGCTATTATTCCAAACTTCACTTCCGTTCCCACAATTATTTATTTTCTTCAATTGGTTGGAATTGCCTGCTCCATCCTTTTGGTTAGGCCGAAGGTCAAAGCCCAATACTTGCAATCAAATAGAAACAAAGTAAACAGAAAGAAAAAAGGAGAGGAAGAACAAATTAGAAAGGTGGTTTTACGTGGTTCGGCTAGAATGGTACATACGTCAACAACTGTGTTCTCTTGTTATTTTGGCAAAGTCACGATATATTATTAAGTATCGTATATTTACAATGAAATTTCAGTCCATATTTATAGTGTAGGACGTTATAGTTTGAATGTAATTAAAATAGGAAAGAATTTTATATTGATTACACTTCCAAAACTAGTTTCCACCATATCTAGTATAGATCCCGCCATATTAGAGATTGATTCTATCGACATAAGAATTTGAATTTATTTCCAATTCTGGTGGTTGACTCCTTCTCAATTTAGGCTGTTGCCATTATGAAAATTCCCTTAACCAGGTGCTTTAATCTATGAGCTGAAGCTTGTCTTGGACGACCTTGAGCTAGACATAAGGCGAGCTAAATTGTGACTGACCAGCAACCTGAGAACTACATTAGCAAACTGCAAGCTCATTTGTGCGAATTGGGTGCTGGCGAACTGGGCTTTGGACTTCTGGGCCAATCCATTTGATCAGTTCCTTGGGCTTTTACCAGCCCATTTATGTGGTCCCAAATACACATTCGTCAACCAAATTAGTTTGGAGGCTTATTAAGCTTAAGCAAACTATTGGCTATAGATTCGAAAAGGAAACTCAAAGACTAGAAAACCACTGCCATTAAGCACAATCTCATTCTTGAACTCTTCAAAACTATGTGTTTGTGACTCTGAATATTTCTTTAGTCTATTGTTGTCCAGGTGGTAGTATATATCTTGGAAAATAATAACCTTTAATTGAATAAATATAAGTTGCTTTTGGTAAAATGTAACTGTCAATATCATATACTATTAGAACTTTTTACATGATCAAACAAATAATATCAAAAATGTGAAACTCCAATTTGTTATAGCTTGTTAGCTTTTTTGTTGATACTTTTAGAGATAGAACGAGCAAAAAACAATATACATATAAATGGCACATTATAGCATACACTTGACCCAAAAAAAAAAAAAAAATTGTGACTACATTCTCAAATGTATGGTTGTAATTTATTATATATTATTACAACTAAACATGTGAGATTACAATCGGCATCTATGATCACATTTACTGATTTACTGATTGTAATCAAACATGTTTAATTATAATCATATATAACAAATCACAGTCACACATTTTAGAATGCAACAAGTATTTTTTTTGTCATGTATATGCATACTCAAGTATACCCAAGGAGACTCCTATATATATATATAGATATAAATATATATATATATATATATATAATGAAGCTACTAGTTTATTTCTTTCTTTTCTTTACGTGTTTGACAACAAGGTTATGGATCCAACACAATAAGTGGGAACAATATGTCATATCTAAGTTGTGGCTAGTTGGCCTCTAAACTAATTTGCAATATTCAAGTTTATTGAGAAAAGAAAATTCTTATTTTCTTTGCACATTAGAGAGTAATTACATTTTTTCCATGAAGACAATGAAAGTATAATTAAGAGGAACCAAATTTTTCACATATGTGTTAATATGAGACAATAACCATTAATTAAGTCCAATAATGATTGGTGTATATTCACAAAGACTGTGTTTGTGTGTGATTAATTGAATCCAATAATATCAATGCATATTCATGAAGACTATGCATGTGTGAGCATGCTTGCTTGCACCCTTGTGTGTGTGGGTGTGTGTAATTAATTAAGTCCAATAATGATTGGTGTATATTCATAAAGACTATATGGTCTCATTTAACATGTGAGATTGAATTAAATTATTTTAATAATGGGATGAGATAGGATTTGATTAAATAAATTAATCATGTGATGTGTTTGATGTTGTATGATATTGGATTAAATAATGTAGTCCATTATGTGGTTTATTATGGAATTGGACAAAAGGTAATTGTATATCACAATATTTTGATAATATAAAACTATAAATATTTCAATATTGTTTTGAAAAGTAAAACTAACCATTTAAAACTAATTGTTTAAAATAATATTTATTTTATAATTATTATTGAAATATATTACTTTTTAACATTTTAATAATGTATACAAAAATATTATCAGAAATAAATTTAACATTTTATATAATTAATGTAAGAACGGAAAGAAGAAAAAAGAATAAAAGTCAAAAAATAAAAAGAGTCCTAGGCTGATAGGATAATTTTAACTACAAGAACCAAATTGAAATGGATCCAGTAGAATTTTAAAAAGGGTTTTGTTGAAAACTAAGCCATTTTTAATGACTCAAATGAAAAATAACTCATTTTTTTTAATCTTTCCAGCATGACTTTTTTTGGACAAAAATACCCTTAATAGTGAGAAGAATTACCATTGACCCATGGTTTTTCAGCTAACCCATTTTTGCAACCTCTCCTCCCTCTCTTCTTCTTCTTCTTCTTCTTTTTTTTTTTTTTTTTTTTTTTTTCGTGAGTTGCTTCTGGGTTCGTCGCCGAACCCAGAACCATGGTGGTTCTGGGTTCAGCGACGAGCCTAGAACCAAACGGTTCTAGTCGGCGACGAACCCAGTGGTTCTGGGTTCGGCATCAAACCCAAAACCACCACGTTCTTCTGCTTTTTTTTTTTTTATTAATGTTATGATGATTTGATAATGTTATAATGTTGTTGTTGTTGTGGGACATGATGATGTTGATGAATTGATGATTGATGATATTGATGAATTATAGTTAATGATGTTGAATTATGGGAGATTATGGATTTTGACATTGAAGAAATGGTTAACTCAAACTTTGAAGGGGCAGTTTTGTTCAAAAAATAATAATAAGGTCAATTTTGATAATTTAGAAAACTAAAAGTACAATTCTGTAATTTTAGAAAATATTTTTAAAGGCGTTTTTTGGGTAAGAAGCGTCCTCTATGATAAATATTGTAATTACGAAACAACCCCACAAATTTGTTCAATTACGAAATATATGTACCTTTTGGTTTTTAAAGTCAAGATTAGAAATCCCAACCTAGAGGTTGAGAATCTCAACCTCGAAGGTGGGAATCCCAACCTTGAATGAATATTCAAGTTGGAATTCTTTACCTTCAGGTTGAGAAACCCAATCTCCAGGTTGAGAATCCCACCCTGAATTTTCAATTAAGGTTGGGAATCTCAACCTCGAGGTTGGGATTCCCAACCTGAAAGTTAGGATTGATAGGGAATCCCAACCTCGAGGTTGCGAATCCCAAACTTGAATAAACATCTAAGGTTGGGAATCTCAACCTCAAGGTTGGGACTCCCAACCTGAAAGTTAGGATTGGTAGGGAATCCCAACCTTGAGGTTGTGAATCTCAAACTTGAATAAACATCTAAGGTTGGGATTCTCAACCTAAAAGTTGAGAATCCCAACCTTGAGGTTGGGAATCCAAACTTGAATAAAATCTAAGGTTGGGATTCTCAACCTTCAGGTTGGGATCCCAACTTGCAGGTTGGGAATGTCAACCCCGAGGTTGAGAATCTCAAATGGGATTGAATAAAAAAATTTTTTACAAATTTTTAAACAATAAAATATATAATTAGAGGGATAAAAAAAAAAATACTAACATGTTAAAAGTTTAAGATATATATAACTTTTTAAAATATATAATTCGACCTCACTTGTAGCATAAATATTTTTTTTATTTGTACAAATATTTCATAATTTTACAAATTTGAGGGGTTGTTTCGTAATTAAAATATTTCATTATAGAGGGCGCTTCCTACCCAAAAAGCGCCCTTGAAGGTGTTTTCTAAAATTACAAAATTTCACTTTTAGTTTTCTAAATTATCAAAAATGACCTTATTATTTTTTGAACAAAACTGTCATTCAAAGTGATCTCCTTTGTTTACATTTTAATTTGAAGGGCAGCTTGTTCAAAAAATAATAAGGTCATTTTAATTATCAAGAGGAATTGGTTTACATTTTAATTTTCTCCTTCGTTTTTTCCTTTGTGTCTTTTCTTTCGTATGCAATCAATAACAATAGAAAAAGAAACTATAGCTCAGATAATTGCTCCAACGACATTGGAAGAAATCTAGCTGTATCTTTATGAATATTAACATAAAGAGTGAGACTAAGGAGACTTGAACTTGCTACTTGAAGTAGCAAGTGTGGGTGATTACATCACTATTTTCCCTAGCTTGTGAGTGGAAATGAAATTCATTTTAATTGATTTAGATTGCAACAAATGTTATTCTCAATGTACTCCCCTTAATAGTATGAGGTATATAAAGGTGAGGCTACTAATGCGAGTTAAAAACCAAAAAAAAAAAAAAAAACTCTCATGGCATCCATTTGTTGTCCAATTTTGAATATAAAGATTATCAATTTTACCTTATACACCCACTAATATCTTAGAAATAACTTGAATTGTCAACTCTCAAATTTCTCTCAAATAAAATTTCAATATTACTTTATTTCTTCTTTTAATAATTATATAATGTATTTTCTTGATACTTCTAAAATCCATATAAATTTTTAGTGCTAAAGTCTATAAATCAATCTTTAGTTCAATTAGGCCATATTTGTTTCATCGGATTTGACGGTGGGATGAGATTTCAAGTCCTAAACTCACTCTCACAAGTGTTTGGGCATGAGGAGGGAAGATATATTTTTCTCAATGTCTATAATTAAGAATCCCAACTTGGAGGTTGGGAATCGTAACCCTAATTGGGAATCGTAACCCTGAAGGTTAGAATTCCCAACCTGTAGGTTGGGAATCCCAACTACAAGGTAGAGAATCCCAACTTTGATTGAATATGCAGGTTGACATTCTCAACCTCTAGGTTGGGAATCCTAACGTTTCTCAACCTAGAGGTTGGGAGTCCTAACCTTGATTCAACATCCATATTTGAAATCTCAACCTCAGGGTTGGGATTCCCAACCTCGAGGTTAAGATTTCTAAGATGGATTCTTAACCTTGATTTAACATCCACGTTTCGCATTTTAACCTCCCAACTGCCAGGTTGGGAATCCCCAATGTTAGTGTTAAATCAAGGTTGAGAATTTTAACCTTTAAGTTAGGTTCTCAACTTGGAGGATAGGATTCCCAACTTTCAGGTTGGGAATCCCAACCTTGATTTAAACCTGGATGTTAAATCAAGATTGGGAATCCCAACCTCAAAGTTAAGATTCCTAACCTCCAGGTTAAGATTCTCAACTTGAGGTTGTGACTCCCAACCTAAAGCTTTGGATTCCCAACTTGGAGGTTGGGATTCCAACCTTCAAAGTTGGGATTCCCAAATTAGAGTTGACAACCACGTGGGGAATCCTAACCGGAAGGTTTGGATTCTCAACTTGCAGGTTGGGATTCCCAACCCGTAAGTTTAGATTCTTAACTTAATGGTTCAGATGTCTAACTGTAAGAATGGGAATTTCAACCTTTCGGTTGAGATTGTTAACTCAAAGGTCTAAGATTCTCAATATCAAGGTTGAGATTCTCAACTTGTAGGTTAGGAATCCCAACCTAAAGGTTGAGATTCCCAATCTAAAAGTTTGGATTTCCACCTTTGACATTAAGACTTCACTTCTAAAGTTGTTTCAGCTTCCGTTACAAATCCTACCCTTAAAGTACATGTTCACATTACAACCACCAATTCAATCTAACTTTTACATTCTAATCATACCCACAAAACCACACACAAATTACACAAAACAATCGGAACCCATTTTCAATATCCCATCCTTAGTTCATATCATCATATTCCCATACCCAAAACAACCATAACTAGTCAAATATACTACCCACCCTAGAGAAACAGAGCAGCGCAGTTCTTCGGCAGTCCAAAATATCACACTCTTTCCTTTCTTAGGCACGGGAAGACAGAAGAAAGAGTGGTTGTGGGAAGTGAAAAGAGAGGTTGGCCATGGGAAGTGAGAAGAGATGTTAGCCGTAAGAAGTGACAAAATGGAAGGCCGGTGGCGGAGACTGCAGCACTACTGCTTGGCCTGAGAGGTTACGAAGTGAGAAAAGAGGTTGGTTATGGGAAGTGAGAAGATATGTTCGCCATCAAAAGTGACAGAATGGAACGCTGGTAGATGAGAGAAGATTGCTGCACTGCTAGTTGGGTGGAGAGGCTGCTTGCCGGGAGAAGTTACGAAGGGGTGAGAAGAGAGGTTCACCAAAAGAAGTTCAGCTTCTGTCAATTTGCTCTGGCTTTATGGCTCCTATTTCATTAAGGGCATTTTTGTCCATTCATACTCTTTTTTGTACTATCAAAAACAAAGGGTTAGTTTTGGAGTGGGCTCTCCAAAAGAGGTCAATTTATCCATTTTCTCTTTTAAAAACATGAAAGGGACCCAATTAGAGAGCCTAATAAAAAATTAAAAAAGAAAAAAGGAAATGAAGAAAGAGGTTAGTGGGCTGAGTGTCCACCATTTCAGTGGACACCAAGCAAGCCCAATTAAAATGGGCTGTTATCTAGTAAACAAACCAGCAAAATCATTGTTTGGAAATGAATGAGATGGAAATGAAAGAGGATAGACGATCAAAAGAATGAAAAAACAAACAAAAGCAAAGTCAAGAAGAAAGAGCAAGTGGCAAAATGTTTATTAAAAAAAAAAAAAACGTGTCTCATATTCAAACATAGTAAGCTAATTGAGCATGACAAGCAACAGAGAGATGTGGCGGCCTTATATATATATGCATGAAATTAAAAGCCAATAAGGCAGCGTGCAGAGCTCGAAAATAGAATAATAAAAATAGCAAACTGAAGAAAGAAAAGAGAGGAGAAAGGAAAAGAGAAAAATAATTGGAGTTGTTTTAAGATTGAATTGGTGTGGAATAAATTCAATTTTAGATTTGATTTTCTGATTTGGTTTTTATGAATTCTAAATAGGTTATTGTGTTGTTTTTAGGTGGGAAAGAATCCAATAATAATACGGGTACCAATGGTTCTAAATAGTATAAATATATATATTTCCAATCTTATTTAAACTGAATTGATTATTTACAACCAACCAACCAACTAACTAACTATATAAATATATATATATCAAATTTTATTATTTATGGATTATTAAAAATGAATTATCTGTTAGTTAATTGATTTCCTGCATTACTAGTTATGCTTTACGTTTCAAACGAGAATTCATTTTGTATACACACATACATACATACATACATACGTTCATACATATGTGTGTGTGTGTATATGTGTACGTATTAGAATTCCAATTGGAATTTAACATTTTCAATTTAAGTTTATTATGAAAATCTCATAACATTTAAGTAGTATTATGTACATTTGAGAGAAGTATTGTTTGAGATATGAAATGAATGCAATGAGATTTTCATAACACCATGATTGTACTCTCCCCTCTAACAGTGCTACACATATGTGAGTCCTAGAATCGTTTAACACACGTATGGTAGATGTTGAGGAGAGTCATTGAGCCCCAGCATGTGTATGACTAATACCCTGCTTACTTTGCATGTGCGACGATGTTTTTGCCACGTATGATAGTGATTATCCCTCACTTTGTATGTGTGTTAAATATCTTCATCATGTATGACAGATTTCCTTGGATACTAGATGTAAGAAAAAGAAATAACAATTGTTTTGATAAAATTAAAATATGTGGAATAATGAGTTTTAAAACTTTTATAAAACTTAAGAACCCAAGATCTATAAATCAGTGAAATAAACTAATAACACTAAATAAAAGATCAGGTGTTTTACCTTCTATATTGATCTCTGTGGATTGTTCATCACCTGCTTTCCTTGACATGTCTCTATACCAAAAAACAATTAACTAGACATAATTATGTAGCAATATTTTCACTTACTTTTGATTTCTTTTCTAATAAGAAAAATCAAATCAATGTATAAGAGGTGCGAGTTTTAGTTTAGTTATATAGAGAAGATAGAAACGTATTCTTCTTCTTTGTATTTACTGTAGAAAATTAAAAAAGAAAAAGAAAATCTGTTTCTCAAACATACATACAGCAAAACCAAAACTTTATTGAAAAGAAACTATTTCTTTTCTTTTTATACACAACAATTAGGGTTTCCATTATATCAAAATTAATGTTGGACTCCATGTTTATTAAAATTAAACTCTTGTTCCATACAATATAATTAATTCAAAATTAATTCATGATACATTTTAAAATCAAATTCGTAACCTCTAATAAATTAATTCATAATTAATTTAAACCAAAATCACTATTGAAAATCGAATTCAAAACCTCTTATAAAATTAATTCATAATTATTAATTAATTAATTAATTAATTATTAATAATTTGAATAAACAATATTATTCAAATACTAAGTGATCACAAATTTTGCTACTTATGTAACACCTGTAATTGGATGGTCCGATTACAATGTTCTATACACGTTTCTTATAGTAAAATGAGCTATCAATTTAACCAGATGGATCTACAGTTTGAGCTCTAATAATATCGAAATTATTAATTAAACTCTTTAATTAAATAATTCACTATTATCAATCTTAGAGTTACTCCACTAAAAATCTAAGATTGTACTCTCAAAACTATAGATGTTTTTATGTAATCTAAAATTTTCAGTGTTCATTAATTTAATCATTATATATGATTTGACCCTCCACAAATAGATCATAACTAGAAGTAGGTCGACCTATCTGTTTTATCCCTCTAATTATTTCTTGATCTTTAAGTACTATTGATTCTCTAATAAACAATATATTCATAACAACTTATGAATTTATCTTTATATTTGTATATAAATAGAAAGTTGAACACTCTTATCGTTCAAAGCCTGAATCAACTCTTAAAGGAACTAATTCTTTATTTCTCATTAAGAGTAAATTCCACTACTGTATAGAATATTCTCAGCTACTTACTAAATCATATCCCTAAAGTATGAAGTTATTAATTAGACATCTACATCGATCTCACCCATGTAAATCAAAGGATACAACTTAATAAGCAAGAGTCTATAATATACTCAAAATTAAGATCAATTCATATATGATCTTTCGGTTGATAAATATGAATCTCTAAGTTAACAGATATTATTTAGATACTCATGTTTCTCATGATACAGTCCTATATAATTTTTATTATATAAGATACCTCCATTTCTATGTCATTGCATGAACGGTCTTGAATAAAATTGTCATATCGAATACGAAATAGACCACAACTGTAAATTTCCCACAAATGAAGCACCTAGCTTCGTTGCTTTCTATAGATTCTTTGGATTATTTATTTCAAACTAAATCCGCTTATATGTAACGCTTCTATACTTAGTTTGTGATTACATCAGTAATTAAAGATGTTTTATGATAATCATATGAAGCAAACATTTCACAAATATACATAAATTTAATGAAATAAACATACTTTATTTATTAGTTATTTAAACATTTACAAATTATAAGCTCCTAAGACAAAAACTCTAACACTAGATTAGTGTAGATTGAGATTTTATACATATGTAGAAATGATCCTATTGAATTTTTTGGGTCTAAGGTCGGGTCCACCCAAGATGACTAGACTTATGACTCGATCCAAACCCATTCAATATTTGGATATGAACTGATAACTGATTTAGAAATTGTTGATTGTCACACAACCAATTGCTCTTGGTAGTTAATTAATGTATAAAATGTTAAACAGTGTGGTTGTTAAAAGATTGATGAAAAACCTACAAATTATATGTACAAAGACAGAGAGCAAACATAGAACACATTTTGAGAGTAAAAACAAAGAAAATTGGCAAGAGTTTTCTTTTCGTCTTTTTGATTGAAATCTGATCACCAGTTGAACAAGTGATCTAGAACAATGTCTGCTGCAAAATGGGTACATTTAACAGTTTTGTTTTACTATTTTTAATGAAGCATATACTGATATAATTTATATACATTGGTATCGGAGCTTTTGTATGTTGTTTGTTGGTGGATTGATCATTAATGGCATGAAACTTAAGCTTGTGACAAGTTTAAGATGATTATGGTATTAGAAATTGAAGAACCAAATTATCATAATAAAGTCGAATCCATTCTTAATTATTATTGCCATCTTAACTTTATCGTTGTTATGTGATTTTACACTATTAGATAGGGCTCGAAAAGAGCTTTCCAAAGATATATCATATGATTGATTTGGATGAAAAATGAGTGTGTAAAACGCATTTGAATTGAAAGTGTAAAAATCAAAATCTGAAAACTCGTTGGAGGTTGAAAAAGATGAACAGTGACAGAAGCCACATGGTGGACTAAGGTGAAGCCATGTCGCAAGTGATGTATCGGTTTTTGGTGAGGCCACATAAAGCACAAGTGTGATCAATCAAGTGACACCACTTTAAATGATGTGGCAGCATTCGGAGTGCCTACGTAACACGTTATGTGGCCAAATCGGATGGTGACACGTTTAAGGCTATATGGCAGCGTCTGGGGTGGCCATGTCTCATGGATGTATGGCCACATCAAAGGCAGCCAAATGACACGCTGAGGCTAGGAAATGTCGACGCACATGAGCTGCACACCCGACCGACATCCTATGGCTACCAGTGTGTGGTGTCGTGGGCGCGTGGCGTTCATGTGCCACCTCCAATGACGGTTTTTGATAACAGAAAAAAATTAAAATAAATTTGCTCTCTTTTTTAACCTATTAATAATAAGAATTATTAAATGTTCACTCCAATGGGAGCTGAATTGCATGTCATAATCTATAAATTTATTTAATTGTATTTATGAAATAAACTGTTTAATGTAAAAAATTCTTTTGTAGATGGATAGTTGCAATCATGCATTGTATTATGACATGGATTATTTTAGTACTAGGTTGACGTGGTCAAACAGTGATACATCTGATGATATGGCTGAGATTGTTGTCATCTTTGATGATAAGGAATCATCGAGATTTTTGATGACATACAGGAGCCTGAGATCATTTATATCTTTGATGACGAGACACCTAAGATCATTGAAATTTCTAATGATGATGAGATACCTGAGATCATTGAGATCTTTGATGATGATGATGTACCTAAGATTGTTGAGATCTCTAATGATGACGCGCTTAAGTGATGGAAAAATTTTAATGTGTTCCATAAATTAGTTTCAATTATAAGATTTTTCTAATTAAAACACAATACCTTATTCACACTAGAAATCTATGCAAATATACACAGTTTACAAGTAATATAATGATAAGTAGACCATCGTTCTCACGAGGACTATCCAAATCTAGTTAAATATTAATCTTGTCAAGACCACACCTTATCCTAACTATCAAAATTGGATTTGAAATTGAGAAAATAAAAATTAAGAAATTAAACTAGCAATTAAACTTAGGGTGAATCAACAGTTGAATAATATCTAGACATACAATTTTACTTAACCAATCATTTGATTTATTCCCCTCTCCTAAAGATAGTTTTTATCTTGTATTTAATTGGATAAACCTAAAATAATAACTAGCTTCTCTCGATGGTCAAACACTTACCCAAATTAATTAATCTGACTATATCTTAATATAGATTAATTAACCTGAATTCATTAAGTTCATATTATCCTCACACAATTACACAACCATATAAGTATATCTCTATTCTATCTGAATTATACTATTTTGTTGGGTTCTGATCTCATAATACTTCTCTTGATAGCATTAGAGTCCTGTGATCCAATCAATTAATGGATCCAAATTAATCTACTAGCATTAAGCATCAATAAAATAGAATACTGGAATAAAAATCAATTATGAAATATTACCAAATCATTGAATAAATTAAAATCGTGATTAGGTTACATTGTAGACTAGATATAGAAATTTAGTTCATCATCAATTTACAATAAGTAAAACAAAAAGGAAACAACATATTTAATTAGATAAAAATAAAACGTAAGGAAAATCTCATTGAATAGAAGTGATCCCCTCATCTCTAAGGTCATATTCATCCCTCCAACTTGACTCCAAATATGTCGCAACCCTTGCTTTGCTAATGTTGATGATGACTCGAAAGCTCCAAAGACTGCTGCTAAAAAATCATGGTTGATGGCTCCATGTGAAGTTCTCTCTCTCTTCTCTTGTCTACTTCTCTCTCCCTTCAATTGTGGGTTCAATTATGAAGTGAAGCTCTATATTTATAGAGCTTGGAGAGCATGATCGACCAAAGCTTGTTTCCAAAATAAAATCGATAAACTTCCTCTAGTTGGATTCCCATATTTAGATGTTAGCCAATTAAGTAAATAATTCTAAAATAAATTTGGAAGTATTCCTTATATAATGCTTGGAGCAAAGGCGGCAAGGCAATTTCCCAAAGTGAATTTAGAAAATTTCCTTGCTTAAAACTTCCCAATCAAGGATCCTTGGTTTTTTAGGGAAATTTATTCAAGTCTAAAAAGGAGATCTAATTTCTGTTCAGGAAGAATCTCTTCTGATGTGCCACACCTTGGTCTCAGGTAGCTATTTTGTAGTCGTTGGCTTCGGATTTGTCGACATTAGAATCTGGTCGGCCAAAGTGAGGAAGGGAGGAAGAATAGTGCAAATAGGGGTTTTTATGTGGTTTAGCAAGTGTGCCTACGTCTACGACTGTGTTCTTTGAATATTTTGGCAAAGTCATAGTATATTATTTTTGCTCAATCTCTGTTACAATGAAATTTCAACCCTATTTATAGGGAGAGATGTTACAATTTGAGTACAAATAAAATAAGAAAGAGTCATACATTAATTACACCTTCCAAAATCAGGTAGCATCAAATCAGGAGTCGGTTCCACAATATCTGGGATTGACTCTATCATTATATAAATTTGAATTTATTTCCAATTCTGATGGAAGAATCACAATCAACTTGGATTGCTGTCTTTTTGGAAGATTTTTTTATTGAGCTGTTCAATGTGTGAGCTAGAGTCTGTCTTGAACAATCTTGAGCTCGATTCTGTTTTGAGCAACAAGCTATGCATAGAACGAGCTAAGCAATACTGGCTAGCGACCTGAGAGTAGTAATGACAATGCGAGCTCATCCCTACAAACTGAAGAGCTCACTCAGACTGGGTGTTGATGGACTGGGCCTTCATTTGCTCGATCACTTCATTGGATCAACCTGTTGAGCTTCTATCAGGTTTTTACCAACCCATTTATGTAGCTTAAAATATATCCATAATAGGATTTAAGGAGGAGATCTGCATAGTTTATTTTGTATTATGGTTGATTTTTACTTATGTTTATTACTCTTTGTGTTAGTTTAAGTTGTAATTGGTTGACTAGATCTCAGAGGTGTCTTGCCATTCCCATGAATGGGAATCACCTAATAATTCATCTGGCTATCCTGGCTACCATCCTAGCTAGTTCCTCTAATGAGGACATGTTCTAGTAGTATGGAGCTTACTTTGTTGTTCCAAATTTGGATGTTTATTAGTGTTTGTACTCGTGAGGTTCCCAAATTTGGGATAGATTAATGAATTTCTTAAATTTAAAAAAATAAAAAATAAAAAATGATTTCCCAATCAAGTGTCGGCCATGCTTATTTAGAAAAATTTCCATATTCGCTCCAAGCTTTTCCTTGTTAATCGCGAATCTTCTTGCATCACAAGATCGGATTGCGAATCATCTCCGCTGCAGATTTTTCTTGTCAAATACGGTCTAGACTTGACCGCCAAGCTGGTAGCAACAGCCGCGAGTCTTCTCCTCTCGACAGCAGCTCGCCATATCTTCTTCATGACCTGCACTTGTTCTTGAACACGTGAAGGCTTCATGCTGACTCACGATTCGCTACACGTTGCTGCTGAATACTCTTGCTTCATGACAGCTGCTACTCGGTGTTGTTTCTCTAGGTGACAGCTGCAAGTATTCTTCTTTTGCTTTTCAAGTTAACTGCATGCGATAGGCATTATGGGTTGATCATTCATTCACTTGAATTTACAACATGGGCTGGACCACTGCTTGCAAATAATGGGCTGGATATTCTGCTATCATAGATTGGGCTTTTCAGAATTATGATTTGAACTTGCATGTTGGGTTTGAGGTCTTGTAATTTCTGGGCCTCAATTTGAGCTTCATGGGCTGGTTTTGTTTTATTTCTCACATATGGGCTGGGCTTGAATTACAATAATAAGAACACATGTAGTCTTGATCCACACACTAATTCCTTGTATGAATTGAGTTTTAACCAAATCTAACCTTTTTTTGATAACCCTTTGAGATATTACCCTTTTTTTTTGAATTCCCTGCAGCATGATTCTTTTTGGTCTAAAATACCCTTAATAGTCCAGCTAATTACCACTTACCATAGTTTTTCCCTCCACTGACCCACCCAATTTCTGATTCTCTCTCTAAAATTTTCACCCCATCAAACTTTTTCCTCTCATTCTCTCTCTAAAATGCCCTAACCCATCTACATTCCCATCCCTCCTCCCTCTCTTCTTCTTCTTCTTCTTCTTCTTTCCTTTTTTTCTTTTTTTTTTCCTGAGTTGGATCTGGTTCGCGATGGTGGTCGTGAACCAGAACCGTCTGGTTCTGGGTTCACGAACCTAGAACCACACTCGTTCTGGGTTCGCGAACCCAGAACCGATGTGGTTCTGGGTTCGCGAATCCAGAACCGATGTGGGTTCTAGGTTCGCGATCTGGTTTTGGGTCGCGAACCCAGAACCAGATTTCTTTTTTTTTTTTTTGTTTGTTTGTTTATTAATGATTTGATAATGTTGTTGTTGTTGTGGGAGATGATGATGTTGATAAATTGGATTGATGATGTTGATGAATTGTGGTTGATGATGTTGATGAATTGTGGGAGATTATGGATTTTGATATTGAAGAATGGGAGGAGTAATTTTGTTCAAAAAATAATAATAAGGTCAGTTTTGATAATTCAGAAAACTAAAAGCGCAATTATGTAATTTTCAAAAATACTTTTAAGGGCGCTTCTTGGGTAAGAAGCGCCCTCTATGATAAATATTATAATTATAAAATAACCCCCAAATTTTATTTAATTATAAATTTCACCCTAAATTTTCAATTAAGGTTAGGAATCTCAACCTCGAGGTTGGGATTCCTAACCTGAAAGTTAGGATTGGTAGGGAATCCTAACTTTGAGATTGAGATTATGGATTTTCATATTGAAAAAATGGGAGGGGTAATTTTGTTCAAAAAATAATAATAAGGTCAGTTTTTATAATTCAGAAAACTAAAAGTGCAATTCTGTAATTTTAAAAAATATCTTTAAGGGCGCTTCTTACCCAAGAAGCGCCCTCTATGATAAATATTGTAATTACGAAACAACCCCAAAAATTTATTTAATTACGAAATATATTTAATTGAACATTCAGGTTGACATTCTCAACCTCAAGGTTGGGAATCCCAACCTTGAGGTTGGGAATCTCAAACTTGAATAAACATCTAAGGTTAGGATTCTCAACCTTTAGGTCGGGATCCCAACTTACAGGTTGGGATCCCAACCTAAAAGTTGAGAATCCCAACCTATAGGTTGGGATTGATTTTAAAAAATACTCATTAAGGACATTTTTGTCCATTCATGCTTTTTTTTCTATTTGGGATTCCCAACCTATAGGTTGGGATTGATTTCAAAAAATGACTCATTAAGGGTATTTTTATCCATTCATGCATTTTTTTGGTACCTTTTTGTACCATCAATTATAAAAGGTTAGTTTTGAGGGATGACTTTCTAAAGGAGTCATTTTCTCAATTTTCCCGTATGAATTCGCCTTGAAAATCCACAAATTAATTCTCCAGTTGGCTCATTTATTCTTCCATGACTCATCTACAAAAACAAATAAAAACATTAATTAATTAATATGATTTACTCGAGTATTAATCACGAATGCTGGATAAATGGGTACAAAATAACGGTATATTTTAACGTTATCACTGAGGTTATGTCCAAGATCATAGTGATCTCAGATGATGAGAATAATATGATTGACAACTCATCAAATGATGAGGATTTGGAGATGACGATTGATTTTGACTAGTATTTAGAAGAATATTTTGATGACCTTTATTACTGCACCATGAATCTACCTGATTGATGTCATTTTATTTTATGTAATTATCTTTTGGATTGTAAATAATTTTTAAATGTTTTTTTGTTATATTGGTTAATTTCATGGAAAGTTGGAATTGATTATATAGTTTTTCCATTATTTATGACAAATTGGTATTTATTTTACATAATTATGTATGATAATACTTATGTGGGTGTCCTAAAATCTATTATAGAATTTTAGAACTGTTTTACGTGAAACACTTACATATATGGTTTAATGAATATTTAGAAGTGGACGATGATTGGTGACTTGACTATCTTTTCGATTTCTATCCAAGGATTCACTTAACTATTTTTATGAGTGTATTGTTAATGTAATATTTTAATTAAATAATAGTGGAAATGTTAGTGTAGACGTAGAAATATATATATATCAATAGTCTCTAAATACAAATATATGTCATTACAGGAAAACGGCACCGGTTTCTATAGGTGCTCAACTAAATAAAGATGAAAAACTAAATGATGACAACTATGACATTTGGTACCGTAAAATTCAGTTCATTCTTAAGGAGCAAAAGGCTTTTGAATCCCTAACCAACACCATGGCCAAACCTGAACATGTTACTTCTACTCAACACATGAGGGATGTTAAGGTTTATCAGGCTTGAAAGAGAAAGAACAACGTTTCTCGAATAACGATGTTGTCTAGTATAGGTAATAACTTATGTGCGCATACGAATAATATAAGATGACACAAGACATTTGATTGGCTTTAAAAGATAAATATGATGGGACATCAACCACCAAACTAAAGAGGCTTACAATCAAGTTTAACACTTATTTAAAGTGATAGGACCATAATATGAGGCAGCATTTGAGATAGATTTCAAACATAATACATGAGTTGGAATCTACTGGTTATGCCTTGACTAATGAGCAACAAGTACATGCGGTGATCCGATCCCTCATAAACAATTGGAAAAACATAAAAATCAACATGACCAATAATAATAACATCAAAAATATTTGATGATATCTCACGTCATGTTGAACTCGAATATGAGCGTTTAAAGTGAACCTTGACCTGTCGATTATATGACAACTAATAACCAAAGTTATAAATGAACTTTGACCCGTTGGTTATACGTCCTCAATTAAGAACCAAAGTTATAAAGAATGATATTGACTCCACTCCCAAGAGCGAGATGAAAAGGTAGGAGATAAGTCAAATTCAATCGCCACAAGCGTTAGCTTGATATCATAAAGTTCTTTGAAGAACAAAGGGGAAAAGCTCTCATTCGATTTCTCAAACTAATCATCTAAAAATTTTTTAGTTTACATAAGCCTAATATTTATAAACACTCTTGTAACAACCTTCTAAGCATAGGAAACATAAGAAAATAAATGTAAACAACTAAAAACAAGAAATAATAAAAAACTTAGTTGACAAGGATTCAAAGAATTCAAGAAAAACTCTTCAATTCTTAAAATCTTTTAAATACAAATCATTAAATATATATTCGGTCCTAACTTCCTCTTAGAGTCTTTAAATACCATGCTTCAAGATGCCAAATGAAGTTAAGACTCTGAGCTTTCCAATGACATATGAGACTCCTTATAACTCCTTCTATATCGAGGATATGAGATCCAAAACTACCCCTTGTGTATGACCCATTGTAGTTTAGGCTTAAATTCTTTCAATCTTGATTCTCTTGATCTTGAATGATGTTTATAAGCCCTTGTGATGCCTCCACGCTGTCCAGCCCAAGTTGCATATGATTCTTAACACAAATATCCTTGATGAACTCATTTAAAGTTTCTTTCATCCTCTTAGCTCTAGCCCATGTCATTGGTCCAACACTGATGCTTAAAGGAACATTAAAATTGTCTTGTTCTTCATGATTGCTACCTAGATTTCTATCATTCTCCCTCACTTTAAAAAGATTTATCCTTAAATCGACACCTACATTAAAAGGAGAAAGATCGGAAACATTAAATGTAGAACTAACGTTATACTTACTACATATATTTAGCTTGTAGGCGTTGTTAATGATTCGTGCAATCACTTGGAATGGTCCATCTTCTCACGGTTGCAACTTTTTACTTTGCATTGGAAACCATTCGTTGCACATATGCACTCAAACCTAATCACCTGACTCAAATATCACTTTCTTATGCCCTTTATTAGTTTGAGTTGCATATTGCTCAATTCTTCTTTCAATGTGTTGCCTAACCTTTTCATGTAGTTACTTAACAAAATCAATCTTCTTTTTATCATCAAAATTTGCTCTCTCCTCCATAGGTAAAGGTGTCATGTCTAATGGGGTCACATAAATGATCTCAAATGGAGAGCATTTTGTTACTGAATGCACACCTTTATTGCAAGCAAACTCCACATGCGACAAACACTCCTCCCAATTCTTCTGGTTCTTTTGTATGATAGAACGTAGTAAGGTAGCTAAAGTCCTATTCACTAATTATGTTTGTCCATCAGTTTGTGGATAACAAGTAGTAGAAAATAAACGCTTAGTTCCCAATTTTCCTCATAAAGTTTTCTAAAAGTAACTTAGGAACTTTACAGCTTGATCTGAAATTACTGTCCTTAGCATTCCATGAAGTCACACAACCTCCTTAAAGAATAAATCAGTAATGTTTGTCGCGTCATCAGTCTTATGGCATGGTATGAAATGTGTCACCTTTGAAAACCTAACAACCATAACAAATACAAAATCTCAACGACCTAGGTAAACCCAATAAAAATCAATAGAAATGTCAATCTAAGGTTTATTAGGTATATGTAAAGGTGCACACAAACCATACGGCAAAACTTTAGACTTAGACCGTCTATATATTATACACTTTTCACAAAGTCACTCAACATCTCTCTTCATATGTGGTCAAAAGAAATGTTCATCTAACACATCTAAAGTTTTCCTAACACCAAAATATCTCATTAAACCACCCTCATATGCCTCTCTGAGAAGCAACTCTCTTATGGACCCTTGAGGAATACATAACCTGCTCTCTCTCTAAACAAATATCCCTTATGTTTATAAAATTTTTTAAAGGCAGTCTTCTCACAAGCAACATGCATATTAACAAAATCGAGGTCATTTACATACAATTCTTTAATATATACTCAAAACCCAACATTCTTGCATTTAAAGTAGAAATCAATATAGACTTGCGAGACAATGCATCAGCTACAACGTTTCTTAATCACATAAGGAAATGCTTCTACGAACTCTACCCATTTGGTATGCTTCCTACTCAACTTACTTTGTTCTCTTAAATGGTTTAAGGACTCATGATCAGTATGAATTACAAATTCCTTAGGCCACAATTAATTTTGCCAAGTTTCTCAAACCCTAACTAAAGCATATAACTCTTTATCATATGTAGGATAATTCAACACTATCCCACTCAGTTTTTCACTAAAGTAAGCTATAAGGCGTCTCTTTTGCATAAGAATAGCCCTTATACCTATTTGCAATGCATCACATTCAATTTCAAATGTTTTTGAAAAATTAGGCAATGCAAGCAATGATATAAAACACAACTTATCCTTAGTCAATTCAAATACATGTTATTACTCACTATCCCATTTGAAACCCACACTTTTCTTAACAACCTCAGTCAATGGTGCTGCTATGGTGTTAAAATCTTTGACAAACCTCTTATATAAACTTGCCAGACCATGAAAACTTTGCACTTCACTAACATTCTTAGGCGTAGATCATTCTTTAATAGCCTTAACCTTTTTCCAATCTACTTCTATTCCTTTTGCAGTAACAACATAACCCAAAAACACAATCTTATCGTGCAAAATGAACACTTCTTCAAATTAGCATATAACTTTCCTTTACTTTCCTTAACACATCAAGCATATAATGCAAATGTCTGACATGTTCATCTAGACTCTTGTTGTATACTAATATGTCATCAAAGTATACAGCCACAAATTCACCAATAAAGGAATGCAATACATGGTTCATCAATCTTATGAAAATGTTAAATGCATTAGTTAGACCAAATAACATGATTAAGTACTTATGTAAACCATGTTTAGTTTTTAATATAGTTTTCCACTCATCGCCTTGCCTCATCTTAATTTGATGGTATCCACTTTTAAGATCAATTTTTGAAAACACACATGATCCATACAACTCATCCAACATGTCATCTAATCTAGGTATATGGATGTCGATACTTAACTATAATTTTGTTGAAAGCTCTGCAATCGATGCACATTCGCCACGTCCCATCCTTCTTAGACACAAGTAGAACTGGTACGACACATGAACTCATGTTTTCCCTTACATACCCCTTCTTTATCAACTCCTCAACCTACCTTTGAAGCTCTTTAGTCTCCTCAGAATTACTCCTATAACCAGGTCTATTTGGAATTGTGCTACAAGTATGAAATCAATCTAATAGTCTATCCCTCTCTTTGGTGGTAACCCATCGGGTGTCTATTCGAGAAAAACATCCTTAAAGCCCTACAAAAGAGTTGTAATAACACAAGGAAATTATAGGTCAGAGTTAGAGAAATAAATGTCTTTGTACAAAGTCAAAAACATTTGTTGCTTAGATAGGAAAATAGCTCTTACATCACTCTCTTTTGCATAAACGCTTATTTTTTTTTCTCATTTTTCTTTCTCTCATTTACACTCGACTTGCCTACTTTTCTTTTGCACATACTCTAGTGTTTTGTCATTATTTTTCTAACAATTAGCTTCTTTTCTCTTAGCTTCTATTTTCCTTTCACTCTCTTTCTTTTGCTCATTCTTTCTTATCATCACTTGATCTCCATACACCTACTTAGGTGTTGATGGCACAATAGTGATTGTTCTCCCATCCATAACAAATGAGTATCTTTTTCTGAACTTATCATGTGTAGCTCTTCTATTAAATTGTCATAGCCTCCCTAATAACAAATGACCAGTATATATAGGTACAACATCATATAAAACCCCATCCTTGTATCTTCCAATAGAAAATGATACCAACACTTGTTTAGTCACCTTTACTTCCCTACAATCATTCAACCATTATAATTTGTATGGTCTAGAATGTAGTGTGGTAGGTAGACTCAACTTCTCCATTAATTCTATGCTAGCAACATTGGTACAACTACCTCTATCAATAATCACACTACAAACCTTGTCTTTAACATGTCATCTAGTATGAAAGATGTTGTCACATTGCACTTCATTATCCTCCTTTACCTACACACTTAAAACATATCTTGTTATAAGTAATTTGCCCATATTGACGATGGTGACATTGTCATCAACTTCCAAATCTCCTTCATATTCAGCCTTATAATCATTATTACCACCACATAATTTCGGAGTTCTCCTTTACAGATCTCTTTGCAAATTAGCTTTGGCAGGGTCTTGTCTCTCTAATCTATCTCGAATATCTCTAAACACTATATTCATTCTCTCAAATTGTTGTTGTATTGCTTTGAGCATGAACGAGACATCCACCTTTCCTTCTCCTTCAACATTTTTATCTTTATCTGATGACATGATTGAAACATGTAAAAAAGATGTTAAAAAAGACCTTACAACACTCTCTCGCATGTTTCACTCCGATCACTCACGTATTGTTCACTTAACATCATGTTACACTCTTTTTAATACTCAGATTTTCTATTTATATTGTTGTTCACACACACTCACTCAAACTTTTCCCACTAAGTTACTTTATTGAACTAATTAAATCACACCAAGGTCACCTTTGAAGTAACCTCTACTAACAAATCTCAACAAGGAAAAAACAAAATAACAACAAAGGGATAAAAAGCACAAAACAATCAAGAAACAAAAGAAAATAATTGTAGACAAGGTGAGATATAATGGATAACAAGCGAATTACAAAAAACAAATTTAGTTTGATACCACAAGATACTTGTCTTATGAATAAGGTAATTTGATATTAACTCACTTCAATCCAAGCACTATGGCATTCAACTTTTTTATATATACTTTTTTTTATACTTTTTTTAATATATATATATTCAAAACACACACACAATGAAGAACAATGAAAACTTGCGGATTGAATGTAAAACTAACAATATGATATGGATTCAATGATTTTAACAATAAGAATACAACAACACAAATAATGATGCAAGCAGATATATAATGATGCCAACAGATAAATGACAATATAAACAAAGATAAAATGATATGAACAAAGATATGGTGGTACAAGCAACAAGGAAAAACAAATGGATATAATGAAATAAACAAAGGTAATATGCAAGACACAAGAAAATACAATTGATAACCAAACCCAAATTAATAACCAATGCTTTGATACCAAGATGATACGATATGCATATGCCGATAAGGCACTCATAGTAGATATTAGAATACAACCCCAAGAAAGATTAAAATAGGTTTATAAAAAAAAACCTTGACTCATTAATTATATGACAACCAATAACATAAATTATAAAGGAACTTTGACCCATTGATTATACGTAGTCAATCAAGAACCAAAATTATAAAGAAGGATATTGACATCACTTCCAAGAATGAGATGAGAATGTGGGAGATATGTCGGATTCAATCACCAAAAGTGTAAGCTTAATAAGATTACAAAGTTCTTTAAAGAATAAAAGAAAAAAGCTCTCATTCCATTTCTCAAAATAATCATCTGACTTTCTTATTGTTTACATGAGTTTAATATTTATAAACACTCTTGTAACGGCCCTCCAAGCATGAGAAACATAAGAAAGTAAATGCAAACAACTAAAAATAAGAAATAATGAAAACTTAGTTGGCAAGGATTCAAAGAATTCAAGAAAAACTCTTCAATTCAAAAAACATGTTGAATACAAACCGCTAAAATATACTTAATTATAACTTCCTTTTGGAGTCTTCAAGTGACATGCTACAAGATGCCAAATGAAGTTAAGACTTTGAACTTTCGAATGACAAATGGTACTTCTCTAACTCCTTCTATATCGAAAGATATGAGGTCCAAAAATACTTCTCGTGCATAACCTATTGTAGTTTTTGTCCAAATTCCTTCAATCTTGATTCTTTTGGACTTGAATGATGTTTTTAATCTTTGTGATGCCTCGACACTGTCCAGCCTAAGTTGCACATGATTCTTGGCCCAAATATCCTTGATTAACCTATTTAAAGCTTTTTTCATCCTCTTAACTTAGCTCGTGTCATTGGTCCACCATTGATGCTCAAAGGATCATTGAAACTGCCTTGTTCTTCATGATTGCTACCTAGATTTCTATCATAAAGGTAGCCAAAGCTTCAAGTCAGCTTTATATGGCTGAATCCAACATGAAAAAGAGTTTAAGCTCTAAATGCAGGACGAGAGGAAAGAACAACAACTAGAAGAAAGGGAAAGGGAATCCCAAATCTAGTAAGTGTAAAACCGAAAAGCCTAAAAAAAGCATGTGTGGTGGTGAAAGAAAGGACAAAAGCAAGTTAAAATGTTTCAGTTATGGCAAGATGGTTATTTCGCTCGTGAATGCACTGAACAAAAGAAATAGGTACCATCTAACTCTAAAGAATTAAATTACGCTTATATTTCTAGCATGATATTGCCCGTTAAAGCTTCTTTATATGGATTGTAGACTTAAAAGCCACAGACCATATAACTAGAGATAGGGGAGAATTTTTAGAGTACTGTCGAATCAACTGAAGAACAAAATGAATTTACATGGGAAAAAATTGAAAGGTTGAAGTGAGAGGTATTGGCTGAAGTGATAGTAATTGTTTGATAATTTTTTTAGGTTTAGTTTGCATAAGTACTAGATATTTATTGAATAGTTTTATTATATTCAATACCGAATATGATGGTACTATTACTGATGATAGTAATTTCATTAATGACTTTTATTAATGTTGCTAATATTGATGTTAATACTTGGCATGCTAAATTAGGACATATAAACTATGATTGGATGAATAGATTGACCAAAAAAGGATTTTTAGGTTCTTTCAATACGATAGATTTGTCTATATAAGAAAAGTTGTCTGATAGAAAAAACAACTAGAAAACCATTTTAGAAAGGAGTTGGAGTGAGAATATATTACAAATATATGTGGACCTATGAATATGAGAACTAGAACCGGTGCTTTATATTTTATAACTTTTAAACTCGTTTTAGTCATTTTTATCTAATCTCCCATAAATCTGACGCATTAGATTGTTTTACATTGCATTTAAACTTGGTGAAGAATCAGTTAGATAGAACTATCAATCAAGAATGAGAATACCTATCTGAACAATTTTAGACATTGTGTCATGAAAAAGGTATTGATTGACGGTTGATCATTCCTTGGAATCAGCAACAAAATGGTGTAGCAAAAATGATGAATAAAACTTTACTAGATATGGTAAGATCTATAATGGCACAAATGAACCTTCTAGTATCTGACTAAGAAAATGTGCTATTAATAGTTGCTTACATTCTGAATACGGTCCCTTTTAAGTTAATTGACAGGACCCGACTCGGATTCCCTCTACTAAACCCAACGATCCTGTCGGGTACTCCACAAGACCCTTCTGAAGTTTAACTAATATAACTCAAAAGGATGTTGTGGAGCGAACCCGTTACTATAAATAACTTTACTAAATATATGTATCATGAATTTTAAAATTTCGCATCCAATTTCAAGCAATTTCTCAAAACAAAATCAGTAGTATCTCAAAAAGTTAAGTATCTAAAACATGCTTGCATCATCTTTAAAAGAAAAGGTTCTACAAAATCTTGTTCAAAATCAAGCATATGCATAGCAACATGATAATATTTAAATCATAATGTTTACAAAAAAACTATGCAGCATCGTCGATCATCTAGCCCATCTAGTCTGAACACGGCGAACTGATACCCTAATTCCTTACTTTTGCACCTGGGAGATTTTTGTAACATAAAACCAAAATATTATAAGCTACTAAGCTCAGTGAGTGCGTATAAGTTTCTATTTAAGTAAATTTTTTCTAAAATGACCTCCCGAGAAACGTTTTTGAAAACATTTTCTTTAAAACAATTTATTTATAAAAAACTTGGGTTTAATAAAATTTACTTTAAAGTTTCAAAAGCTTTTCTAAAATATTTCTAAAACACTTTTTTTCTAAAAATTGTTTTTCATGGAATGCTTATCTTTCTAAAATTGTACTAATGGGGAACCCAAGGGAAGCTACAACCACATAAGTGGGTAGACCAGCTTTGCTCAGTGTAGGGGGTCAAGTGGCATAAAGCTAACATCCCACACCGTGACAAAGCTACAAAGACATCCCGCTACTATGTGGCGGAACTACCATCGCATATTGCAAAGCAAGATAATGCCTCACAGGTGTAGAGGGCGACACGATAGACACGACAGACTTGATCCCCTTAATATTAGTAGGACTAGCCCTCCCAACACTTACCATACTCTGCGGGATATACCGGTCGGGTCTAAAGCTATAAGGTCTATCTATCTATAAACTTGGGTCGTTCTACTAGTCTTTAAAAATATTTTCTTGTTCTATTATTCAAATCAATTTCTTTTCATAAAATATACTAGCATACCAACTCTTTCATAAACTATTTCTTTTCATACTAAGGCATAAATCATTTGTAAGCCAAAATAAGAAATGAAAGTTTATAAAATATTTGCATGATAAACTGAAAAGAAATTAACATTTATACAAATATTTTCACACTCACTGCTTGCAGTCCTATTCATTTGAATCACGTCTGCTTCAGCGACCTCCTTAGCTCGCCTGATCACCCACACTCAATCATAATGAAATCTCCACTTAGCTCGTAGAACACTTCAATCCTAAGTTATTTCTACTGTTTCTACAACTTATAACTTCCACCCAAGCTGCTACGGACTGTAGTACTGCCAGTCTAGCTCGAGCTGTTAGCTTGTATCCCAGTTCATACAGCTCATCTCTTTTAGCAAGCTCTCCTTCTTCCAACTCAGCCCATCTTGTGAGCATCCACTATTCCAGCGAGCTCGCTCAACTCACCCCTTTTTCAATGAGCTGCTACTTTCTAGCTCAGCCCAAATCACGGCCTAGCTCAGCTAGCAAAGCATTAGTTCAGCTCGGACTGGTGCGATGATGAGCGATGGGCATTGCCCAGCTCGCTCCTTACGAGTTCGCTCTCTAGTCGACCAGCACTGATTAGGACTGTTGGCCTCATCTAGCTCGAACCTCGCGAGCTCCTGTCCAGACCCATGCATACTTACTTCTAACACTTTTTTTTTTTCCAGATTTTACATTCTTATAACCATTAACACAATTCGACCTCATTTCATATACATTTATTTAAAATGTTTCATCAGATTCTACCTATCAACCCAGGTCGCGACCTCAACAGGTTGTGCGACGAACACTCAATTATCCTAAACCATAAATAACTTTTCAAAATAGCTTATTCTTCAACTACTTCATTTACCAGATTTCCTCCTCAGCCTTTTTCCTTGATTTCCCACTCGCCTACGGCTTCAAATCACCAGATCTGCTTATGAAAATCTCATTAGAATAGATGCAAAGCCACTGACAACTCTTGACAAATTTCTTACTAGAACGAGACTATAAAATCTTAATCTTATCGCTTTACTCTTACCAGATTTGGTTTGCTAACACTTCTAGACCCGTTCTTCACTTTCTCACAACTTGATTATCCTTTAAAAATGGCAAAAATCTAGCTTGGAGCAACTGAAAATTTGCCTTCCTTCTCTCTACCAACAACTTCCTTCTCTCTCTCTTCTAGATTTTTCTTCTCTTCTCTGACACACTTACCACTCACACCTATACATAGGCGTGGGTCAAGCTCGCTTTCTACCTTTAAATTTCCTCAAATTTACGGTTTTACTAAAATCTAGAGAATTCTTTATTTTTCCTTAATGTCTTTGTCCTTTCTCTTTATTTACAATTTTATCGTACAAAAATCTTTTATTTTACACCAATTGTCCCTCAACTTTTTATAATTTAATTTTACTCCCGATTCTTCCGAAAACTCTACAAAAATTAAACTTCGCTTCCAATCACTTTAAAAATAATCCTTTTTATTATTTTAAAATAAAGGTACTTTAATACAATACAGTACAAACTCCGGAAAGGGTACTACATTAATGTCTTCCACACTCTATGAATTTTAGATAGGTAGGAAACCTAACCTCATTTATGTGTGACCTTGGGGTACATAGGATATCTACATGATTGTTCTAAAAAATATGAAAAGTTGGGTGCTAGAGGAAAAAAGGATATCTTTATTAGACACTCTGAGCATTCAAAAGGTTATTTACTGATAGGAGAAAACTCTTATGGAAGTATCACAAAATTAGAGTGTAACCCCCTTATGCTTAATTTTACGTTTTATAGCATTAGAAGCTAAGTTATTGAATAAAAGGGTAAAGTTAGTCAACACCATCCTTTGGAATAATGTCGAATATCATCCTAATCAGTGATATTAGAACGTTAGCAAAGTTTTTAGAAACTAATTAACTTTAATAGTAAAATAAATACAAATAAAGGTAAGAGGATCATTTTGTTAATAAGAGAGATTTAAACAAGGGCAAAGTGGTATTTGTTCAAATAAGATTTATAGATGTAAATATAAATATGTTAGTCACCCAACACTTAGAGAAAAATTAGATGCATTTTGAAATAAACTAATGAAGGGTATTATGGTCATCTACATCTACTAAGCACTTATATATATGAAGGTGTTGGTGTTAGTCATCCACACTTAGCAAAATAAAAAGCAAAATAGAGATAGGGAGGGAGAGAGTGGGACGACAACACCAAGAGGAAGAAGAGCCCAAATTTTTTTTTAAGACAAGTGAACCTCCCATCAAGAATATAGCCTCATTCAAGTTAGATAATCAACATTGGAGCAAGATCCAAATAAGTTTTCATAAAATTCTTTAAAGTCATGATAGTTGGATTGTTGTTGGATTGTGTTGGATTACTTTCTTTTGTTGAATAATTGATGTGGGTTTGATCTAAACTAGGATTGGAAACCTAAACCACCCAGAAAGGGAACTTAGTTGAAGTGGAACCATTTGATAGATTCATGTTAGGGTTATGAGTAAAAAACCCTAAAGATTGAATTAGAGTTGTATTAAGTAAATTGATTGCATTCCAAGTGTTTGATGAAATGTTTCATAGAAAGTAGATTGAGAAAATTGAAAAGTTAAGTGGTATGGGTGTGTGTGGGGGTCACGGCGAAGTGAGAGTGTGTATGACTTTCTTGAGTTGTAATCAAATTGAACTTGATATTCATGTTTAATTGAGGCTAGAAAATCATATGGAAGTGATATAATTTCAAGATGGTAAGAGATAGTCACAAAAGTATAGTTAGGCTTGATGAACGATAGTAGCTTATGTGTGAGTTTTGTTGATCATTATGGCGTATTTAGGGTCCTAAAAGCATGCATGAGTGAGTAGGAATTAAAGTAATTACAATGAATGTACATGGATACATGAATAGCATACAAAATAGTAAAGAATAAAGTGATAGTAGAGTGAAAAAATAGGCATTTGAAGGAGTTATAGAGACCTACACAAAATGAGCTTAACTAGGGTTGTTTTAGACTTTAAAACATGCATAAATGTCATAACAAACCATATAAATTTGAAGGGAAAGGTTTGGATAAAAATTGAGGAAGTTACAGTTTAAATAGTGTACCTATGTAGTCGTAAAGAAGAGTTGAGAGTGAAAATGCATTCTTTGATGCATGAAATGAATGTATTCGATCATAATTGAGTAAAAGAACCTTAGATACGAAAGAAATGATATCATTGCATGTGTGATGTAAAAATATATATTAAAAAGTGTCGAAAAATAGGTGTTTTTCTTAGGTTTTACCCCTTGATACTTAGAATTTTTTGAAACCGTTTTACGAGGGACTTAAGTGAGAGATAAGGAGATGATCCAAGTGAAAATGGCTTACGAAAGGGCCTGTGAACAGTATTCTGTTTTAGGGGGTCCGAAAATTTCTACTTTTTATTCCGGCCGTTTAAAAATTATACACACTACGTGAGGATGTTCCTAGGGGTGCGTAAGTTAAAATTTTGCAAAGAAATCGTATTAGAAATCCTCGATCAAGTCAGAACCTAATAGAGAAAGTTGTAGTAAAAAAAACATTGTAAAGAGTTTTTAAGGTCGAAAGCAATGTATGTAGTTTTGTGTAACACATTGTAGTATATTTTAAATAAGAACGTGTTGTGCAGGTGACGAGTAGGCTAGCGAAGTTCAGGAAGCTCATTGACGAGTATAGCTCGTTTGGTGAGATAAGTATCTTATCACTTGCATCTATTCTAAATTTCAAATTTAAATTATGAATTATGTAATCAAATGAATTTAGAAACGATTTTCAAATCCTAAATCTGAGCTTTGAGTATGTGATCTCTTTATGAGATTCAAAAAGGGAAGGAATAAAAAACTAAGTTGATTCCAACATAATTGAGTCGAGAAAACCTTTAAGAGTTTGAAAAGTTAAAGGTTTTGTGCTTTTGCACTTAGTGAAATAATTTCAAAGCTCATGTATATACCCTCAGTTTAATTAAGATTTAGCTCTACTTGACGAGACAGAAAATTCCATCCGTAGTTACTCAGTTTTCAGAATATCTAGCGCTACATGTACGATGTAGAAAATTCCGTACGTAGACGCTAAGATATAGAGAGATTTTAGCACTGCATTGTGATGCAGAAAATTTTGCACGTAGTCATATAGATCTACAGTTTTGGCACTACCTTGTGATGCAGTAAATTCTGCTCATAGTCACCTAGAGTTATAGCAGTACAATTGCGATGCAGAAAATTTCGCTTTGTAGATGCTCAGATTTGAGATTGTCTCACACTATGTTGCGATACAACAAATTCCGCATCATATTTGTCAAAATATCTCAGTAGCTTCACGTTGGCATCAGTCGCAAACCGCCACGTGATGGTTTGAGTATACTAGGGGTATAAATGGAGTTTTCACAAAGAAAAGTTTTTTTTTTTAAAATATCGAAAAAGGATTTTGATATTCGGGCGGAGTTATGAAATTCTGTTGTAGTTATATCTTGATATTATTTTCATTTATGAAACTAACATATTTGTTCTTGTGCAGCTTATATATTGTATTAGGTGCCCGTACAGGTGTTTTTGCATTCAGAAAATCTCATCGAATATTTTAGGTGGCGTTGTATAGATGTATTGTTTAAACGTCAAACATGTTTTTGTTGTTATAATTAACATAACTAGATAATTGTTTGTTTGACTCATGGACATTCAAAAATTTGTAAATTCATATTTTGCTATATGCATTTAGTTGAAACATTTACACATGATACATATCTATTACTTGTTATATCTATGTATATATAATACATATTGTTATGTATTCGTAGTATCCAAAGTGTTTATAAAGTGTATGATACGGAAATTGCATACTTGTGAAAATGTGCGTTATGAATTTGAATAAAAAAAAAATACATGTTTGTGGCCAAAAGAAGTTGGGTGGTGATTTGAAATGGTACGAAGTGTGTTTCTTTTATAGAAAAAATTTTGGAAACCTTAAAATACAGTCGTTATGCTGTCGAAATTTTTGTAAAATCATTTTAAATCAAATTGCAAAAAGTTTACACACCACCTAAATTGTTTACAAAAGAAAAGAATACATTTAAATTGAATTAAGGAATCGGGCAAGATTAATAGGTTCGCTCCACGAATTTTCTTTTATCCGACAAGTCGAGTTAAGAGAAGTCTATTGGAGTGCTTGATGGGACCCTCCAGATAAGAGATTAGAGGGAATAAGGTTCGGGTCCTATCAAGTTAGTACCAGAGCCTGATTTTCTTAAAAGTTGAAATAAAGTTCGAAAGAAACATTTGAGTTATTTTATGCATGAGTTACGCATAGGAATTGCATAAGTGTCCTGACTCAGATATCTTATGGCTTTCATGCCTATTTGTTATGAAAGTATAGATATGTAGCGGTGTGGTCGTCCCCAAACTAGGAGGGCAGCCACAGAGGCACCTGCACCAGAGGGAGAGCATGTTGACGAGTCCGTCAATGTGCTGACTAGTTCCTCACAGTCAGAGCTATCAGAGCCATCCAGATCAGAGCCTACTCCAGGACCTGCTCCAAGACATATGGAGCAGATGGCACAAATGCTGGCAGCAATGCTTCAGCAGACACGGGAGATAGGTGTATCTATTGAGCGCGCCCGTAAGCTAGGCACTAAGCCTTATGATGGTACTGATTGGGCTAAAATTATGCACGATTTTATATCCTTAGCCTATGCTTTTGTGATGAAAACTCGAGTAAATAGGGGTGTACTAATGTTTTCTAAGTGTTTTGTGCAAAATTTGAACGAAGGGTTTAAAATGTAATTTTTTGGGGCAAAAGTGTAATTTACAAAAAATGAGGGTTTTTTTTTTTATAATTCTTCTGTAAGCCAATTTTGGAAGCTCATTGGGAGAGATTCTTGCACAAAAATTAATGGGAGCATATCAAGTAATTTAGGCAGCAATTGATGCATGCTTTAAAAGCTTTTGATCCCAGTTTTGGTAGGAATTTAAATGCATGGAAGAGAATATTTTATTTAAGGAAATCTGAGTCAAAGCTTTAATGATTTTTTAAAGGAAAATCATGACATTTAATGTAAAAGATTCAAGAAGATTATTTATGGTACTTTATGGAGAGTATCTTGGAATTAAATGGAGAAAAAATCAAGGAAGTCAACTTTGTGTTAGAAAAAATCTCTCTCCCTCCTCCTACAAATTCATCCTTTTCATGCTCAGAAGGGAGTCTTTGGCTTGGTGTTGGTTTTTAGGTTTTCTTTTTATTTTCTTTGGATGACAGCAGAGACGGTTTGAGAGGAGTAGAGTTGCAGACAATCTCGACGTTGCTAGAATTCAACCTACTCCAGCTTATTCAAGTTCAAGAAACATCTCAGAGAACAACACAATGACTATTTCTTCTTTTTATTTGATTATTTCAATGTCGAATATTTTTATTTTTATTTTTTGCACTGTGTTATTCTATCTTATGTCGAACTAATTTTAATTTATAAGGCTACGATGTAGCCAATTTATTTCATCGCCTATTCAATGATTTGTCGTGTTAATTAATTATTATCTTCTTTTATATTTGTATTCCGTTGTATTGGAACTTACTGCTATCAGTTAAATAAGGCCAATTAATTGATAGTTCTTATGACTATGATGCGCTTGACAAAGGTATCATGTGTTAGACGTCAATAGAATGACATAATCCATATAGGATAGACATATACCTGTAGGGATTGTGTAATCATATGTGGGTAATTAAAACTTAATGAATTTAGGATTATTTAATTTATATAGACATATAGTAGATTAATCATCCTGGGTATTATTACTTGACCGTTCGAAAGAGGCTGGTAATTAATCTAGAGTTACCCGATCAAATATAATATAAAAGTGATTATTTTTGTGTAAATAAAATGAGAATAGGTTGATGAAATAAAAAGGTGAAATTGTGTCTTAGATCTACTCATCTGCTGTTGGTTCCTTCAATTAATTTGTTTGTCTGTTTGATTTTCTTTCTTTATTTTTATTAATTATTATTTTTTATTTAATTAAATTCAATTTGCTTTTAATTTTGGTAGTTTGAATAAAATTGCTGTCAATTAATTTTGGTAATTGATACGTAAAATTTAGCAATCGTCCTTGTGGGAACGACTTTGATTTGCTACTATATTACATTGTGATCGTGTATACTTGCACGCGACCTATTATAATTAGTGCATTAGGAATTTACCCATTAGTTATCGGAGAGCCCGAGCGAGCACTATCCTGGTTAGAGACTAATGAGGAGATGTATAGGGTTATAGGTTACAGCGAGAAGCAGATGGTGACATTTTCCGTTTTTCTCCTCAAGGACCGAGCAAAAGATTGGTGGAAAGCCTACCAGAGAGCGCATCCAGATGGGGTGTCATGGGCGGATTTTAAAAAGGAATTCACAGAAAATTTTTTTCCCAAGAGTTACAAGGATACGAAGATAAAAGAGTTCTTTCATTTAGAATAGGGGAGCTCTACAGTGACCGAGTATGAGAAGAGGTTCTCCAAGCTAGTCCGCCTGATTCCCTACATATCAAAAAATGAAGAGCAGAAGATCAATAAGTTCATAGTCGGATTACAACCGAGGATCAGAGTATACGTGACATCATTGGTACACACTCAGTATGGACAACTAGTTGAGGTCGCCATCAGAGTTGAGAGAAGTGTGGAATCTGCTCCTCTGCCTAAGAAGTTTGAGCAAAACGTAGCTAGACGGGAAGCCAGCAAGGAGGACCCAGTAAAGTGGCCGAGAGCAATCCGAATCCTGCCTGGTCAGAGAGTCAGTGACAGAGTCAGAGGCCCCAGACTAGTCAGAGTTCAGTCTAGTCGTCAGGAGGGTCCAGGAGTCGACAGAGTTGGAAGAGCAGACCCGTGTGCAGCAGATGTGGTCGATCACACCCCGACGAGTGCCTTCGGGGCAGGACCAGATGTTTCAGGTGTGGTCAGAAGGGTCACTTCATGAGAGATTGTCTTAATGTAGTCGTATCGAGCCTAGCAGGCACTAGATCCACAATACAGAGACAGACCAGTGGGGGTCGTGGACCAGAGATGGGAGACCCCCAGACCAGAGCAGCTACAGCCCTAGAGTCAATTATAGGTGGACCCAACCGAGTGATGCCACCCCGAGTACCGCCTAGTAGACCTCGTAGCAGGCAGCCAGAGTATATACCGTGACACAGCAGCAGGCCGATGTCGCTCCCGATGTAGTTACAGGTATTCTTACTTTATTTGATTTTGATGCACATGTACTGGTGAACCTAGGAGCCACTCGTTCCTTTGTCTCTAGTGATTTTATTGATAGAGTCGGGGTAGAGATAAGATCGACTGAGTGTAGTATGGTGGTATCACTTCCTATGAGGGATTCACTTATTACAGACAGAGTCTATATGGGAAGTAAAGTGAGTATAACGGGTCGTGAGTTCGAGGCTGATTTGATAGTGCTCGATATACATGGCTTTGATGTTATATTAGGCATAGACTGGTTGTCGAAACATCGTGCAATAGTAGATTGCTACAGAAAAGAAGTCAAGTTCAGTAAACCTAGGAAACCAGATGTGGTTTTTTGTGATGTAAGGAAGCTACTCTCCACGAAGTTTGATAAGTGCAGTAAAAGCCAACAGGATGCTTAAAAAGGCTATCAAGGGTACCTAGTGTATGCAGTGAAAGCTAGTAGTAATGAGTTACAGCTAACAGAGATTCCAGTTGTTAATGAATTTCGAGATATCTTCCCAGAGGACCTACTAGGGTTACCAAGGGATAGAGAGATTGAGTTCGAAATTGAGCTAGCTCCTGGTACTGAGCCTATCTCGATAGTGCCATATCGGATGACACCTGCAAAGTTAAAAGAATTAAAGGTCCAAATGGAAGAATTACTAAGTAAGGGATTCGTGAAGACGAGCACATCACCATAGGGAGCTCCAGTGCTATTTGTAAAAAAGAAAGATAGGAGCCTCCGATTGTGTATTGATTATAGGCAACTTAATAGGGTTACTATAAAAAACCAGTATCCACTACCACAGATAGATGATCTGTTTGATCAGCTCAAATGGGCTAAGGTATTCTCGAAGATTGATCTACGATTGAGGTATCATCAGCTGAAAGTGCATAAAGAAGATGTTCCTAAGACGGCTTTCAGAACTTGGTACTGGCATTATGAGTTTCTAATGATGCCTTTCAGGTTGACAAATGCTCCGCCACTTTTATGGACCTGATGAACAAAGTTTTCAGACCCTACCTGGATAAGTTCGTAGTTGTGTTCATAGATGACATCTTGGTATATTCAGGTAGTAAAGAGGAACATGCTGAGCACTTAAGGATTGTGCTACAGACGTTAAGGGAGCATCAACTTTATGTGAAATTCAGTAAGTGCCAGTTTTGGCTCGATCTGATAGCATTTCTGAGACATGTGGTATCAGTAGAAGGGATATCCATAGACCCTCAGAAAATAGAAGCCGTTGTGAATTGGAAGACACCCACGAATGTGACAGAAGTCAGAAGCTTCCTAGGCCTAACCGAGTATTATAGAAAGTTTGTGGAAGTGTTTTCGAAGATTGCTACTCCGTTGACCAGGTTAATAAGGAAATAAGAGAAGTTTGTTTGGTCAGATGCGTGCTAGAGTAGTTTCGATGAATTGAAGAAGAGGTTAACTTCGACACTCATGCTTACAATGCCATCGGGGAATGATGGGTTTACAATATACTGTGATGCTTCCAGACAGGGATTGGGTTGTGTGTTAATGCAACATGATTGAGTGATAGCATATGCTTCAAGGTAGTTGAAGAAGCATGAGATCAACTATCCAACACATGACTTAGAGCTAGCTATAGTAGTGTTTGCTTTACGTATATGGAGACACTACTTATATGGAGTACCCTGCAGAATCTTCACTGACCACAAGAGTTTGCAATATCTGTTCAGTCAGAAAGAGCTAAACATGAGGCAAAGAAGATGGATTGAACTCATTAAAGATTATGACTACACCATCGAGTACCATCCAGGCAAAGCTAATGTGGTAACAAACACATTGAGCAGGAAGCCTACCAGTTCTCTAGCCCAGTTAAAAGCAGAGTACCTGCTCATGTTAGTAGAGTTAAGATCAATGGGGGTTAGATTAGAGACGACAGATTTAGGTGCCTTATTAGTCTTTTTTCATGTCCGTCCAGTATTGGTTGATCAAGTAAGAGAGTTACAAACCCAAGATCCCTACTTAATGAAGATAAGGAGTGAAATAGAGGCGGGGCAACCGAGTAGCTTCACGTTGAGAAATGATGGGACACTGATGTTAGGATAGCGACTATGCATGCCAGACGTAAAAGAACTTAAGAGAGAGATCATGGAAAAGGCCCATTCATCAGCCTATGCCATGCATCTAGGGAGTACCAAGATGTATCGGACTTTGAAAGACCATTACTGATGGAAAGGAATGAAGAGAGAGATAGCATAGTTCATATCTAAGTGTCTAACTTGCCAGCATATCAACGTAGAGCATCGGAGACCAGCAAGTTTATTACAGCCTCTTTCTAGTCTGAAATGGAAATGGGAGAGGATTACGATGAATTTCATGGTTGGATTTCCACGAACTCAGAGCGACCACGATGCCATTTGGGTAATAGTAGATAGACTGATAAAGTCCGCTCATTTTCTACCCATCAAGAACACTTATTCTTTGGAGAAGTTAGCCCAGTTATATGTGGATGAGATCATAAGATTGCATGGCGCACCAGTGTCTATAGTGTCAGGTAGGGATCTAAGGTTCACCTATCGGTTCTAGCCGAAGTTACAAGAAGCATTGGGCACCAGATTGAATTTTAGTATGGTTTTTCACCCACGGACAGATGGCTAGTCGGAAAGAACCATCCAGACTCTCGAAGACATGCTGAGAGCTTGTATAATGGAATTTAGAGGGAGTTGGGATAATTACCTACCATTGATAGAGTTTGCCTACAACAATAGTAACCAGTCTAACATTGGTATGGCACCATACGAAGCATTGTATGGTAGAAAATGTAGAGCCCCGGTTTATTGGGATGAAGTAGGCGAAAGAAGGTTGGTTGGCCCAAAGATTGTCCAAGCTACAATCGAGAAGATAAATGTGATTAGAAAATGGTTGAAGATGGCAAGCGACAGGCAAAAAAGCTATGCGGACAATCGAAGAATAGACTTAGAGTTTGAAGTGGGTGATAGAGTATTTCTATAGATATCACCATGGAAAGGTATTCTAAGGTTCGGGAAACATGAAAAGTTGAGTCCACGGTACATTGGGCCGTACGAGATTATGGCAAGAGTGGGTGAAGTAGCTTATCGGTTGAAGCTGCCACCAGAATTAGCAAACATTCACAACATGTTCCATGTCTTAATGCTTCGCAAGTATGTAGCTGACTCTTCTCATATCTTGAAAGAACAACCAGTGCAACTGAAGGAGAACTTGACTTACGAAGAGCAACTAGTGGAGATCTTAGATTGTAGGGATCAAGTATTGCACCGTAAGGTGATTCCGTTAGTAAAGGTATTGTGGCGAAACCATGGGTTGGAAGAAATTACATGGGAATCTAAACAGCAAATGCGTTCTCAGTACTCGCAGTTATTTGAAATAGGTATGTGGTTTAAAATTTCAAGGACGAAATTTTTATAAGGAGGGGAGAAATTGTAACCCCCCTCTGCTCAATTTTATGTTTTATAGCATTAGAAGCTAAGTTATTGAATAAAAGGGTAAAGTTAGTCAACGCCACCCTTCAGAATAATGTCGAATATCATCCTAATGAGTGATATTAGAACGTTGGCAAAGTTTTTAGAAACTAATTAATTTTAATAGTAAAATAAATGCAAATAAGGGTAAAAGAGTCATTTTATTAATAAGAGAGATTTAAACAAGGGCAAAGTGGTATTTGTTCAAATAAGATTTATAGATGTAAATATAAATATGTTAGTCACCCAACACTTAGAGAAAAATTAGATGCATTTTATAATAAACTAATGAAGGGTATTATGGTCATCTACACCTACTAAGTACTTATATATATGAAGGTGTTGGTGTTAATCATCACACACTTAGCAAAATAAAAAGCAAAATAGAGATAGGAAGGGAGAGAGTGGAACGGCAACACCAAGAGGATGAAAAGCCCAAAAAAAATTTCAAGACAAGTGAACCTCCTATCAACAATATAGCCTCAATCAAGTTAGAGAACCAATATTGGAGCAAGATCCAAGTAAGTTTTCATAAAATTCTTTAAAGTCATGATAGTTGTATTGTTGTTGGATTACTTTCTTTTGTTGAATAATTGATGTGGGTTTGATCTAAACTAGGATTAGAAACCTAAACCACCCAAAAAAGGAACTTAGTTTGAGTGGAACCATTTGATAGATTCAAGTTACGGTTATGAGTACAAAACCCTAAAGATTGAATTAGAGTTGTATTAAGTAAATTGATTGCATTCCAAGTGTTTGATGAAATGTTTCATAGAAAGTAGATTGAGAAAATTGAAAAGTTGAGTGGTATGGGTGTGTGTGGGGGTCACGGCCAAGTGAGAGTGTGTATGACTTCCTTGAGTTGTGATCAAATTAAACTTAATATTCATGTTTAATTGAGGCTAGAAAATCATATGGAAGTGATAAAATTTCAAGATGGTAAAAGATAGTCACAAAAGTATAGTTAGGCTTGATGAATGGCAGTAGCTTATGCGTGAGTTTTGTTGATCATTATGGCGTATTTAGGGTCCTAAAAGCATGCATGAGTGAGTAGGAACTAAGATAATTACAATGAATGTACATGGGTACATGAATAGCATACAAAATAGTAAAGAATAAAGTGATACTATAGTGAAAAAATAGGCATTTGAAGGGGTTATAAAGACCTGCACGAAATGAGCTTAATTGGAGTTGTTTTAGACCTTAAGACATGCATAAATGTCATAGCAAACCATAGAAATTTGAAGAGAAAAGTTTGGATAAAAATTGAGGAAGTTACAGCTTCAATAGTGTACCTATGTAGTCGTAAAGAGGAGTTGAGAGTGAAAATGCATTCTTTGATACATGAAATGAATGTATTCGATCATAATTGAGTAAAAGAACCTTACATACGAAAGAAATGACATTATTGCATGTGTGATACAAAAATGCGTATTAAAACGTGTCGAAAAATAGGTGTTTTTCATTGGTTTCACCCCTCGATACTTAGAACTTTTCAAAACCATTTTACGAGGGATTTAAGTGAGAGATAAGGAGATGATCCAAGTGAAAATGGAAGCAAAACGAATGGGCTGTGAACAGTATTCTATTTTAGGGGGTTCGAAAATTTTGACTTTTCGTTCCGAGCCTCTGAAAATTATACGGACTGCGTGAGAATGTTCCTAAGGGTGCATAAGTTAAACTTTTACAAAGAAATCATAATTAGAAAACCTCGATCAAGTTAGAACCTAATAAAGAAAGTTGTAGTCAAAAGAGCATTGTAAAGAGTTTTTAAGATGGAAAGCAATGTGTGTAGTTTTGTGTAAGACATTGTAGTGTATTTTAAATAAGAACGTGTTGTGTAGGTGACGAGCAGGCCAGTGGAGCTCGGGAAGCTCGTTGGCAAGTATAGCTCGTTTGGTGAGGTAAGTGTCTTACCACTTGTATCTATTCTAAATTTCAAATTTAAATTCTGAATTATATAATCAAATGAATTCAAAAATGATTTTCAAATCCTAAATCTGAGATTTGAGTATGTGATCTCTTTATGAGATTCAAAAAAGGAAGGAATAAAAAACTAAGTTGATTCCAAAATAATTGAATCGAGAAAACTTTTAAGAGTTTGAAAAGTTAAAGGTTTTGTGCTTTTGCACTTAGTGAAATAATTTCAAAGCCCATGTATATACCATCAGTTTAATTAAGATTTAGCTCTACTCAACGAGGTAGAAAATTTCGTCCGTAGTTGCTTAGTTTTCAGAATATCTAGTGCTACATGTACGATGCAGAAAATTCCTTACGTAGACGCTAAGATATAGAGAGATTCTAGTGCTGCATTGTGATGCAGAAAATTTCACACGTAGTCATATAGATCTACAGTTTTGACACTCCGTTGTGATGCAGTAAATTCCACTCGTAGTCGCCTAGAGTTATAACACTACAATTGCGATGCAGAAAATTTCGCTTTGTAGATGCTCAGATTTGAGATTGTCTCACACTACGTTGTGATGCAGCAAATTCCGCATCGTACTGGTCGAAATATCTTAGTAGCTTCACATTGGCATCAGTCGAAAACCGTCACGTGATGGTTTGAGTATACTAGGGGTATATATGGAGTTTTCACAAAGAAAGTTTTTTTTAAAAAAAAAATCGAAAAAGGATTTTGATATTCGAGTGAGATTATGAATTCTATTGTAGTTATATCTTGATATTATTTTCATATATGAAACTAACATATTTATTCTTGTGCAGCTTATATATTATATTAGGTGCCCGTACAGGTGTTTTTACATTCAGAAAATCTCATTGGATATTTTAGGTGGGCGTTGTATAGATGTATTGTTTAAACGCCAAACATGTTTTTGTTGTTGTAATTAACATAACTAGATGATTGTTTGTTTGACTCATTAACATTTAGAAATTTGTAAATTCATATTTTGCTATGTGCATTTAGTTGAAACATTTACACATGATACATATCTATTGCTTGTTATATCTATATGCATATAATATATATTGTTGCGTATTCGTAGTATTCAAAGTGTTTATAAAGTGTATGATGTAGAAATTACATACTTGTGAAAATGTGTGTTATGAATTTGAATAAGAAAATGCATGTTTGTGGCCAAAAGAAGTTGGGTGGTGTTTTGAAATAGTACAAAGTATGTTTCTTTTACAGGAAAAATTTTAAAATACAGCCGTTATGCCATCGAATTTTTTTTTTAAATCGTTTTAAATCAAATTGCGAAAAGTTTACACATCACCCAAATTACTTACAAAAGAAAAGAATACATTTAAATTGAATTAAGGAATCGGGCAAGATTAAGGGGTTTGCTCCCCGGATTTTCTTTTATCCGACAAGTCGAGTTAAGAAAAGTTCGTTAGAGTGTTCGGCGAGACCCCCCAGATAAGAGATTAGAGAGAGTAAGATTCGGGTCCTATCATAGAGTCACGTGATGTGAATTATTAGAAAATGAATTTCCTAGCAGAGGTAAGGTTAAAAAGAGTTCAATTTTATGAGGTTAACGATTCATATTAGGGGTGGACGTTTTGAGGTTCGGGTTGGGTTAGGTTAAAAATCTCCCAACTCAACGTGGGTTGGGTTAAAAATTTTTCAACCCCACCCAACCCAATAAATTCTTCAACCCAACCCAACCTAACCCAATAATAGTCGGGTTGGGTTGGATTGATTGAGTTAGATTTAATTTACCACAAAAGTATAAATGATCTAATGCATAACTTTCTTAGTCCCAGTAATTTGATTACAGATAAAATAAATACAAATAAAGTCTAATTATTGTAAAGAAAAGATTAAATTCGACATAAAAGTTGTCCTTAATCTTTATCATGAACAAATGGTCTTTTAGAGATGGAAGAAAATCTTGGATTTAGAATTGGAGATAGACATTTATCAGGTTCGGGTTGGGTTGGGTTGAAAATTTCTTAACCTAACCCAACCCAATTTAATTTTCCACCCAACCCATCCAATATTTTTTAAGATGTAACCCAATCCAACCCAATAAAAAATGATCGAATTGGGTTAGGTCTATCGGGTTGGGTTGGAGATACCCACCCCTAATTCATATGATGTTCCACATCTGAATACTCAATTAAAGGAAGATGGAGAGTTACCAAAACACTTCATCCCTAGTGGGAGTGACAGAGCTATTGGAATAGCTCCATCTGTTCCTAACGGGAGCGAATGGACTAACAATTTATTTTTCACGTCTTTCCAAAGCTTGATTCCTATAATTATTTCTTTTGCATGAACAATTAATTTACTTTTAATTTCTTCATGATTCATTTCCATAACTACTTCCACATTTGATTTTTTTCAAATTGTTCATAGATTTGTTTCCATATCTGATTTGATTCTTTTCTTACCTCCAAAGAAATCTGATTTGAATCCTTTTTGTTTCCAAACATATATGTTCCAATTCTGGAAATTATCAACTTGACCCGAAGCTTCCATATTTTGCATAATTACTCCAATTAATCATCAAATTATTTCACAACACTTTCCATGACTCACCTATATGAAATAAGATAAAAGCATTAAATAGTTAATATGATTTACTCAAATATTCATCACAAATACCAAGTAAATCGGTATAAAATAACTATATATTTTAGAGTTATCACCTTGCTAATTTTTTTGTTGGGCAATAATGCCCACAATGTTTACCTAAAGCAGGCTAGCCGACAAGCTAGAGAAAAAAACAAGAGAAAATGTATAAATTGACCCATTTGACCAAGAAGACTCCAAAATTAACCTTTTAGTTTTTGATCGTACAAAAAAGAGTGGGAATGGACAGGAATGCCCTTAATAAAATGGTGTCCTTGAAATTGACAGAAGCAAACAGTGTTTTCACTCCTCTCAGCCCTGGTAACCTCTCTCGCGTAGCAGCGTCTCCCGCCTAGCAACCTCTTCCGGCATCAAGCTGTGGACCAATATCCTCCCACCGATCGGCCGTTCATTTTGTCACTGTCGATGGCTAACATGTCTTGCCAACGTGGATGTTCTGACTGTGTAACCTGTCACGCAAAACAGGTGTGCAGCATCTCTTCCAACTTCCAACCTTGTAACAGCTAACATTTCTTCTAACTTCGGATGTTTTGACGGCCAAGATTTCTTGTCACTTCCCACAGCCACCTATGCTTCTGTCTTGCCTTGCTTAAGAAAGGAAGGAGCGTGAACTTTTGTGCTGTCTAAGGAAGCGACCACGGCTACTGCTATGCTTCTCTGGGGGTGGGTAGTATATTTGACTAGTTATGGTTGCTTTGGGTACGTGAATAGGGTGATATCAACCAAGGATGGGGTAATCAAAGTGGGTTGCGGCTGTTTTGTGTATTGTTGAGTGTGGTTTTGATGGTATGATGAGAATGTGAAAGATAGATTGTATTGGTAGTTGTAATGTGTATGTATAGTTTTAGTTTGGGATTTGTAACGGAGGGTGAGATGAGTTTAAAGGTCAAGTCTTCATGTAAAGGGTGGGAATCCAAACTTTGAGTTGGGAATCTCAACTTTCAGTTGGAATTCCCAACCTATAGGTTGGGAATCTTAACCTTTATAGTTGAGAATTCCAAGCTTCAAGCTGGAAATCATTGACCTTTGAGTTGAGAATCACAACCAGATGATTGGGATTCCCATTTTTTAGGTTAGGTATCTGAACTTAATCAGTTCGTAATTGAAATTGTAGGTTGGAAATCCCAACTTTTCAGTTGGGATTCTTAACCGTCATTCAACTTTTCCATTAGGAATCCCTACCCTAACTTCAAACTCTCAACCTAAAAGGAGAGTAGAGGTTTGGAACCCTAACCTCCTTTAAGCATCCAAGTTTGGAATCCCAACCTTCAGGTTGGGATTCCCAACCTGGAGGTAGGGTTTCCCAATCTTGAATTAAAAACTCCACGTTAGGATTTCAAACCTGAGGTTGGGATTCCCAACTCCTTTGTTGAGATTCCAACCGTGGATGTAGTATCCAGGTTTGGTATCCCAAATTGAGGTTAGGAATCTCAACCTCCAATTTGAGATTCTCAACCTCCAGGTTGGGAATCTCAACATGTAGGTTGAGATTCGGAATCATGATATAAATCTAATTTCGATTCACAACCCTCAGGTTGAGATTTCAAACGTACTGCTTGGAAAATCCCAACCTCCATGTTAGGAATCCCAACCTTAAGATAGAGAATCCAAACCATCACAGAACATGCAGATTAACATTCTCAACCTTCAGGTTGAGAATCCCAACCTGGAGGTTGGGAATCACAAACTTCTTCTTTCAACAACATTTTGAATCTTAAGATGAAGGTTGGGATTCCCAACGTAGATGTTCAATCAAGATAGAATATCCTAACCCGGATTTGACATCAAGATTTTGAATTCCAATCTTCAAGTTGGGAATCTCAACCTCCAGGTTGAGAATCCCAACCCAAAGGTTGAGATTCTGAACCTCCAGATTGTGATTCTTAACTTGGTTGATTACTATGCAGAATGTAGGCCTGGAGGTTCCATTTCCCAAACTTTAATGAACGGCGTAACATGTTAGAATGTGTTTTGTATTCCGTCCGTGAACGTGTTTAATGTGATATAATTTTGTATTCTGTTGTGTTTAATGTTTGGTAGATTTGGTTTTACAACTGAGTAAAAGGAGTTGTATAGGATTTGATATGAAAAAAAAAAAACAAAAAACAAAAATTGCCATGAAATGTTTACAGGTCATTGTTGTCGTTCAAATAAATGCAATTGGTATGGAGGGAAAGTGTGAAATTATACACTAGCGTATGTGGCAGTGTATATTGCGTCTAGCATGATGGATATATATATGTTGACCACGCTACTGCTTTAATTTGACAGGTCGGACCACATGGGTACAGTTTGTATTGTGATTCGATATGATGGTGAGTGGATTAATAAGGAAGGAAACTTTCTATATGAAGGTGGGAAGACAAAAGGAATTTTATTGTCGAAGAATATAGCGTATGAAGAATTACAGGATACTGTATGTTGTGCACTTGATATAAAACGTTCTAATTTTGCAATTACGATGAAATTCAGATATAAAATGAGTGATGTCGCCCCACCCATTGAAGTGTTGAACGATATCGATGTTGACTTCTTTATCGCCGAAGTTAGTGATGTAATGACGAGGAATCCTTTATGCATTTCAGTGGAACGTAAACGTGACTCGACAGGTTGCTTGTCAATTGGTGAGGAAGAATTTTTGAATAATATTAGAGTACAGGTTGCTGCAGAGAAGTATTTGGACAGTGAAGAGCTGGTTCCTATTGAACGCACAATGAGTGATGAAGATGTGCGAGGGGTTGATAACTATGCAAATTACATATTCGATCATTTTGGTTGCAAAGCTGCAGATGTCTGTACATCTCCAATAGGTTGTGCAAAAGCATCACCAATTGATAGGGGTGACAATAGGAAAGACAAGAAGTTGAAATCTGAACTGGTTGAAAGGGATTATCAGGTTGGAATGACATCTTCGATTCATTGTGCAGCAGATGGTGGCCATTCTGACAGTTTGTTCGACAGTGTTAAAGAGGTTCAAACAGGTGATATTTTTAGTAGTAAGGAAGAGCTACAGCTGAATATAAGAATGTTAGCTAGTGGTAGACAGTTCAACATAAGAGTGAAGAAGTCCACCAAAGACTTGTTGGTTTTCGGTTGTGTGCAGAAAGGTTACAAGTGGTGGCTACATGCAAAAAACTATTACGGTCAGAAGCTTTTCGCGTGTGAAAGTACCTTTCAGACCACACCTATTCTCTTGATTCGCTCGTTTTGCAACGGCCGCAAGTAACAAGCAAATTGATTAGCCATTGTATCAAATGGAAGTATGAGGGTGCTTCTCAGTCTTACCGTCCAAACGACATCGTTCAAGACATGAAGAAAAGGTATGGGATGACTTGTACTTATAATAAAGCATAGAGGGCTAGAGAGGTTGCTCTAACATTAGCTAGGGGATCACCTGAAGAGTCGTATACTGTGCTTCCATTGTATTGCACCATATTGGAAAGAAAAAATCCAGGGACTATAACAAAGATTGAATGTGATGCATCTAATCGATTCAAGTATTTTTTCATGGCATTAGGAGGTTCAATTGCTGGATTTAGATCTTTGATTCAGCCTGTTATAGCTGTTGATGGAACTTTCCTCAAATAGAAGTATAAAGGTACCCTTTTTATTGCGACTTGCATAGATGGAAATAACCAAGTCTATCCATCAACTTTTGGCGTTAAAGACTCAGAAAATGATAATGCATGGATTTGGTTTATGACAAAGTTGCATGGGTGTATTGGAGAAGTTGATGATGTAGTGTTCATTTCAAACCGTAACACAAGTATAGCAACGGCTGTTGCACATTCGTTTCCAGGGGCATTGCATGGAATATGTATGTATCACCTGGGGCAAAACATGAAGGCCAATTGTAAAGGTGGTGATGTCCCAAATTGCAGGACTTAATGTTAAGGCAATTGAGTATTTGATTGTTGCAGAACCTACCAAATAGGCTAGATGTGAGTTTGATGATAGAAGATATTCTATTATGACAACAAACATTGCTAAGTGTTTGAATGTCATTTTGAAAGAGGCACGATAGCTACCCATCACGAAGTTAATAGAGCATATACATGGCATACTTTAAAGATGGTTTTGGGAAAGACATGAGGATGCTGCGATGATCGCAACGCTAATGACAAGATGGGTTGAAGACAAGCTGCGCATAGGATGAAGAAAGCTGGTCGTTATCCTGTGCACCCCATTGACATTGATAGGTACCTTGTCATCGATGACTTTTTGAACCCGGTTGTTAACTTGCGGAGTAGAACTTGTGAGTGCAAAAAATTTTAGATCGACCAACTTCCTTGTGCACATGCTTTGGCTGTCTGTAGTCATCACCATCTATCTTGTTACGACTACTGTGCTAGGTATTATACCCGAGATTCATTAGCAGCAGCATATACAACTTCCATTCATCCAGTTGGGCCTGCTGATGACTGGATTTTGCCTGAAGGTCTTGAAGTTCCTACTGTCCCACCCCCTGAAGGTCGTAAGCCTCATGGTCCAAAAAGAAAGCCTTCCTTCGGTAAAGATAAGCGAAAATCAAAGTGCAGTAGATGTGGTGGCTTAGACACAACCGACAAAGGTGTACCGCACCAATTCCAATATGATAAGTGGCTAAATGGAATGATAATCTGAGAAATAAAATAGTTAGACATTTTGCATTCTCCAAGAGAAGATCTCATCATGTAAGATGGAGTTTATGTTTTATGTTATGTAGATGACATTGACCAGAAGAAAGTATTTTTTGTCTTCTTCCTCCTTTGGGTTTTTTGTACTTCAAGTTGAAAGTATTTTTTGTACATCATGTAGATGGTTTTATTAGGAAAATGCATTTTGTATGAAGAATGTATTTATTGTACATCATGTAGGTGGTTTGATAAGGGAAAGGCATTTTGTCATTTAGAATGTATGTTTTTTCACGAAATTTGTCCACTTGATGCCATATTGCTGTAAATATATGTATTTCTGCCATGTATGCATATGTTTAAAGAAATCAGCCTTTGCAGATGCTACTTTGCGTGATTCAATGTATTTGCAATTTTTAGTTTTAATCGTCAACCATGTGATGCCCTACCAAAACAGGTTTCAGCATTTAATTGGGACTATGTTTTTCAAAAAGGTACATGCATACTTTGAATTTTGTCTGCTGGATTTATAAAGGGATTTGTGAAGAGAATTCAACATTGATGTCAATGTTACTGTACTTATATTTAATTTTAGTATTTGGTTATACATTTGGATGTAAATGACTCATTGCCATAAACTTTATATAGCCATACCAAAAATAATCATGCCTCATTCTGCTAGTGACACAGATATCCGATTCAGTGGCATGTCAATTTTATGAAAATAAGTCTACAATCTTGCTATTGCAGACACAGGGAGATGCTATCCTAATATTTTTTTCTTATAGAACGAGGTGATTTCTCACTTGTGAAAAAAGTGAAACCTCAATTTAACAAGGTCAGGTGTTCCTTACATAAAGAGTCCTTTACACATCAGTTTTTATTTCTGGATTGACAAGGATGGTTAATATTAGCCAAATATAATGATCTAGTGCTTGGCATCCTCTGACAACATATATATATAGATATTTTTGGAATAAAGTTTTTTTCTACATATATATATATATATATATTCATTTTTGGCTTCTTTTGCCCATTGTGTTAATAGCTCCATATATGTAGTAAAAGCGAGCACAAGCAGTTTGATTCAGTAATGGAGCAACAATTTCATCTTATGTTACATTTTCACTGCTTCTCAAGTAGTTACTCCTTAGATGAAGGCAAAAATATGAAGTTTGACTTATCAATTAATTTATGTTTCTATCTTTTTGATATGTATAGATATATATATTTTGGGTTGGAGCTTGTGCTTAGGATGCTAAATGTAGTCTGACTTTTATGAAGAATTTCATCAATAATTCATTTTGACATAATAGTAGTAGTTGACTCTTAAATTGGACAGGACATTATACGACTACCTAAATTGTTTCGATTTCTTCAAAAGTCATTGGCACAATTCATATCTGTTGTCAGGGCACTCAAATGCAAAGTAGGCTATGCACCCACAAGCTCAAGCATGTTTTCTTTTCCTTTTTTCTCTTTTCTGTTATTTTGGTTAATGCAGCTGTGTTTTCTTTGTAGCCTAAATTTCTCATTAATTTGATTTTTCAAGCTTAGCTTGATAGTGTAATTGGATGTAGTGCTTTAGTATAAATTTCTCATTATACGACTACCTAAATTGTTTCGATTTCTTCAAAAGTCATTGGCACAATTCATATCTGTTGTCAGGGCACTCAAATGCAAAGTAGGCTATGCACCCAAAAGCTCAAGCATGTTTTCTTTTCCTTTTTTCTCTTTTCTGTTATTTTAGTTAACGCAGTGTGTGTTTTCTTTGTAGCTTAAATTTCTCATTAATTTGATTTTTCAAGCTTAGCTTGATAGTGTAATTGGATGTAGTGCTTTAGTTCATTGAATGCTAATTATCGAATTGAAGGATAAAGTCTAGATGCTCGGCTATTTGCAAATTGTTCACATTTACTACCTAAATTAACTAATTTCAACTGATTAAATCATAAATAATCAGTTGTGCTCTTCCATTAATTTTTCATTCTACTTTCATTTTATTTTATTTATCTGTGTACCTATCCCTGCAGGTTTTTTTTTTTTTGTTGGTTTTGTTTCCTATGATATTCGTTTTATGTTTGAAAAATAGTATAGTTACTGGAAATTTCAAGAGTAGATGAAGAATCCCACATGGAGTTCTCATATGTATTCAGAGTTTTGGGATGTTTACAAGTGCAGAAAAGCTTCAGGTAGCTGCTTGCTGCTGAAATTTTGTCTTAGCTGAGTTGAGTTGGGTATTAAGTTCAGGAGTAGATTTTCATTTTGTATCTAAGGATTCTTGCATTCAATAAATGAGAAAATTTGGGTAAGGCAACTTAAAACAAGAGAAATTTGACTTTTACTTGTCAAATGTGACTATCAAATTAATATTTAGTTTCTTTTGAACATTTTCATGGTACTGAAGTTGGTTTAAGTTGCCTAAAATTAGATACTCATGATGACTAATAACATACATCAAGTAATCTAAAACTTATAGTTACACCTATATCAAGTTTAAATAAAAGGACTCCAATAATAAAACCACAACCACGATTCATAATTCCAGCCACAACCACGATTCAAAATTCATAAAATCAAGATGACCCATCACAATATTTATCCAGACTAAAGAAACCAAACATTATATTGTCTATAAACATCGATATATATACTACAACATTCAATAATCAATTTTTGTTCATAACAAGAAACCAATTTGTCAAGGACTTCAAACTTGATCTAATTTTATAGAATTTCATTATGTCATTTATAAAACATGATACACGTAAATGTTGCACTTACAGGTTGCAACATCCCTGTTCAGCTCATAAACAATAGTCAAGAGCTGCAACCTATAATACATACAGTAGTGCTACCATTAAAATTTTTATAAGTCTACAGTACATAAAGCTTCGAAGCTTTGAGATATGGTAGCTCGTCGCAATGACATTCGTGGTGTCCCCTACTACCACCTAAAGACACTGTGACACAGCCTCAGCAGGAAATATGTGGTCCCCTTTGCACTGCAACTACATGGATACTTCTAAGAACTGAACTGCTGCATTAAAGTTCACATTGAGGCATTAGCATGTTACCTTTATACATACAACAGGTAGAACAAATGCAGAAAAAAATACAACTATTCGTTGAACCTGTCAATGAAGGCATACTATGCGTGTAAAATTGTTTCAACTCATATCAACTATTTGCACTGTTTTGCCTCAAAGTTTCAGGTGAGGTTGGTTAGAGTTACATAAGCTGCATGAAACAATTGATAGAAGCTATGAAAACATCATCATCGACCATAAGCATAAGGGGAAAGCAATAGTATAGGCTGAAACTTTCAAGAAGTTATGATTGCTGTATTCTCAAGAGGTTATGCCAACCATATACTGCAATGTGTGTTTACCCATGCCACCATATACTGCAGTATGATATCTGACCCATGAAACCCACACTGGCAAAGTTAATAGTGGACTAAGAATCATAAAAATATTACCCCCCAAAATTGCTGAGACCATTTCCACAAGTCGAGCGCTAGTTGCTCCCGGAAACCTAGTATATGGGATTTGTCGAATGAGTTCACTAGCAGACCGTGCGCCATGTGTTTAGCCGACTTGATAACGAAAATCCCGCAATCACCACTCCTACATAAAAGAAGACAACGTAACATGTTAGAGGATGACGTACATATAATTGATCTAACGCAAACTGCTACATGTGATACAGCTCTTACCCCGGTTCTTGTTGTGGTGCGTCGTCGCACTGGGACACAAACCATCCCTCTGTCGTATACCATTCTGCAGTCATGTGCGCCTCTGCTCTGTAGTGATCAGTCTTCTGAAGGAGCTGTGGCAGTATTGTTTGTATGGAATGCAAAAACGATTTCCAATTGCGGACGTAGGTGTTCGGTGAGTCAAACAGGATTATCGTTCATTCCTTGATGTGTACTTTCACGAGGACCTAATGTACACCCCTATAATTCAATGGCATGTACAGCTACCGACATGAGAAGCATAAGAGAACTAAAAATAAGTTTTAATATGTAACATAACAGTTAGTTCAAACAAATGTGAAGCAACCAATTAATGATGATGTCGTCTGAAGTCTTGCCCATGGACTACAGGCCACCTCCCATGAAGCATGTCTACTGCCGGCCACCTCCCCCCTTGCATATTGTACGCATATGTCATCATAAGCCCAAAGAGCTTTCTTCTTGCTATATGCCTCCCATTTACCTAACAAGTGTTGCTACATATATTCGAACAAATAAGGCAATTAGTAAGTGAAAAATGTTTCAATGATAAGCAGTCCATTTACTTTTGAAGAAACATTTTGTTTACCCTAAACAAAATATATGTCGTCGTGAAGGCTTCCATCTTGCTAGTAGGGGATCGCATCGCCTTCCAGCGAACGTAACAGAAAGCAGCATCCATATGCTGCAAACCGTCAAAATGCATACGGTTAGACCGAACAGTCAATAGTTATGTCTGACATACCTACTTGCCATATTGTTTATACACACCGAATCTTGCAACCACTCACTAGGTTTGCACAACTCCCTAAACCACTATCGATTGCAGTCTCCTGTTGGCAAACGCACCATTGTTCTACAGTGACAACCCCATTGTTGACAACTAGTTATATATATACCAAACTAGCAGTATCAAAAACAATTAATAATGCAGTAAGAAGGTTAAAAACATACAACTCGGTCGGCAAATGGTCATCGCGCCACAAATGCTTGCATTTCTATATCGGACAGTTGAGGAGTTGGATCGAACTTGGTGCGCTTTCTTGGAACAACTTGGATTTGCTGAAATGGAGACGAACTTTGTGGACCCTTTTTTCTCTTTCTATTGAAAAATTTGGTTTCAGATATAATCTTCAAATTTATGTCTGAACCTACCAAAGGCGACCCTAGTATTGGTTGCCGGGGCAGGATAGGGTCCAAAATAATTTTTCCCCTGAAACTGTCTACCCAATCATGTCTCACTTCTGCACTGCCCTCCGCCCGATTACGCAACAACCTTTCTGACCTTTTTATCGGGCCACCTTTGAACCCTGAAAAAAGGCCGAACACCTATCGACTCTTGTCTTGCTTTATGCTACGACTTTGAGATTGCGGTAAAATCTTCACTGATGCATAAAAAGCACCTAAAGGTGATAGTACCCATGCTTTTGTTGGTACGATTAGGGTGAACGCCATTTTTTCCCTGAAATTGTCCACCTCCTCATGAGTACCGGGTGCAAGCGTCTCGACGCCAATTGACATCGATCCTTCGACTCTAGTACTATCTCCATTATGTTCACGATGTTGCTCATCACTGTCCTGCGAAGCAAAATTCCAACGACATCTGTACAAGTTGATATACGAAACTAAGTTCCTACACTAGGCATATATGCACTGTACCTTCGCTGTAGCTGTGTTCTGATGTGTTCGATTAGCATTGTTTGTAAATAAAAAGTCGATAATCATATCGACCTTCTTGTTTGTTTCGTAGAGGAGATCAAACGTTTCTTGTACCTTCAACTTCGTGCCTTCTACGTTCTTGTTTGCATGTTGCAGTTGTTTCATCATGTCTTTCCCAACCTGCTCCACATGTTTATGGATGGCTTTTAATTGTTCACTATGACTACTACTGCTATCCTTGGCAGCCTATACAAAATTCAGTGGAGATGTGGAGAGAGGTGGTATACTTGCACTCCATGACTAATAGCAAACATAAAAGTAAACAGCGAAAGTACTTAAGAATGTGGTCGTCTTCCTCTAGTATGCCCCTTCAGAATTGGGACCCAAGTTACTTTGTCACTGTTGTCCTTCTCGCCAGTGGTAGCGCTATCAGAGGCCCACTATCAAAACCCACCTGGGCTGCACCCTCCTCCTTGTTGTGGAAATGTTGCCAATAATCCTCTCTTTCCTCTATAGGCGTCGCCTCCAACATAGGGGCAGCTTCAAACTAGCATGTAAGTTGAAAACAAATGTTTAAAATAGCAACTTGAATGTACAATTTCAATTAAACTCAATAATATATTGACATACGAAACTCGATAATATATTTACATACATCAAAGCGATGAAACAACGTAACAATTTCTCTTGACTTTGGGATTGTCGTAGAACTCCAATTGACGATATTTCAGTGTAATTTGTTATGTAATGATCGGAATTGCTTCGCAAGCCCATATCTATGAGTGTAGAAAAAAAACACCAAATCTCATTGCCAAACGTCGTATACCATTAGAAAGCATCATAAAGTAAAAAAACAACATACATATACCTGAAATGCATATGGGAAACCAGACAACGAATAGAATGCAACGTCTCTAACGGGACCCAAACTAGATTCCCTCTAGGCTAGTATCTGGTAGGTCTCGCCTGACACTCCGACGAACCCCTCTTAAGCTCAACTGGTCGACTAATAGAATTCGTGGAGCGAACCCTGAAACTTGCCCGTGTACTTTTGCTTTGAAACTACTTTAATATCTCTATTTTAAAACTAGTTGGGTTGATTTATTGATTTTCCAATTTTCATCATCTTTGTAAAGTTAAAAAAGTGACAATTTTGGTTTCAAAATCCAAATTTTGTTTTAACGAAAATCCGACAGCATAATAGCTGCGTTTATAAGATTTCCAAAATTTTTGCATAGAAAATACACTCCCAAAAGATACCAATCACAACCCAACTTCTTTCAGAATACCACAAACATACATTCCTACAAACATATCATCATTTCTCATGAACCACAATTAATAGGCAATTAGGTTCATATCATTAGAAATTTTACAAAATATTTACATCTCAAAACACCATCATATGTATTCTAAAACATTTTTCACACACAAGATGTAACCATAACCTATGTAATGTTTGATTATCAATATGAACATATATATACAAATATATTAATGAGATATGGTCTTTCGGTTTTCGCCCACCTATTGCAATGAAGTATTTCTTTGATTTTGATTTTGATTTTCTTTACGAGTACCGTGGAGGTTTTATACAATAGGACAAAACAACAATATGAATTTAAAACAATCACAACAATTAGGTAATTTACAATTAATCGCTTATAAACTTATTGGAAATCATAACTTATTAAAATTATAAAGCTTTTTATAAAATTCTTTTACTTCGAAAGGCACCATTCGTATTCCCCACTTGCTATGTCACGAGGCGACTTAACGGACACCATCCGTCACATTTCTAATACTTCTCAGCAACCACGTGCGGAATTTTCTGCATCACCAATCGTGGTGCGACCTACTATATAGGCTCGACGACTACGTGCGGAATTTACTACATCGTAAATGTAGCACAAGACACTATATCAAATCTAAGCACTAGATCGCGGAATTTTTTGCATCGCAATATGTAGTGTTATGCTAAACTGTAACTCTAAGCGATAACGAATGGAATTTTCTACGTCACTACATAGTGCAAGATACTCTGAGATGCTAAGGGTTTACGAATGGCTTTGAAAACTCCTTTTTCTTCTTAAGTGCTTTAAGCACCAAAACTTCTTTTTCTTTGAAATTCTCTTCTCTAAGTGCATGAAGTACTAATTAACTCATCTTTTGAAACTTTTAAACTTAGAGCTTTTAAGTTCACCTTTTCAAGGATCTTTTACTTTCAAATCACTTTGAACACACATTAACATTTTTTCATAATTCTTTTTTAGAATAAATAAAATTACAATAACCAACATGATTGAATACAATGTGAGTTAGTATACTCACCTCAAATCCACGCTCACCAACGGGCTCCAATGGGTCTCCCTCACTCCGCTAGTTTGCTCTGAACCTACATATCACATTCTCATTCAAACTTTGCTAGAATGAACTTCATTGAACTACAATTGAAACTTTGAATACAATTAACTCTATTAAGACTGTTTTAGACTACAACCTTCCCACCTAGTTTCTAACTTATCCGAGGCTTTTAAATTCTGATTTCTTCGAAAAAGCTTCACTTTTAGACCCCTAGAATCATCCCCATATGGTCATATAATTTTTAAGGGCCCGCAATGAAAAATAAAAAATTTAAGCCTCTTTTGACACCCCAAAATAGAATATAACGCACAGCTCTGCTTAAGGCTCCGTTTTCTTTCATTCTTTTTCCTACAATCCTCTTATCTCATATTCTGATCACCCACAAAATTTTATCGAAAAATTCTATCGTTTGCTATGTCAAATCTAAGAAAAATGCATTTTTTCGGGTACTTTTTGATGCACTTTTTCGCATCGGACAAGCGACAATATTATTTCTTTCGTAGCTAAGGTTCTTTTACCTAATTATGACCAAATATATTCATTCCAAGCATTAAATAATGCATTTACACAGTTATCTCACTTAACGACTTTTTAACAGCATTATTTTGGGCATAACTTGCGTAATTTTTATTGGAATCGTTCCCTTCCAAAACCTATAGTTTTCTACGACTCCTAGACATGATTTGAGGTTTAGAACAACCCTAAATAAGTCAGACTTGTGCAGGTCATCTCTGTCCTTTTGTTTGAACTTGGGATTTTCCAAATTGTCCAAAACTACTCATTTGACAATTCTATCACTTCTATATGTTTTCCTAACCTCAAATAAGCTTAAATTTAAGTCCAAATCAATCAAAAATAAGAGGTTACCTACTGTCCTTCATGGTCTTGATACACACACATATCCATTAAAGAGTAGAGCTTTTCAATTTTTATAAGACAATCTCTCACAATCTTTTCATCAAACAACTAGTCTACAATCTTTTTAACGCTTTATGGCTTTAAATCTCACTTTAAAGTTTGATAACCATAAACCCTAACCTACTATTCACACATAACAATATATCATCTAAGCTTTCATAACACTCACTTAGGGTTCTACACTAGTTTTAAGTGTAAAACACCCAACACAAGAAACTACAACCACATAACTTTCATCAAACCCATACAACACCAACTAACATCAAGAATGAGAGAAGAGATGATATCTCACCTTAGTTCTTGCTTAGAATGGTGAGATTAGCTTGAAAGAAACCCTAGAGAGGTGATTTGAGGCTTGGAAGCTCTCTCCTTCTCCCTTTTCTCCTTGCCGTCCACCCTTGCTCTCTCCCTCTCCTTTTCTATTTTCTCACAGCAGCTCCTTGTTTCTCTTCTTATCTCACGACAACTCTCCTTTGTTTGCTCAAAATTTGTCTAAGTGTTGGATATATATATAAATAACATTTCTTAGAATAACTTTCATGTCCCTTGACCACCTTAACTCTCACTTTTAGCTAAATTTTAATTCAATTAGTTATTAACTACTAATTTTAAATTCCTAAATCCTATGGTTCTTATTTTTAAACTTAACTATATTACTACTTAAAATTTATCTCTCATTTACGGAAGGACTATTTTACCTTTCCTTAACTTTTTCTTCTTAATACGATTATCGTATAATCCTACACGATCGTTAACTTTTTAATGTCCGATTTAGATTATCGTTGACTAGATTTATTATTTTAACTGCATAATCTAGTTTCTAACACTAGGACGTTAAAAATCGAGACTAAGGGTTTACAATTTCTTCCCCCCTTATAAAAATTTCGTCCTCAAAATTTTAAATTGCTTACCTGATTCGAACAAGTGAGGATACTGGGCACGCATTTGCTCTTCAGGCTCCCAAGTAGCCTTTTCTGATCCGTGATTTCGCCATAACACCTTCACTAGCGGAATCACCTTATTGCGTAGCACTTGATCTCTATGATCTAGAATCTCCACTGGCTGCTCCTCATAAGTCAAGTTCTCCTTCAATTGGACTGGTTGTTCTTTCAGAATATGTGAAGGATCAGCAATATACTTGTGAAGCATGGAGATGTAGAACACATCATGGATGTTGGCTAGCTTTGGCGGCAGCTTCAACCGATAAGCTACTTCACCCACTCTCGCCACTACCTCATATAGCCCTATGTACCGTGGACTCAACTTTCCACGCTTCCTAAATCTTAAGATACCCTTCCACAGTGAGATCCGTAGAAATACTCTGTCACCCACTTCAAACTTTAGATCTCGTCTTCGATTGTCTACATAACTTTTCTATCTATCATTTGCTATTTTCAACCATTCTCCAATCACACTTATCTTCTCGGTTGTAGCTTGGACAATCTTTGGGCCAATCATTCTTCTTTCACCTACTTCATCCCAACAGACTGAGGTTCTGTACTTCCTACCATACAACGCCTTATACAGTGCCATACCAATGCTGGACTGATAGCTATTGTTGTAGGCAAACTCTATCAATGCTAGGTAATTATCCCAACTCACTTTGAACTCCATCACACACGCTCTCAACATGTCTTCGAGAGTCTGGATGGTTCTCTCTAATTGGCCATCTGTCTGTGGGTGAAAAGCAGTACTGAAGTTCAATCTGGTGCCCATGGCTTCTTGTAGCTTTGGCCAGAATTGAGAAGTGAAGCGAGGATCTTTGACAAGACCTAATCCAGATTCCCTCTAAGCTAGTACCTGGTGGGTCTTGCCTGGCACTCCGACGAATCCCTCTTAAGCTCGACTGGTAAGCTGATGGGATTCGTGGAGCGGACCTTGAAACTTGCCCGCATACTCTTGCTTTGAAACTATTTTACTATCTCTATTTTAAAACTAGTTGGGTTGGTTTGTTGATTTTCCAATTTTCATCATCTTTGTAAAGTTAGAGAAGTGACCATTTTGGTTTCAAAATCCAAAAATTTGTTTTAACGAAAATCCAGCAGCATTACGACTGCGTTTATAATATTTCCAAAATTTCCTGCATTTAAAATTACACTCCCAAATCATTTCCAATATAACTCAACGTTTTCCACAAACATGCATTTCAAAAATCAATTCATCAATTTCATAACAGCATTAATACTAATCGACTGTCATGTCATCAAAATATATACAAACAATTTACAATATAAAATATATTAGTATAACGTTTCTACATGAGTATCTCCAAATGCAAAATATCATCAAGATACAAGGTAAACTATATAATACATTCTTCAAAATTTGTCCCACCTATATTGATGAAGAACTTGGTTGCTTTAGTCATTCGCGCAAGTACCTGAAATTAATTATGCGATATAATACAAACTAATTGTAATTTCAATGCAACTAAAAACAATTTAACAATTGTAACTAAATAATCATAAACTGATTTAGTTTTGTAGAAAATGTCACTAAACTCAATTCTTTTTACAAACACCATGCGTTCCCCTTAACTGTTATGTCACGTGGCAATTTTTACTGACACCAACCGTGACGCTACTAAAACTCCTCGACAACTACGCACGGAATTTTCTATGACGTGACATAGTACGAGGTTATCTATAAACTTTAGTGACTACGTGCGGAATTTACTGCATCGCCATCCGTAGTGCAAATACTATATCGAGTTTTGACGACTATATTGTGGAATTTTCTGCATCGTAATTAGTCACTCAAGGAAATCTCAAATTCTAAGGGTTCACGCATGGCCTTTAAAACATCATTTTTACTAATTATTATAAGCACAACGACTTTTCTTTTTAAAACTTTTAACTAGAGTTTTTAAGCTCAACTTCTCAAAAACTCATTTTTCTTTCAAAGTTTCTTCGAACATATATAAACTCAATCATAATTATTTTAACAACAATGAAATAAAAATTGAAACATAAATACTCATAGTGTGAGTTAGTGACACTCACCTTGAATCCTAACGTGCAAATGAACTCTAGTGGGCTTCTCTCGCTCCACTTGTTTGCGCTTCACCTACACATCACAAACTTACTCAATTTCCACTAATTGAACTACTCAAAGCTAAAATCAAAGCTTTCATACAATTAACTCTTTTAACAACTCTTTACGCTATAACCTTCCCAACTCGATTTTAACTCAATCGAGACTCTCTAATTCCGATTTCTTCACAAAGGTTTCAGTTATACACCCCTAGGGACACCCTTAAGCAGTCTGTATAATTTTCAAAGGCCCGAAACGAAAAGTCAAAATTTTTTGCCTCTTTTGACACCTCAAAACAGAATGTGATACACAGTTCTGCTCGGGGCTTCGTTTTCTTTCGTTCTTTTTTCTACGGTCCTCTTATCTCACATTCTGGTAACCTATAAAATTTCATCGAAAAATTCTATCGTTTGCTATATCAAATCTAAGAAAAACGTCCTTTTTCGAGTATTTTTTTATGCACATTTTTGTGTCAGACGAGCAACAATGTTATTTCTTTCGTATCTAAAGTTCTTTTACCTAATTATGGTTAACTATATTCATTCCATGCATAAAAAAAAATGCATTTACATTAATATTTTGCCTTATGACCCTCTAACGGCACTATTTTGACCATAACCTGCGCAATTTTTATCAAAATCATTCTCTTCCAAAACCTATGGTTTCCTATGAATCCTATGCATGATTTGAGATCTAGAATAACCATAATTAAGCTCGAAGACTGTAGGTCTCACCAAGCCCCTTCATTTTGCTCGAAAATCCCAACTTAACTCTACACTTCTCTTTTGACAACTCTATCACTTCTATAGGTTTCTCTAACCTTTCTAGGTGATACTCTAGCTTCTAACATGCATGGATTCAAGCTCAATTTCATCAAAACTCAATGAGATCACATAAGCCCCTTAGTGGTCGTGGTACACATTCCTACACAACCTATTGCTTCATTCAATTCTCAATATTTTCACATTATATTTCACTTAGGCATTTCATCAAACACTTTACCTATATTCAATTCACTTAATCCAACTTAATTAAACCTTCTACGGTTTCTCCTACACAAACCTAACTATAATTTCATGCATGGGTTTTCTTGGTTTGAGTCTCCTTTTTCACTTGATAGAGTTCTACACTTAATCTCTATCAAAACCCCCATCAAATACTCAAGCAACATTAACCCTATCATCAACTCATCATACAAGTTCAACTAACATCAATCTATGCAAAAATGATGAAAACTTACTTGGATCTTGCTCAAATCTTGGTTATCTATCTTGGATGAGGTCGATTTCTTGGTTGGATCTTCAAGTTGGTGTGAAAAACCCTTGGTTCTTCTCCCTCTTGCCTTGGCCGAACTCACCCTCTCTTCCTCTCTAATTTTTGGCTTCAATTTTTCTAAGTATGGAAGCCTAACACCTCTATATATATAGGCTTTTATATGATAAATGACCATTTTACCCTTTTTATTAGAAATTGGCTTGTTATTGGTTCATTTAATTCCTATAATCTTTACTAACATTTTTAATGACTTTTACATAAATTTTAATATATCTTCTAAAGGTAATATTTATAAGAAATTTAGTATTCTCATCCCTTAATGTAACTACTATTTTTAGGGAATACGAATTTACAAAAAAGGGGCTTACAATCTTTGTCTGACACAATGGACACTAGTGCACCATGTAACCTCACAATCTCATCTACATATATCTCAGCTAACTTTTCCAGAGAATAGGTGTTCTTGATAGCAAGAAAGTGAGAGGACTTCGTCAATCTATCCACTATCACCCAAATGGCATCATGTCTGCTCTGTGTCCTGGGAAGTCCACCACAAAATCCATCGTGATCCTTTCCCACTTCCATTCTGGAATGGACAGAGGCTGTAGTAAACCTGTTGGTTTCTGACGCTCAATCTTAATCTGTTGGCAGGTTAAGCATTTGAACACAAACTCTGCTATTTCTCTCTTCATACCTCTCCACCAGTAGTGGTCCTTCAAAGTCTGATACATCTTGGTACTTCCTGGATGCATAGCATACGCTGAGGAGTGGGCCTCTTCCATGATCTCTTTCTTCAAGTCTGTCACATCTGGCACACAAAATCTCTGGCCCAATACCAGAGTTTCATCACCTCTTATTGCAAAGTTACTCTGTTGCCCCGCTTCTACTTCATTTCTTAGCTTCCTCAAATGTGGATCTTGGGCCTGTAAATCTCTAACTCGATCCACCAGCACTGGACGGACTTAAAAGGTTGTTAACAAGGCATCTGAATCCATCATCTCCAATCTGACTCCCATGGATCTTAGCTCTACCAACATAGTCAAATACTCAACTTTCAGTTGGGCTAATAAACTGGAGAGCTTTCTACTCAGAGCATCTGCTACTACGTTACCCTTACCTGGGTGATACTTAATTGTGCAGTGATAGTCTTTGATGAGTTCCACCCATCTTCTCTGTCTCAAGTTTAGCTCTTTTTGCGAAAACAGATACTACAGGCTTTTATGATTTGTAAAGATCCTGCAGGGTACTCCATAGAGGTAGTGCCTCCAAATCCTCAAAGCAAACACTACAGCCGCTAATTCCAAGTCGTGTGTTGGATAATTCACTTCATGTTTCTTCAACTGTCTCGAAGCATAAGCTATCACCCTGTCATTTTGCATCAACACATAACCTAATCCTTGTCTGGAAGCATCACAATAAACTGTAAATCCATCCTGCCCCAATGGGAGTGTCAGAATAGGTGCTGATGTTAATCTCTTCTTAAGCTCATCAAAACTGTGCTGGCATGCTTCTGACCACTCAAATTTTTCTTCTTTTCTGGTCAATCGCGTTAGAGGAGTAGCTATATTCAAAAACCCTTCAATGAACTTTCTATAGTACCCAGCTAATCCCAAGAAGCTTCTAACTTCTGTTACATTCGTGGGTGGCTGCCAATCTACTATAGCCTCTATCTTCTAAGGATCCATAGATATTCCATCAGCGGACACTACATGTCCTAGAAATGCTACTCTATCTAGCCAAAACTAGCACTTGATGAACTTAGCATAAAGCTGATGCTCCCTCAACGTTTGAAGTACAATCCTTAAGTGCTCAACATGCTCAGCTCCGCTCCTAGAGTACACTAAGATGTCATCTATGAAGACAATTACAAACCTATCTAAGAAAGGCTTGAAGACTCTGTTCATGAGATCCATAAAAGTTGTTGAGCATTAGTTAAACCGAAGGGCATCACCAGGAACTCGTAATGCCTATAACGAGTCCGGAAAGTTGGCTTAGGAACATCTTCTTTATAGACCTTTAACTGATAATACCCTGGCCTCAAGTCAATCTTAGAAAATACTCGGGCACCCTGAAGTTGATCAAATAGGTTATCTATCCTTGGCAACAGATATTGATTCCTGATAGTGACCTTGTTGAGTTGCCTATAGTCTATACACAATCGGAGGCTCCCATCTTTCTTTTTCACAAACAATACTGGAGCTCCCTATGGTGATGTACTCGGCCTGATAAACGTTTTACTCACTAATTCTTCCATTTGAACTTTCAGTTCCTTCATTTCAGCTGGTGCCATTCGATACGACGCTATAGAGATAGGTGTTGTACTAGGTGCTAACTCAATTTCAAACTCTATCTCTCGGTCTGGTGGTAGCCCAGGAAGATCCTCTGAAAACACGTCAAGAAATTCACTAACTACAGGAACCCCTGTCAATTGAAACTCATTACTGCTAGCTTGTAACGCATAAACCAAATACCCCTGACATGCCTTGCGAAGCATCTTGTCAGCTTTCACAGCACTTATTAAACTCGTGGAGAGTAACTTTTTCACACCATAGAAAACCACATCCGGTTCTCCAGGTCGACTGAACCTGACTTTCTTTCTATAATAGTCTACGGTGGCACGATGCTTGGATAATCAGTCCATGCCTAAAATGATATCGAAGTCATGGATGTCTAACACTACTAAATTTACTTCAAATTCTGGACTTGCTATACACACTCTACTTCCCACATAAACTTTATCCGCTAAAAGTAAATCTCCAGTGGGAAGTGACATTACTATGCTACAATCTGATGGACTCATCTCTACTCCCACTCTACCCAGAAACTCCTCAGAAACAAAAGAATAGGTTGCCCCTGGGTCAATCAAAACATGTGCATCTGAGTCAAATAAAGTAATAATACCTGTCACCACCTCTGGCGTTGCCTCAGCGTCCTGCTAAGTCACTGTATAAACTCTGGCTACGGGGTCTACCAGGCTATCCCCTGGGTGGTACACCTTTACCAAATCCGCCACTGGGCTACCCTGCACTGGCAACTCCCCTGGTCTGAGGGCCTCCCCTCTCGGGTCCACGACTCCTACTAGTTTGCCCTTGTACAGCTGATCTGGCCTCGGATGGACTCAAAGTGACAATACTGGGACAATCTTTCATAAAGTGGCCCTCCTGTCCACATCTATAGCATCTCGTACGGCCCTTAAAGTACTTTCCTGAATGAGCTCTTCCAAATTTATTGCAGTGAGGCATTGCTCTCAAACTTTGCCTGCTCTTGGATCCACCAGGAGACTGGTCTGAACCTTGACTTTGACTAGGCTGCGCCCCCTGACTCTATCTATGGCTCTCAAACCATGCGGACTTCTGATCACTTTTGCCCACTTTACTTGGTCCCCCTTGATGGCTACCACCCCAACTACCCTTCTGACTGAATTATTGCTTTGGCTTAGGGATGGTTCCCGCACTCTGCTCAACTCTGGTAGTTGCCTCCACCAGCTGTCCATCCGAGTATATGTTAAGGATGTTACAATGGTCCTAACTGCGGGGTTAAGGCCTGCTATAAACTTGTTGATCTTCTGCTCTTCGTTTTCTGCAATGAAAGGGACTAGGTGGATCAACTCTGAAAATTTCTTTTCATATTCTGGCAATGAGGAGTTCCCCTGCTCTAATATGAAAAATTCTTCTATCTATGCATGTTTGTAGCTCTTGGGAAAGAATTTCTCTGTAAACTCTTTCTTGAAATTTGCCCAAGTAACTCCCTCTGGATGATGCCTTCCACCAGTCTTTAGTGCGATCCTTAAGTAGAAAAGCTGAGTTGGAGACCATTTGCTCCTCTGTGCATCCCATGATCTAAAAGATTTCCTTATTTGTCTCGAGCCATAATAGTGCACACTCTGGCTCTCCTGTGGCATCATAAGGCTTCACGCCTAATTTTTGGGAGCGCTCAATGGATACCTCTGTCTCCTGCGGCTGATGCAATACCGCTGCTAATGCTTGAGCCATCTGCTCTACATTCACCTGTGTCTGTGCTTGCTCTAGTCTCTCAAGCTAAGAAGGCTCGGGATGTGAAGAACTAGTAAGTACATTTACTGATTCCTCAACCTGCTCTTCCTCTGGAATAGGTGACTCCACGGCTACCCGTCTTGTTTTAAGGCGATTTCGTCGCTGCATCTTTCTATTCTATTTCAATTACACATGAAAATCATAAAACTCATGAGTTAATATACTAACAAAGCATGAAACAACTCTAGAAATCATGCAATATTCAATCTGAAAGTTATATAACTCATCTGAATAACTCATGCAATTTGAAGACCAATCTCATGTATAAATAACTTCGAAGCACTTTTCAAATTCTATCTCAAACTTTACAAAACTGAGTTCTGATACCAACTTGACGGGACCCAAACTAGATTCCCTCTAGGCTAGTATCTGGTGGGTCTCGCCTGGCACTCCGACAAACCCCTCTTAAGCTCGACTAGTCGGCTAATGGAATTCGTGGAGCGAACCTTGAAACTTGCCCGTGTACTTTTGCTTTGAAACTACTTTAATATCTCTATTTTAAAACTAGTTGGGTTGATTTGTTGATTTTCCAATTTTCATCATCTTTGTAAAGTTAGAAAAGTGACCATTTTGGTTTCAAAATCCAAAATTTGTTTTAAAGAAAATCCGACAGTATAACGGCTGTGTTTATAAGATTTTCAAAATTCTTGCATAGAAAATACACTCCCAAAAGATACCAATCACAACCCAACTTCTTTCAAAATACCACAAACATACATTCCTACAAACATATCATCATTTCTCATGAACCACAATTAACAGGCAATTAGGTTCATATCATTAGAAATTTTACAAAATATTTACATCTCAAAACACCATCATATGTATTCTTAAACATTTTTCACACACAAGATGTAACCATAACCTATGTAATGTTTCGTTATCAATATGAACATATATACAAATATATTGATGAGATATGGTCTTCCAGTTTTCGTCCACCTATTGCGATGAAGTATTTCTTTGATTTTGATTTTGATTTTCCTTGCGAATACCTGTGGAGGTTTTATACAATAGGATAAAACAACAATATGAATTTAAAACAATCACAATCATTAGGTAATTTACAATTAATCGCTTATAAACTTATTGGAAATCATAACTTATTAAAATTATAAAGCTTTTCATAAAATTCTTTTACTTTGAAAGGCACCATTCGTATTCCTCACTTACTATATCACGAGGTGACTTAACAGACACCAACCATGACATTTCTAATACTTCTTAGCAACCACGTACGAAATTTTCTGCATCACCAATCGTGGTGCGAGCTACTATATAAGCTCGACGACTACATGCGGAATTTACTGCATCGCAAACATAATGCAAGACACTATATCAAATCTAAGCATTAGATCGCGGAATTTTCTGCATCGCAATATGTAGTGCTATGCTAAACTGTAACTCTAAGCGACTACAAGCGAAATTTTCTGCGTCGCTACGTAGTGCTAGATACTCTGAGATGCTAAGGGTCTACGAATGGCTTTAAAAACTTCTTTTTCTTCTTAAGTGCTTTAAGCACCAAAACTTCTTTTTCTTTGAAATTCTCTTCCCTAAGTGCATGAAGCACTAATTAACTCATCTTTTGAAACTTTTAAACTTAGAGCTTTTAAGCTCACTTTTTCAAGGATCTTTTACTTTCAAATCACTTTGAACACACATTAACATTTTTTCATAATTCTTTTTGAGAATAAATAAAATTACAATAACCAACACGATTGAATACAATGTGAGTGAGTATACTTACCTCAAATCCACACTCGCCAACGAGCTCTAATGGGTCTCCATCGCTCCGCTAGTTTGCTCTGAACCTACATTTCACATTCCCATTCAAACCTTGCTAGAATGAACTTCATTGAACTACAATTGAAACTTTGAATACAATTAACTCTATTAAGACCACTTTAGACTACAACCTTCCCACCTAGTTTCTAACTTATCCGAGGCTTTCAAATTCTGATTTCTTTGTAAAAGTTTCACTTTTAGACCCCTAGAATCATCCCCATATGGTCCATATAATTTTTGAGGGTCTGCAACGAAAAATCAAAAATTTAAGCCTTTTTTGACACCCAAAAATAGAATGTAATGTACAGCTCTGCTGGGGGCTCCATTTTCTTTCATTGATTTTCCTATGGTCCTCTTATCTCATATTCTGGTCACCCATAAAATTTCATCAAAAAATTCTATCGTTTGCTATGTCAAATCTAAGAAAAAAACTTTTTTTGGACACTTTTTGATGTATTTTTTCGCATCGGACAAGCGACGATGTTATTTCTTTCGTATCTAAGGTTCTTTTACCTAATTATAATCAAATATATTCATTCCAAGCATTAAATAATGCATTTACATAGTTATCTCACTTAATGACTCTTTAACGGCATTATTTTAGGCATAACTTGGGCAATTTTTATCGGAATCGTTCCCTTCCAAAACCTATGGTTTTCTATGACTCCTAGGCATGATTTGAGGTCTAGAACAACCCCAAATAAGTCAGACTTGTGCAGGTCATCTCTATCCCCTTTTTTTGAGCTTGGGATTTTTCAAATTATCCAAAACTACTCCTTTGACAACTCTATCACTTCTATATGCTTTCCTAACCTCAAATAAGCTTAAATTTAAGTCCAAATCAATCAAAAATCAGAGGTTACCTACTGTCCTTCATGGCCTTGACACACACACATATCCATTAAAGAGTAGAGTTTTTCAATTTTTATAAGACAATCTTTCAACTAGTCTACAATCTTTTCATCAAACAACTAGTCTACAATCTTTTTAACACTTTATGACTTTAAATCTCACTTTAAAGTTTGATAACCATAAACCCTAACCTATCATTCACACACAACAACATATCATCTAAGCTTCCATAACACTCACTTAGGGTTCTACACTAGTTTTAAGTGTAAAACACCCAACACAAGACACTACAACCACATAACTTTCATCAAACCTATACAACACCAACTAACATCAAGATTGAGAGTAGAGATGATATCTCACCTTGTTTCTTGCTTAGAATGGTGAGATTAGCTTGAAAGAAACCCTAGAAAGGTGATTTGAGGCTTGGAAGGTTGCTTGGAAGCTCTCTCTTTCTCTTTTTTTCTCCTTGTCGTCCACCCTTGCTCTCTCTCTCTCCTTTTCTGTTTTCTCACGGCAACTCCTTGTTTCTCTTTTTATCTCACGGAAACTCTCCTTTGTTTGCTCAAAATTTGTCTAAGTGTTGTATATATATATATATATATATATATATATATAACATTTCTTAGAATGACTTCCATGTCCCTTGACCACTTTAACTCTCACTTTTAGTTAAATTTTAATTCAATTAGTTATTGACTACTAATTTCAAATTCTAAAACTTATGGTTCTTATTTTTAAATTTAACTATATTACTACTTATAATTTATCTCTCATTTGTGGAAGGACTATTTTACCCTTCCTTAACTTTTTCTTAATATGATTATCGTATAATCTTACACGATCGTTAACTCTTTAATGTTCTGATTTAGATTATCGTTGACTAGATTAATTATTTTAATTTCATAATCTAGTTTCTAACACTGGGACGTTAAAAATCGAGACTAAGGGTTTATAATCTCTCTTATACTTCTGCCCTTTATTTCGTTTTCCAACCTTGGCAGCCATTTTCTTAAAATCATTTTTCATGCCACGCAACGTCATCTCGTAGCAGCATCGACCCCAGGGGTATTTGTTGAATGCATTGATATCATCCAACAATTGAATATGCTCCCTTAGAATCTGGTTCTTCTGATCCTTCCCAAGTAACACTGTCTCTAAAAAGTATAGCAACGCAAGTTTTACGATGCCCTCATCATTGTCTGAAGAAGCAACCCTGAAAGTGATGTCCACACTTTTGTTCGAAATTTTACCACTACCTGAAAATATTCTCTGGCTGAAATTCTCATCGGATGGACATTCATCAATAGACCCATCTTTTAATGGGTATGGCCCACAATCAAGCCATGTGACGAGGTCAAACTCCTGCATTGAGAACTGAATAACATTGTCATTTGGGAGTGCAAACCACAGCTCCTCCAAATCATCACAATCCACTTGTCAGAGAAGCAAGTTATGCACTAACTGACCAGCAAACTTCACGTCCTTCATGTGTAGCAGTTTACCAAAGCATGACCTGCTGAACATCTCCAATTACGCTTCATTTAACTTTTCCACTATCACTTTTACGGCTCCGACCTTCGAAAAGCATGTAACTTTTGAAGAAAAATGATCGTAGTCTATTATCTTTAACACAACTGCAGAATCCATCACCGTAAACCTACAATTATAAAACAACCCATTACAATTTTATTACCAAAATAATAATGATTAAACTCTAATAGAACATATATTGTATCGATACAATTTCATTTGTATATCTAATCACAAATAAAACACAACCAATTACGTTACTGTTTCAACGATTTCAGACCTATAAACAACACTAACCAATCCAAAAAATCACCAAATCAATGCATCTATCAAGGAACCAATACAAACAATATCATATCCATAACCACAACCCTAACAAGGATAAACACCATGCAAAAAATGAGTGGAGGTTGGGGTTTTGAACCCTAATATCTGCATTCTCACCATATAGCTTCAACCCAAATTGCATCCCAACCCAACCTGGACGTTAGGATTCCCAACCTCAAGATTAGGAATGCCAATACTCCCCTTCTGAATGTTAGAAAGGTTGGGATTCTCAACCCAACCTTTTAGGTTGGGAACATGGAGGATTCTCAACCTGCAGGTTGGGAGCCTACAGGATTCCCAACCTGCAGGTTGGGAATTCTAACTTCCAGGTTTGGAATCCCAACCTATAGGTTATGAAACCTAATATGGAAATTGGGAATCCCACCCTTAAGGTTAGACATCCCAATCTGGAAGTTGCGATCCCAACTTCAAGGTTGGGAATCCTAACTTTGAAGTTAAGATTCCAACATCCAGGTTGAGAATAGGTTGAGAATCCTAATCTAAAGCAAAATGGATCGAAGATGGAGGTTGGGAATCCCAAACTTGGCAAACCCAACCTCTCCCTGTGGTTTCAACTTAAGTCTGCAATAATATATTCACCCAAAGATTATAAACCCCAACTTGCAAGTTCGGTTTCAACCTTCACTTCCAAAATTATGTTCACTGTAGGCCGGGATTCCCAACCTTCAGGTTGAGAATTCCCAATCAGATTGGGAATCTCAACCAAGAGATTAACAATCCCAACTTGAAGGTTTGGAATCCCACCTTTTAGGTTGGTTTCAACTTTAATTATATTAGTATCCTAATCTAATGATTGCAAATCCTAACATGCAAGTTGGGAATCCCTACCTCCAAGTTACAATTCCAAACCTCAAAATTGGAGTCCCAATGGTGGGGTTGTTTACAACTGACTAATATCCCTATTTGCAAACCAACACAACCACACAATTATCCATCATAAACTAAACCTACAATTTCAAATTCACTCACCTATTGACAATACCTATAAACGACACCATGCAACCAATCGTGTACAACATTCATAGCAGAAACTCAACAATCTTAACATCAAACATTTTATGCTACAAATAACATACAACCACTAATAGAATAAAAACACCCCACAAGTAATGTGTTCTTACTGTGGAGTTTTTCTAGGCCTCCCGCGTCTCTCACTCACGTTCAACTTATGGCCTCTTCTTCCTTCACCTTTTTGCCTCTTCTTCCCTCAACTTCTTCCGTCCTCTGCTTCTTCTTCTACTTTCAATAGGTTAGTTTCTTCGACAGAGAGAGAAAATGGCATTGGGTGGGTCGGGTTTCCTTCTTGGTCGTGTGTGGAGGTCGGCAATCGATGACAGGCGACGGTTATGCGGTCTGATAGTGGGTTCGAAATGGTAGCCAGATTCTATTATGGAAAATGACACAAAAACCAGTGGGTGCATCGATGGGAACGTCGATGCATCCGTCGCCTTTGCCTCGTCGGTCATCGGTTGAGGTCAGAAATGGGTGATATGCGACAGTGATGAGACGGTTGCTTCGTTTTCAATTATACACACACAAGGGATGCGTTGGGAATAGAGAGAGACAGAGTTAACCGTTTGGTTGAGAGCGACACACCCACACACAAAAAATGGATGGGTCAAGAGCATTTTCGTCCGAAAAATGTCAATGTCTTGTGGTTTAAAAAAAAAAAAGGTAGTTCCTAAATGGATCATCAGAAATGGGTTATTTTTCAACAAAACCCAAAAAAAAAAAATTTTAGTTGGGTCTAGCCTACAAGCCCAACTCACTAGGTTTGTAGACCTATATATGTAATTTTATTAAAATAAATAAATAATCATATATATGCAATCTTGAGTTTGTATTTTTGACTTGCTATTCTTACATGTAAACATCCACGTTTGATATATATATTTTTTATCTATAGTTTTGTTTTTATCAAATTATGTTTATTTTAACAAACTCTCGACAGAATTTTGATATTAATATCTTGATGGAGATAAATCATAGTTATGGAACAATCCACTTAGTGAACTTTTAACGTCAAAAGTCATTTAAAAAATAGTTATAAATATTGATGAAAACCAATCAACCAACCCGAATTCCCATTTTTCATCAAATTTTCCCACCAAAGCGAAACCAATTGCATACACATACAAACAATCGAATTCCCAGCTTTCATCAAATTTTCCCTGGAAAGTTTACGCCTTTATTTTCTCGTAAACTAGATAGAACAAAAAAAATTTTTAACTTGATATTAAAAATTAAAAAAGGAAAAAAAAAACTTTTTCAAGATGGTAGGGGTGGGTAACATAGTGATCGATTTGGTTTAACCAAACCGAAATTTGTTTGATTTTGAACATGGAAAACCGAGCATGCAAAAAATGAGCACCGATATCGACCTAAATCGAAAACAGTTGGTTTAGTTTGGATCGATCTTGTCCTCTCATGATGAGAGATAGGATAACATCTATTATATTTTTATCTTGTTCAGTTTTTAGTTTGGATCGGTTCAGTTTTGATATTTTTATCTTGTTATTGTTATTATGTTCTATTGTGCTTATGATGTTTATCTTATTAGTTTTTAGTTCGTTTGATTTCATGATCAGATTTATTATATATAGAAGAATTTCTTTAATCATTTTAACAAATGTAATATTGTTGATGGCTTTGGAGAAATTTGGTCGAAGTTAGGAGCATAACGACTCTCCTTTCTTAATTTTATAATGCACACATCTCTTCAACTTAACACTTTTTTTCAAGTGTTCCAAGGTGTTGTATGTATTTTTCGGACTCGTTAAATTGGCTGGTAAAAGCCCAATTCAGGCCCGATAGAAGGCCCGATAAGGTCAAAGTCCATCAGACGAGACCCAGATGACTCTAAGCCCAGCGAGCTCTTCAGCTCGCACAAATAGCTTCTTCAGATTATATCAACGAGCTCATGTAAGCCAGGATTCAGCTCGCTCTATAGTTCGCCTCAGTCATAGCTCTCTGACCAGCGAGCTCAAGCTCACAGACCGCCATAGTCAGCAGCTCGTTCAGGAACGTAATTAATACAGTATCTTTCAGGACAGGCAGTTACCTAATTCAACCGTGATTCTCTCTCCAAAAACGGAAGTTTATTCAAATTCAAACCGAATCAACATCATCCCTGATGTTATGGAAGCAGTTTCCTGATATTATTCAAACATATTAGGAAGTGTAATTAATTTACAATTCTTTTCCTTATTTTTCCTGATTATTTGGGGAGTGTAATTAATTCAGGATTCTTTTCCTGATTTGCTGCAACTAGAATTGTAACGCCTCTTTCCCTATAAATAAGGATTAAAATCATTGTAACATCATCAGAGAATAATCAATAATACACTGTCACTCTGTAGAATTTAAGAGACAGACAGTCGTGGACGTAGGCTCATTATTGCTGAACCACGTAAAAGTTTGGTATTCCTTATTTGATTCTTGGTATTTGTCTGTATCCTTTCTTGGTATTTGTGCTTTCTCACATTGATTGCAGGTATTGGGCATGGATTACCCGTCGACTGAAATCCAACGTCGACACAAGGAAACTCTCATGTTCCTTTATATATGCATTAAGGAAAATGTTAAGACTTGCTTGAATGCCAAGGAGACTCTCATGTTCGATGTCCGTCAATGTCTTCATGACTTCAAGAACTGGTAGAAGTGAGTTCGTAAATGCTGGGCAGCTGAGTGATAACAGTGCACCTCGATATGTGCCTCAAAGCTTGATAGCCTTCCTTCTTAATGTATTTATGTGCTTAGCAGTATTGTGATCTTGTAGCATGAACTGATCAAATACCACATTTTTCATCCCATTGTATATTTTCATTTATAGCAATAGGTTGATCCATATCCTATTAGTTTTGTGGTTGCTTTTCTTTTTTATTGGAAATATATGTATCGTCATTAGCATCGTAGCAGAAGTAAAACTACAGTTTTCATTACTAGGGGTTGCTTCATTGATCGGCAGTGTTGTAAATTACATTTACACGGGATCATTGATTTAATAGCAAAATTAATTTATACAAATTTTCAGGTGTACATTATCTGTTCTTTCTTTCCAACGTATTTTTTTTATTAATGCATGTTCTGGTTTTGTAAAATATGACTTAAGAGTGTCTAATTGTTTTCCCAGTTAGGCACACAAGTCTTAATGTGTTATGAATTAGTAAGCTGAAGTGAAAATGAAGCAGGCATCAACAACTTGGTTAGTTCACTGAAATGAATGATATCAAATTATTAAAAGCAGTGCCTGGCGGATGGCGTTGATTTGTTGTCTACCAACTAGAAAGGACAACTCAACTTACAGCTACTTGTGTAACTGTGATTTAGTTGTTGAACATGTCATGGGTGGCTGTTGATAACTGAATATGAAAAGTCAAGTTCCATTTATTCCAAAATTTCACCTCCTACATCTTCTCTTTTAATAAAATGGTTGGACACTCTTTCAACAAAAGTTAAAAATAAAATGGTTGAACATCCTTTCATGAAAAAATAAAATGAAATAAAATGGTTGAACACTTCTCATTCTCCTTTATAATTGGGCCTTTCTCCCCCTAGTAAGACTATACTTGTGATAGTTTATTTTGTTAGGTCTAAGTGGATTCTTAACCCAAGTAGTGTTTGATTTCTAAATAAAAAAATAATTAAAAAAAAAAAAAAAAAGATTTCTAATGCCTCAATACTAATGTGAACAGTAACTAACGTTTTGCTTAACAGCAAGAGAGTATTGCATTACATTTGTGTTTCTATTAAGAACTTCCCTGGTTGATGCATTTGATTAACATCACAATAATTTGCTACATTTTGTATTAGAAAGCATGAAAGACGTGTTAATTATTGTTTAGAATTTAGAAAGTCTATGAAGTAATATAAAACTACCTCCGGATTGGCACATATGGTAAATTTCTTGGACTTGTAAAAATAAATTTTAATTCAAACAAATTCAGATAAATTAGAAATTAATCAAAACTGTCTCAGGACGGTTAAAATTCACTATTTTCAAATATGTTAAAAAAAACTCTTCTAAAGGGTCGATATTAATAATGCAAGAATGAAAAAGTAGATTTTGATTTTTTTTTTTTTTTTTTTGGTTTTTAACTACAAGCAAGGTTTATGCTAAAACAATTCCACGTCTACCTTTCCTTGTATTATATCTCCTGCTTCTTAAATATTTATCTTCTTTTGTATTTTAGTAAGAATTTAAAAATTTATCTAACATATCACATCATTTGAATGTAAATTTTAATAATTTTAATATTAATTTTTTTAAAAAAAAATCCTTCAAGTTTAAAATTGATAATCCTTTCTAAGATGCACCAAAAATTCCCTTGTAAGGGTTTTTATAGAATTGCAAAAATCGTTCACTTATTATGGCATTATTAACCCCCATAGGCCTTGGCTGTCTATTGATTCATTTGCAATACCTGCGCCTTTTTAAGTTGTACGTGCTTGCAAAATTGTTTTTATTTATTTTCAATATTACCCTTATGTAATTATAAAAAGGTTTAAAATAATTATAAATGCACCCCATATTTCATATTGATACCATAATCAATATTTCCAATGTGTATAGTAGCCTTCGTTCAAAATATTAACGATTTAGTAACAAAAATTGAATAATTGTTAAAATTAAAATATTGAATAACTATAATTTTAAAAATAGAAAAGTATTTAATTTAATTAAACGTAAGTTGAACTAGAAATTAAATAACATAAAATAAAAGTAAGTAAGCTTGCTGGGGGACACCTGCTTCCATAATCTTCATTTTATTTTTATTTTTTATTTGAATTACTTTATAATTTATTAATTTATTTTATTTACCAAAAATTAAAAGAAAGAATATTTTTGGTAATATATAGGGTACACCAACAAAATATATTATTTTAAAAATTTTACTGGGGTGTATATACTAGAGAGATCCGGCTGGGCTGCATTCTTCATTTGGGCTCCCTTGGTAGTCTGAACAGAAATATATTAGTAAAATTTGACACTGTGATTAACTAATAATGAAATTTAAACATTAAATTGAAAGGAAAATCTCAAATTTAATCTTAGATCTAATTAATTAAAACACACTTCCTAATTAGAATCGATATGATAAAAAGATTCTTTATCGTACTAAAAATCCATATGATAAGAGGATTCTTTACGACAGTTAAATTCTAAAACCTAAAAAAGCTTTGACACTGTTGGAAGTGTTAGGTAAGTGAGTTGAGTGAGTTAAATATTAACCAATCATAATCATGTTGTTCGAGCTTCCATTAGCCAATAGTATTGTGACAAGTGCAGGTAAGTTAGTTGGACATCAACCAATCAGATTTTGCCAACAGTAGGAGAGGTAGTTATGGTTGCAGGAGCTATATATTGGAAAGTCAGATAGGAAATGCAGTAGGTTGTAAAATACGAAATGAAAACAGAGGTTTCAGTTTAACAAAGAAATTTTGTTCCCACACTAGTTACGAGTAGGATTCTTTACAAGGAGTAGGATTTATCATTAAATTTGCCTTTGCCTATATATGCTCTAAAGAACCTACTAAAAGTTTCTTAGAGCAGGCAACGTGGACAACCACAAGCTACCCAAGCTGTTGGACGACAACACCTTGCTCAAGATTCAGCTCACAAAAATACTTTTCAAATTCGGAGAATTGAAATCTACGACATTGCAATCTTTACATTATGACTTTGTTAATTTCAAAAGACTTGAAAACTGTATATGTTAATTTCTTGATATTGTTGGATTTACTTCTTGATCATGTATTTTCTTAGGTCTAAAGATTTTGTAACCGGTTCCTTAGAAAAAATTATGAATAATATCTATGATAACATGAAAGTTAGGCATGCTATAAATAGAAAGGTTTAACTACTTTATCCCTTAATTAGTTGACTTCAATGATCATCTTTACAACCAATCTAATAGCTTCAATTGATAGATAAAGTTAGTAATTGGATAAGGTAGTCAAACCCTAAATGAAATTATATGTATTGAAGTATGATTACAATAATGAAGGTCTATAGTTAAATGTGAAAACTTCCTTAATAACAGTCTTAACTAATACAAGTAGTCTTGTAAGTATTGTATGATAATTTTAGTTGAAAATATGATTCGAAACGATTAAAAATCCAAGTCTTGTGTGACTGTAGCATGATTAGTAAGGGTTATTTATTTATTTATTTTTATTTTTTTTATATTTTTATTTAAATATTAGCATAATCCATATAGATTGTAATATGACGACATGATCATGACCTGACCCCTGTTATTAGTTTTTTTCCCCTATTGAATTAAATTGAAATTTGTGAAAAAAGGGACTCGTCTATGTATCTCTATCTTTTTATTTATTAAGTATTATTTATTTGACAACTATTTAAAAAAATTATATGTACCTTTATCTTCTTTTCTTTTAATTATTGATTATTTACCAACTTTTTACCTTAATTTTTCTTTTAAAGCTAGATAATCAATGGAAAATCAATTAGGATAATGTGGCAGCTATCAAATCCTGAAACTAGAAATGGAAAAGGGAAACTATTCGTCAAGGTAATTATTTTGTTTACAATATAATTTTATTTGATTTATTAAAAAGTTAATTTGATTTATCCAATTTGTAATATGGTACAAATCTAATTTGACCCTTATTTAAGTATATAAATCTAATTTGACTCTTATTTATGTAATTGTAGAATTTAAATGATTCAATAGACAATCAAAAATTAAATAAAATTTCTTCGAAGTTCGGTTGCGTATCATCGGATAAAGTTGCAGTTTTTGAGGATGGTTGAAGTAATGGATATGGATTTGTACGATATGAAAATGAAATATGTGCCAACAAAGCCATTAAGGAACTGAATGGCGTCACCATTGAAGGAAAGGCATTGTGAGTACAAAATTTCAATTTGTTTGATATGTGAGCTTTATTATGAGTGGCCTTTACTCAATGTGGCATTTTTTTTTTTCAAATACTAACAAGGTGGCATTGCATGTGTAGATACGTAATACAATTTATTAAGTGGAAATTGTGAAAAATACCCATTTAAAAATGGTAAAATTTGTTTTTACCCAATATTTTAAAAAAAAAAAATTTTAATCCCTCAAACAAATATATTTGATGGTATACCTAAATTACCCAAAATACCCCTAGATAATTTTACAAAAAAACCTTGAACAGTTAAAAATTTACGAAAAATCGAAACGTAAAATTACGATAAAGCCCCTGCATATATATATATATATATATATCTCAAAACCGATAATGGAAATCACACTTCCATCGATTTCTCACTCAAAAGCACACCGGTTTTTGCCAAACCCAAACCCGATCGCGACCCGACGGTGAGATTGACGTTTCCGGCCATTCGTGCGACGTTGTCGACCTTCCCCGAGGAGCTCCTACCGCCGGCGAACCTGTAGAAAGTGAGAAGGTTAGATTTTGAAATGTTTGTTGTAGTTTTTGATTGAGATTTGGGATTTTGAAATGTTTATTGTGTTATGGATGTTGGTTATGATTATTAGGTTTAGAATAGGTTGTATTTGATTGTGTTTGGTCGTTTTTAGGTTGCAAATTGCCGATTCCGACGAGAGAAGAGTTGTCGGGATCGGATTGGTTTTTCATTTCGGTTTTCCACGATCAGTTTTTCATTTCGGTTTTTCTAGTAACCGAAGTGAAAAACCGATCTTCAAAACCAATAATGGAAAACCGAAGTGAAAAACCGATCTGAAAAATCAATCATGGAAAACCGAAGTGAAAAACTGATCAATTTCATTAACCAGTTTTTAAGATGCCTTCAAAAACTGATCGATTTCATTAACCGATATTTCAAATGCTTTCAAAAACCGATTCAGTTCAGAAACCGATTCAGTGTATATATCCCTACTGATGATTTCTTTGCTGTTTTTCTTTCCTACAGATGGATTTCAACGATAAATATAGTTCACAAACAATTGGCAGACATACGAGTGAGAACACACATATTGGTTAAAGATTAGTTAATAAGATAATTGTCATTATTAATAGAAGAAATATATACGACCGGTTCATGGTAGAATGTTCGTTCGGACATATTTTAAAGATAACCAATAATACGGCTGCTGGTTCTGTGATTTTGTGGGTGCTTGCTAAAGAGTTAAAGGTCACGGATGCACGTCGTGATGAGATATGGTTTGAAATTGGAGAGAGAAGATACAAGTTTGGGAAACAAGAGTTTCTGTTGGTGACCAGACTTCCTTTTGGGGGCATCGACCGTAAAATCTACCAAATAGTGTCAAATGATCAAAACGGTCTCCTATGGCGAATGTTTAATAGAGTGTCGCCGAAGGTGAGGGAGTTGGTCACATTTCTTGAGGCAAGAAGTCATAGTAGGCAGCGAGACCGTGTAGGGCAGGATTCAATAGATGATGAAGATCTTTTGAAGTTGGCGAATGTAGGGATTGCTTTCCATCTCTTTATGAGACTGGATGATAGGGCTAGGATTTATCCATTTATGTGGGTCCTAATTGAGAATACAGAGAAGTGGAAGACATTCCCTTGGGGCACATTATGCTATAGTGTCCTGTTGTACTATCTTGACAAGACACTTAATGAAGAGTGGATAAGAAATTCACCAAAAACCATTAATATTTATGGCTATGTGTTGACGTTTCAGGTATAACTAATACTTTCAATATTTATTGCTTCTTTCTGTTACGGTTAATATATAGGGTTATATATATGTTTTTAGTTTAATCAATTTTGCATTATTTATTATCTGACGATTATTAACTATATGTATGTTTTTTGTTTAATCATTTTTATATTATAGTGGTGGTTAGTGGAGGTGTTCCCAGTGTTAGGGGAGAAAATATCAAAAAAGAACTCAAACCTCCAAAATGATCTACCAAGATGTATGAGATGATCATTGAAGAGAACACCGACAAATATACACAGCCTAGATGATTTTCCCCCCCCCCCCATAACCCCCCATAAGTGGCGAACATAACCTAAATTTGTGTCAATTATTTGTTTGTTATAACTATCATTATTTATATTAAGTGTATAATTGTAGTATATATAAGCCTTCACCCAGATTTATTATTTTATGGTATTAGAAATCTTCGAATTGAGTTACCGTCGAATCATATAACTCCAGTAGTGTTATCTGAAGTTTATTATATTTTCGTATCGCAAGTCGGATATCATTTGATTGATCCCGGTACGATTACAAAGTGATTAGGAATGAATTATATATTTTTGGGCATTAGTAAGATTATTGAAAGTTTGTGATTATTAAATGAAATTTTCTTGAGGGACTAATTTATAATTGAGCATAAATATATATAAAAATAAATTTTGTCTCATTAGGAGACATTTGTTGTCGAGAACCAGAAAAGAAAAAAAAGAAAAGAGAGAAAGAAAAGAAAGAGAAAGAGAAAGAGAGAGAGAGAGAGGAAGATTCGGTCCGATTTTCGTCGAGGTTTCTTCACGAAAGTTGTTCCTTATCATCTCCTCTAGCTAACCCAATAAATTTGAAGCGAAAAGATCGTCTATTTGGTGAGTTATTTCAATTTAAAGTTTGGTGTTTTATGTTAAAACTCATTCTCTCTCTTGTTTCTTTTTCAAATTTTAGTTCAATGATGATAAAAGGGACTTGTGAGGATGATTTTGGTATGATTTGTGAGTGATTTGGTGGAAGAAAAATAGGTGAAAAAGAGAGAGAAAGTAATGGCCAAAATGGGTTTTTATGAGATCCAATTTCGTTTTCGATTCTAAAGTATTAGATAGGTGTTTTAGAGGTTAGAAAATAATCTTATGAAGTTAGATTTCGAAAACGAAAAGTTTAGGATCGATTTCGGAGCTAAACGGACGAGTTAAAAGGTGTTTTCCGAAATCCTTCCAAATGCGTTCGTTTAACATTCGAAACTCGTTTATTTAATCATAGTTGGGTGTTAGAACACTAGAAAATTGATTTTTGAAGTTGTCGGACGTTCGAAATGAAAAGTGATTTTTATTAGTAAGCGCAATAGAGCGAATTTCGTTCCGAGCATCTGACGATGAAATTGAGTATACTGAGGTATTCCTAGGAAAGAATAAGTAGGATCTATGTAAAGAAAACGAATTTCGAAAACCCCGATTGAATAGAAATTGAGATCTGAAAGTTTGGACGTTAAAGAGTATTAATAGAGATAAATGATATTTTTATTGATTTTGAATGTTATTTGAATGAGTTAAGTGACCCTAAATGGATATTTAATGTTTTAGGGTAAAAGCGGAGAGTTCCGGAGGCTTACGAAGGAGGATCGGATTATATCCGAAGACGTGTTGTAAATGGAACTAAGAGTTTTTAAAGTTTATATTTTCTTAAAGTTTATTTAAAGTTAAAAGAATTTATTATAAATAGTTATTCATTTATTAATTGAATTTATATTATAATTCTAGCATAAAAATTTTAGTTTGTTATTTCTGTATATGAGAATGTGCTAGAATTAAAGATTTTAGACTTATTGCCTTGAGATTTAGAATATGTTAGTGTATTAAGAAAAAGAAATTTTAATAGCCTATGGTTTACCCTAGCTCCAGTTTAGTACCCGGCCGAATGCCTTATACGTGATACAGTAGATGAGAGGAAGTCAGTTAGTGAGATTTGAGTCTAGTAGACTCTTGTGTGAGTGAGGCATGAGTGATTTGTATACACGTATAGGGTAGTGTAGTCGATCCGCAGCGTGGGCCCGCTTTCGACGACTACACATGGTAGATTCCAACTCCTAGTGGTTAGCTAGAGTTTATATGCTACCACACCAGGAGTAAATATTCTCTGGGTTACCATGTAGGTGAGCATTAGAAAAGATTTTAAGAAAAGATTTCAGAAAGTGTTTTAGAAAAGAATTTTAGAAAGCATTTTAGTTTTCAAAACTGTTTTGGAAGAATACTTTATATAGAAATGAATTTTGATTTATATAAATTATACCACTCATTGAGTTATACTCATAGTTTTCTTTAAATGTTTTTCTTAAAAATTCTCCCACAGGCGCAGGAGCTAGTCGTCCAACCTACGAGGAAGTTCATTCAGACGTGCAGGCGGACGCATAGGACGACACCTACTACATGTATATTTTTTGTTATTTTGATCATGTATATGCTCATGTATATAGTTGTAAATATTTTAAAGAAATAGTGGACGCATAGGACGATGGTTTGGACGATGGTGTAGGGGATGATGATGAGGTGGAGGGTGACGATCAGCCACTTAAAGACGTCCGAAGCGTGCAATCCGAATAAGAGGATACCTTATCAAAGTTCCAAACAAAGAAGGCACATGATGTACAACACGTAGATTATGAGGTACGAATATTCTATTTATATAATAGTATTATTCAATTAATTTCCATTGTAGTAAATACAAAAGATGTAGACATGTTGTGTAGTAGTACAGAGTGTGAAAGAGAAACGGAGTCTCTTAAAATGATAGACGAAATGTAATTGTTTAAATATGCAGGTTGTATTCCTTGGATACTCATAAAACAGGGGAGACTCTGTCAATTTTTTTTTAAAATTCAGGGTAGTATGTAAAATTATATATATATATATATGATTCTATGAAACAAGTGAAGTGGTTGTTTGAGTTTATCGTGGATTTATAGAAGACAACTCATAAGAAGTTAAGTATGATGGATAGGAGGCAGAAGACAACCTTTCAGATTGTAAGAGAGATGGATAGGAGGCTGAGACTGGTGGAAGAGCATTTAAAAATTCTCAAGTCTTTGGTTGGTAGGCATGACTCAGACGACGACGATGACCACGACGATGACGATGACGATAATGGTGGTGGGAGCTTTATCCGGGATGAGCACATGTATTACTCGTCACCACCATCACCACCACCACTACCACATTAGGACAAGGGTGTCCGTCGGTCGCTTATCGATGTAGGTCAGTCAGCCATCCATCAGGAGGAGCAGGGTGACCATCAGCCACCCCCTCTGGAGGAGGAGCAGGGTGACCATCAGCTACCTCATCAGTCATCCCATCAAGAGGAAGAGCAATGTGACCATCAGCTACCTCATCAGTCACCCCTTCTAGAGGAGAAGCAGGGTGACCATCAGCCACCTCATTAGTCACCCCATCGGGAGGAGGAGTAGGGTGACCATCAACCACCTCATCAGTCACCCCATCAAAAGGAGGAGCAGGAGGTCCTTCTGACATGGGGTGTCCACTAGTCACCTCATCAGGAGGAGTAGGAGGTCCGTCAGGAGGAGTAGGAGGTCCATCATACACAAGGTGTCCACCAATCATCCCATCAGCAAGAGGAGGAGGAGGTCCACCACTCCCAGACTGACTTAGGAGGTGTATTAGGTGCAGACACTGAGCATGAGCATGATCAGGTAGACTTTGTATCTTTATTGTGTTGCATTGTGAAATATAATTGTAAATGTGTAATTCATATAATTAATTTACTTATAGCTGCAGGATGAAAGCATGCAGGAACGGGGCAAACGAAAGACAAAGCCAGCAACACCTCTACAGAAGCAATACACGGATCTGGGGCCGGCGAAAAAGAAAAAGAAAGCGGCCCAATAGCAAGCGGAGGAGGTGAAAAAGTTTAAAGACCCCGTAGAAGTGGTCTATAATGAATATAAAGCTGCCACCACTTTATATCTCAGGTATATTTATATAAAAAGGGTATTAATTCATGCATCATAGTTGTTAATGTAAGAAAATTTATAATAATGCCTAATACATTTTTTTTTAAATGTAGGCGTTCAGTTGATCGTTATGGGTGATGTGTGATACCGACCACATTGGTCACCCTTGAGAACGAAGACATGTGGTTGACTAATGAACACATCGATTCTTATTTGATGTGTCTACGAAGAAAATGGTGGAATGAGGTGGATGACAGTAGATACGCTATCCATGGCAGTTCTTTGTTTATAAGTATTTACATTTAAGTTAGTTATGCATTTACAATTTCATGTTGCGTTCAGTTGATCGGTAGTAACATATTTAATTTTTATCATGCAGGCTTTGATGACAGCGTATTATAGGCTGCATTACGTCAGCAAAGGTGTAAAATTTGATCCGGTTACAGTTGATGTACCCTCAGAGTGGCTTGCGTACGGTCGTGGGTAGATAGACGCATCAGTCCCGTGGTGGCGGGTTGATAGTGTAAGTGTAGTTCGAAGATTAATATTTATTATATAATTATCCGAACTAATCCTATAGCACTAACGTTTTCAAATGCAGGTGTTACTACCGTGTAGCCTCAATCAAGAACACTGGGTCCTATGTCAGGTGCGCCTTAGAGAGCAGAAAATCATAATATATGATTCCATGGCACATGTTGACATAGCCGCACGGCTACAACCACTTGAGCCACTGGTATGTTTTATGCCTATTTTGTTGCGGTTCATAAGGTTTTATGAGCAGACCCAAGTAGATATGCCACCCGTGGATGAGCGGTGGAAAGTTCAGCATCTTAATAGATCAGTTGTGCCCTAGCAACCTAATGGGTGAGTAAATTTATAACTGAATTAATATATATAGTCTATATGTTATGATATTTAATTAATTTATTACTGATACAGGACAAGTTGCGGAGCATATGTAGCCATGTACGTACGCGACCTTGTGCTTTCAAAAACGCATACATGGAAATCAAGAAAAAACGAGACCGTTGCAGATGCCATTGCACTAAGAACGAGATTGCCAGAGACATATATATGTACTCGAAGCCGATGTATAAAGTTAATCAATTTGGAAAATGGTTTGTAAACTCTTATAGAGATATTGTATATAAATAAATTTAATTATATATTTAATGTGTTCATTATTTATTTGATTTAATTACATTGTATATTTTTTAATTGCCAATAAATCATTTTAATTAAACATTTTAAGTGACATTGTATATATATGATCATAACATGGAAAAAATAAATAATATTTCGTATTATTAATATTATTACATTATCCCTAGGAATACACAATTATACATGTAAAAAATATACATCCTAAATAATATAAACGTAATGATATAATTAGTGCATATTAATAAGTGTGTTACATTTAATATATTATATGAGCATGCTATGATAGTTAATTACATGCAGTAAAGTATAAAATATCCTAATTAGTATTATATATATTATTAACATTACTAATATCACAATACTATAACAAGGATATTACTACTATAATTTATGTTTTGGTATAAATATACATGTATTTATAACATTATATTAATCCTAAATATATGTTGATATATGTTAATGTTAATATATTAATGTTAATATATTAACATTAACATATATTAATATAATTTTAAGTTAATAACATTATATTAATATATTTATTAATGTTAATATATTAACATTATATTAATATAATGTTAATATATTAACATTATAGCAGTTAAAATATTATATATATATATATATAATCCTAAATAATATCAACATATAGATAGAAATATATTGAGTGCATATTAATATGTTATATAAGGTGAATATATTATATGGGCATTATACAATAGTTAATTATACATTTTAAATGATATAATATATTAATATTAATTTATTTACTTAAATATTTTATAAACATTAAATTTATGTCATTGTAATATATTATATAATATCTAGATTTGTATTATATATATTATTAACATTACATCCATATAAGTTATAAGCCATATTAGGATTATAGTTATAATAATTATAAAATTATGTGAAATATATTAACCATATTAATTATATCATTTGTAATGAAATTATACGCTCCCTAATCTATATAATATATTTAAATACATCCGTATATAAAGATTTATAAAAATAATTCACTTAAAGGGAAATAAAATGCACATATAGATAGAAATAAATTCAACCCAAGTAAATATCGGTTTTTAGGGCACATGAAAAACCGATACCGGTTTTTGAAGCCTCCTTAAAAACCGATCCACACTTGGCGTGCTGGAAAGGTGGTGGCAAGTGGATCGGTTTTCGAGTAGGCCTGGAAAACCGATATCGGTTTTCCAGGCTTACTCAAAAACCGATCTATGTACCTCTACGATAGGGGAAATCAAAGGTAAGTTGATCAGTTTTTAAGGAAGCCTGGAAAAACGTACCGATTTTCCAAGCTCTTTTAAAAACCGATTTTTGTGGTTCCGAGCTGATGTAAAATGATACAAAAACAATAGAAATGGATTAATAATTTGTACAGCTGTATTAGTACGTAATTGAGTAATTAACATAAAAACATTTTACATAAAACATGCATGAACAAAATGTCAATCAATTACTAATCATCATTTTTGTCAGTAGCCACTTCTAGATCGACAGTAGGAAACCATAGTAGACATTGACGTTGGTTGTGTCCAGTCTCATGACACAAGCGGCATCTTCGAGAGCGTGGCTCATTTTCAGTAGCATTTGAACTCATTCCAACATCCGCACCCACGTCTATGCTTGTCCCTTCGCTGATAGAAGTTAGGGGGTTAGGGCAATGAAGACGGTTGTGTCCCCTCTGACCACATCTTCCACACTTTTTTCGATAAGGATCTTCCCCAACTGAAGGAATCCGAACCTCCTTCGGTCTACCTGCTTGTCTTTTACCTTTCGATGGTAATACAACCATACTTCTAACTTTCACTGAAACATTCCAACTGGCCAATTTTGGGACGAGATTAATCAGACGTGCATATGCGGGTTTTAGCCACTCCACGCTATAGTACTAACTGCAAAGTGTATCACAACTGACGCCCTTGAACCTGACATGTATCAACAATTTAAGTGTCACGCTATGACATGTAATACCGAAAAAAATAATGTAAAATTACCATACCTGGCCACAGCACATGCATGAACACATAACAACTGATCAAGGTTCCACTGCTTACACGTACATGTGTGCTGTTAAATGTCAACCATCGCATCTCCTTTGCTATAATGTATGACACTGTAATGATACGGTTCTGTAATGGGATGTACGCTACCTTCTATGGATAAATCTTTTGCCAACATGATACGATCATATGCAGCGGTAGTAACATACGTTGTGAGCTTCTCAGCGGTAACACGTCTATTATTAAACCATCTCTGCAATACATTTCTTACATATTCATGTGCAGTTGTTATTGGCAAACGACGTGCTTGCATCATGCAATTGTTGAGCGACTCTGCAATATTGGTAGTCATCATTTCATATCTTCTTCTTGGACAATGTGCTCGTGACCACCTGCTCACTCCAGCCTTAACCAAAGCTCTATGTGTGGTCGGATGTAATGCACGTATTTCTTCCAATATTCTATTGCATTCATCAGGCACATAACAATATGTTGCATTGTAAAATGCATTTTCCACATCTGAACGCCTTTTACACTATTGCTTAAAGTTTTGCCACAAGTGGAAAAAACATATCACATGTGGGACTTCAGGAAAAACTGCTTTCATCCCATTCGATATGCTCTTATGACGATCCGATACGATCAGCAAATCGTCTGACACCCCGATTGCTCTTCTCAACTTTTCTAGGAACCAAGTCTATGAATTGTCCAACTCTCCGTCAGCAAATCCAAAGGCGATGGGATAAATCATCTCCGACCCATCTTTGCATGCAACGAAAAAAATCACCCCTTTATATTCACCTTTCAAATGAGTGGCATCAATAGCAACAATCGATCTCATGTAAGACCGAAAACCCTCAATGGAAGCTCCAAGTGCAACAAAAGAATATAAGAACTGGTTGTTTTTATCTCTCTTAATTGCTGTCATTGTGCCGGGGTTTGAAAGTTTTAACATCTCAAAGTAGGACGGAAGTTGTTGATATAATTCATCCGCTTGCCCATATGTTAGTTTCTTTGTATATTATAAAGTCTTCCAAGCTTTACTATATAAGATCTGCACTTCATACTGCTCTAGCATTTCTCCAACCAAACGATTAGGTGTATAAAGATCTCTTCCCACTTTTCTTGCATACAATTTTTTGATCACAATAGCCTTCACACTCTTCATGTGTGATTCTATGGCTATCTGTCGACACATGTGTTCGTCTATATACTTCAACACAAACCACATTGAACAACCCTTTCTGCATCTTATACCAACAATAAAACTACATATTTTATCTTTACAACTGGCTTCAAATCGCTCCGTGTCTGAACGTTTAACCCGATATTCAAACTTAGCTTTTAGAGCATATTCGCCAATAGCTATAGTCATTTCTTCTTTACTAGTAAAGAATGCTCCTTTATATAACGTACCACGTTGATAGACGGTTGACATAGTGCTTGAAGTAGCCTCAATATCCCCTAATTCTACACCAGGAATAATCCAGTATGGTTGTGAAGGATTGTTCTGAAATTGTAAACCTAAAAATCTTATTTCCGGAAACTCTTCTTCTTCAGCGACATCATCAAATCGAGTTTCCTCTTTATCACTATCTTCAGTTTGCTCTTCATCACTATCCCGTATTCCATCACCATTATCATCTGTGTCCCGATCTTCATCATCAGTACCATAATTCATGTAGTTATCATTAAAGTCACAAATGAGACTTTCAACCGATGTAAATAGGGTGACAGAAGTATCAACTTGATTGCTCCCAATACCTAAAGTGAGATAAAAATGACTTTCAACCGTATGTGGATTTACAGGTCTATCCATATTTACCTCGTCATGTCTTATGTCTAGTATTGAATCAGTGACAAATGGATGAACGATACACCTACTAACCCCAGCTCCAAAATCTCTTGCAATCTTATCGATATAAATCTCTTTAACATCAATATTTTTAATCGCCATCAAACCAACAACACCAAGATCGAACATGATACATATCTTTTTAACCTGACCATTTGTCGTACTTTTAGTAAATAATATATACGGATATCCCACCTTCTTCTATCAATACCAGCCTCTCTGTATACAACGTCCATCAATGATGAAAAACTACTATTTTTGTGGACCCCACACATGATCGACTCCCCTCCAATGTAATTATATCCATTCCACTTTCCATCAAAGTTGATTACAACTATCTCTTGAGTCATTCTTGTAACATTAAAATCAAATAATACTATTAAATATCATTTCAATTGGGCAATATTACAAAATACAATCATATTGAATCATATTCAATACATAGCAACACAAACACATAAAAAATCATGAAAAAGGTGGTAAATTCGGTTTTTCAGTGAAGTTATTAATTTTTCATTCTCTCAAAAATCGAAAAAACCGTAAAACATCGTTCAATCGGTTTTTCAGTGGCTAGATCGGTTTTTCAGTGGCTGGATCGATTTTTTAGCCACTGAAAAACCGATCCCACTAAAAAACCGTCACAACTCTTCAATCGGTTTTCCACTGTGTGGAAAACCGATCGTCGGTCATGAAAAACCAATTTCGTCGCAGATTTTGCAGATTCCGTCGCAGATTTCAGAAAAATTTAAATCTCACAACCAAATCATTCTTATAGTCTTTTAGCTAACAATATGAACAAAACAACCCAAAAACTAATAAAAAAAACTCATACATTACCTTTCAAACTCAAATGGAAGAAAAATCTTCAAAACCTTCAATGGTGTAAACTTGAATAGATCCAAAAACTTCAATGGATGAAAAAACTCGAATGAATAATCTCCTCAATAGATTATTTTTTAACTACAATGGATCTCAAAAATCATTGATAACCATTGATGGAGAAGAGAGAAAATGGAGGATATTGTTGGGATGAAAAAGGTTATTTTCGTAATTTCATATTTGGGCATTTTAGTGATTTTAAACTTAAGGGTATTTTGATAATCTTGGATATACAATGGAAATAGTTTGTTTAAGAGGTCAAAAACAAATTTTTTTAAATATCGAGGTAAAAACAAAAATTTCCTTTTGATTTGGGTAAAAACTATAAATTCCCCTAGGAAGAAAGTCGGATAATTCATTCCATAATTTATATGTCAAAAATTTTGAACTAGATGTTACTGAAGCATCTTTGAAGGAACAATTTACTAAATTTGGCAACATTACAAGTCTTGTTATCGCCAATGATGCCCAAGGATTTCAAAAGGTTTTGGATTTGTAAACTTTGAAAGTCCCGATGATGCCAAACGAGCAATGGAAACTATGCATGGCACTCAATTTGGTAACTAAAATTTCTTCAATGGTTATATATTATATTTCTATAAATGAAGTTTTCCTCACCGGTGATATAATCTATTTATTGTAGGACTAATAAACTTGTCATGTTATGTAGATTCAAAAATTTTATATGTTGGGAGAGCACAAAATATGGTTGAGTACAAGCAAATATTAAGGATGCGTCAACAACACATCCAGATGATTAAAGGTCGATATCTTTACATTAAAAACATTAACGATAATGTGAAATAGGATAATTTGGAAGCAAATTTCAGTTAATGCGGATCGTTTGAATCTGTCAAGATTATGCGAACATTCAGAGGATTCGGTTTTGTACTATCACAAAAACCTAAGAGGCCTTGAGAGCTATTAATACACTAAATGGTATGCTGATTTTTCCTAGAAATTTCATATTATATAATCTTTAAAAAGGGTTCTGGTTTTCAATGAATTATTTATACATTATTTTTACGAAGAGTTCCCTTTCATGGAAAACCACTGAATGTGGCTCTAGCACAAAGCAAGGAAGAGAGAAGGACATTTTTGCAAAATCTTTACACAACATGGAAGGCTGTCAACATATATATACACTTCAAAATTTCCATTCCTGCAATCATGGAACGACACCACTCTTTTGTGGGTAGAGATCTCCATTCTAACCTCCTATGCTACCTATACCAAGAATGGTAACACTATTATACTAAAATATTTAATGAGTTGGAATATTAATTTAGTTTAGCATTGGATCCTAAATTTTGTTATATATTTTATAATACAGACTGTTGTTGATTCTACCGGACACAGTAAAATGAGGAAGAAAGGACAAACAATTAATTATTATTTAATAAACGCTCCATTCCTGCGGACACATATGTATTCAAACCACCATAGTCTGTTTCATTAGTTAAAATATGTCCATAAAATTTGTGCCCTTTTGTATGAACACATTAGATAAACATTATATTTATGTTTTATGCAAGTATAGGCGACTATACAAGTACACAACAATTTGAATGGACACTCATAAGATTTGAAAAATTTGAGCAACATGTTTGCTGCTGCTACCACTCCTGATCAAAGGAAAGTTATCCTTCGGGACCGCCTATGACAAGACTCGATCCAACTCCTATCCCGAGTCTGGGAAAATCTTGTGACAACTGAGGTTTTCTGAATAAAAATCAGGATTTACTAAAAATCTTTTCAAACAATTATCGTAATTCTAAAAATGACTTTGGTCGAAATGTAATTTGAACAAAACTAAGATCTTTAAATTCCTCCATTTTAAATTCATAAACTATATATAGAATGATTTTCCAAATACTTGAAAAACGATTATTAGTTTGTAAAACAAAATTTGGAAGTACACTTACAAAACTTGGTATATACAAAATTAATAAACATAATTTCAATTGTCTATCATTATGTGGCCTTCCTTGCAATAAGTAGAAATCTGCATAAACATGTAGCGGATACTTGGGGGAAAAAGGGTTTATAAAAGGGTGAACCTAATGCCCAATAAGTGAATATAATTTTTTTAAAAAATTTCTAAATAAAACAAAACATGTTTCTAGTGATAAACTACTTCTCAGTCATAAAATTTCTCATTCCGAAACAATAAAACTAAATGTCAAACATGATCTCGTAGTAAAGTTGTGAACCTCAATAAAGTTTTTCTAAAATATTTCTCAATAATATACAAACTTATCATTGTTCAAAAGAAAAATTTTAATGATTCATAATTACATCTAAAAGTAAATATCATATCACTGTAAAACCATAACTTCTATATAAAACTTTTCTATAAAATATTTTCTGTGAAACTTTTCTAAAAAACCTCTTTCGATAAATTTAACATTCCGTAAATTCTTTTTCTTTACATGTAAATATAGAAAGCCAAAATTTGTAAAACCTTTTCTTTTTAAAATGATTTTTAATTTGTTCTCTACACCAATTAGTACCCAAAGAACTCTGTTGTATGTGTGGGAATACTCGATATCCATGCACAAAAGGGGGGGGGGGGGGGGGGAATACTTTGCCATACATGGTAGAGTTACTTAATACATATGTAGAGGGTGGGGGAGGGGGAAACTCTACCATATGTGGTGGAATTTTCTCATGACACATGCAGAGGGTGAAGGATAATCTCTCGGGAGGTGGAAACTCTACCATACATGGGGAGATACCCAATACATATGTAGAGAGCGGGGGATCTCTACCACCCACACATTAGGTGACTTAATGACTCTCTCTCTCTCTCTCAATCCCCAATGATTCATCTCTCTAACCTCTGCACTAGCATATGGTAAACAACCTTTGGGTCTTACTTAGGTGATGTCCTATGACCGTTAAAAGGGAGGTTACGCCTTGGTGTTTTAAAAACATTTCTGTTTCTCTTTCTTTTCTCACATTTTTATTTCTCTTCTTTTCTAAAATCCTCTCTAAATTACTTTTGCAAGAAATTTCCAAATACAACCCTTGGTAGAACTTTTCATATCAAACATCAAGTTTCTTACAAAATTCTTATTCATGCATAATAAAATCTTGTGCATGCTTATATGAAACAAAAATCGAAATTTCTCATGCTCTTCATCGAACATGCTCTAAACTTCCATAGATTAATTTATTTATTTATGAACCATAAGACATAAGCTACTTTATTAGTTTATAAAACACACTTTGAAAACTAAAATCCAAGGTTTAAAATCATAAAACATACTTTAAGATTTCCTAAGCATAGTTTCTATTTTCATAAATCATAAATTTACAAAATTTCAAATTTCATAAAACATGAGTTTGCAAAACATAATTTTAAACTCATAATTTACAAGATATACTTTAAGATTTCAAAATCAATTAATTTCTTCATAAACCATAAAACAATTTTTCTTTGTTAAATCCTAAGCTATCTTTGGGAACCATAAATTCAAAGCTTGCTTTATTAAATTGTAAACCATACTTTGAAAGTCATATGATCAAAGCTCACTTTTTTTTTTTTTTTTGAGTACATGAACTGTAACTGGGACAAGCCAAGAGGACATCTAGGACCAACCGAGATATAACACTAGTGGCACGGCCCGGGAGACTACTCCCAATTGGGAGAGAACTACCCACACGGAGGTGGGAGGAAGACCCACACTAGGGTGGGAGAGCTATTCACACAATTGGTGGGAGATCAAATACTATTATATATTATTATTATTATTATTATTATTATTATTATTATTATTATTATTATTATAGTAGATAATATTAATATTATACAACCTAAGGGGTGTCGAACCCATGCCCCCTTACAAAGGGAGGCATGGGTTGCTGCTGGCGCTACCACTGCGCCAACAGCCAATTGACGATCAAAACTCACTTTGTTAGCTTATGAAATAAAATTAGGAAATCAAAACATAAATTTACTTTAATTAAATCGTAAAACTTACTTTTAAAAACTCAACATAACTATAAAATTTATAAATCATCAAAATTGTTTTAAGATCACTAAAAGGGATAGCTTCTAATTTTCACAAACTATAAAGTGTAGTTTTAAAATTTCAAAACATAACCTTGAATCCATAGATTGCAAATTATACCTTAAGATTGTAAAATCAAAAGATTTATTTCATGATTCATAAAACTTAACTCATTTTGTTAAATCATAAAACCAACTTTGGAAATGCAACGCAAAATATAAAATTTCAAAATCTTCAAACATATTTTAGAATCCTTTACACTGCATACTTTTTAGTTTTATAAATCATAGGGTATACTTAAAATCACAAGACAAAAACCTTGAATTCATGGCTCCCAAAGCATGCTTCAAGACTTCAAAATCAATTACCTTATTTCAAAAAACATAAAACATAATTTGCTTTATTAGTTTGTAAAATATCTTTTTGAAAACTCGATACAAATTGTAAATTTTACAAATCATGAACATACTTTAAAATCATCCAAGGACATACTTTCTAATTTATAAATCATAAGGTATAATTTAAAATCATATCAAACTTACTTTGTTAACTTATAAAATATAATTTGGAAATCCAATACATAGTATAAGGTTCTCAAGTCACCAAACATATTCTAAAGTCACCAAAAACATAACTTCTAATATAAGGTATGCTTTAATTACCCTAAACCAAAATCTTAAGTATAAAGTATGCTTGTAAATTTTCAAAGCAAAAATCCATACTTAACACTTCACAAATCACCTTTTATGATTGATATACATAATCTAAAATTTATAAAAATCATAAATCTAAAATTAATAGATTCTAAATATACTTTAAAATCTCAAGACATATTCTAAAATTCATACTCCATAAATCAAGAATCATATCATAAAATTGATAAAATATAATCTAAAGCTTTTAAATTCTAAACATACTTTAAAATTTCCAAAACATCTTCTTCAAAGGTTTCCAACACCTATTCTAAAATTCATCCATCATATAATGTACATATTAAACAAAAATCCGTCTTTCAAAATTCATGAAACATACTTCAAATCCTTAAAACATACTTCAAAACTTCTAAATCACAAAACACATATAAATTGAAAAACTAATAAAAGTTAAAACATAACAAAAACACTTTGATAAATTAATTTAAAGGAAAATATTCATTCACTAGGTTGGTTGCTTCCAAGCTGTAAAGAACTTCTCTTGCACTTGTCTCCTCCTTGGAATCCCTTTTCACCTAAAATAACATCAAAACTTATTTAGGATCTTACAAGAACTAAACTAATAAAATTGATTCTAACTTGAAACTAATTCTCACCACAAATCCTTCTTCAAACCTTCATGATTTTCTCCACCTAATCTTGCTTCTCCTTTTCCATGAATTTTTCTCTCTTCCTTGAAGGGGTGTTCAACCAAGCATGAAAAAGAATGGGTGGATGACTTTTTAATTCACAAAAATCACATTTAAATATATTCTCATGCATGGCCCAAATTACATCCACTTAACCATTTTTTCCACCACTTATTCTTCCAAAAAAACTTAACCAATCGCCCTTTTGAATTTTCAATCTTACCCCTTCCATAACATTTCATTTTCATTCATATCTTTTCTAGAAAATTCTTTTTCTTTGCATTACCCATTTTGCCCTTGTCATAACACTTTATTTACACTCTTGCCCCTTCTAGAGAATTCTTTCATTTCTATCAATTGCCTCTCACAAGTTCCATAATTCTTAACTTATTCTTTCTAGAGTTTTCTTTCTTTTCCATCAATTAACCTCCAAAAATTTTATAATTCCATCAATGTCCTTTCTAGAAAATACATTCTCTTTTTACATACTTAATCTTAGGTGAGTGCATTTAGAAATCCAATTGAGTGTGTTTAGAAACAATTGGGCAATATTAATTCTAATTAGGCTCACTTGAATTAATTTTTCTTTGGGCCTTTTAATTTAAATTTCTAATTGCACCCTTTATGATTTCTAATTGAACCCCACCTAAAGAAATATATACATATATATGTATATATATATATATATTATACTCTATTAGATCGGTTCAGATTCGGGTTGTTACAATCTATGCCCACTAGTCAAGATGCTCAAGGTAATACATTAGTCATATTAACAATTGGCATGATTTAATTTTGGTTATATATTTGTTAATTTAGTCATATTATTATGATTTGTTTTTAGTTATACCTTTGTTTTTTAAATGACACTCACATTATTTTTTCATTTTTTTCTTGAGATTACTTTATGATTTATTTTAAATACTTTAACTATTTTATTGACATTATCTATCTATTTAATAGGGTAGCTTATCCTCATATATAATTGAGTTACTCCTACAAATGGACCAATTCCAAACTTCTTGTGTAGTTGAATTCCCTTGCAGAGTCACTAGCAACAAATGTAGAAGAAGCTCTTCTAGTACTTGAAGATACAAATAGGGTCAATTGAGTGTAGAAAAATTTTAGACCTAAAAGAATTTTTTATTGTCTACTAAGCTCATTTTTCCTCTTATTCTATTCAATTTTGGGATATTTTTAGGACTTTATTTTACTTAAAAAGGATGTTGCTTTATTGTATTAAGCTCATTTTTCCTCTTAATGTATTCCTTGGATTTAATTAAATTTTATTTTATTGAGTTTGTAAATTTTGTACCTATTTTACAATAGTATACTTATTCTAATTTGTTATTTCCTTTTCACAACCTCCAGTATTATCTTTATCTCACAAGTAGAACCATTCGCGCATAGAGATAATCTTGTATTATCGAAAATTACTTAAACTTACAATTATTGTTTAAATTTAAAATATCTACTTATATAGAAGTGACATTGTTATTATTATTTTTTTTTTCTTGATAAAGGAACGGGGTAAAACGCTAAAACTCAAAACTTACATAGTCTAGGAAAATGCACACCTACAGCATCTTCCAATAACACAAGACAAATACCACTAGGAGGAGACTGAAAAACATGCAAGCCAATAGGGAATGCCACCGCTAAATTCACCAGAGCGTCTACACACCGATTTCCTTCATGATAAATATATCGAATATGGATTTTCCAGTCACAATCAAATATATGACGAATCTCATGCACCATGCTAAGGTTAACATTCCTACAATCCACATGTCCAGTGATAAAATTGATCACACATAAGCTATCAATCTCTAATATGGCTTTCTTAACATTCATACCCCAAGCTAACTATAACACTTGCCTAACTCCCTATAGTTCTATAGCTACTGGCATACAAACCCTAATACTCATAGAAAAACATGTGACCCAGTCACCTTTATTATCTTGAATAACACCACCAGCTTAGGCCGTAGATGACGAATGTTTAACAGCTCCATCAGCGTTAAGTTTAAAGCATCCTTGTGGAGGGGAGGTCTACCTAATTAATCTCTCCTGTTTTTGTAGATTCTTTTCATGTAGATCCATCCATACAATACTACATATAAGGTGATTACCAAAGTGGTTACTAATTAGTTGAAAAGGATTATGAATAAAACTGTTTCTCCATCTCAAGCAAGCTTTATGCCAGAAAGACATATAGTTGACAACATTGTAATTGCTCAAGAAGTGATGCATTCTATGAAAATCAAAAAGGGACGTGAGGGATACATGGCAATTAAAGTTGATCTTGAAAAGACATATGATCACTTGGGATGGGATTTTATGTTGGACGCTCTTTTTGATATTGGGCTACCGAGTGGAATGATTAGTGTAGTCATAAAGTGTCTTACATCTTCGATGATGCAAATTTCGTGGAATGGAAAAGCTTTTGAATCATTCACGCCATCTTGAGGGGGTAAGATAGGGGGATCCTCTTAGCCCCTATATTTTTGTTTTATGAATGGAATGTCTTTCCCAATATATTATCCTGCAGGTTTAACAGGGGGAGTGGGTGGTGATTTCGTTGAGTAAGAGGGGACCAGTATTTTCCCATTTATTTTTTGCTGATGATTTAATTTTGTTTGGTAAGGCAACTACAAAACAAGTGAATATTTTTGAGGAGATGATGGAGTTATTCTGCCAGAGTTTTGGCAAAAAAATTAATAGAACTAAATCAATAGCTTTCTTCTTTAGAAATGTTACTACAGAAATGACTATTGAGTTTTGTAGTAATATGCGGATTTCTTTGCAAGTAGAGTTGGGTAATTACTTGGGGGTTCCACTCATTCATGATACAGTGAATAAAGGTACGTATGATTTTTTTATTAGAAAGATGCTAAAGAAAGTTGAGGGTTGGAATGGGAACAAACTTTTGCTAGCAAGTCGTTGGACTTTTCCTCAATTTGTTTTAAGCTCTATCCCGAGTTATGCGATGCAAACAGCTTTGTTTCCCATAAGTATTTGTAAGGTTATTGATACTATTAGAAGAAGATTCATTTGGGGTTCTAATGCAGGTAACAAAAAGATACACTTGGTGAACTGTGATCGGGTTTACAGTAATCAATGTTGTGGTGGGTTAGTTGTCCGAAAGGCAAAATACATGAATCAAGCTTTTTTTATGAAGCTAACGTGGGGTTTAATGCAACCAAGTAAGGACTTTTGGGCTTAAATAGTATGGAATAAGTATATGGGAGAGGATGGTAAAGACCCTACAACCTGTTCAAAAAAGGTTGTCTCTTCTATATGGAAAAGAGTGAAACAAGTTTGGCATTTTGTTTCAAAAGGGTGTTGTTGGGCGGTTGGAGATGGTAGTAAAGTTATGTAACACCCTTTTTTTTCTAACCTAGTACTACAGATAAAATGCATTAAGTATACTTTTATATATGGAAATAAAAGAATTTCTTTCAGTTTGGAATTGAGGGATAATTTGTCCCATTTGAATAATCTATGGTCAATTTGAAGTTTTAATGGCCTTAAAATATTTTTAGGATTTAATGAGGTTAGAATGTGAATTAAAAATTTTAAAGGATAAAGGAGATATTTTCCTAGTCAAGTAGACCTAAATTTGTGTATGAGTATTACATAAAATGAGATTTCATGAAGAAATACAATCCATGTGAAACAAAATGGGCTAATGAGAGGAGGACATATGGAATCCACTTACTTCAGAGGCCTATTTAAAGATGAGTGGTCTTGTCTTTAAGGAGAGGTTGAAAAGAGAAATTTGAGAAAAAAAAGAGTCGGCTAAGAGAGAGAGAGAGAGAGAGAGAGAGAGAAAAGAAGCCTTCGGCCACACTTGAAAAAAAGATAGAGTTATGACCGAGAGCCAAACTTGAGAAGAGTCTAAGAATAAATTGAGAGAGGAGCGCTGCAAGAGAGGGAGGACCTCAGCCAAGGAGGAAGTTTTCTATCGAGAGAAAGAAGTAAAGGGAGCTTGTGGTCAGTCTAGAAGTTAACTTGGTAGGGTAAGTACACAATCTCATGACCTTTCCTTGTGTGAAATGGAAGTGTAGTGTTAAGTCTGAAGAAAGTAAAATAGTTAAGAAATTTCGTAGATTTAAAGTAGCTCGTTGACTATTAGGATGTTAAAATTTTGCATTTAAGATTTCTGAAGTAGCGACTTGGTTTATGTGAAAAAATTGATAAAATGTTTGTGTGTATGCACAATACGGTCTACAGAAGGATTTATAATTAAGATAGAATTTAATTGTTTTGCCTTGGCTTTGGAATAGCTCGTAAATTATAGAAGTATGAAATTTGGTGAGATCGGGATGAGTTGATACTTGTGTAAGTGTAAAACTTGAAAAAGAATGATAGAATTTAGGACGTATGAGTAGAGTGAACTAAGCTAGAAAGCGAGCTCGCAAAGGGCGAGCTAAACTATGCTCGTAACCTTTTAGTGCTTGTCTGAGCTGGCTTAAGATAGCAGCTTGCAAAGAGGCGGGTTGAGAGGTGCCCGTGGATCAGGCTAAGTTGGAAGAAGGTAGTAGCTCACAGAAATGGAAAGCTGAGCGAGCTGGTCTAAGCTCGCAGCTCGAGCTAAGCTGAGTTATGCTGTAGTCCGTTATGACTTGGATGGAGTAATAAGTTGCAGTGATAATGGAATGGACTGGAAATTAAGGTATGTTACATGTATGAATGTTCTAAGTGAGATCGTTATTTTATGTAAATGTAAGTGACCAGCAAGCTGACAGAGATCACTGAATAAGCTGACTGTTAGTGAACTGGGCATCAAGCTGTGAGTGTGAAAACATTTTTAATGTTAAATACTTTTTAGTTTATCCTGCAATTATTTTATAGACTTTCATAATTCATGTTTAGCTTATAAGTTATTCTACATTCTAGTATGGAGCGAAATAGTCTATTTATGAGATGGTATGCAATATATTAGTTTCTTTTATGTTTATAGCATGAAAAAAATTTAATTCGAACTACAGAAAGAAAAAGTTTTTAAAGGCTAGTGGACTATTCAAGTTTATAAATAGACTTTATAGCTTCAGATCCGGCTGATATACCTCGTAGTGTATGACAAGTGTTGGGAGGGCATGTCACTAACATCAGGGGGATCGAGTCTGTCATGTCTATCGAGTTGCCCTCTACACTTGTGGGGTATTATCCCGCTATGCGATATGTGAGGTAGCATTCCACCACGTAGTAGCGAGATGTCTTTGTAGATTTGTCACTATGTACAATGCTAGCTTTTACACCACCTAACCCTTCCACATTGAGTAGAGCTAGTCTAACTGTCATGTGATTGTAGTTTCTCTTAGGTTCTCGTTAGTGTATTTTTAAGAAAGAAAAACATATCATTAAAAGCGGATTTTTAGAAAGAAAATTGTTTTAGAAATTATGAAATATTTTAGCATTTTATGAACTTAATTTAAGTACAAGTTTGGAAATCTTATAACAATTAAAACACAAGTTTTAGAAATAAAATTGTTTTTAAAGAAAAACATTTCTTTAAATGTTTTCGAGAGGAAAATTTTATAAGATAAGTTTAAATAGAAACACATGCACACTCACTGAGCTTTTGTAGCTCACAATACTTTTGTTTTATGTTATAAAAAACTTCCAGGTGCAGGAACAAGTAATCAGGGTACCAGATCACCTCATTCAAATTAGGTGGACCAAGACAATCGATAATACTGCATAGTCCCATTTATAAATATTGTGACTTGGATATCAATCATATGTTTGTGCAAGTTCTTGATTGTGAACAAATTTTGTAAAACTTCTTACGTTAAGATGATGCATGCATGTTTTAGATATTTGGATACTAGTGATGATACCTTAAATCTTATTTTTAATTTACTTGAAAATTTGAAATAAGATTTTAAAAGTTATGATTTTTATGTTTAGCAAATAATTAATAGTTAAGAATTTGCTTCACGACATCCTTTTAAGTCTTGCTAGTTAGACTGCAAAAGGGTTTCATAAGGTGCCCAACAAGATCGTTGGGTTTATTAGAGAGAATCCAGGTTGGGTCATGTCAAGTTAAGTTTTGGTTGAATGATTGGTTGGGGTTAGGGAAGTCACTCTCAGAATGCTGTAGTGTTTCTTTACCAAATGGTAAACTGATAAAAAATGTGAAAGATTATGTTAATGAAAATGGGGAATGGAAATAGAATGAATTTCAAGATTAGATTCCAAATAGTATACTTCTAATTTTAGCGTCTATTAAGCCACCGATGAGGAATGGGCAAGATGATGTAGTGTATTGAAGTAGGTCGAAGTCGAGACAATTTACCATTACTTCAGTCTATGCATGTATCTCGGCATCACAAGAGGAAGAAAGCAATGAAATTTGGAAACATGTTTGGAATTGGCAGGATCTTGAAAGAATGAAGTTGTTTTTGTGACTAGTTTGTCATGGAAAACTTCTGACAAACGTAGAAAGAAAATGTAAGGGATGACAGAGGATGCGACGTGTCAGCATTGCTTTGAGGAGTCTGAAGATTTAGATCATGTTTTACGTGATTGTGGTAAGGCTAAAATAGTGTGGATGCAATTGGTCCCGATTTCAAAATGGCAAGATTTTTTCTCCTTAACTATCAAAGATTGGTGTTTGACTAACCTCAGTGATTGAATTGGTATTGGAGGAGCTCAACATGTCGACTGGCCTCTTGTCTTTGGGGTGACTTGTTGGTACTAATGGCAATGGCACAATCAAGACATTTTCAAACCCAATTCATAACGAAGGCATAGACTAGTAGCAACCATTATTGCTCATGTGAAGGATATTTTAAATGTCAAAAGTGAAATTGTTATTTGATAACTCATCATACCATGATTAAAATTTAAAGCAAGTATTAAATAGAAATTAGAACCAAGTTAAAATAAACCGAATACTAAAGGACGGACCATTAATGATGGAATCTAAGAGACTTGAAACAAATACCAGGTAACAACTTAGAATTTCAACCGAACCTCATAAACTGATGAATTTTAATAGTAAATCTAATAAACTAGAGACAATTATGAGTGACATACAAAGGATTTTGAATTAAAAATAATAATAATAAATAAATAAAAGCTAATGGTTGAGCGAAAAAAATAAGGATTTTACATGTTTTGAGAATCATCTTGTGACGTCTAAACAAATAGATTTTCAAAATTTTCCTGTCTTCATTCCGTTATACTACTATTCACAAGTAACATTAAATCCTAATGTTCAATAATCACAACAAAACATAGAACAAGTCTTAATTTTCAACTTCTGACAAAAGTAATTTTACTAACATTCTAAATTTTCAGCTTTTGATAAAAGTAATTTTACTAACAATCTGAAACTCACGAAAAGAGAAAAAAAAAAACACAAATCTATGTAAACGGTTGAAAATATCAAGCAACATAACTATAATAACTGAATGATGCATATTGAAATCAAGCAAAATCACATCAACAATAATATTCAAATTTGGTCTCAAATTACGCCAACTTGCTGAAGCATAAAAGAAACATAATATGCTAAAGCATATTTACAAGGTTCATTTTCTTTCAAAAACGATTCAACTAGTTTAGCAAAAGAACATCACTTCTTTCACATTTTCTTTGATTGACGGAAGCAAATTCCTCTCCCTAATGCTCCCTCTAGTACCTAAAGATCTGACATCATTTTCACCCTTCCTGTAATGCCGATATCGAGATGCTAGAAGATATGCATAATATGCAAGTGGCAGTGTATATTAGTTAAAATAGACACATTATAGTTAAATAAAGAAAAAACAAAAGGATAGACTGCAAATACTAAGTTGAAACACTAACAGTAGAAGGGTCAATCCTATGGAAACCGAATGCACCAAACATACCTTAAAATGGCATGATGCAATATTACTATATCAGCATAAATGAGAATATCTGATTTTCAGAGAGTGTAAATAGCTTACGTATAGCATAAATTATTTGTTATCACTTGCAACTCATATGCACTAAACGTGTTCTCTTCCAGTTACAGTACATGGTAATGTGTTGGTTGACTAATTCCCTGAATAGACACAACAATTGTTAACAAAAATCATTATTCATATTGAGAGAAGGAAAAACATATCTCCTACCACACCTAAATCATAACAGCAGTCATTTGGACTGCTGAAATTAGTTTAACAGGCTTATCTCAATTCCAACATGACTTTTTAGGTAAAAGTTAACTCTGTCGGGTGGCAAATCTTGGTATCCACAACAATACCTATACAACACGAGAATTCAAAGAAAATATTCACCACGAACATGCAACAGTATCCAAAAAATGGAAATGATACAATTTGTCACAGAAGCAAAACTCAAAACCCGGTAGAATATTGCCACTCCCGTCAGTCATTTGTCGATTACTGTGGTCTGTAGGGAATAGGCGAGAATGATGCCTTTTCTGTTCCACAACAAATGTAATTGGTGGCATGTACTCTGCCTCTAAAGAGACACAAGCCTGGAAAGAAAAGTATATCATATCAGAGTGCAGTAAAACTATCATGATGATATATCAGGTTCCAACAAGACGGACAGATATTAAATTTCAAAGTTGAATGCTCATTATACAGTCATCAAATATTTATATATATTCATTACCATGTATACAATTGATATGATAAAGAACCACAAAACAGCCATGTTCACCCCTCAACATTACATTAAAATTAGATCCACCATATGTTTCATAGTGTTAATGTTCTTATGCACCATAATAATTCACCATCAACAACATAGCATGTCCATACCAATTTTCATAATGATAAATCAGGTTGCAAACAAGTCAGAAAAATATTAATTTTCAAAGCTAAGTACTCATTCTACACTACTCACCAAATATGTATGAAAACGCATACCTTTGATATAATAAAGAACCATAAAACAGCCATTTCACCACTCAACATTAAATTAAAATCAGATCTATCGTATGTTTCATAGTGTTCATATTCTTATGCACCATAGTAATTCGCCATCAACATCATAGCATGTTCACGTGAATGCCGCAAAACATTCTTTAATTTCCATCTAATACGCATAAATGATTGTGACTCCTTAATTCTAAAAAGAAACCCATTTACCTTACGAATTGCTTCCACTTCACGCAGCAGAACTTGACTAAACTGACCGATACTGACACCATCTCTGCCATGCAAATGAAACAAACAATATCAGGAATATTGATTATGTAGGTCCTGATTGAAAACAGATGAATAATAGAAAGTAATAAGGTATCCAAAAAAAAGAGAAAGAAAGAAAAAGAAATCCAAACAAAACCTTTACCTGTAGAAAATAATCCTATGAGGTTTGTGTCCCGTTGATACCTCAAATGCCCTAATTAGTTCCCTGTTAAAAAACAAAAAGATACATACCTGATCATTCCTCCATGATATCATACCTATAATATCATAGAAATGGCAATTTCCAATCATGGTGCCCACAATTCCTCCCTGCCATGATCAAGCAAGGATACTCTTTGGAAGACTTTTTTAACTTTTTTCATTCTTGCCAAAAGCTAGAAGCAAGAATTAACCAAACCTTTCCATCAGGGCGGTAACAGGCAGCAGTGACTATCTCTCTTATATCAGTGTTATCTACAACCTGACAGCTAAGCACTTCCAGATACCAACTTTTCCGATCAACTGAACATGGAAGGCGTAATCCCAAAAAGCCACCTGTCTTTTGACAGCTCCATGTAGTTTCGTTTTTATTCAAAATACTATTTGATTTTAAATTAAACACACAAAATACCCTCTTGAGGCGTATGAAAGGACGATAATACCCCTAACGGTAACAGATTCCATTAGGTTAATAAAATTGACCGTTTAACTTCATGGGCAAAAAAAGAAATTCAATAAAAATATTAATAAAAATATAAAAATAAAACAAATAATATTAAAATAAGATATTTTTATTTAAAATAAAAATAAAAATAATATATAAATTTTTTTCCTCTCTCTTTGTGGCTCTCTCTGTCTAACTCTCTCTCTCTCTCTTCTTTTCCTCTTTTTCTCTCCATCTTCAATCAGATTTGTAGGTGGTTCGACGATAGGGGCATGGTGGAGACCTCGATTCTGGATTTCTGACAATGGAGACCCAATTCAAGTCTCCATGATCGGAGACCCAAACGTCACAAAACGAAGCATCACTCTTCTCTTTCTTTCTCCCTCTTTCCTTTCTCCTTCCTCATCTTCTCTCTCTCTCTCTCTCTCTCTCTCTCTCTCTCTCTCTCACTCTCATATCTTTCCTTCTTAGACCAAATTGAGGTCCTGGTGACTCTGTTCAAGCTTCATTGTGCTATGTCTTGCATCGTCATTGTCGTCGCCTAGCCATCACGACATCAGTCTTCATTCCTCAAGCCATTGTGAGTAACCTATTTGGCTTGCTTTGTGTTTTGTTTACTTTGTAGTTTATTTCACTGTTGGCTTTGATTTGTAGCCTTTGTAGTTTGTTTCACTGTTTGCTTTGATTTTGTATAAATTTATAGGTTGTTGTTGTTGATTTGGTGGTATTTTTTGTTATTGTTGCTGATTTTGTTATTGTTGTTATTGTTGATTTTGTTGTATTAAGGTTGAAGATGAGGATGATGGAGTTCATGGCTATGAAGATCTAATATGGATCTCCATTTTTTATTTTTTTTTATTTCTTTTTAATTTAGTGTGTTTTTATTTTTTGAAATATCATATCAGTGGCAGTTTGGTCTTTTTACCCTCTACATATGTTAGTTCCACTTTTCTGTTAATAGAGTGACGAAATGAGGTATTTTGGATAAAAACAAAACTATGTGGGAGAAAATGGATAATCTATCAAAAGTCAAGTGATTTTTTAGGATTTTCCCCGAATGAAATAATGAAACCATAAAAATCCCAACTTTGCCTCACAAACAACAAAAGCTCTGATTTTTATCACAAATTAAGGGTGTTTTGGTACTTTCAAGTCTCAAATGGGTTATTTCTACAAGCTTCTCGCATTTGGTTACTTTTCAACACTAATATCTCAAAGAGATTATTTTTGGTTAAAAAAAATGGATTATAAGTTGTTTGATGCCTTCATGATCCTACCTTATTCCAACATTATGGGTAAATTTCATGTAATAAGGCTAATGTAAAATTGGACAAACATATATCTATTAGATTCCTAAAATTAAAGAAATTAATGCATTGGAGAATAAGAAAATTCAATAATTCTCTGTTTTTGAAAATTGACCAAAAAAAAAAAAAAACAGTTTTGGCAGTGGAGAATTTTGAGGGCATATATAATTAAGCAGTTGATGCATGATTAAAAAAAGGAAATAAATTAATGATAATTAATAAGGGTGAGCCTAAAGGTGTCTATATAAATGTCTTTCCTCACATTGTTTCATTTATCCCAAAATTAAGAGAAAAAATATGGTGTAACTCTTTGAATAAAAAGTGAGGTTCTTTTTAGTATTGGAGAATTATTATTCTCTCTGGTGTAATTGAAATCTGGATTGTGAGGATCTGAGTATTTTTAACACTTGTTATATTTCTCTCTATAGTGAAGGTTTACAGCAGCTTCGTGAACATAACCTATTTTGGATGAACCACGTAAATTTTGTATGTTGTTTTTTTTCTGTTTTATTTTGTTATTATTTCCACATTATTTTTTATCACTTCATTAATCTAGTATTTTAGAAGGTTTATTTTCGAACAATATTCAACTAGGATTCATGAGAAGTATTGGATGTTATCTCCTTGAAGAACTTCTAAAGTTTCAAATTATGATTGATTTAGGTGTATTGTGGGTGGTTTTAATAAATTGATTTGAAGTGAATAAGAAATCCTATCAAATGGTAGCAGCAGTTGTGCCTCATGCATTATGTGAAGTGGATTTGTTGTAAACGATTACCTTGGTGGACCAATAATAATGGTGTTAGGTAACTCTGGGGCAAGTCTTAGAGCATTTTTAACCATATTAGTTATACATTGTGCTTAACTATATAATTACTAGAAATGAGCAATTTGAAAAACAGAAATATATCAATATAAAAACAGATAATTGACCTCCTATATTGCCTATATCATTTAAATTTGTGTATACTAGCAGACTATTTGAGAGAGTGTTAATATGAAAAAGTGTAATTATAATAAATTATTTTATTTATCTATGGGGCTACTGTAGAGGTTGTGTATCGTTACAAATAATTGATTTCTATTCTAAGAGCCTACAAAAATAAAAAAAATTGTACAATTAAACCAAATTTAAAATTAAGATATAATTTAGCAAAAAAAAAAAAATTAAGATATAATTAATCAGTCTTATAACCACTCCTATAACTATAGAAATTTTGAATAGTTGCTAAATTCTATATTTATTATATAATTTCATAAATGTTTACAAATAAAAGACATAAAGACTTTTATAAAAAATAATAATAATAATAGAAAGAACCTCAAAATTTATGGTTAACAGAGTTGGGTTTTTTTATTTTTTTTAATTACAGTTTATATATTTTTTACTTAATTGTTAATGAAAGTATTATGCAGGTTGCACTCCCTTCTTTAGAAATTATTCAAATTTCAGAGATGGTTAACTTGGAGATGATATGGTCCAATCAACTTTGTAACGATTCATTTTGTAATCTAAAATCAATAGAAGTCATGCGATGCCATAAGTTGTTGACCATTTTTCAATCCAATATGCTTGAAAGAATCACAAGACTAGAATCCTTGGTGGTCAAGAATTGTGATTTGGTACAAAACATATTTGATCTTCAAGAAATAGATTTGGAAGAATCACATCCACGGACAGAAATTCAGTTACGAAATCTGGATATTAACTGTCTACCAAATCTAGAGCACATATGGAATAAAGACCCACAAAACAGGTTCTCCTTTCGAAAATTGAAAGACGTCAAAGTTTATAACTGTGGGAGTTTGAAATATCTCTTTCCAATCTCTATAGCCGAGAATCTTTGGGAACTTAAAGAGCTTGATGTGTTTGAATGTGAAGTGGAGAAGATTGTTGAGGATGAGGGAGAAGCAAAAGAAGCTGCTGGATTTGTCTTCCCACAAATAACCTCTTTAAGGCTCTTCAATTTACCTAAATTTAAAACTTTCTATCAGGGGATACACACATCACAGTGGCCGAACTTAAAAGAATTGCGCTTGGGTTATTGTCAGAAAATGGAGTTGTTTGCCTCAGAATTTTTTAATTTCCAAGTAAATAATGAGGGTCAACATGATGGTTCAGTTGAATCTTTCATTATGGTCGAAAAGGTATGCAATGTATTTCGTTTTAAACTGTGAATAGAGTTTAAGAGAAATTTAATTGAAATTTAATTGAAATTAACATAATTTTTAGATTCATTTTTTTAAACTGCAAATACAATTGAACTGAAAATATAATTGCGACAGACTGAACTACACTGTAACGGTTTCTTTCTTCCTTTTTTTTTTTCCCTAAAGGTACATAAAAGTTGTGTTGGATTGAAAATAACTCCCATTTGTTTCTGTTGCAGGATCCTTTACCCAACTTGGAAGCGCTGGTGATAGACACAGACCTCAAGTTAATATTGCAGTGCCATTTTCCAGAACAGCTCTGTTGCAATGTTAAATCTCTTAAAGTGCGGGGTGATGCATCAGTTCCAATAGTCTTCCCACTAGGTATGCTTCAGAGATTTCACAATCTGCAGGAGCTTCATCTTCACTCTTGTTTATACCAAGTGCTAGATTCATACGAAGAGGCTGAGATTTTGGATCCTTCAGTGTTGAAATGCGATCCCAAACTGGACACAGTTCTTCATAAAATTGAGAGTTTAAGTCTAGAGTTTTGTAGGGACTTGATCCAGTTCGTGCCATCGTCTGTGTCCTTCCAAAATCTAACATTTTTGGATGTACAATTTTGCAGTAGATTGAACAACTTAGTAATGTCCTCAACAGCCAAAAGCTTGGTGCAACTTAGAGAGATGGTAATATATGACTGTGTATCAATGATAGAAGTAGTAGCAAAGGAGGAAGATGTAACAGAGGACAACATTATCTTCACTAAACTGAGGACTTTGACACTCGATGAGTTACCCAGTCTCACATGCTTCTGTTCTGGAAATTACAACTTCGAATTACCGTCTTTGGAAGAATTAAACTTGAATGGATGCACCCAGATGAAGTATTTCTCGTCAGGAGACGTAACCACTCCGATATTACAAAAATTAAGTGAAGACTGGAGAGACTGTAAATTGGAGGGTGACTTGAATACAACCATACAACAGCTACAACATTCAAGGTACATGTATACCTGGAGGTCACCATTAGGCCAACTAAGCTTGTTAAAGTGTTTTCCTAATCGAGAAAAGTTTGTCCGTAAATGTTGTGAGTGCAGTTTTTGATGGACCAAATGAAATCGGTGGGGCTACTTCTGTAGTTCACCTTTCACTCTGCAGAATATTTGATGGTCTTTTAGTATTTGCATTTCATCTTTTATTAAGATTTTAGATTTTTATTAAGACCTGTTGAAAACTCCAGTTGTTTTGATTTGAAGGATTACTTCAACAACTTCTTTCTCTGAAATGGACTGAGCCACTCCTCGTGTAAGCTCTTGGTCACCATTTAAATGCAATGGGTCCCTTTCTGAAGTATTTCCCAGATGCCATTGGGGGGACGTCATCAACAAACTATTTGAGCTTTTAACTTCTCTTCCTTTTGTCGTTAAGGTTCTCTTTTAACTTGGTCTCCATTTTCAATTATCATTACTTGCCAAAATTGTAATCATTCCTGCTCTAACTAACCATACGTTTCGTGGCAGGATCCTGCAACAAGTAGTGCACGGCATGCAAGGTTGCAGATTTGTACATCATTTCTTAGAATTGCCAAAGCTGCTGACAAAAGTACTTTACCTCAAATGAAGGTTAGTTTTTGTTTTCTTTAATTTGTCAGGTCCAATAATAGCATATGATATATGGATTCGGTTATAAATTAAAAGCGGTGGAGAGCTTATCTTTTGTTGCAACTAATTGTGTGAAATGCTTTTATTGATGTTCAAGTAATGCAATTTATAGAATTGTCGGCAATCAATAGATGAAATTTCATTCCTGTTAAGGTCTACATTCTTATAAGAAAACTATTAGAAGAGCTCTAACAGGACCTTTGCTGGATTGGAGATAATTTAGTTTCACAATAGGAAATCATTTTAAACATTTGATAATGAATTTCCATTGTAGAACTACAGTTGGAGTGCCCCAGAAAAATAGTGTAGTTGAGTCCTATAGTCGTCTTATGTGTGCCTTTGATCATAGAAGCTGAGATTTTCAGAGTGAAATCATATTTATTTTCTCATGTGGTTTTCTATATAGAATATAGCTGACACCATGGCATATCTACACAGGGAAGGACGTTTTCTTCATGATGAGCATAATCTTCTTAGCGAAGCATTCCTTGTTATTGCTTCTTTTGCCAGGTAATTTGTTGGTTTTGTTAGATATTGTTACGTTGATTGAAAAAGTGAATTTGCATTGGGTTATAAGTTAAGAGTAAATCTCTATTTATAAACTAGCTTTTATAGTAGAATTAGACCCATGATCCTTTTCTGATATGGTATCAGAGCTTTGGGTTGGGCCTAAACTCAGTTACATTGGTACAGGTGCTATCGAGTGGGCACGTTGCACGTGAGGGTGGGTGTTAGATAGTCTCATATTGGTTGAAGAAGTGAATTTATATTGATTTATAAGGTGAGGATAAACCTCCACTTATGAGTTAACTTTTATGTTGGAGTTAAATCCAATGCCTTTTTCCAATATGATATTTGCATAGTTCAAACTCAGTTGCATGGTACAAGTGTTGCCAACTGTACATGCTGTGCATGGGGGTTAGGGGGTGGGGGGGCGCAAGGATGGTTAAATAGTCCCACATTGGTTGAAAAAGTAAGTTTGCATTGATTTATAAGGTGAAAATAAACTTCCACTCATGAGTTAGCTTTTGTGGTGAAGTTACGCCCAAGACCCTTTTCGAGCATGGTATTAGAGCTTTGAGTTGGGTCTAAACTTAATTGCATTGTTGCAGGTGTTGCCGAGTGGAAGTGTGAAGGTAAATGTTAGATAGTTCCACATTGGTTGAAGAAGTGAATTTGCATTAGTTTATAAAGTGAGAGTAAACCTTCACTCATGAACTAGCTTTTATGATGAAGTTAGATTCAAAACCTTTTTCTGACATGATATCAAAGCTTTGGGTTGGGACCAAACTCAGTTGCATTGCACATGTGCTGTCGAGTGGACATGTTATGCGTGAGGGTGGGTGCTAGGTAGTCCCATATGTTTTTGTGGTAAAGTTAGGTCCAAGACCCTTTTTTGACATGATATCAGAGCTTTGGTTTGGGACCAAACTTAGTTGCATTGCATAAATGTTGTTGAGTGGACATACTGCGCGTGAGAGTAGATGTTAGATAATCCCACATCGTTGAAGAAGTGAATTAGTATTGGTTTATAAGGTGTGAGTAAATCTCTACTTATGAGTTAACTTTTTTGATGGAGTTAGGTTCAAGATCCTTTTCTAATAGGTTTCATTCATTGTATTTATATTTATCTGTCATTTTTCTTGCTTACTTCGTGGAACTTTCATATCAATACAGTGTTCAACAGTAGCAAGAAGTAAGGGTGGGCACAAAAACATGGATTCGGTTCGAATAACTCGATTTGATCCAATCCGTAGGCGTTCGGACCAAATCATATGTTCAAAGGTAAGATGTTCGGATCCTCACTTATAAAAACATCATGTTTCATATATCGGATCGGATTGGGGTATCCAAAATCGATCCGATTCGTGAATAGGGGTACATGCGTAATTTTGCATGCCCCTATATAAAGTCCACTTTAGCCTTAACCCTAACGTTCATCTCTCACTCTTAGCTCAACAACCCCACCCATTTCTTCTTCATCCCCAACACCAACAACTCTTATCTTAGCAACCAGGTAGCTAGATGTCTTCTTGTGTTTCTCATCTCAACACTCGCCGACATTTCTTCTCCATTGCTGATAGCTCTTACCTCTTATCTCAACAGTTCGACAACTCGATTTCTTCCTCATCGTCGATTCACCATAAGCTCTCAGCTCGTGCCTCTCATCTTAGCACTCCGCAGCAATGTCGGCATTTCTTCTTCATCGTCGACAGCTTTTACCTCTCATCTCAACAACCCCGCAGCTCGATTTCTTCCTCATTGTCGATTGGTCGTTGGCTCTCAACTCGTGCCTCTTATCTTAGCACCCAGCAACGCCGGCATTTCTTCTTCATCGCCGACAGCTCTCACTCAACTCTTATCTCTCATCTCAACAGCCCCGCAATGCCATTTGTTCTTCATCGTCGATTCGTCATCAGCTCTCAGCTCTTTTCACTTGGTGAGTCTATTTGCAACTTTAGCTTGATATTTACATGATTAGATATTAGTGTTTTGGTGATTTTTGTGTCTGTTTGTTTTTTTTCTATTGTTGAGTTATATATTTCACTTGCTATTTATTTTGTTTATTTTGTGGATGTGGACTTTTAAGCCATGTTGATTTTTTCTCCTTTAAATTGAAAAATGAAAGCATGTTGAAATTGAAAGCAAGTGTTCAAATATGGAAACCGATCCGATCCGATCCGCACACTAGGTGTTTGAATCGAATCGGTTCCTTCCCCTTGATGGATCATATTTGGATCCAAAAATAGCAATTCGCAAATTTACCATGTTCAGATGGGATCTAGTCGGAATCGATTTAAATATAGTGTTGCCCACCTCTAGCAAGAAGTTTTGGCCTGGTTACTTGAACCCTTGAGCCAACAGTGGACGCAATTAGAGTGGCAAAATAAGTATTTGTCTGAACCAATTGGGTCTTGTTCATTTGTGTTATCATGCACAATTTATGTGGTCACTTTTCCGGACTGTGACCTTTAAGAAGGCGCCTAAGAGAAGTGAAACTAGAAAAGGTGGTTTGAACTTGCAGAACAGCTCAACAGGCTAGCCATAGTCATTTTTGAGATGATGACTATGAACAATTTTAATGTTAGAATGATTATTTTAAAAACTAATAGTAGTCTATGCAATACCAGGTGGCATAAAGGGTATGAATCCAAGTGGGTAATTGTTATTTTAGTATAATCAATTTTTAATTATTATTATTATTTATTTTGACAAGAAGCTAATTGTAATTTTCGTTGGTTTTTTCATTGGTGTTTTGGGTGCAGCTTGAATTTTCTGTGCTGTTGCTGGTTGCTAAGAGACACAGGTCCTATTTCAAAAAAGAAAAGAAAAAGTCAGTGGTCAAATAGACCCACTGGGCCTCGGGGCCCACCAGGCCCATTATCTGTTTTTACTATGGTTTACATCGATATTGTATATCAGTAATAACAGTATTATCATGTAATAACATGAAGTTTGAAGTTTGAAGTTAGGGTGATAACATGATATATTTAGTTAATTTGGCCTTTGAAGTTTAAAGCCAACGGCCGGTTTAATTGGATTATGACAATATAACAAATCTTTTGAAAGAGTTTCATCACACACACAATCACAAACAAATGTGATGTTGACATGGTTGAACTGTATTTCCTGGAACTTGATATGCATAAAATGCAGCAAAATTTCCAGGTGATGCATTTGACAAGGTGGCATAAACTTTTGTCACCCTTTTGACTCGGGAAAAAAGTCGAATGTAATTTCATCTTCACATGGTCATATGATAATGTTCATTATTTGGTGAATGATGATTAAACTTTTGGTGTCTTCCATGACATTTTCAGGACAATCGACAGTAATTTTATTGTATTATGATAATTAAGCCTTATCATTAACAGTTAAAAGAGAAATTTAGTGGTAGGGACTGGTTTAAGAAAGATATATATTATTAATGATACGGACTTTTTTTTGGGAGCTTTGCAATTTGTGGCCACATTAAAAGAAAAGTTTTATTTTCACCCACTTTTTTTTTTTTTTTTGGTTAAATGTTTTTGACATCTCAAATAAACTATTTACTTTTTATACCCAAGATTACGACACTATCCTTAAGTGAAAATCATGCTCTTGCCCTAATCCAAAATTACCAAAATACCTTTCTTCTTACTAACAAAATCCTAACATCTTTTCTCCACTCAATTCATGGTTTTTCTTCTTCCATGCATCATTGTAACCGAAAAATAAACCTCCTAACAAGAGATTCTTCATTCAAGTTTCTTTCTCCATTCAAAGTTTTTGATCAATTCAAGTTTCAGCAATTGAAGATAGGCAAGCTTCTTCTTTCATTCAAGTAATTTGAGTTTTAAATGTAATGTATGCGGTTTTCTTGATTGTTTTTAAGCTTTTTTTGTTCACATTGCAAGCTAAATGCCTTAAGAGTGATTTTGGCTATGATTTATAGTATTTGCAAAGTAGATTTACGGTGTTTGCATATTCTATGACGAAATCGGTTTTTATGTAGAGTTTAAAATTGGTATCAGTCTTTAAGTCAACATAAAAACTGATTTATTCAATTTTAGCATATTTTCTATATTTCTTGTATTTTGGATGCTAGGTATTAATTTTTTAGTGTTAGATTTGATTTGATATGATTGTATATATATATATTTTTTTTTTTTTCGATTTGGTTGGATTTGACTTGAAATGTTGTGTCGGAAATGGTTATCTGTGACACCAGGTTTTATATGGACATAAAAACCGATACAGGTTTATATTTACACATAAAAACTGATTGATTTATTATTATTTTTGAAAGATAATTAAAATTGAATTAGTAATGAATTAAATAAATTAACTAAAGTAATTAAAAGAGAAATAATTAAATTACTGTAATTAAATTTAAAATAAATTTAATGACTATGGTAATTTTTTGTGCATTGAATATGGTGATAACTTGGTCATTGAATATGGCAAAAGCATGAGTGAGACTAATTTATTTATTTCTTTAAATGTTATAGGAATGACCAAAAAGATGATCATAATGAATTGTAATGAAGAGTAGAATAGATCTAACTACGTTAGGGTGAGCCAGTCATGATTGGGATCCTTAAAGATATTAGTTTTTCATTGTTAGTGGACATTGTTTACAGATAGGCTGACATTCATAGAAAAAGATGAGACATCTGTATTCATTATTTACTCCAAAGTATGACAAATGAGCCAGTTAAAAAGATACACATTATGTCCAATCTTGGTGTGGTTGGTTTGATGACAATTAAAAATGTTGATTTAGAGAGATTTATATCGATAAGATTACAAGAGATTTTAGAGTTGAAGTTAGTAGGTTTGCTGTTCGTTCATATGTCATCAACTCAATACCAGACACAACATATGACATGGCAAATACGAATAAACCTATAAATCCACATATGGTTGAAAGTCAATTTTATCTTACTTCAAGTACTGGTAGTAATCAGGTTTCTACTTCGACCACTGTATTTACATCCATAATGGTGATGGGACAGGAGTTAGTGATTAAGGGGAAACTCAAGATGAAGATGTCGTTAACGATGGAAGGTTTCTAAAAATAATGTTTTCGGGTTTATAATTTAAGTGCAACCCTTCGCAATTATACTGGATTGTTCTTGGTATAGAACTAAGCGAAATTAAGGCTACTTCAAGTGTCATGTAGACCTTCAACCGATGTGGTAAGTTGCATAAAGGTACATTCTTTAACAATAAAAAAAGAATTGATTGCAGCCATTAAAGAATATGCTCTTAAAGCCCAGTTTAAATATTGGATTAGACGTTTGTGCACAAAGTGATTTGAGGCCAGTTGCAAGGATAAAAGTTGTAGCTTTAAGGTTCATGCAAAATGCAGATAAGGTTGTTCGATATGGTTTGCGTTGAAGTATGTGTCGGAACACACATGTTATCAGATAGCTATGAATTCATATATGCAGAGTGCGAAGGCTATTGTCACAGGAGACTCTACTTGTCATTTTGTAGAGTATTAAAGACTTTTTGGGTTGATACGCTATGCCCAAGCCGAAGTCTTGTCACCAATAAGAACCCTTGTTTCCCCAAATCTATATGTTCTTCCCCAAATTTCAAACCATATCTTATCATTATAGCCATTGGGGACCACCAACTCTCTAGCAAGAACTCTAATATCACGGAGAGAGCAATCACATTACTATTAGGCATCATCATTATATGTGAGAATGGGCACTCATCTATGAATCGTCAGTACACACCTCATCCAATAAGAATTGAAATTATTTTAGTAACCAATCTGTAACTAATGTGTGTGGTCTTGCCCATTCTTAGGTCAACATGATTGTGAACTGTGTATATAATTGAATTGCATCTGTATGAAAGAAAAATAGCAAATGGTTGGTAAGACTTAAATAAAAATTGTAATTAAATACAAAAATTAACAATTAATTAATTAATTAATTAGCTCATTTATTTATTTTAATTTTTTTATTAATACAATTTTTATTAATACAACCTTTTGATTTATATTTTTAGCTAATATAATTTTATTTTCGTTTATTTAATTTACATAATTTTTAATCTAATTACATTCATTCAATTATTTTATCTCAATTAATTTAATTAATTTAGTTTATTTAATCATAAATTAATTTTTGCTTTATATTTAAATAAATTACCATTTACAATTTATTTATTTATAATCTTACATTGTCTTTTACCTTATTTTATTTTTATTTTATTTATTTATTTATTTCATTAACAATTTAATTAATTATTTCTAATTTAATTACTTTTAATTGTTAATTTAATTTAATTCCTAAATTAATTTATTATTACTACTTTAAAGTTATTAAATGTATCGGTTTTTAAGTGGGATGTTGAAATCGGTGAATATAATGCGCCAATTTCAACATCCCACTTAAAAACCAATTCATCTTGGCGAAGACGAAGACGTTGCTCTCACCGAAATCCTCCATTTTTTAAACTAAATCTAACCTCATCTAACCCTTTTCATCATTACCCAACATCTATAACACAAAACAACTCTAAAATTGGAAAATAAAATAAAATAATCACAAAATTTGAAGCGGAAGTCAAACGCTGCATAATATGTTTTTAAGTGGGATATTGAAATCGATGAATAACATTCACCAGTTTCAACATCCCACACGAATTTCACATTTAAAAATCAATTATACCATTTCTTTTAGTTACAGCAGATCCTACTCAAATTGAGAAGACTCTTACAGACGTATTCTTTTCAAATTGATTTGGTGTGTTTCTTCTTAACTATTTTTTAAGTTGAAAAAGGCATTAGAGGAAATAAAGGTGTATAGGCCCTCAGAAGCTCGAGGCCTAGGTGTGCCTTGACAAATCTAAGCCAAAATTGGCGGTCCATAGGTGGTTCATGGCTACAATGAAGAATACGATGAGGATTGAGAAGAAAGAAGAGAGAGGGTGAGAAAGAGGGACGGCTAACTCTAACACGTCAAAACTTATATACATAAATTGTAAATAAACCCCAACTTAAGATAAAATATTCAATGGAACCTAAAATATATATATATAAATAACTTCCTAATTTATAATAAAATGTCAATTAAACCCTAAAAAATTTATGTAAATTGTTTATCTTCTCGGGGTGAAAGAATTTATGGATACAAAATTAGATGAAGTTGACATAGTGAAACTATGACTATGAATCGGAGCCTCCGTATAGAAGCAATTAGTAATTCATGTTAAAATATTCTTAGTGTATGTTTGATACAACTTATCTATTAACTAAAAATATTTTTTAATCCCTAATTTTTTTTTTTTTAATGTTGTTTTATTATCATCCTAGTAAAGCTTTTGAGAAAATAAAAAAACTAAAATATGTCTATTAGGAAAAGCTTAAATTTTAAGTTTTTTCCAAATAGATCTTTTTGAGTTTTTTTTAAAAGAGTTAAAATGTCCAATATAACTCTATTAATATCATTATACCCTTCAAACCCTAATACACTTTCTTTCACTTATAAATACTCCTTTATAATTTGTTCATGATAATTCCATGTTTGGTAGCAGTTCAGAACCTCCTATATTGGTCTTTCTTTTCAGTAAGGCTAATTGAACGGGAGATTATTGATAGGAATTGTGAAGGGGAACAAGCTGAAAGTGTCGATGCCTTGCTCTCCATAGCAACCCAATGTATTTCTTCAAGCCTAGATGATCGACCTACCATGCACTAGGTAGTGTAGTTACTTGAATTCGAAGTAATGACCTTGTCAATTACTATCAAACTCAAAAGTTTAAAGTGATAGGAAATGACCCAACTATAGTATTTAAGAGTTAAGATTGACACATGACACGCCTCTTCATGTATAACATGGATAGATAACAAATGACGGACATATGTTAAACACTCCCTACTGTCTAACATGTGTAACAAGAAGATTTTTAGATAAATGGGAGAGAGAGGGTTTGAACTAGAGACCTTTAAGTTCTGATACCATATTAGCTACCATCAAATCCAAAAATTTAAGTTGATAGAAAATGACCCAATTATAGTATTTGAGACTTAAGGTTAACATGTAGCAGACCCCATGTCTAAGCGACTTCTATGATTCTGATTCTGACTGAAGGCCTTGGAGGTGACAAAGACATGTTTGAATTGGCTTATACATGTCAGTATAATTTCTTGCATAACCCAGAAGTCATGCCAGCAGTGAAGTGGCTAAGTTTGCCACTTCATTCATTCATTCCTTGTGCACATTCATGACAATGAGAAGAAGCATGCTTCCTGTTGGCTTGACCTTTATCCAAATATTTGATTAGTCATCAATGGCGTCCTGGGTTAATTTTCTTACTTCTTAATGTTCTCATTTTGCATGGGAGCTTTCGGACATTTCCTCAACCACGTGGTTGCACGTTCAATTCTGGCACGGGTCAATTAAAGTGTATATGGGCATTTGTAAAAAAATGAAAAATTTGGCCTCTGCTAAACACACTCTTAGTTTATGTTATTTTTGAAATATATGATGTTCTATGAACAATAATCAGTTTCTTAGATGAGTCAGTTCCGAGCGTTTTTTCTGAACTGACATGAGATTGATGCTTGATTATGTGAAAGACTCGGATAGAAGTTGCCACTTCAATTAGCCTTACTGATCTGTATATAATATAGTTCTTACTTTTCTGTTCTACTTTAGAGGAAGGTTGTTCTAGATGAATGCTAAAGAAATCTAATGACCAACTATTGTGAAGACTTTTTCTATGACAATTAATCTAATTAAACCTCTGTTTTGGTCTATGCTAATCTTTAGATAGGTATTGTGAGTCCTTGTTTTAGTCCATGAAGTGCTGCTCTAACCAAATCTTGTTTCTTTTTTCTGGCTTCGAATTTCTTTAAAAGTGTGTTTAAATTTGGTAAACCACATACAGCAGGCTATAGTACAATTCTATGCATAAAATTCAGAGTAAACAACGTTATGACGCCTCATGTTCTGGAATTCTAGAGGTAGACACTCTTTATTTTTGGTAAAAACTCAGAGTAAAAAATATAATGATGTCTCCTTTTTTTTTTTTTTTGATAAATTTATAATCTAAAAAAGTTTTTAAAAATAATACATCCAAATAGTTTACAATTTAAAAAAACTTTTTTTAATTGATAACCAAACAATCAATAACTTCTTTTTAAAAGTTTTATTTGAAGAAGTTGTTCCAAACAAAACCTTAATGTCTAATTAGAGGAGTTTCACATCCACTTATGATCGTGAGCTTTATGAAGTTTCATATGGGTCTTGGCAGTACCCTTAAAAAAATGTGGCTGGTGTAATAAAACCTGAAAAACAAATTACTTGGCGGAACCCTTAATTTTGTATTCATAAATTCTTTCATCCCGAAAATGAAAAACAATTATTTTAAATTATGCAATTAGATATAATTGAAGTACAAATGCAATTTATTTTTTTGATTATTTAGTGTAATTTATAAAATTTATTTGACAGTTAAAATTTAATTTCATCCATATGCACCAATGAATAAATTTTAGGATATCATACAATTGTTCATGACATGGTAATTTATCAATTATATTTCAAATCTATATTATAATAATAGTATTATCTGTTTGAATTAATTATCATGTTTATATCTATTTATTTATTTGAATTGGAAAAGAGGATTTAAACTCATACTTATGTTTATTTAATTATTTATTATTACTATGTCGTACAAACGTTAATTTCTCTTATTCAGTTGTTAATCTAGGTTATGTAGAAACAAAACCAACGGTAGTATATTCGAATAATGCCAAAAATTAAACATCAGATTATAATTGATCTTAACTATAAAATAATGCAACAAATAAAAAAAATAAAGAAAGTGAAACATGTTTATTCAAATTAGTTGCTATGGATATACTTTCAAACTATGAAAAGCATAAAAAAAAAAAATTAAATAATTACTTATATAATGGTTGGAACTTATTTTACATTCTCTTCAAAAGTAATTAAGCAATTATTTAACCTCCTATTTATTTCTTAAATTTAAAATTCCAAAAATTAAATCTTTAGAAATTGCTTTTAAATTATGTATCTAAAATGTTCACATTCTTTAAAAAAACATATAAATAACTTATTTTAACTTCAAACTCACATAAATTTGATCATGAATCATGACACTATCATTTTAGTTCATATAGAAATACTACTTTTAAAGAACTGTTACATATATATATAGGGGGTTCACTTGGACATACTTGGGTATGCATATATTTGATTAAAACAAAAATTGATTGCATTTTCAAATATATGATTGAAATTTGTTATATGTGATTATAACTGAATATGTTTGATTATAATCAGTAAATACGATCATAATCAGTAAATCACTAAATATGATCATATTTACCGATTATAGTCACATATGTTCAGTTATAATCACATATAATAAATCACAATTACATATTTTATAATGTAATTACGCATTGTTTTGGTCCAATATATGTATATCAAAGTATTTGCTAGAATGTGTCATATATGTATATGTGCATATATATATATATATATAAAATCAAGTATGGACTCTGTACGAATTGAAATACTGTATGCATAGATACAAACTGAACTTATTTCGTTGAGATAGATTCAATTTGCACTAATGTACATGAATTGGGATTTCAAAACGAATAAAATTTATGGAGTTTGTATTGATCATTACCTTCTTTATATGTATTAAAGTGTACTTCTGAAAATAAGAAATTGCTAATGTTTTTCCAAAAAGAAAAAAAAAAAAAAAACCAAATATTTTTAAATATCAATTTACACCAAAAGCGTTTACATTTAAAAATGTTTTTCACATAAGCGCTTTACAAAATGGACTGAAAGCATGCAGTGCACTTGACAATTCTAATTTTTTTATGCCAACTACATCAACACCCTTGTTTTATTAACGTTTTAAAATGAATATTAAAAAAAAATTGACATTAATATTTTTGAAATTAATTAATCAATCAAATTGATCAGGTTTGTTTATTCACAAAATCGTACCAGGCAACTGATTAATATTCTGCAGGACATAATGTTAAGTGTAATATTTTGATGATGACTAGAAAAAGTATAAAACAACACCCTAATTTCGTTAAACTGTCCTTGGGTTCTAACTAGGGTTAGCAAGCAATGGAACAAGGAAATTAATTACAAGCAAAGGGCTCAAGATTATATATCTTATTTTAAAATGCAACAAATAGATATAGATATAGTATGATTTTATGATTGCTCAGGAAGAAAATTCATCAAATTTCAGTTACAATTTGACAAATGTAACATTTATTATGTTATTATTGGAATTAGGATGACAAAAAAAGCCTACATTGAATCATGTTAGATCAAATAGTGATGGACCTAGAAATTCGAATAAAAGATTTTAACAAATTAAAGACAATACTAGAAAAAAGGTCCTAATTTAAATTTTCATATCGGTTGACTTCTAATCATTTCAAACATAATAAGGATGTAACTAATAATGAAAATAAATGATATAGCTAATTAAGGACATATATAGTCTTATACCTTAAAAATATCTAATATAAAACATAGGAAAAAAACACTAAATAAGGTATTTGCCAATCGATTTTTGTCCATGACAAAAATTTTATTCTTGATTATTATCTGTCAATGTCATAAAAAGACATTGATTAAACAATTGGTTCAGTAGGTGATGTTTTTCTATTGGATTTTGAGAATTTCTTACCATATACTTGTTGTATCGTTTTTATATTTTTATCTTGTTATTGTTATTATGTTCTATAGCGTTTATGATGGTTTATCTTATTAGCTTTTAGTTTGTTTGCTTTCGTTATGAGATTTATTATATATAGAAGAATTTCTTTAATCATTTTAACAACTGTAACATTGTTAATGGCTTTGGAGAAATTTGGTAGGAGTTAGGAGCGTAACGATTCTCCTTTCTTAATTTTATAATGCACACATCTCTTCAACTTGACACATTTATCGGGTGTTCTTAGGCCCTGCTAACGATCATCCTTACAGTGTGCTTTCTGATTCATTTTCAGTGACCTGCTATTTGTCGTTAAGGCACCATCTCATGTATCTCCATTTTTGCAGATCAAGTTCTAAAAGACAAAATCTTTGTTTATGATTTGGATGCTCAAAGAATTGGATGGACAAACTATGACAGTAAGCTTAAATTACCTATTGAATTTGCATATCTTCAATTTTAAAATTGATAATTCTTTCTAGGATGTACCAAAAATTCCCTCATAAGGGCTTTTATAGAATTGCAAAATCGTTCACTTATTATGTTATTATTAATCCCCATAGGCCTTGGCCGTCCATTAATTCATTTACAATATCTACACCTTTTAAAAATTATATGTGCTTCTATTTTTTTTTTTTTCAATATTACCCTTATATAATTATAAAAAGGTTTAAAATAATTATAAATACAGCTCATATATTATATTAATACAATAATCAATATTTCCAACGTTTATAATAGCCTTCGTTCAAAACATTAACGATTTAGTAACAAAATAGAATAGGGATTATTAAAATATTGAATAGCTATACTTTTAAAAATAGGAAAGTATTTAATTTAATTAAAAGTAAGTGGAACTAGAAATTAAATAACATAAAATAAAAGTAAGTAAGCTTGCTGGGGGGCACCTGCTTCCATGCTCTTCATTTTATTTTATTTGAATTATTTTACAACTTTATAATTTATTTTATTTACCAAATACTAAAAGAAAGAATATTTTTGGTGATATATAGGGTGCACCAACAAAATATATTATTGTAAAAATTTTACTGGGGTGGGTGTATATACTGAAGATATGGGGTTGGGCTGCATTCTTCGTTTGAGCTCCCTTCGAACATAAATATATTATTAAAATCTGGCACTGTGATTACTAATGAGTGGCCATATTTCCGCATCTCAAAAATTGTATGCACACTCCTTTAATTTGCACACCCCATAAAAAATTTAAAAATTTTCTAATTTGCTTTTAAATTCTCTATTCAATACCGAGAATACATTTTTTTCTTAAACCTATTATTGGCTATCGGTCACTTTCTCATAAAAAAGGCAATGTATGTGGTACTATGAAACTTCTATGAGATGCCGATATTAATATTGGATCTGTGAATCCAGTAGATAAAGCACTCAAGTTCTTCACTTAAGGATACTGTTGGAATGTACTTGGTCAAACAGCTAATGCGGCCCAGGCTTCCTGTTCTTGTCTCTGTCTTTTTGCTTATTCTTTCACGCAAATAATACCCATTAAGCACTTCCAACCCATTTTAATCTCTCCTTACTTGGTCATGGTTCTTATTCTTCATTTTATTATAATTATATTTTTTTAAGTTGGAAATGCTGAATATCAATTGCATGCTGTCAAATACGCTCTTATAATTGATTTTAACCAAGCTCAGCTAGATAGATCTTGTTTAAATTATTTATTATGGGGTTGCAGCATGCCAGAAACTCAAAGGAGATCGGCAATGTTATAAACATCAAGGTGGATGTGATTGAAAACAAAATGTAAAAAGAGCAGCAAATCAGTCTGGTGAAGCAAAATGGCATCCGTAAGGATCCTTCCCCACAAGATTATAATTCAATGGAAGTGCAACAACTTGCAGGTAATTTTGCTAATTTACAATCATGGGATCTATCATCCAAAAACTTACCTTCAAATGCAAAAGTTGGAGACTTCTAAACCAGAAGAGCAAGAAAGGCTGTAAGTGGTAGAGCTTTCATGTTTTGTAAACGGAATTGTGATCCTGACTTGTTTTATAAAGTTAATGGCTAGCTCTATAAAGGCTTGGCAAGATAGGTCATAGAGCAAATACCTTTTAGTAATTTTACTCAAAGGTAGTCAACTGGCTGCTGGCGTAGTGGTAGCGCCAGCAGCCAGCCCTGCCTCCCTTTGTAAGGGGGCAGGGTTCGACACCCCTATATGTATAAATATTAAATAATATAATAATCTATATAAACATAATAATAATAATATATATAATAGTATTTAGTCTCCCACCAATTGTGTGGGTAGCTCTCCCACCCTAGTGTGGGTCTTCCCTTCCACCTCCGTGTGGGTAGTGGTCTCCTAATTGGGAGTAGTCTCCCGGACCGTGCCACTAGTGTCCTATCTCGGTTGGTCCCGGTTGTCTTCTGAATTTGTCCCAGATACAGTTCATGTGTATTAAAAAAAAAAAAAAAGAAATTACTCAAAGGTAATATTGTGTATCTAAATGAATATTAACTTAAGGTGTACATACAACTTTAACGGGTGTAAATATCATCACTCTTAACTAATAATGAAATTCAAACATTAAATTAAAAGGAAAATTTCAAATTTAATCTTAATTCTAATTAATTAAAACACACTTCCTAATTAGAATTCATATTATAATAGGATTTTTTATCGTACTAAAATTCTAAACTCCATAAGATAAAAGGATTCTTTACGATACTAAAATTCTAAGTGGAAATTATAAAAAATACCCATTTAAAAAGGGTAAAATTTATTTTTATCCACTATTTTTAAAAAAATTATTTTTAACCCCTCAAACAAATATATTGCTTGATATACCCAAATTACCCAAAATACCCCTGAACATTTTTACAAAAAAACCCTGAACAGTTTAAAATTTATGAAAAACCGAATGGTGAAATTACGATTAAGCCCCCCCATATATATACCTCAAAACCGATGGACTACAGCCACAGTCCATCGATTTCTCACTCAAAAGCAACCGGTTTTTGCGGAACCCGAACCCGATCGTGACCCGATCTTCCCCGCTACATTTCCGACCATTACCGCAACGTTGCCGACCTTCCCTGATAGCTCCTACCGCCGGCGAACCTGCAGAAAGAAAAAATGTTAGATTTTGATATGTTTGTTGTATGTTTTGATTGAGATTTGGGATTTTGAGATGTTTGTTGTGTTATGGATGTTAGTTTAGGATTATTAAGTTTAGAATAGGTTGGATTTGAGTGTGTTTGATCTTTTTTGTGGTGAAAATGGCCGATTCCGACGAGAGAAGAGTCCTTGGGATCGGATCGGTTTTTCACGATCGGTTTTTCGATAATGGAAAACCAAGGTTAAAAGGCGATCTGGAAAACCGAAGTGAAAAACCGATCATGTAAAACCGAAGTGAAAAACTGATTGATTTCAGTAACCGGTTTTTGAGGTGCCTTCAAAAACAGATCGATTTCAGTTACCGGTTTTTCAGATACCTTCAAAAACCGATCCATTTCACTGACCGGTTTTTCAGTTGTCTTTAAAAACCGATTCTGTTTAAAAACCGATTCAGTTTATATATCCCTACTAATGATTTCTTTGCTGTTTTTCTTTTCTACAGATGGATTTCGACTATAAATATAGTTCACACACAATTGACAGACATACGAGTGGGAACACACACATTGGTCAAAGATTGGTTAATAAGATAATTGCCATTATTAATAGAAGAAATCTATACGATCGGTTCATAGCAGAATGTCCGTTTGGACATATTTTGAAGATAACCAATAATACGGCTGCTGGTTTTGTGATTTTGTGGGTGCTTGCTAGAGAGATAAAGGTCACGGATGCACGCCGTGATGAGAGGTGGTTTGAAATTGGGGAGAGAAGCTATAGGTTTGGGAAACAAGAGTTTCTGTTGGTGACCGGACTTCCTTTTGGGGGCATCGACCGTGAAATCTTCAAAATATCTCCAAATGATCAAAACAGTCTCCTATGGCGAATGTTTAATGGAGTGTCATCGAAGGTGAGGGAGTTGGTCACATTTCTTGAGGCAAGAAGTCATAGAGGGCAGGGAGACCGTGCAGGGCAGGATCCGATAGATGATGAAGATCTTTTGAAGTTGGCGAATGTAGGGATTGTTTTCCATCTCTTTATGGGACTGGATGATAGAGCTAGCATTTATCCATTTATGTGGGTCCTCATTAAGAGTACAGAGAGATGGAAGACATTCCCTTGGGGCACATTATGTTATAGTGTCTTGTTGAACTGTCTCGGCAAGGCACTTAATGAAGAGCGGGTCAGAAATCCACCAAAGACTATTAATATTTATGGCTATGTGTTGGCATTTCAGGTATAACTAATACTTTCAATATTTATTGCTTCCTTCTATTACGGTTAATATATAGGGTTATATGTATGTTTTTAGTTTAATCAATTTTGCATTATATATTATCTGACCATTACTAACTATATATATGTTTTTTGTTTAATTATTGTTACATTATAGTGGTGGTTAGTGGAGGTGTTCCCAGTGTTACAGGAGAAGATATCAAAAAAAGGAATCGGAACCTAGAAAACGATCTATCAAGATTTATGAGATGATCACTGAAGAGAATACCGATAAATATACACAGCCTAGATGATTTCCCCTCCCCCCCCCCCCCCTCTCCCCCATAAGTGGCAAACATAACCTAAATTTGTGTTAATTATTTGTTTGTTAAACCTATTGTTATTTATATTAAGTATATAATTGTAGTATAACTAAATATATTGATATAATGCAGATAGTTGGCATTGGGCCAACCTTGGAGCCTACTGACGCCGAGAGGGAGATGGATTATTGGAAATCATTTAATCCGAATCATATAGTTCATGATGAAGTATATAAATATGGCGGCGGGGGGAGTGATGATGATGATGACGATGACGATGATGATGACCATCATGATGGTGTAAGTGATGAGGCTGAGATAGAGGATGATGATAAGGTGGAGGGAGAGCATGATGATGATGAGATGTGGAGTGAGAGGATGATGATGAGGAGGTGGAGGGAGAGGATGATGATGAGATGGAGGGTGACGATCAGCCACTTAAAGACGTCCGAAGCGTGCAATCCGAATCAGATGATACCTTATCAGAATTGCAGACAAAGAAGACACGCGATGTATGGCACGTAGATTATGAGGTACGAATATTCTATTTATATAATAATAGTTTTTAATTAATTTCCATTGTAGTAAATGCAAAAGATGTGAACATGTTGTGTAGTAGTATGGAGTGTGAAAAAGAGACGGAGTCTCTAAAAATGATAGACGAAGTGTTATTTGTTTAAATATGCAGGTTGTATTTTCTTGGATACTCAAAAAACAGGGGAGACTCTGTCAATTTTTTTTAAAATTCAGGGTAGTATGTAAAATAATATATACATGTATTTATGAAACAGGTGAAGCGGTTGTTTGAGTTTATCGTGGATTTACAGAAAACAACCCACAAGAAGTTAAGTAGAATGGAAAAGAGGCAGAAGACAACCTCTAAGATTGTAAGTGAGATGGATAGGAGGCTGAGACGAGTGGAAGAGCATTTACATATTCCCAGATCTCCGGTTGGTGGGCATGATCCAGACGACGACGATGACGATGACGATGATGATGGTGGGAGCTTTTTTCGAGATGAGCACGTGTATTACCCATCACCACCACCACCACCACATCAGGACGAGGGTCTCCGTCGGTCGCCTATCGATGTAAACCAGTCAGCCATCCATGAGGAGCAGGGTGACCAATAACCACCTCATCAATCACCCCAGTAGGAGGAGGAGCAGGGTGACCAGCATCCACCTCATCAATCACCCCAGCAAGAGGAGAAGCAGGGTGACCAGCAGCCACCTCATCAGTCACCCCAGTAGGAGGAGGAGCAAGGTGACCAGTAGCCACCTCAGCAGTCACCCCATCAAGAGGAGGAGCAGGGTGACCAGCAGCCACCCACAGTCACCCCAGCAGGAGGAGGAGTAGGGTGACCAGCAGCCACCTCATCAGTCACCCCAGCAGGAGGAGGAGGAGGTCCACCACTCCCATACAGACTTAGGAGGTGTATCTGCTGCAGACACTGAGCGTGAGGATGATCAGGTAGACTTTGTATCCCTATTGTGTTGCATTTTGAAAATAATTGTAAATGTGTAATGCATATTTTTAATTTACTGACACTTGTAGGATGAAAACATGCAAGAACGGGGCAAACGAAAGACAAAGCCAGCAGCACCTCTACGGACGCCATACACGGATCCGGGACCGGCGAAAAAGAAAAAGAAAGTGGCCCAACAGCAGGCAGAGGAGGTGGTAGAGTCTAGAGACCCCGTAGAAGTGGTCTATAATGAATATAAAGTTGCAACCACTTTAGATCTCAGGTATATTTATAAAAAAAATGGTACTAATTCCTACTTCCTAATGGTGAATGTAAGAAAATTTATAATAATGTTTAATACTATTTTTTTTTTCCAAATGTAGGCGCTCGATTGATCGTTGTGGGTGGTGTGTGATACCGACCACATTGGTCACCCTCGAGGATGAAAACACGTGGTTGACTAGTGAACACATCGATTCTTATTTGATGTGCCTCTGAAGAAAAGGGTGGAATGAGGTGAAGGACGGTAGATACGCTGTCCATGGCAGTGGTTTGTTTGTAAGTATTAACATTTAAGTTAGTTAATATAATGTACAACTTCATGTTGCGTTTAGTTGATCGATAGTAACGTGTTTAATTTTTATTATGCAGGCTTTGATGACCCATTATTACAAGCTGCATTACACGGACAAAGGTGTAAAATTTAATCCCGTTACAGCGGATGTACCCTCAGATTGGCTTGCGTACGGTCGTGGACAGATAGACATAGCAGTCCCGTGGTGGAAGGTGGATAGTGTAAGTGTAGTTCGAAGGTTAATATTTATTATATCATTATCCGAACTAGTCCTATAGCACTAACATTTTGAAATGCAGGTATTACTACTGTGTAGCCTGAATCAACAACACTGGGTCCTATGTCAGGTGCTCCTCAGAGATAAGAAAATCATAATATATGATCCCATGGCGAATGTTGCCCTAGCCAAACGGCTACAGCCACTTGAGCCGCTGGTATGTTTTATGCCTATTTTGTTGTGGTTCGTAGGATTTTATGAGCAGGCCCAGGTATCGATGCCACCCGTGGATGAGCGGTGGAAAGTTCAGCGTCTTCAAAAATCAACTGTACCCCAGCAACCTGATGGGTGAGTAAGTTTATAACTGAATTAATATATATAGTCTATCTCTTATGATATTTAAATAATTTATTACTGATACAGGGCGAGTTGCGGAGCATATGTTGCCATGTACGTATGCGATCTTTTGCACTCACAGACGAGTACATGGAAATCAAGAAAATATGAGACCGTTGCAGATGTCATTGCATTGAGGGCGGAGATTGCTAGAGACATATATATGTACTCGAAGCCGATGTATAAAGTTAATAATTTTGGAAAATGGTTTGTAGACTCTGATGGAGAAATTGTATATAAATAAATAAATTTATTTATATATTTAATGTATTCATTCTTTATTTGATTTAATTACATGGTATATTTTTTAATTGTCAACAAATCATTTTAATTAAACATTTTAAGTGACATTGTATTTCCCTAAATTTAATTATATATATGATCATAACATGGAAAAAATAAATAAACATAATACTATACATGTATTTATAACATTATATATATCCTAAATATATGTTGATATATGTTAATATTAATATATTAACATGAACATATATTAACATATATTAATATATTAATATATTAACATTAATATAATTATATTAATATAATGTTAAGTTAATAACATTATCATGTTAATATATTGACATTAACATATATTAATATAATGTTAAGTTAATAACATTATAATGTTAATATATGTTCATGTTAATATATTAACATTAATATAACATAATGATACAATTTACTATAACATAATACTATGGTGTAAAATATACTATAACATAAATAGTAATACTATAACATTAAATATACATGTATTTATATTCATATAATGTTAATATATTAATATCATGTTAATATATTAATGTTAATATCATGTTAATATATTAATGTTAATATAATGTACATTAACATTATATTAATATATTAACATTACATTAACATTAATATATTAACATTATATTAACATTATATTAATATATTGACATTATATTAACATTATAACATTACATTAACATTATATTAATATATTAACATTATATTAACATTATGTTAATATATTAATATATTAACATTACATTAACATTAATATATTAACATTATATTAATATATGTACATTATATTAACATTATATTAATATATTGACATTCTATTAACATTAACATATATTAATAATATCACACTGTATACATTTATATAATACTAGTCTAGATATTAATATAATTATCTTAATGTTAATATATTAAAAATAACATATATATTCAACCCAAGTAAATACCGGTTTTTAGGGGTACATGAAAAACCAATACCGGTTTTTTAGGTCTTCTGGAAAACCGATCCACACTTGGCATGCTGGAAGAAGTGATGGCAAGTGGATCGGTTTTCGAGGGGGCCTGGAAAACCGATACCGGTTTTTCAGACTTACACAAAAACCGATCGATGTACCTCTACGTTGGGGAGATCAAAGGCCACTTGATCGGTTTTTCATCATATTTGGAAAATCGGTTTTCCAAGCTCGGTGAAAAATCGATTTTTGTGGTTCCGGGCTGATATGAAATGAGCCAAAAATAGTAGACATGGAATAATAATTTATACAGCTGCATTAGTACATAATTGAGTAATTAACATAAAAACGTTTACATACAACATACATAAACAAAATGTCAATCAATTGCTAATCATCATTTTCGTCAGTAGCCACTTCTAGATTGGGAGTAGGAAACCGTAATAGACATCGACGTTGGTTGTGTCCAATCTCATGACACAAGCGGCATCTTCGAGAGCGTGGCTCATTTTCAGTAGCATTTGAACTCGTTTCAACATCCTCACCCACGTCTGCGCTTGTCCCTTCACTGATAGAAGTTGGGGGGTTAGGGCAACGAAGACGGTTGTGTCCCCTCTAACCACATCTTCCACACTTTTTTCGACGATGATCTTCCCCAGCTAGAGGAATCCGAATCTCCTTCGGCCTACCTGCTTGTCTTTTACCTTTCGGTGGTAATACAACCATACTTCTAATTTCTGCTGAAACATTCCAACTAGCCAATTTAGGGATGGGATTAATCGGACGTGCATATGCAGCTTTTAGGTACTCCATGCTATAGTACTGACTGCAAAGTGTATCACAACTGATGCCCTTGAACCTGACATGTAATGATAAATTTTAGTGTCATGCTATGATATGAAATACCGAAAAAAACAATGTATAATTACCATACCTGGCCACAGCACATGCATGAACACATGGCAACTGATCAAGGTTCCACTGCTTACACGTACATGTGTGCTATTGAATGTCAACCATCGCATCTCCTTTGCTATAATGTATGACACTGTAATGATACGGTTCTGTAATGGGATGTACGCTACCTTCCGTGGATAAATCTTTTGCCAACATAATACGATCGTATGCAGCGGTAGTAACATACGTTGTGAGCTTCTCAGCAGCAACACGTCTATTATTAAACCATCTCTGCAATACATTTCTTACATATTCATGTGCAGTTGTTATTGGAAAACGACGTGCTTGCATCATACAATTGTTGAGCGACTCTGCAATATTAGTAGTCATCATTTCATATCTTCTTCTTGGACAATGTGCTCGTGACCACCTGCTCACTCCAGCCTTAACCAAATCTCTATGTGTGGTCGGATGTAATGCACGTATTTCTTCCAATATTATGTTGCATTCATCAGGCACATAACAATATGCTGCATTGTAAAATGCATTTTCCACATCCAAACGCTTTTTACACTTTTGCTTAAGGTTTTGCCACAACTGAAAAAAACATAACACATGTGGGACTTTAGAAAAAGCTGCTTTCATCTCATTCGATATGCTCTTATGACGATCCGATACGATCAGCAAATCGTCTGATACCCTGATTGCTCCTCTCAACTTTTTTAGGAATCAAGTCCACGAATTGTTCGACTCTCCGTCAGCAAATCCAAAAGCGATGAGATAAATCATCTCCGACCCATCTTTGCACGCAGCAAAAAAAATCACCCTTTTATATTCACCTTTCAATGAGTGGCATCAATAGCAACAACCGGTCTCATGTAAGACCGAAAACCCTTAATGGAAGCTCCAAGTGCAACGAAGGAATACAAAAACCGGTTGTTTTCATCTCTCTTGATTGCTGTCATTGTACCGGGGTTTGCAAGTTTTAACATCTCCAAGTAGGACGGAAGCTGTTGATATGATTCATCCGCTTGCCCATATGCTAGTTTCTTTGCATATTATAAAGCCTTCCAAGCTTTACTATATAAGATTTGCACTCCATATTACTCTAGCATTTCTCCAACCAAACGATTAGGTGTATAAAGATCTCTTCCCATCTTTCCTGCATACAATTTTCCAATCACAATAGCCTTCACACTCTTCATATGTGATTCCATGGCTGTCTGACGACACGTGTGTTCCGCTACATAGTTCAACACAAACCACATTGAACAACCCTTTCTGCATCTTGCACGAACAATAAAGCTACAAGTTTTATCTTTACAACCAGCTTCAAATCGCTCCGTGTCTGAACGTCTAACCCGATATTCAAACTTAGCTTTCAGAGCATATTCGCCAATAGCTATAGTCATTTCTTCTTTACTAGTAAAGAATGATCCTTTATACAATGTACCACATTGGTAAACGGTTGACGTAGCGCTTGAAGTAGCTTCAATGTCCCCCAATTCTACACCAGGAACAATCCAGTATGGTTGTGAAGGATTGTTCTGAAATTATAAACCTGAAAATCTTATTTCTAGAAACTCTTCTTCTTCTGCTACATCATTAAATGGAGTTTCCTCTTCATCATTATCTCCGGTTTGCTCTTCATCACTATCCCGTATTCCATCACCATTATCATCTGTGTCTTCATCTTCATCATCAATACCATAATTCGTATAGTCATCATTAACGTCACGAATGGGACTTTCAACCGATGTAAATGGGGTGACAGAAGTATCAACTTGATTGCTCCCAATACCTAAAGTGAGATAAAAATGACTTTCAACCATATGTGGATTTACTGGTCTATCCATATTTGCCTCGTCATGTCTTATGTCTAGAATTGAATTAGTGACAAATGGATGAACGGTACGCCTACTAACCCCAGCTCCAAAATCTCTGACAATCTTATCGATATAAATCTCTTTAACATCAATATTTTTTATCGCTATCAAACCAACAACACCAAGATCGGACATGATACGTATCTTTTTAACCTGACCATTTGTTGTACTTTGTAGTAAATAATATATACGGATATCCCACCTTCTTCTATCAATAACAGCCTCTCTGTGTACAACATCCACCAATGATGAAAAACTACTATTTTTGTAGACCCCACACATGATCGACTCCCTTCCAATGTAATTACATCCATTCCACTCTCCGTCAAAGTTGATTACAACGGTCTCTTGAGTCATTCCTGCAATATTCAAATCAAATAATAATTAAATCTCATTTCAATAGGGTAATATTACAAAATATAATCATATCGAATCATATTCAATACATAACAACACAAACATATAAAAAACCATGAAAAATGTGCTAAATTCGGTTTTCCAGTTAAGTTATCGGTTTTTCATTCTCTCAAAAACCACAAAAACCTTAATTCGGTTTTTCAGTCAACCCGAGCAGCTGAAAAACCAGACGGTTTTTCAGGCACTGAAAAACCGGGGCACTGAAAAACCAATCCCACAGAGTGAAAAACCGATTATCGGTCACGAAAAATTGATTTCGTCACAGATTTTGCAGATTTCGTCGCAGATTTCATAAACATTTAGATCTCACAACCAAATCATTCTTATAGTCTTTTAGCTAGCAATATGAACAAAACATCCTAAAAACAAACAAAAAAAACTCATACATTACCTTTCAAACTCAAATGGAAGAAAAATCTTCAAAACCTTCAATAGTGTAAACCTTCAATGGATGCAAAAACTTCAATGGTTGAAGAAGCTCGAATGACTAATTCCCTCAATAAATTGTTTTTCAGCTGCAATGGATCTCAAAAATCATTAATAACCAAATTTTCGTAATTTTCAGCTGCAATGGAGAAGATGAAAAAAGGAGGATATTGGTAGGAGGAAGAAGATTATTTTCGTAATTTCATATTTGGGCATTTTAGTCATTTTAACTTAAGGGTATTTTAGTAATTTCATATTTGGGTATTTTAGTGATTTTAACTGAAGGGTATTTTGGTAATCTTGGGTACACAATGGAAATAGTTTGTTTGAGAGGTCAAAAACAAATTTTTTTAAGTAGCTGGGTAAAAACAAATTTTTTTTTTTTGATTTGGGTAAAACCAATAAATTCCCCAAATTCTAAAACTTAAAAAAGCTTTAACACCAACACTAGTTAGGAGAAGGATTTGTGATTAACTTTGCCTTTGCCCTTGCCTTTGCCTATACATGCTCTAAAGAATCTATTAAAAGTTTATTAGATCATTCTCATCTTTAAATTCGACACAAAAATTTAGTAGTGAATACGCAGGTATAGTTTAGTAAGTGCTCATGCAATATGGACAACCACGCTCTATCCAAGCCATTGAACAACAACACCCTACTTGAGCCTGTGCCGGTGGTGCCTCAATATTCTTTATATGTAGGTGATCTTGATTCTTCTATGACTGAAAATCAACTCACATAAATACTTTTTAAATTCAAAGAATCGGAATTTACCATCATTTACCATGATATCATGACATTGCTTTTGTTAATTTCAAAAGATTTGAAGACGACATGTGTCAATTTTTTTATAATGTTGGATTTACTTCCTGATAATGTATTTTCTTGGGTTTAAAATTTTTTTAAGTTATATGTATTGAAGTATGATTACAATAATAAAGGTAAATAGTTGCAATGTGAAAATTTCCATGATAACAGCCTTAACTAACACACGTAGTCTTGTAAGTATTGTATGATAATTGTAAATTGAAAATATGATTTAAAACAATTAAAAATCCAATTCTTGTGTGACTGTAGCATGATTTGTATGGTTTTTTTTTTTTTTTTAATTTAAATATTTGCGTGATCTGTATAGAGTGTAATATGATGATATTCATGACCTGACCCTTATTATTAGTTTTTTTTTTTCCTCTATTGCAATCAAATTAAAATTTATGAAAAAAGTGACTCGTTTATTAAGTATCTTTTTAGTTTTCAATTATTAAGTATTATTTAATTCATAACTTTTTAAAAAAAATTATATGTACCTCTATTTTCTTTTATTTTAATTATTAATTATTTACCAACCTTTTACCCTTTTTTTTTCTACAGCTAAGCAAGCCATAGAGTTACTCAATTACGGTATAATCAAGGGAAAATCAATTAGGATAATGTGGCAGTAGTCAAATTGAAACTAGAAATGGAAAAGGGAAACTATATATTCGTCAAGGTAATGATTTTGTTTACAATATAAGTTTATTTGATTTATTAAAAATATTAATTTGATTTTTTCAATTTGTAATATGGAACAAATCTAATTTGATTCTTGATTTATGTAATTGCAGAATTTAGATGATTGAATAGACAATCAAAAATTAAATAAATTTTTTTCGAAGTTCAATTGCGTATCATCCTGTAAACTTGCAGTTTTTGAGGATGGTAGAAGGATATGGATTTGTACAATATGAAAATGAAATATGTGCCAACAAGGCCATTGAAGAACTAGCGTCACCACAGAAGGAAACGCATTGGGAGTACAAAATTGATATATGAGCTTTATTATTTGTGGCCTTTACTCAGTGTGGCATTTTTTTTTTTCTTCAAATACTAACAATGTGGCGTTACATGTGTAGGCATGTGACGCAATTTATTAAAAAGTCATATAATTTATTCCATTATTTATATGTCAAAAATTTTGAACTAGATGTTAGCGAAGCATCTTTACATCACAAATCTTGTTTTTGCCAAAGATGCTCAAGGATTTTGACAGGACCCGATCCGAATCCTATTTCAAATCTAGAAGAATCCTGTAAAACCCAAATTTTCTTGATTTAAAACCTGAATTCATTGAAAACCTTTTTGAAAAAAATCTTCATAACTCTTAAAATCACTTTGATCAATTTGCAAATTAAACAAACTAAAATCTTTAAATCTCTAAATTTTAAACTCGTAAACTAGTCATGTAAATTTTTTTTATTTTTTAAATCCTGGTGAAAAGAGATCATTGATTTGTAAAACTAATTTGAAAAATACACTTACAAAGTTGGGTAAATAAAACTAATATACAACATTTTCATTTCTCTATCATCATGTGGTCTTCCTTGTGATACATAGAAATCTGAACGAACCTACAGCGAATGCTTGAGGGGAATAAATACAAGAGTGAGCCTAATACCCAGTGAGTGGATATAAGTTTTCAAAATATTCCTAATTAAAATATTCCTAATTAAAATATAACATGTTTTTGGCAACAAAACTACTTCTTAACGAATCATAAAATTTCGAAATCTGAAATGATAAAACTAAATGTCATATTACTATAAAACCGTAACCTTTATATAAAACTCTTTTGTAGAACGTTTCTAAAAAATCTCTTTTTCAATAAATCTAGTCTTTTATAAACTCTCTTTCTTTTCATGTAAAATATGGTAATCCATAATTTTTAAATCCTTTTCTCTTCAAAATGATTTTTAATTTATTCTCTACACCAATTAGTTCCTAGGAAACTTTACCATACGTGTGGGGATACTCAATATCGCATAGGGGGTGGGGGAGGGGAAAACTCTATCATATGTGGTGGAATTTTCTCTTAACACACGCAGAGGGTTGGGGATAATTTCTAGGGAGGGGAAAACTCTGCCATACGTGGGGAGATATCCAATACACACGCAGAGAGTAGAGGATCTCTACACATCCACATGTTAGGCGACTTAATGAATCTCTCGCTCTCAATCCCCAATGACTCACCTCTTTCACCTCTGCACTAGCATTTGATAGGCGATCTTTGGGTTTTACTCACATGATGCTCTATGATTGTTAGAAGGGAGGGTACGCTTTGGTGTTCTAAAAACATTTCTCTTTCTTTTTCTCTTCTCATCTCTTTTCTAGAAACACTTTTATTTCTCTTTCTTATCTTGAAACTTTTCTAAAACATTTTCATTGCTCTTCCTTTCTCATATCTTTTCTAAAAAATACTTTTTTGCAAGGAAAACTTTTCCAACCATAACCTTTATAATATTTCCCATACTAAAATTCGGTTTCCAACAAAATCTTTATCAATACCATAGCTTTTCATACACTTTGTAAAACATGTTCCAAACTTTTATAAATCAATTTGTTTATTCATAAGCCATTAATGTAATTCACTTGATTAGTTTGTAAAACATACTTTGAAAACTAAAATACAAGGTTCACACGTCATAAAACATATTGTAGAATTTCCAAAAGCATGCTTCCTAAAATATAAGTTTACAAAATATAAATCTCTTATTTCATAAACCATATAACACAATTCTCTTTGCTAAATCATGAAGCTATCCTTGGGAACTGTAAATTCATAACTTACTTTGTTAAATTGTAAAACACACTTTAGAATTATATGATTCAAACTTACTTTGATAAGTTATAAAATGTACTCTAGAAATCATAACATTAAAATTTACTTGGTAAAAGATAAAATATACTTGGAAAATCAAAGCATGCTTTACTTTATTTTATTAGACCATAAAATTTTCTTTAACTTAATACGACCTATAAAATTTACAAATCATCAATTAGATTTTTGGATCACCAAAACCATCAAAACATAATTTCTAACACAAGGTATTTTATCTAAAACATAATTTCAATCTTTAAACTACAAAGTATAATTCAAGATTTTTCAAATCATCAAAATTCCTTTGAAATCCCAAAAGGAATAACTTCTAAATTTTTTCTACAAATTATAAAGTTCAAAATCAAATACTTTATTTCAAAAACCCTAAAACATAATTTGTTTTTCTTGATTGTAAAACATATTTTGAGACTCATATATTGTTATATGTATTTTTCGGACTCATTAAATGGGCTGGTAAAAGCCCAATTTAGGCCCAATAAGAAGGCCCGATAAAAGTCAACCCAGTCAAGACCCATTAGCCGAGGCCCAGATGACTCTAAGCCCAGCAAGCTCGTGACACAACCAAGATTCAGCTCGCTCCATAAGTTCGCCTCATACGTAGCTCACTATGCGAGCTCAAGCTCACAGACCGCCATAGACGTCAGCTCGCTCAGAAGCGTAATGAATACAGTATCTTCCAGAACAGGCAGTTATCTAATTCAACCATGATTCTCTCTCCAAACATGGCAGTTACCCAATCAAACCGTGATTTCTTCATCAGATATGAAAGTCTACTCAAATTCAAACCGAATCAACATCATCCCTGATTTTATGGAAGCAGTTTCCTGATATTATTCAGACATATTAGGAAGTGTAATTAATTTACAATTCTTTTCCTTATTTTTCCTGATTATTTGGGAAGTGTAATTAATTCAGGATTCTTTTCCTGATTTGCTACAACCAGAATTGTAACGCCTCTTGCCCTATAAATAGGGATTAAAATCATTGTAACATGAAAAGAGAATAATCAATAATATACTGTCACTCTGCAGAATTTAAGAGATAGACAGTTGTGGACGTAGGCCTATTATTGCTGAACCACGTAAAAGATCCGTGTTCCTTGTTTGATTCTTGGTATTTGTCTGTGTCCTTTCTTGGTATTTGTGTTTTCTCACATTGATTGCAGGTATTGGGCATTGATTACTCGTCGACTGAAATCCAACGTCGACATTTTGGCGCTAGAAGAAGGGCCCAAACTGCAATCTTTTTCATCTCAGTTCATCAATTTCTAACAACATGGTAAGGACCAAAACAAACAGGAATTTTGGAGATGATGACCAGGCGGAGAGTCACATGAACCAATCTCAGCAGAACTTACAGCCTATGCAGGATGCACCCATGCATGTAGCAGGCACGTCCCATGGACAGACACTTGACGCCACGACAGGTATCCCTCTTTTGCCTCCCCGTCAGACAGTTCCAATTGCCCCATTAGCCGAAGGGCAGAATGTGCTGATCCAGAGGCAAGAAGCGCTGGAGGATACAGTCAGACAACTCACAGAGGCCGTCAATATGTTGGTACAGACTCAAGTACAGAACATGCCCAGGGTTGAGGTTCAGGCACCAAGGCATGTGCCCCAGCAGCATGAAGCGATGCAAATACCTGACAGGCTGGCAAGGGAAGTCCTACGACCTGTAGGCTCAGCTCGCTCCTCCAATGCGCGCTCTAGGGCTGGAGGACACCCTGTTCGGGAAGAAAGGGAGGTCGTGCGCCCAGATAGCCTGGTGGTAAGGCTAAGCCAAGATGGAAACCGACGGGAAGAGGTTGGCCATGATAGAGCTAGAGCCGCAACTCGACGGTTTAATGATGAGCATAGGCAGGGAAGATCCCTTCAACCTGAGGGTTTGTTCGAAGAGGATGAAAGGTATGACCCAGAGCATCCTGCCCCTAGTCATGATCACAGGAGGAGATACGAACTCCGAGATCCCCAAGTAGAGGAGCTCCTCCAAAGGGTCCAGCAGTTGGAGGCACGACCTGGAGCCCCAGAACAGCGTGGATACTACGGGGAAAGGACTCCCTTTACAAGGGAGATTGAGACACAACCTCTCCCTCCAAGGTTCAAGATGTCAAGAATTCAGCAGTACAATGGGGACAGTGACCCATATGACCATCTAGACGCTTTCAACGTTCAAATGGATTTGCAGACAAGAAATCCAATGGTGAAATGCCGCGTATTCCCAGCTACATTGGGGAATATTCCGAGGACGTGGTTCAAGAATCTCCCAGCCCGCAGCATAGGTGGTTGGGAGCAATGCCAACAGAAGTTCGTTGGCCAGTACAGAGCATTAAGAAGGCAGCTCGCTCCATCCTGCCACTTAGCTACAATCTTCCAGCGTCAAGGTGAGTCATTGAAAGAATACATCACCAGGTTCATACGCGAGGTCGCGAATGTCGAGCATTCATCAGATGAAAGTATTTTGACAGCGATCTCAGCTGGGCTTCGCAAGGATGGAAAGTTGTACGAGAGCATTTACAAATCCCCAGTGAAGGATCTGGGAGAGTTCTACGAGCGAACTGCGAAAGAGATCAGGTGGGAAGAAACCTTCGGCCCGAAGAAACAGAACCAAAAGAATGAAGCGGGCAGTTCCAGCCAGCCAAAAAAGAGAAACAATGGCAGGAACGACGAAGGAGGAAATAGTGGCTCAAGTAACCAGATCGTTAAGAAAGCGAAGAGAGAGCCAAGATACGAGCAACCTCGACGTCAAGGTCGTTATGAAGGATACAACGTCCTGACGGCTTCACCGGACAGGATTTATGCTGCAGAAAGGAACAGGGAAGATTTTGGGAGGCCCAATCCCTTAAGGGCTCCTGTTCAGCAAAGAGATCAGAGCAAGTTTTGTGTCTATCATAATGAGGTCGAGCACAGTACTTTAGATTGCTGGGTATTGAAAAACGCCATTGAGAAATTGATCAGGCGAGGTCGCCTGGGAGACTATGTAGCAAGACCCGCAGACTTGCGACCTCTATAACAACGACCTCACCAACAGCCAACACATCAGCAACAGCCCCAACGAGCTTCCGAGCCAGATCATGAGCCTGCGGTAAGAACCATTTTTACCATTCATGGTGGCCCCCATATCGCAAGTGACTCCAACAGATCGCATGAGAGATACGTCCGAGAGGCGAATCGTTCGTTTCAGCTCAATAGATCGGAGGGACCGGTCAAAAGAGCAAAGCTGACCTCGGACGAGATTGTATTTACAGATGAAGATGCTAGAGGAGTGATCTGGCCTCATAACGACGCGTTGATTATATGAACCAAAATCAGCAATGTGGAAGTTAGGCGCATCATGATTGATACTGGAAGCTCGGTCAATGTGATGTATAGGAGCTGTTTTGATCAGATGGGGCTTCGAGCAGAACAAATGAGGCAGTCCCCGAAGTCTTTATTTGGATTCACTGGAGATGTTGTAGTACCAGTGGGCCAGATTAAGTTGCCTTTGACTCTTGGGGAGGCTAGTCGTCAGGAAATAACTCTCACAGATTTCTTAATAATTGATTGCCCATAAGCCTATAATGTGATCTTGGGGAGACCTGCCATGAACAAGTTGGACGTGGTTACTTCGACTAGAACTCTTACAGTCAAGTTTCCAACTCCCAATGGCATTGGATGTGTTCGAGGAGAGCAGCATTTAGCAAGACGCTGCTACGAAGATGCCGTGAAGATGGGCGTGAGAGGGAAGAAGGTAAACATGGTCTCAGGGGGCGAGCCACGAGCTATGACTGAGAAAGGGGTCAGTCTCGACCTGGACCCTCGGGAGATAGATGCAAACCGAGCTATAGGGCCAGTTGAGGAATTGGAAGATATCCAAGTCAGCGAGGCAGATTCTGAAAGGTGCCTGAAGTTAGGGAGAGGTTTAACTCCAGAGCTAAGAACCCAGCTCGTTGAATTCCTGAAGGCGAACTTGGATGTATTTGCATGGAATCATGATGATATGGTGGGGATAGATCCAAAGGTGATGTCTCACAGATTGAATATTGACCCTCACCACAAGCCAGTTCGTCAGAAGAGAAGGGCAATGATAGGGGAACGTTACTTAGCACTGAAAGAGGAGGTAGACAAGCTGCTGGTTAACAAGTTCATCAGAGAAGCTTACTACCCGACCTGGGTCGCCAACCCTATGCTAGTGAAGAAAAAGAACGGAAAGTGGAGAACTTGCATCGACTTCACTGACCTGAACAAGGCGTGCCCCAAAGATAGTTTCCCCTTGCCAAGAATAGACCAGCTCGTGGATGCTACTGCTGGCCATGAGCTCCTGAGCTTCATGGACGCATATTCGGGATACAACCAGATCCCAATGAAACCCGAGGACGAAGAGCACACCTCGTTCATGACTGATCATGGCTTATATTGCTACAAGGTAATGCCCTTCGGGTTGAAAAATGCTGGGGCAACCTACCAGCGCTTGGTGAACATGATGTTCGAGGAGCAAATTGGAAAGACTATGGAGGTCTATGTTGACGATATGCTAGTAAAATCTAAGCAGATAGGTGACCATGTATGTGACCTGAAGGAGATGTTCCAAATTCTGAGGAGCTACCAGATGAAGTTAAATCCGCTCAAATGTGCATTTGGAGTAGCTTCTGGAAAGTTTCTAGGCTTCATGGTCAACAGTAGAGGAATTGAAGCAAACCTTGAGAAGATCAAAGCATTGATCGACATGAGATCGCCAACCAGAGTGAAAGACGTGCAGAGCCTCAATGGCCAGGTCGCAGCATTGAGCAGATTCATTTCGAAAGCTACGGACAAGTGTGTCCCCTTCTTTGACATTCTGAAGAAAGCAAAGAGCTTCGAGTGGACTGAATAGTATGAAATAGCCTTCCAACAGCTGAAGGAATATATGGGGCGAGCTCCACTTCTTTCCAAGCCCAAAGAAGAAGAAAAACTGATCTTGTACTTGGGAGTGTCACAGCAAGCTCTAAGTGCTACACTAGTGAGGGAAAAAGGAAAGACGCAGCTTCCAGTATACTATGTAAGTAAAAGGCTGCAAGATGCTGAAACTAGGTACTCGTAGATGGAAAAGCTTGCTTATTGCCTGGTGATCGCATCAAGGAAGCTGCGACCTTATTTCCAAGCTCATACCATCGAAGTCCTCACCCAATATCCGTTGAAACAAGTCTTGCAAAAGGCAGATACCTCAGGTCGATTGTTGAAATGGACAGTGGAGCTCGCACAGTTCGATATCTAGTTCAAACCAAGGACCGCTATCAAAGCTCAGGCCCTGGCAGACTTCATTGCTGAGTTTACCGGACCTGTGGATGATGAAGCTGAATCTTCTGAAGGTCCAGCCTGGGAGCTTTATGTTGATGGATCATCAAGCAAGCAGAGAGCTGGAGCTGGGATTCTGCTGATCAGTCCTGAAGGCCACAAAATCCTTTGTGCCTTAAGGTTTGGCTTTCAAGCAACAAACAATGAGGCCGAGTATGAAGCTCTGCTCGTGGGTCTGTGTTTTGGCTAGAGAGATGCGAGCTGAACGATTGAAAGTCTTCAGCGATTCACAGCTCGTTGTGTATCACATATCGGGGGAGTATCAAGCCAAGGAACCGAAAATGGCCCTTTACCTCTAGAAAGTTCACGAGCTGCTATGTGCATTTTAGAAATACGAAGTGAAGCAGATTCCACGAGCTCAGAACGCGCATGCAGATGCTTTAGCTCGCTTGGCAACCACCCGAGATGCAAACTTTCTTGGGGCAATCCCAGTTGAATTCCTACCAGCTCCAAGTATAGAGGAAAAGAATGTGACAATGGCCATAACTGTGCAACCTGATTCCTGGATGAGCTCTATTCTCAGTTATTTGCAGGATGGAAAGTTGTCAAGTAACAAGCTAGAAGCCCTGCGTCTACGAGCTAGAGCAGCCAGGTACTGCATCTATGATGATGCCTTGTACAAGAAGGGATTCTCAACTCCACTGTTAAGATGCATTGATGGCCCTGAGTGTGAAACAGTACTAAGGCAGATACATGAAGGCCACTGCGGGAACCACGCTGGGGGGCTGTCTCTAGCTCAGAAGGCACTTCGTCAAGGCTTCTATTGGCCCACCATGAGGCAGGATGCCATTAACTTAGTGAAGAAATGCGACAAGTGTCAGAGGTTTGCCCAAATTCCACGAGCTCCACTAGCTTATCTCCAACAGATGGTGAGCCCGTGGCCCTTTGCGATTTGGGGGATGGATTTGATTGGACCTCTACCAATGGCTCGTGGAAGATGCAAACATGCAGTGGTCGCAGTGGACTACTTCACCAAATGGGCGGAAGCAAAGGAGTTAGCTGAAATCTCCACAACAAAGATTGAGAAGTTTGTGTGGAGCAATATCATCTGTAGATTTGGAGTTCCACAGTAGATCGTGACAGATAATGAGACTCAGTTCAGCAGCGACCAGTTTCTTAGGTTCTGCAGCGACCTCAAGATCGTTAAAAGCTTCTCAACAGTGGACCATCCACAAGCCAATGGTCAAGTTGAAGCTGTGAACAAGATTATCAAGCAGACCCTGAAAATGAAACTAGAAGCAAAGAAAGGAGTATGGGTAGATGAACTTCATAAAGTATTGTGGTCTTATAGAACCACAGCTCGCAGCTCTACTAGCGAGACCCCATTCTCAATGGTGTATGGATCTGAGGCTATGATCCCAGCTGAGTTTGAAGTCACCTAGCAAAGAAGAGCAACCTTCAATCCAAACGACAACGATCAACTACTTGCAACAAACTTGGACCTGCTTGATGAAACCAGGGAAACAGTTAGGTTAAGGGTAGCTATCTATCAGCAGAGAATAGCGAGGTACTACAACAAGTATGCTCGGATTCGCAAATTCAATGTTGGAGACTTAGTTTTGCGTCTCATCCTGCCTGGAGCCCGCAAGCCAAGTGATGGATCCTTAGGCCCGAACTGGGAAAGATCGTATGTTGTCAAAGCAAGCTTGGGGAATGGGGCTTATCATTTAGCTAATGAAAATGGAGCTGAAGTCCCTCGAGCATGGAATGCCGAGCATCTGCGTCCTTATTATCAGTGAACTCTTTGTAATATGTAATTCAAAATCTTTCTAGTTAATGAAAGCTTCATTTTCCCAGCTTGTGACTCAACTCATTTCACTAGGGCTAACGGGCTCCGAGCTTAATAGCTCACTACAAAAATAAAGAGCCAAAAAAGTAAGTCACTAAGTGTCCTTACATAGCTCGCTACAAACAACAAAGAGCCTAAAAAGCAGGCGAGGTGACGACCCCTGCATAACTCGCTACAAAAATAAAGAGCCTCAAAAGCAAATGACTGAGTGTCTCTGCATAGCTCGCCAAATGAGCCTAAAAAGCAGGCGAGGTGACGACCCCTGCATAGCTCGCTACAAAAATAAAGAGCCTCAAAAGCAGATGACTGAGTGTCTCTGCATAGCTCGCCAATGAGCCTAAAAAGCAGGCGATATGAAGACCCCTACATAGCTCGCTACAAAAATAAAGAGCCAAAAAAACAAGTGACTAAGTGTCCTTGCATAACTCGCTACAAACAATAATGAGCCTAAAAAGCAGGCGAGGTGACGACCCCTGCATAGCTCGCTACAAAAATAAAGAGCCAAAAAAGCAAGTGACTAAGTGTCCTTGCATAGCTCGCTACAAACAACAAAGAGCCTAAAAAGCAGGCGAGGTGACGACCCTTGCATAGCTCGCTACAAAAATAAAGAGCCTCAAAAGCAGATGACTGAGTGTCTCTGCATAGCTCGCCAAATGAGCCTAAAAAACAAGCGATGTGACAACTCCTGCATAGCTCACTACAAAAATAAAGAGCCAAAAAAGCAAATGGCTAAGTGCCTCTGCATAGCTCGCTAAAAATGAAAGAGCCTAAAAAGCAGGTGTGGTTGAGTACCCATGCATAGCTCGTCAAACAGTCTAACTGATCAATTGTTTATTAATTGATTGAGTTAAGCGATTGCTTTAATTATTATCAGATTTTAAGCTTATTAATGATCAGTTCATTAGAAAATTAATAGCTCTCAAGTTGAAGATCACAAAATATGATATAACATATAAAAGAACTTGAATGCATTCAACACAGAAGAAATAATGAAAGAAATTTCATTAAAGTGTTAAAGTTGTTTACAAATTGAAAAGCTGAAAAAATACAAGTAAAGAAAACAAGTTCTTAATCCTGAGCTGGGGGGCCTGGACCTACTAAAGGTTCTTCATGTGAAGGAGGTATGCTAGGGGGATCGAGGTCAATAACGGGCTCAGCTTGAGAGGTCGTACCATGAACCTCCTCTACCGAAGGAATTGGACCAGCTGAGGACGAGGTAGCTCTTACTCTAAAATCCTCAACGGTTTCAAGTCCTATGTCCCCAAAGATAGAAAAATTCATTTCCAGGTGGGACGTCCACAACGTGAAGAGAAAGTCACGACCTGTTGACTCCTCAGCCTCATCCTTGGCTTCAGCAACTTGGGCCTCCAGCTCTTGAGCGGCCTACGCTTTGAAGGTCGATAGCTCCTCGAAGGCATTATCTGCAAGCTGGTTAACGGCCTCAGCATTTTTCTGAACGGCTTCTGCTCGCTTTTTTTCAGCCTCAGCTTGCTAAATGGCCTCCTCCACTTGTTGCCTAAGCACTTCAACCCGATGCTCGATCTCTTCAGCCCGTTTCTCAGCAACCTCATCCCATCCATTGCAGCATCAACTTGGCGATGAAGCACTTCAATCTTCTCTTCTGCAGTTAAAGCCCGCTGTTCGGCCAACTTGGCCCGTTGCTCAGACTGCTTTAGCTCTTCCTTTGCTTTGAGTAGCTCATCCTTTAGCATGGCATGCTCATTTTCCATTTTCTTTAGAGCTTCCTCAAATGTCTGCCTTGCAGTATTTGCCGCAGCGATCTGCGCCTCTTGACCCTGAATTCTACCTTCAGCCAAGTGCGCAATTTCATCTTTGGCCTCCTCCAACTCGTCTTCCAGCTTCCTTATTGCATCGTTTGTAGCCCTTGTCTACCTTCTCCGCTTCATCGCAGCAAGAGCACTCTGAAAACATTATGAGTTAGCATTTGATAAAGTAAAGAGGTTAGCAGATAAGGGAAAATGACTTACTAGCATGGAATGGCGAGCTGCGAATTCGTCGAGATCCTCACCCCTAAGATACCTATTTTCCAAGACATTTGCATGGGTAAGCATGATTGTTTCCCAGTTGTCAAGGAAGGAGGTCAAATATCTTCCCCCAGGCCCAATCTCAACGGCTGGTCTCGTTGGCGAGGGGGTTCTCTCAGCTTCTGGAACATCGGGTTCACCATCCCAGGTAGTAGTAGGCCGTGCATGAACGGTGCGCTTAGTTACTCTTTTAGTGGGGCTAGCTCGGGTTGCCTGTGAAGCAACCTTAAGAGGAGCGTCCCCTTTTCCAGGCAGTGAACTGGAAGTTGAAGTCAGCTAAAGACCTGAAGAACCAGCAGCAAGAGGCACTTCGTTGGGAGCAGCGGTTGAAGGAGCAGTGGCCTCAGCAGCAGCAGGCATTTCGCTGAAAACAGCAGCCACAGGAGCATAGTCCTTAGCAGATGATTTTGAGTGTTTTGAAGGGGCCGTTGGAGTGGCTAAGGCCTCAGCAAGCCGTTTCGTTGAAGGAGTCGAGGAGGCTAGAGATATGGCAGGACTTGCAGGAGGAGATTTCAAAAGAACAAGTTTCCTCCTGTTGGCTGGAATTCGCTCAGAGGAAGGAACAGGGGCTGGAGTGCGAGTTGGAAATGGCAGCGAAGCCTCTGGGATAGATGTGTGATGTGGGGAAGAGGATGAGTCAACTTGTACAGTAGGGGTTGTATGGGCTGGATCTGATCTTGTCCGAGCTGGGGCAGGAGCTGGAGAAATTGTTTGTGATGCGCCCTCTGAGGGAGTGCGAGATGAAGTTAATTTTGCCCGAGCTGGGGCAAGAGCCGGAGAAGTAGTTTTTCGAGATGCGCCCTTTGATGGGGCGCGAGCTGAAGACGATTTCGCCTTAGGTGAGGCGCGAGCAGGAGCACCTTGGGTAGAAGTCTTCCGAGCTAGAGAAGGTGAACGAGTTGTACCCGCTGCTTGTGTAGAGACTGGTTGCAGAGGTCGGGAAGCAGGCGTGTCCCCCACCTGAACTGGAACTTCAAAAACAGAAGGAAGTCTAGGGTTATCGCTGGTCTTGCCTATGTCCTCCTCAGATCGCAGAAGAGAGGATTCCTTAGGAGGAGCAAGGCCATAAGCTCTAAGTACAACATCGTCAAATTTACTGCTGATTCCCGCGTCCTCTGAAATTGCGAGCTTGTCAAAAGCTCGTTTCTCCTCGCTGCTAAGAGGGGACTCGTCCATTTTCAGCGCTGCAAAGCAAAGCATTATAATAAAAAGTAATAATAAAAATACAAAATAAAATCAGCTCGCTATATTTCCTTTATGTATACCTGGTTTCAGGACGAAACTGAAATTTTGGAGACCTGCAAGGGAGGGACACGAGACATAGAACCAGCTCATCTTATACGGCCCGACGTTGGACTTGCCCTTCGCTTTTCCTTTGGGCAAGAGATCTTTGTATTTCGACGGACGGGCTGTGAGGTAATAAATGCCCTCCGGTTTCTCTCCTTTTACTGCGCTCAGAGCCTTGAAGGAGTAGAACTGCTGTATAATTTTTGGAGTAAGGGGAAGAAGGCCGTTCCTGAGGAAGGCCACAGCCAGCGAAGTCAGCTGTGCGTAGGAGTTTGGAGTTAACTGGAATGGCGCGAGCTTGACCTTATTGAGAAATGCGATCAAGTACGGTTGAATGGGGAACCGTAGTCCCTGCTCGAAATGTTGAACACTGACGGCGACGTATCCCCTTGGTGGATAACATGCATGATTCTTTGAATCAGGTAGCAATGCACGACAACCCAAAGGGATGTGGAATTGAGTGGCAAGTCCTTCCACCTCAGGACGCTTTAACGATGAAGGATGATGAGCGAATGTATCCCGAGCTTCTCTTCCCTGTCTAGTATGTGCTCAGGCTTCATCTCGCTCACGAGCTTCACTGCTTGGAATAATTCCCTTGCGAGCTCCGCTTGAGGACATTTGAACAAAAGAAAACAGTCAAACTATGTAATGGAGGGTTCAGTCAACAAAAGCAACGACCTGCGAGCTAACAAGACTACAATAATCCTAAATCAACAGTCAAGCATGCATTACAAGTCACAAATAGTAGTCCAGTCGTGAACAAGTAAAAAACCAGATCAAACCAACAGAAGAAGAAAAGCCATGTTCAATAAACAGAAGACTCGGAATAATGAAGGTATAACAAAATGTCATTGCAGGTACAACGATGGTGGTGAAGTAAAATACAAACATGACATCGATTCAAAAATAAATAAATAAATCAAATGTTATCTTGAATCGCTGATGAAATATGTGAAGACGGTGACTAGAAGTTCTCTGAACTTGGTCTCTTGGTTTCTTGATTGCTTGTTTGCTTCAAGTAAAAATGGCAAGGTGAAAGAGAAAAATGAAAGGGCTTCACCAGTTATAAAGTATGCGATCTCAAGCCCCAGCCGTCAGATCTCTGCACTATGTAACTGTCATTAATCTAACGGTGCAGCGCGAGGTACGACCTTGTAATCATGCAGCCGTCAGTTGAAAGACGTGCGCATTAAATGCGCGTGTAAAGAACGTGCAGGTGTCGTTTCAGTTACCTCCTGCATGACTGCCACGTGTCGCAACTGAAAAGGTAGAATTTGAAAATGCGCAGAAGCAGTTATGAAGGTTAGCGTACCAAGGAAGCCAGCTTTTACCAGCAAGCTCGAGCTCCCAGCTCGCAGAAGCGAACTGAGAGCTGGGGGGCTAATGTTATATGTATTTTTCAGAATCACTAAATGGGCTGGTAAAAGCCCAATTTAGGCCTAATAAGAAGGCCCGATAAAAGTCAACCCAGTCAAGACCCATCAGCCGAGGCCCAGATGACTCTAAGCCGAACGAGCTCGTGACACAGCCAAGATTCAGCTCGCTCCATAAGTTCGCCTCATACGTAGCTCGCTATGCGAGCTCAAGCTCACAGACCGCCATAGACGTCAGCTCGCTCAGAAGCGTAATGAATACAGTATCTTCCAAAACAGACAGTTACCTAATTCAACCATGATTCTCTCTCCGAACATGGCAGTTACCCAATCAAACCGTGATTTCTTCATCAGATATGGAAGTCTACTCAAATTCAAACCGAATCAACATCATCCCCGATTTTATGGAAACAATTTCCTGATATTATTCAGACATATTAGGAAGTGTAATTAATTTACAATTCTTTTCCTTATTTTTCCTGATTATTTGGGAAGTGTAATTAATTCAGGATTCTTTTCCTGATTTGCTACAACCAGAATTGTAACACCTCTTTCCCTATAAATAGGGATTAAAATCATTGTAACATGAGGAGAGAATAATCAATAATATACTGTCACTCTGCAGAATTTAAGAGATAGACAGTCGTGGACGTAGGCCTATTATTGCTGAACCACGTAAAAGATCTATGTTCCTTGTTTGATTCTCGGTATTTGTCTGTGTCCTTTCTTGGTATTTGTGTTTTCTCACATTGATTGCAGATATTGGGCATTGATTACTCGTCAACTGAAATCCAACGTCGACATATATAATATACTAGGTTCACTAATCATAAAACTTACTTTAGAATTACCAAAAGCATGATTCTAATTTATAAATCATAAGTTCACGAAATGAAACTTCAAACTCATAAATTTCAAAATATACGTTAAGATTTCAAAATAATCTCTTCATAACTTTTAAATCAAAATTTTCTTTGTTAACTCATAAAACTACTTTGGAAGCTCAACACAAAACATAAGAATTTCAATTTTTCAAACATATTTTCGAATAACCAAATTGTCTACTCTCTAGTTTGTAAACCATAGGATAAAAACCTTGAATTCATAATTCCCAAGTATACTTCAAGATTTCAAAACCAATTTCCATGTTTCAAAATCCTTAAAACATAATTTATTTTATTAGTTGTAAATTATTCTTTGAAAACTCAATGCAAATCATAAATTGTGCAAATCATCAACTTACTCTAAAATTATTCAAGAGACATAGTTTCTAATTCTTTCAAAACCTAAAGTATACTCTCAAAATTACCAAAATATAATCTTAAATCAAGAACCATAAAAACTAACTTACTTAGTATAAATTGTGAAACACATTTTGGAAATCCAACACACCATATAAAGTTCACAATCACTAGACATACTCTAAAGTTCTTGAATGACCTAGTCTCTAATTTATAATTCATAACGTGTCATTGTAAGTTATAAAACATAATTTAAAATCCATCAATCATAAAATATGCTCTAAGGTTTCAAAACAAAATCATACTTCCTAAATCACAATTTCATATCTTAAAATTTGTGAAACCAAATCTAAGGTTATAGGTTTTAGATATGCTTTAAAGTTTTCAAAACATATTCTAAAATTCATCCATCATGTACATACTAACAAAATCTTCTTTCTCACTTCATAAAACATGCTTAAATCCTTATAACATACTTCAAAACCATAAAGAATACTTTAAAAATGCCAAAACATATTTTTAAAAAATCTCCAAATCATATTCTAAAAGTCATCCATTATACAATATACATATTTAAACAAACTTCGTCCTAATAAATTCATAAATATATTTTAAATCTTTAAACCATACTTCAAGGTTTCTAAAAATCCATACTTTATACTTCATAAATCACATCTTAGAATTTATAAAACACAATCTAAAGTTTATGAAAATAAAAATTCTAAGACTTAGGGATGCTAAGAATACTTTGAAATTCTCAAAACATTTTCTAATTTCCATGACTCATAAAATACACATACCAAACATAATTCACTGTTCTCAAATCATAAAACAAAATTCAAAATCTTAAACATGCTTTAACACTTTAAAACATACATCAAAATTCATAAATTTCAAAACATAATTAAGTCATCAAAACTAATAAAAGTTAAAATATAATATAAACTCTTTCATAAATCAAGTTTAGCAAAAGTATCCACTCACTAGGTTGGTTGTTTCCATCCCTTATGGAATTCTTCTTGTCTTGCCTTCTCCTTGGAACCCTTTTTCACCTAAAACAACATCAAAACTTATTTAAAATCTACAATAACTAAACTAAGGGAATTTATCCTAAGTTGGAACTAGTTTTCTTACCACCAATCCTTCTCTAACTTCCATGGTTTCCTTCACCTTTCCTTATTTCTCCTTCCTTCTTTCTTCCTCCTTTGCCCTGATTTTTCTCTCTTCTTTAGGGTAAATTTTGTGCAAAAGGTGTAAGTGTGGTGGAATGACTTCTAATTTCACATAAAATCATATATTTATATATTCTCATGCATGGCCAAAGTTACCTCCACTTTTTCCACCACTTATTTTTCTAAAAAATCTAACCAGTTGTTCACTTGAAATTTCAATCTTACCCCTTCCATAATATTTCACTTCCATTTATGTCCTTTATAGAAAATTCTTTTCCTTTGTATTTCTAATTTTGCCCTTGTCATAACACTTTATTTATATTTTTATCCTTTTTAGAGAATTCTTTTATTTCCATCAATTGCTTCTCACAAGTTCCATAATTCCTAACTTATCATTTTTAGAGTTTTCTTTCCTTTTCCATCAATTGCCCTCTAAAAATTTTATAATTCCATTTATGACATTTCCAGAGAATTCCATTTACTTTTTGTATATTTAAACTTAGGAGGGTGTATTTCGAAAGCAGGTGGGGTGTGCTTAAAAAGTAATTGGCCATACTATTTTAATTGTGCTCACTTCAGTTGATTTTTCTTTGGGCCCCTTTTTATATAAGTTTTTAATTGCACCCCTTATGATTTTTATTTGTACCCCATTTAAGCTCCCTTAAAGGTTACACACATATATATTTTGTTCATTAGATTAGTTCGAATTTGAGGTGTTACATATTTTCTAAAGGTTTTGAATTTGTAAACTTTAAAAATCCTGATGATACAAAATAGGCAATGGAAACTATGCAAGACACTCTTAACTTGGTAACTCAAATTTCTTCAATGGTTATGTATTCTATTTATATAAATTAAGTTTTCTTCACTAGTGATATAATCTATTGTTGTAGGACTAACATACTTGTCATGTTATGTAGGCTTAAAAGTTTTATCTATAGTGAGGGTACAAAAGATGGTTGGGAAGAAGCAAATGTTAAGGATGCGTCAACAACACATCCAAATGATTAAAAGTGGATATCTTTGCATTAAAAATATTAATGATTGTTAATGTAAAAATTGTCCTCAATAATCATGTCAACAACAATTAACAAATCATAATTGAAGCATAGTATATGAAAGGAAAGGAGTTTGTTATTTTATTGATTCGATAATGAGACGGAATACAGAAAAGAGAATAGATTTTATAAGATTCCCTTGGATACCTGCTCTTTTATCAGAGTTATCTCTCCCTAACTTTAACTTATTTCCCTTCCCTTTTGCTTGAGAAGAGAGGACGAAAAGCATGCCTGATTGGAGGATAGTAACTCCTAAGTCATCTTATAGTGAGATTTCTAAATCATTATTCTAATCTAGTGTGTATATTTCCTCTTCCCTCTTACTTGCTCTTTAATTGCTTTTGTTCACTTGTCTTGGTTCTAAATAGTAGATGTCCTTTATACATGTTCTTCTTAGGTCTCAGGCTCATTATCTCTCTCTTTTTTTTGGTCAACTTTCTATTGTTCTCCTTTTTATGCTTTTTTACACCTTGCCACCTGAGGCGTCCCTTGCCTGGTTGCTTTCAAATTTTCTTTTTCTTGTGCTTTCGACTTCTCTTAGATCAGATGTTATGTCACATTTCTTCTCCTCCTTGACCATTCTTGACCTTACACCACATGTTAAGCGCATAAGCTTTTCTTTTCTCACCTATTGCTTGACATCCTTCCTTCCTTGGTATGTCAGGCCTAGGCCTGACCTGTAGGTCTATAGATTCTACCTCACTGACCTAAAGGAGATCATGCATCAATTTCAAATTAAATCTTTCTCTTGGCTGATTTTTTTGCACCTTGACAAGGGTAATTGTGTCCATTTACTATTTGTTCCTAGCTTGTAGAGCTTGGGCTTGCATTTTTCCCCTTAATTCACCTTCATGGGCTTATCAATTGAGCTAAAATTGAAATTGACTATGTCAATTCAATTTTGGGCTTAATAAGTTTGGAAAGGGGTCAATTTCTCCCCCCACAATGATCATGTGAAAAATGATACTTTGAAAACACATTTCAGTCAATATGAATTGAATGAATCTATTAAGATTATGCGAATATTAATGGGAACTAATAAATGATTCGGTTTTGTACTATTCATAAAACTCAAAGAGGTGATGAGAGCCATTAATACACTAATGCTGATTTTTTTTAGAATTTTTATATTATATACTCTTTAAAAAAGGTTCTCACTTTTAATGAATTATTTATACATCATCTTTTTGGGAGTTCTCTTTCATGGAAAACCATAGTATGTGGCTTTAACACAAAGCAAGGAAGAGAGAAAGGCATTTTTGCAAAATCTTTACGTAAATCATGAAAGGTTGTCAACATATACACTTCCAAATTTCTATCCCTGTAATCATGGAGTAGCATGACTCTTTTGTGGGTGAATATCTACATTCCAACCTCCTATGCCACCAATACCAAGAATGGTAACATTATTATACTAAAATAGTTAATGAGTTGGAATATTAATTTAGTTTTGCCTTGGATCCTAAATTTTGTTATATATTTTGGAATATAGGTTGCTGCAGATTCTACTGGACACAATAAAATCATAATGAATGGACAAACAAATAATTATTATTCAATAAATATTCCATTCCTATGGATACATATGTATCTAAATCACCAGCAGGTTCATACTCTATTTCATTTGTTCAAAAATATATGCATAAAATTTGTGCCTTTTTTTATGAACACATTAGATAAATATTATATCTATTCTTTATGCATGTATATATGATTGTGCAAGTACACAACAATTTGAATGGTTACACACGAAAAATTTAAGTCGCATGCTTACTGCTGCTACTCTGATCAAAGGAAAGTTATCCTTTGGGACCATCATTATGACAAAATAAGTCAACCATACCAAACAATATCTGATATGGTTGACTATCCATATGAGGTAGATGGCCCGGCATTGATATTATCGGTATGGATATCGATAGTATCCATATCAGGCGGTTGCCCAATATGAATATGTAATAGATGATGGGTCGACCGTTGTACCTTATCCATATCAGGCAAGCACTCAGTAAGGATAATATTATCCATATCGAGCACGTACCCGGCATAGATAATCATAACCATTTCAGGCTCCCACTCGGTATAAGCACCTTCATCCATATTGAGTTGGAGCCTGGAATGGGTAATTATCTATACCGAACAACCTTGTATTGTTACTTTTATCCATACTTGGCTTGTGCCCAATATGGAAAATAATTTAATTTAAAAAAAATTAAAAAAAAATATATAATTTAATAGTACAATAAAAGTAATAATGTACATCAAGAAACCATTAATCAAATTTTAGCATACATCTAGAATGCGTTTTTTCATATATATATACTGCCTAATGTTTATGTACATCACCTAAAGTTAACGTACATCATCTAAAGACATCATACATCGTGATATGTTATAGCAAATTAGTACATAATCTTAAGATATAGTATATTTTACTGGTCAAGCAATAAATGAGTTGAATGGATTTTGTAAAGTGTTTGGTTAATTGGGTGTTGGGTCCACCCAAGATGACCCAAACTCGAATCTAGATCCAAAAGACAGATTTTTGGATAACACTAAATAACTACTAATAACTACTAATACAGTTATTATCAATTAACAAAACATAACTGGTTTTATAGTTATCACACACACACACACACACACACATACACACATATAAGCATGTTTTCTTGGATAAGATGAGGGTTTGTTGGTCATCAATCAAATATCTTCACAAAAAAAAAAAAAAAAAACGTATAAAACATAGAATCAAGAAAACAATGCAACACAGAGAGAGTATTGGCAAGGCTTTTACACCATGACCTAAGTTTTCTTTCTATTTTGTGATTGAAATCTGACCACTACTTGAACAATTAGAGATTGAGACCAATTTCTACTACAAAATGGGTACATTTTATAATTTTGTTTTACTACTTTCATGTTAAATGCTTTATGCATATTGTCGTAGTTGATGATTGATATTTAACATTGGTATCAAAGCCTGATTGTGTTGTTTGTTGGTGGAATGATGATAAATTACATGAAACTTATCTTTTATGTTACGTTTAAGGCATTTATAACTTAGTTTTCGAAGAACATGATGAACTATAGTTAATACCCAAATCTATTCTTAGCTTTAAATGTCTTAACTATAGTTAATACCCAAATCTATTCTTAGCTTTAAATGTCTATAAACTTTTTTTTTTTTCATGCAATTATTGTATCATAAGATTGGGCTCGAAAAGAGCTTTCTAACGGTATATCATATGAGCGATTTGGATAAGAAACAAGAGAGAAAAAAGCTTTTAAACTTTGTCAATAAAAATTGAAATTTTGGGGAAAAAAAAAACAAACAATTTCAAGAGATTGAAGATGAATAGTAACAGTGCCACATGGTGACCAAAGGCAAGGCACATCATATAGATTATGTGTCATTTTCTAGTGCAACCACGTCAAGCACAAATGTATCCAATTAGAGGAAGCCATGTGTTACGAGATATGATGCAATCTGATTTGGCCATGTGTAGCCCACGTGGTCTAATATGGTAAGGACATTGTAACAAGTGTGACACCATTTGGTGCAGTCACATGTTACCATTATAGACTAACCAGATTGTGCCACGTATAACATGATGTGGTAGCATATGGATGGGCACGTGTCAAGACATGTGGCCATACTAAAGCTAGCCATGTGTCACACTGAGACCAGGATGTAGCACGCATTTGTGCTGCTCGTGCCACTGATGTGCTGCAATAGCCAATGCATCATCGAGATGGTCTTCGGCTCATGAGGTCCAAGCACTATTGCCAACGATGATTTCTAATAACCGAATTTAAAAAAAAAAATTAAATTAAATTCTTAATTTTTTATTAGCCTATTAATTTAATAAAATTTAATCATTACATTTAGTTTATTTAACTAAATCATTTAATATGTTTAACATTATAAATTGTTTCTTGTAGATAACCTATCATGTTATTCATTATTTTACTGACTGTGATGATGAAATCGAGGAAGTTATCGAGATAGTTAACAGTTTTGACATCATCAATACTTCTAATGATCCAGCTAATGTTATCATCATTTTTGATGATGAGGAAAGTGTCTAGCCTCTGCCTCTGGATTATATGTCTTCTGATTATCCGGCTAATGTTATAGCTATTTCTAATGATGAGAAGGACATCTAGCCTCCAGATTACGTGCATTTTGATTATCTGGCTGATGTTATAGTCATTTCTGATTACCAGAAGGGCATTGAGCCTTTAGATTATATGCTTTTTGATTATCTAACTGATGTTTTAGTCATTTCAGATGACGAGAATAATATCAAGATTATTGAGATATCAAATGATGATATAGATGTCGTTGTCATGGATACTTTTGATGATGAGATGGTTGAGGTTATAGACATCTCATCAAATGAACAGGATCCAAAAATGATGATTGATTTCAACCAATATGAGAGAGTGTCATGAAAAGATTGTTTCCTATACCACTTATCTACATCACTGATGTTGTCTTTCTTTTTATTATTATAAATTGTATATAGTACTTGTATTTATGTTGGTTATTTCATTTTATGCATAGAACATGGATAGTGTAATTTTCTTTATTTATCATTTATAAAATCTTATTCTATTCATATTGCTTTTATGTATGATAATATCTATGTAAGTTTCTTAATTCTATTAAAGAATGACATTAGGACTGCTTTATGTGAATACACTTACAAATATGATTTAGCGAATAATTGGAAGTGGATGATGATAGGTGGCTCGACTACTTTTTTTATTCCTGTTCAAGGATTCTTTTTTCATATTTACGAGTGTATAGTTACTGCAATATTATAGTGAAATGATAGTAGATATGCTAGTATAAATATAAAAGGATATAGATCGTAAGTCTCTAAATAAAAATCAATATCATTTCAGGAAATGACTTCAGCTTCAAAGAATATAATTGTTGAACTGAACAAATGAGAGAAATTGAGGGGTGACAATTATGATATTTGGCACCCAAAAATTCAATATATTCTTGAAGAGCAGGATGTTCTTGAGGCCTTGACAAATACTATGGTATCACCCTAGTTAGGTACATCTGCTCAAAGTAAAAGCGTCATAGAGGTTATCAGACTTAGAAAAAAAAGAATAGCATTGCTCAGATTACGATCTCAAGCAACATAAATGATGATCTCATATGCATGTATAAAGATTATGAGATTACCCAAGACATGTGGATGGCCCTAAAAGACAAATATGGTGGTACTTCAACCATTAAGTTGAGAAGGCTTAACATCGAGTTTGACACATGTAGAAAGTGTCAAAATCATACAATAAGGCAGCACCTTAGGGAAATGTCAAACATAATTCGTGAGCTCAAGATTGTTGTGCATAATGTCATTAATGAGTAGTAAGTATAGACTATGATTCGGTCTTTTCCCTCCAGCTGGGAGAATATGAAGATCAACATGACTCATAATGACAACATCAAGACATTTGATGACATTTCGCATCATGTTGAATTGAAAAAGAGTGCTTAGAAGCGGCTAAGGCTTTTGATCAGCTTTATATAGCTGAATCCAGCAAACGTAAAAGTTTAGGCTTTAAGCGTAAGCAATTGAAGAAAAAATTTAAGAAAGGGAATGGAAATTCCAAGTTTAAGAAGAATAAGGTCGAAAAACATAAGAAGGGCAAGTGCGCTAGGGCTAAAAAGGATAAAGCCAAAAATGACCTATTTTAATTGCAGCCGGTTAGGCCATTTTGCTCGTGAGTGTACTAAGCAAAAAAAGAAAAAGGCACAATATTACTCCAACACATTTAATCATGCCTATATTTCTAGCTTAGTATTACTCACTGAATCTCAGCCTCTATGGACTGTAAACTCAGGAGCAATCGATCATATAGCAAGAGATTGAGGAGCGTTTATGGAGTATCATCGAATAAGTCAAGGATCGAGATGGATATATGTGAGGAACAACTCACGTTTTGAGGTGGAGGGCATTGACACTTGCAAGCTTGTTTTGTATGGAGACCAAATACTCTATATCCATGATGTATTATTGATCCTAATATTTGACGAAATTTAGTTTCTATACAATTACTTCTTAAATTCGGATATATTTTAAATTTTCATGATAATTGTATGGATATTTATTTGGATTCTATTAGGATTGACACTGGATACTTATGAGATGGTTTTATTGTATTAACTATTGAGATGAACAGTTGTTATAATGATAATAATTGTTTTTCATTAATTGCCTCTTCTAACATTGCAAATATCAATGTTAATACTTGGCATGCTAGACTAGGACATATTGGTTAGGATCGAATAAATAGATTAGCCAAAAAGGGATTTTTAGGCTATCTCAATAAAATAAATTTGTCTATATGTGAAAAATTGTCTAGTAATAAAAACAACTAGAAAACTATTTGGAAAATGAATTAAGACTGAGAATCCATTATAGTTAGTTCATTTTGATATTTATGGACTTATGAATGTTAGAGCTAAAAGTGGTGCTTCATATTTTATAACTTTCATAGATTATTGTACTTAGTATGGTCATATTTATCTAATCTCCCATAAATCTAAAATATTAGATTGTTTTAAATTATATCTAAACATATTGGAGAATCAATTAGATAGAACTGTCAAAGTCCTACGAATTGATCGAGAACGAGAATACCTTTTAGAACAATTTGAGACATTGTATCAAGAGAAAGGTATTGATAAATAATTGACTATTCTTAGGACTCCACGACAAAATGGTATAGCAAAAAGAATGAATAAAACTTTATTAGAAACGACAAGATCTATGATAGCACAAACAAACCTTCAAATATCTTATTAGGGAGATCTATGATGGTATAAGCAAACCTCTCAATATCTTATTGGGTAGATACACTAATGGCAACTACTTATATTTTGAATACGGTCTCTACCAAGTCAGTATCTTCCACACTTTATGAATTATAGACAGGTAGGAAACCTGATCTCATTCATATATGATCTTAGGGGTGCCTAAGATATGTACATGACTTATCTAGCAAATACAAAAAGTTGGGTGCTAAAAGAAAAAAATATATCTTTATTAGATACTCAAAGCATTCGAAATTATATGTATTCATAGGAGAAAACTCAAATGGAAACATAACTGAATTGGAGTTATGTGACGTGAACTTCTTGGAGAATAAATTTCCTAATAGAGGTGAAATTGAAAAAAAATATATATTTTTTAATTTTAGAAATTGAGCAAATCATAAGATGTTGTGTATTCAAACACTTAACTAAAAGAAGATAAAGAGTTGCCTGAACACTAAGTCCCTAATGGGAGTGATAGAGCTATTAAGATAGCTCATTCATTTGTTCCTGGTAGAAGCATGGAGATTAATGAATTAGTACCCTCAAAATCTTCAATTTGTAGAAACGACCTCAAAGTTGTTCCTTGTCGTTGATTTGAGATCGAAGGGGAAGCTTTATGCTTCTTTCATATGATAGTGATGAGCCAAATAATGTAAATGAGGATCTCAACTTATCTATTAAAGAATTTTGCATTAAAGCTATGCAAAAAGAGATGAAGTCAATAAAAAGAAACTACGTTTGGAACTTGGTTGACATACCACTTGATTGGAAAGCCATTAGAAACAAATGGGCTCTCCATATCAAGCATAGGGCAGACAACTTAATAGAAAAGTGTAAGACGAGATTAGTAACGAAAAGATATACTCAACAGGAGGATATAGATTATGAAGAAACCTTCTCCTCTATAGTAAGGTTTGCTTCAATTCACCTTATATTAGCTATCGTCGCACACATGGACCTGACATTACATCAAATAGATGTAAAAACAATTTTTCTCAGTGGAGAATTGGAGGAAGAAATTTACATGGAATAGCTAGTGAATTTCATTTCAAAAGGTCAAGAGCAAAAGATTTGTAAGTTCAAGAGATTTATTTATAGTTTGAAACAATCCTCCAAACAATGGTACCTTCATTTCCATGAGGTAGTAATATCCTATAGATTTTAGATGACTAAAGAGGATCATTGTGTGTATGTCAAACGGGTAAAAGACAAATTCATAATTTTATCTTTATACGTGGATGATATTTTATTAGTTAAAAATGATAATAAATTTATGATGACCATAAATAAATGATTATCCTCAACTTTCAAAATGAAAGACATGAGAGAAGTTACCTATATTTTAGGAGTTAAAATTTATAGAGATTGTTCAAAGAGATTTCTGGCTTTATCATAAGAGTCTTACATTAAAAAGATTTTCAAACAATTCCATATGGCTAATTGTAAGCCTATAGATACTCCTATCTCAAAGGGATAAACTCTTAGTTTCAAAATGTGCCCCAAGACTCCACAAGATTGTAAAAAAATGCAAAGATTCCTTACTCTAATGCTATCAGAAGTCTCATATATGCTATGATACACACGAGACCCAATATTTTCTATGCAATTAGATTAGTTAGTAGATATCAATCCAATCCTGGTCAGAAACATTGGATCACTGTGAAAAGAATATTAGCATATCTAGAGGGGATCGTAAACTACTCTTTATGAAGGTGGCAACATACGTTTGGTTGGGTATATAGATACTAACTAGGGAGGTGACCTGGATAAGCGGAAATTAACTTCAGGTTATGTATTTTTGCTCAATCAAGGTGCTATCTCTTGAAGTAGCAAGAAACAGTAATGTAATGCATTGTCCACTATAGAAGTTGAATTTATCGCATATTCAATCGCAGTTCAAGAAGTTGTGTAGTTTAAGAGATTTTTAGGAGATCTGATTTTAAAAGCTGATGCAGAGAAGCCGATTACCATTTATTATGATAGTCATGTAGCCATTGCCTATACCAAAAATGCAAAATATTATAATAAATTGGAGCATAGAGAGACTAAGTATAATTTTGTTAGTGATATAGTGACAAAGAAAAATATGATGATCAAATATATATCCACGTATGAGATGGTTACGGACCCGTTCACAAAAGCTATGACAAGAGATGTCTTTATATCACATGCTAGGTTTTCAGGTTTGTGAATATTGTAATATTGTAATTTTTACTTTGAACTATATTTATTTATGAATAAATATGTTGGATTTATTACATGATACTACCACATATTCATTTCGCTTGAATTACATAAAGTATGTTATTAGGTTAGAGACGGATATTCTAACACATACAATCGCCTTGATTGCTAGGATGACAATCTAAGATGAGACACATATATTTTAGAGAATAAACTGGAGGTTATCTCTTAAGTAAGGGTAGGCAATACCATGTTTGGATCGATTCTGACTGGATTCAATCTGAACATGGTAAATTTACGGATTGTCATTTTTGGATTCGAACATGATCCATCAAAGGGAAAGAACCGATCCAATCCAAACACTTAGTCTGCGTATCAGATCGGATCGGTTTCCCTGTTTGAACACTTACTTTCAATTTTAACATATGAATGTCTGCTTTCAATTTCAACATGCTTTCATTTTTCAATTTAAAAGAGAAAAAATCAACATGGCTTAAAAGTCCACATCCATAAAATAAACAAAACAAACAAGCCAACAGTCCAAATGAACTTTAAGCTAACAATCTACATCAAAAACAACAATAACACACATATATAAAATCAACAACTGAAATATGTAACTTAACAACAGAAAACAAAAACAAATATAGAAATCACCAAAACACTAATACCTAATCATATAAATATCAAGCTAAAACTGGAAATAGACTCATTAAGCTGCTGAGATGAGAGCTGTTGGTGTCGACAATGAAGAAGAAATTAGTAGGGCTACCAAGCTGAGAGTGAGAGATGATAATCAAGATGTAGAGAGCTTAGATGCACGAGTTGAGAGTGAGAGATGAGAGGTAAGATGGACGAGCTGAGAGTTAACAATGAATCGGTTGAGATACACAAGCTATTGGTGTCAGGGATGAAGAATAAATGGGTGGGGATAAGGCTGCGGAGCTGAGAGTGAGAGATGAGAGCCGAAAGGCACGAGCTTGAAACATGTCGGTGTCGGCAATGAGAGCTCAGAGCTGCTAAACGAGAGTTGTCGCCTACCGGTGTTGGTAATTAAGAAGAAATAGGTGGGGGTAGGGCTGCTAAGCACGAGCTGAGAATGAGAAGGAGTAATCGAGTGAGAGGCGAATGAGACTTAGGGTTATTTTAAGTGGGCTTTATATAGGGGCATGCGAAATTACGCATATACCCTTGTTCACGGATTGGATCAGGTTTGGATAACCCGATTTGATCTGATCTAATCTGTGAAACATGGTATTTTTATGGGTGAGGATTCGAACACCTTACCTTTGAACATATGATCCAGTCCGAGCACCCACGAATCAGATTGGATCGGGTCGTTGGGACCGAATCCATATTTTTGTGCCCACCTTTACTTTTAAGGACTTAGAATATATGAAATGTCACCTTAGCCATAATCAAGATAAGGTTCTACACTAAATATTAATAATAGAATTGTTTGTGATGAATCCATACCATCACAAGAACCTGATTAAGCTATGTTACGCCCGTTTTCACGATTTGTGTAAATGGGCCAGTAAAGGCCCAACTGGACATGAACAGAAACAGAAGCCCAGAAGGACCATGCCCTCAACCACTGCCGCGAGCTCGCCCATATCGCGAGATCGCACCACAGCCAGATCATCCCACCGTCACTCCACCCGCGTCAACAGTAACCCAGGTCACCTGATTTGATAGACACCTGGTCCATTCCAGAAGAAACTGTTTGCAGCAAGTTGTCAGAACCACCAACTTTCCTGACTCCACGCCGGAAATCACCCGTACAATTACCCAGAAGCATTCAATGCGGCGGCTATGCAATTAATGAAGGAAAGACCCTCTTGATGCATTAAATGCAAATGTGTGCGGTGGGAGAATAATCATCACCCCTACAATTAATGAAGCATGGCTATGTCAGAGTTAGTGGTAAATGGTCGTTGCATGTAACGTGTATGGCAATCTTTTGCATTTTTTCTATCATCTCCCTCTCTCTATAAATAGGGGAGATTTTTACTGTACAAACAAGACTGAACATATACTGGAATACCATCACTCTGCTGAAATAACATCAGAGTGGCCGTGGACGTAGGCGCAGTCGCCGAACCACGTAAAAATCTTTGTGTCTTGCATTCTTCCTCCCCCCTTTTTTTATCTTTACTAATCACCTCATTAAGTTCTCTTAACCACCACGACCAACATTCCATGAATTTAATTAAGCTCCACCAACCTTAAACTACATTTACTGCGCATTTATCATACATTCGTTACCATTATCATCCTCTTAATTACCTTGCTCGCAGTCTAGGCCCCAGAATCTCTGGGTTGACCGTTTCCGGACATCAATATCTTTTGGCGCTAGAAGGAGGGCCCAACAGCGACCTGGTAATCTCTCGCCAGTTCATTATTCTATATTCGCTCACGTTTGTTTACTATGGCCAGGATCAAGGCCACAAGGAGTGTCGAAGTGGCAGATGAGCAACCTGAAGTTCGAGAAGACCAGCAGAGTGCCTCGCCTTCTAGAGACGAGGTCACTCAGGAATGGCAGCAACGCCAGCGAGCTCTGGAAGATACAGTTAGGGAGTTAACAGCGACGGTCAGGGCGTTGGTAGAAGTCCAAGCCCATACCATGCAAAGGCAGGTGGAGGTCGCACCGCCAGGGAGAGCTCGCCGTCAGCCTTCAGAAGAGATCCCAACTCCAGAGGGAGTAGCTGCCAGGGACAGGTCGCTGATGGAAGGATCAGCTCGCTCCTCAAATCTAAACCCAAGGAGGGCCAGGAGACAGAACCGGGAGCGAGAAATCTCACCTCGCCCAAATGAGACAAGGGTGAGGGTGAGCTAGAGGGCGATAGGCTTGTGGAAGGAAGCCGCAGACAGGAACGAGCTCGCGAGCCCCGGGCAGGTCATGAGCTCGAGCCGCGGGGGGCACCTAGGTGTGTAGGAGGCCCCAGAGAGGAAGACAAATCGCGGGACCGCCCCTTGAGGGAGCAGGAGAGCACAAGTGAATGGAACCCCAGTCGGCGATCTCTGACTCAAGACCCAGTGGTAGAGGAATTGTTACAAAGGGTCCGGCAGTTAGAGGCACGACCTGGAGGCCAGAACAGGGAAGAGTGAGAGGACCGCATTGTACCATTCACCCGCGAGATCGAGACAATACCCCTGCCAGCAAAGTTTAAACTCCCCAATATCCCTCCGTACAATGGCAAAACGGACCCCTACGACCATCTGGACGCCTTCAATGTACAGATGGATCTCCAGACAGATGACCCATTGGTGAAGTGCCTTCAAAGTCAATGTACAGATGACCCATTGGATCTCTAGACAATGGTAAAACGGACCCCTACGACCATCTGATTTCCTTGGCAGGCACAATACTTCTCCAGATGGATCTCCGCGAGCTTGGTTCAAAGGCCTTCCAGCCCGTAGCATCAGAAGCTGGAGTGAATGTCAGAAAAAGTTCCTAGATCAATATAAAGCCTTGAGAAAGCAGCTCGCGCCCATCTGTCACCTCACCACCATCTTCCAGAGGAAAAACGAGTCCTTGAAGGACTACATCACGCGATTCAGATAGGAGGTGAGTAATGTGGAAACCCCTTCAGACGAGAGTATTTTGACAGCCATTTTTGCAGGGCTCCGGAAAGAATGGAAATTATATGAAAGCATCTACAAGTCCCCGGTGAATGATCTGTGATAATTTTATGAAAGGGCTGCCAAGGAAATCAGATGGGAAGAAGCCTTTAGGGCCAAGAAACCCGATAGTCAGCGGGGCGAAGCTAGCAATTCCCACCGCGAGAAGAGGAAGAGCCATGATGGGGATAGGCCAGGGGAGCAGAGGCATCAATCCGCCCATGTGGTGGCAAAACGAGTTAAACCTGGGCCAAGGAGGGAGCGACCTCGACATCAGGGTCGATACGAAAGCTACAGCCTGCTATCGGACAGGCAAGACAGAATCTTCGCCACAGAAAGGAACAGAGAGAATTTTGGGAAACCACCCCCGACAGGAATGCCCAACCGGCGTCGGGACCCAAAGAAGTATTGTGCCTACCACAACGAGAACGGGCACAATACGTCAGACTGTTGGCAATTAAAAGATGCCATCGAAGAGTTGATAAGGTGAGGCCGCCTAGGAGAGTATGTTGTGGAGCCCGCGGGGAGACGACCTCAATATCAACGACCTCGTGACCAAGACCAGCAGCCCAAGCAACAGCAGCCTCAACGAGCTCCGGAACCAGAACGCGAGCCCGCGGTAAGGACGATTTTCTCTATTCATGGTGGGCCTCATATGGCAGGTACTTCAAACAGGTCGCATCGGAAGTACATCAGGGAGGCCAACCATACGCTGCTAGCGGAATATAGAGGGGTTAAGGGACCTACCAAAAAGGCCAAAGTGTCCTTGGATAGCATAGTGTTCACAGAAGAGGACGCGAAAGGAGTGTGTTGGCCCCATAATGATGCAATTGTAATCCGGGCCCAAATCAGTAATGTCGAAGTGCGAAGAATAATGATCGACACCAGCAACTCGGTCAATGTCATGTACAAGGACTGCTATGATCAGATGGGGTTGGATGCTGAGCAATTGATGCCTTCGTCGAAACCCCTCTATGGCTTCACAGGAGATGCAGTGATACCGGTGGGCCAGATCAGACTACCTCTCACCCTTGGAGAGCCGGGCCGGCAAGCTACAGCCCTTACAGATTTCTTGGTTATCAACAGCCCGTCGGCTTACAACGTGGTCCTGGGACGACCTTCGATGAACGAGCTGGATATGGTCACTTCCACCAGGACACTAACAGTTAAATTCTCCACTTCCAACGGGGTGGACTGTGTCAGGGGAGAACAGCAGCTGGCCAGGCGATGTTATGAAGACGCAGTGAAGATGGGGGTCCGAGGAAGGAAGGTAAATGTGGTCTTAGGTGGCCAACCTCAGGCAAGTTCTGAAGCAGAAATGAGCACCGACCTCGACCCTCGCGAGGTGGACGCAGATAGGGCCACAGGACCCATTGAAGGGCTAAAGGACGTGTAGGTCAGCGAAGCAGATCCGGAGAGATGTGTGAAAGTGGGGAGGGACCTACCACCCAAAGGGAAGACTGAGCTCACAGAATTTCTGAAGATGAACCTTGATGTCTTCGCCTGGAATCACGAGGACATGGTGAGGATAGACCCCGATGTTATGTGCCACAAACTGAATATAGACCCCCAGCACAGCCAAATCGGCCAGAAAAGGAGGTTGATGACCCCGGAACGTTATACAGCCCTGAGGGAGGAGGTGGAGAAGCTGCTGGCCAACAGGTTCATCAGTGAGGCACAATATCCTGTTTGGGTCGCAAACCCGGTCCTCGTGAAGAAGAAGAACAGGAAGTGGAGGAAGTGCATTGACTTCACCGACCTAAACAGGGCTTGCCCAAAAGACAGCTTCCCGTTACCCAGGATCGATCAGCTGGTAGATGCGACAACCGGGCACCAACTCCTGAGCTTCATGGATGCCTACTCAAGATACAACCAGATCCCCATGAACCCGGAAGATAAGGAACACACCTCTTTTGTCATTGATAGGGGGCTGTATTGCTACAGGGTGATGCCCTTCGGGCTGAAGAACGCAGGAGTGACCTACCAGAGGCTGGTCAACACCATGTTCCAAGAGAAAATTAGGAAGACCATGGAGGTGTATGTAGATGACATGCTGGTGAAGTCCCAGAGAGCAACAGATCATGTCCGCGACCTGGATGAGACCTTCAGAGTCCTCAGGAATTACCGGATGAAATTAAACCCCCTGAAGTGTGCCTTTGGGGTAGCATCTGGTAAGTTCCTGAAGTTTATGGTGAATAGCAGGGGAATAGAGGCCAATCCGGAGAAAATCAGGGCGCTTGTGGAGATGAGGTCCCCCTCCCGAATCAAGGATGTGTAGAGCCTTAACGGCCAGGTCGCAGCTCTCAGCCGGTTCATCTCGAAGGCTACTAACAAGTGCATGCCTTTCTTCGAAGCAATAAAGAAGGCCAAGAACTTCGAATGGACCAAGCATTGCGAAGAGGCATTCCAGAAGCTGAAGGAATATATGGGTCGGGCTCCCCTTCTGTCCAAGCCAAAGGATGGGGAAAAGCTATTCTTATACTTAGGTGTGTCCGAGCACGCTCTGAGCGCAGCCTTGGTGAGAGAAGAAGAAAAGATGCAGCTGCCTGTATACTACATTAGTAAAAGGCTGGTTGATGCGGAGACCCGATATTCACAAATAGAGAAGCTCGCATACTATCTGGTGACCGCCTCGAGGAAGTTGCGTCCTTACTTCCAAGCTCATCAGGTAGAGGTCCTCACATAGTATCCTCTCAGGCAAGTCCTTTAGAAAGCTGATACTTCAGGCAGGCTCCTCAAGTGGGTCATCGAGCTCGCTCAGTTCGACATAGAATATAGGCCTAGGACGGCAGTCAAAGCCCAAGCACTTGCAGATTTTATTATTGAGTTTACAGGGCCAGTACCAAAGCAGGAGGAGCTAGCAGGTGATCAGACTTGGGAACTTTATGTGGATGGATCCTCTAACGAGCACGGCTCAGGGGCAGGAGTGATGCTAATCAGCCCAGAAGGCCACAAGATCCTGAGTGCCTTGAGATTCGGATTCCGGGCGACCAACAATGAGGCCGAGTATGAGGTGTTGCTTGCCGGACTCCGCCTGGCAAAGGAAGTACGAGCTGTGCAGATAAAGGTCTTCAGCGACTCTCAACTTGTTGTTTGCCATGTCAGGGGAGAGTACCAGACCAAGGGACAGAAGATGTCAGAGTACCTCAAAAAGGCTAAGGAGTTATTGGGAGCTTTCAAAGGGTTTGAAGTAAGTCAGATCCCCAGGGCTCAAAACTTTAATGCGGATGCCTTGGCCCGCTTAGCGACCTCTCAGGATGCTGATCTCCTAGAGTCCATACCTGTAAAGTTTCTTCCGGCTCCGAGCATTGAAGACAAAGAGGTGATGATGTTCATGCAAGTCCGACCTGGCTCCTGGATGAGCTCGTTATTAGGCTACCTGCAGAAAGGGAAACTGTCGGAGGACAAGCTAGAAGCCCGCCATTTACGGGCTAGAGCAACCCGATACTGCATTTATGATGACAAGCTCTACAAAAAAGGATTCTCAACCCCGCTGCTGCGGTGTATAGATGACGAAGACTGTGAGATAGTGCTGAATGACATTCATGCAGGTCACTGTGGGAACCATGCAGGAGCCTTATCCTTAGCTCAAAAAGCCCTCAGACAGGGGTTCTACTGGCCAACTATGAAGCAAGACGCCACAGACCTGGTGAAGAAGTGTGATAAGTGCCAGAGGTTTGCCAAAGTCCCTCGAGCTCCACCAGCCTACCTCCAGCAGATGGTGAGTCCATGGTCTTTTGCGATCTGGGGAATGGACCTCATCGGACCTTTACCCACAGCTCAAGGAAACTGTAAGCATGCTGTGGTTGCTGTAGATTACTTCACCAAATGGGCTGAGGTTAAAGAGCTAGCAGAAATCTCCACCACGAAGATAGAAAAGTTTGTGTGGGACAACATCATCTGTAGGTTTGGAATCCCTCAGCAGCTCGTGATAGACAACGGGACTCAGTTCACCAGCGAGCAATTCATAGATTTCTGCAACGAGCTCGGAATCGTGAAAAGCTTCTCAGCTGTTGACCACCCTCAGGCCAACGGTCAAGTCAAGGCTGTGAACAAGATCATCAAGCAGACTTTGAAAACGAAGTTAGAGGCCAGGAAAGGGGCTTGGGTGGACGAGTTACAAAAAGTCCTTTGGGCATATAGGACCACAGCTCGAAGCTCAACAGGTGAAACCCCATTTTCCATGGTCTACGGAACCGAGGTCATGATCCCAGCGGAATTTGAAGTCACCAGCCAACGAAGGGCCTCATTCCGACCTGAGGACAATGACCAGCTGCTCGCTGCAAGTTTAGACTTAGCCGAGGAAGCAAGGGAAGCAGCTCGCATGAGGGTAGCAGTGTACCAGCAGAGAATTGTCAGGTATTATAACAAGAAGGTTTGAGCTCGAAGCTACAAGGCAGGGGACCTGTTCTCAGATTAGTCCTCCCCGGAGCTCGCAAGGCAAGTGACGAAGCACTCGGACCTAACTGGGAGGGACCGTACCTCGTCAAGCAAAGTCTGAAGAATGGAGCCTACCACTTAGCCAACATGGATGGATCAGAGTTATCCCGAGCCTGGAACGCTGAGCATCTGCGGCCCTATTACACATAACTGTCAGCTCGCTTTAACTTTGTACATAATTTCTTTTTACGATTGTCTGTAAAAGTGCTTTCACTTGTTTTCTGTCGTATATGTCACATTTGAAACAGAAAGCATACTGGTTGAACCAGTAGATGTACATGATCAAAGAGCAAAGCTAATGAAACTTTTTTTTCTCAAGAAAATGAGCTACGACTTATTATCATATATATATATATATATATATATATATATATATATATTTCTTTGAAGATATCTACACAAACATCTGAGGAAATCGCTTGCGACTGAAGTACTTGCATAAAGTGTCTGCCGAAACTACATACAGGTTATCTGGCAAAGAAATGACCGTAACCCTCAGCTGAGGATCCCTTATTAATCAACGCTCAGCCTACTTACGTTATCTTCAAAGGGAAAATTCATATCATCAAGTGCTAAGCTCATTTTCCAGCTCACAGTCGTTATTTCCTAGGACCTACGAATCACTAGCGAGTCTTATAAGGGCACGATCATAGCAGATACCCCTCACAACGCCCTTCCTGCTGGCGAGCAGCTCCTCGCCATGTTTCACTTGGGCTATCCTAGACTGATCTTGCGGCCCACGAACTTTCTTCTTATAAGTCCAAAAAATCGCTTGTCGGCCAACTGCCCACGGACTCGCGAAACATTGCCCTGCGACCTCGCAAGAAGGGGTAAGGCCACGCCTCTCAAATATAAGGATGCCCGCGAACTCGCGAAACATTGTCCCGCGACGGGGGGCCTAATCCCGAATCGTAAATGTTACAACAAGCCGGGATTCCAAAGTTAGAAAAAATGCTACTCTCGAACCCACTAAACGCAGGCGCAAAACATAGGGCATGGGAGTTCAGAACGAACACCCCACGAACTGTAAGTTCATGCCTATGCACCAAGAATTGCCTAATCGTAATTACTGCATAGTCATATTTATTGCATGGTCAAATGATTTATTCGATTGAGTTATGTCAATCTAAATGCCTGCGAGTCATCCTATTATTATTGCTATGATCTATTATAGGTCGCGGGCTCGTAAGTCAACCCGTTTTCACGATTGTGATTTTACTTAAAGACTTTTACCGCCCTTATGATTACCTTGAGTGCTTTTCACTTGTACTTAACAATTGCCCGTCGTGCAAGTAAATCATGTATACCTACTTGTTCTATACTTGGACAAAATATTGAAATTTGCAGGAGATGTAATATCATAAATTCAAGCTACGAGCTCGTCGTCCAGACATTCGCAGTTAAAGATGTATATAAAATCCTCACAGAAGGAGGAAAGGTCCAAATATTTTAGCAAAGCAGATAAAGGAAAACAAGAGGAAAGCAAAAATCTCCCCCTAAGTGCTAGCAGGTGCATCTGGAGTTTGAGAGTCTGAAGGAGCCTCTGCGGGAGTTTCCACTGCAGGAGGGTCCTGAGGAGCTGAAGATCCTTCGAGAGCAGGAGCTGGACCTGAGTGATGACTCGTAGAAGCTGGCTGATCGGCCAGGGGAGCTGGAGGAGCACTGCTTTGTTGGGTACCCTGAGTGCTGGCCGCGTGCTTCACGAACCCCCGGATCGCCTCAACAGCAGGAGGTCTGAAGAACGAGTAATCTAAGTCTGGGTGGCGCTCCCAGATGGTGAACAGGAAGGCCCTCTCATTCTCTGAGGCAGCTTGATCTCTCTCTTGAGCAATCCGGGCCTCGTGGCGCTTCTCCGCCTGAGCAATCTCCTCCCGGGCCTTGGTAGCCTCTTCTCGAGCTCTAGCAGCCTCCTCATCAGCCCTAGCGGCCTCCTCTCGAGCTCTGGCGACCTCTTTCTTAATCACGGCCACCTCTTGCTGCTGCTGGTTAGCTCTGTTTTCTGCGGATTCTGCCCTCTTCGTAGCCACGCTCAGCTCGCCCTTTACTTTCAGCAGCTCCTCGTGGATCTTGCCAACTTCGGAAGTGGCTGCTTCCCTGCGTGCTGTTTCCTGAGACAGAGCCACGTCAGTTTCCTTAAGCCTGTCCGCCAGCATTTGGTGCTCCTCGTGGAGGAGGTTCACTTCGCCCTGCAGCCTCTCCCTGTCCTCCGTGAGCTGCTCCTCGGTCATTCTGAAGGCAGCCTCCGCGCCCATCTGATCCTCGATCCTCTTCAGCAGCTTCATAAAAGTCATGGCCACCTAAGGAAGATGAATGCTATGGAGTCAAATCAAAAGGTTTAGATGAAAGCAAAGTGAAAATGAAGGGACTTGAGGCTTACCAATGCTGTGTGGCGGACACCATAGCCTATCAGCTTCCTGTCAGTAAAGTCTAGCCTCGGGAGCTTCGGGATGCAGTTCTTTAAAACATCTAGGACACAGGAAAGGAAATCCTTGAAATACTCCATCTCTGCCTCTCTTTCAGCTTGCAGATCAGGATCCTCGGTCGTTTCATCCTCAACTCGCTCCGACCGTTCTGAGGTCTGGGCACTCGAGCTCCCAGTAATGACGACCGCCATGGGCTTCCTGAGCTCCATTACCTTCTTACGCTTGGGGGCTGGGGACTCTGCTATGGCCTTCCCCTTTCTCCTGATCAAAGGTTCCTGGTCGGGGAAGGCCGAAGCTTCCTCAGTGAAAGTCCTTGTTCTCTCGAGTGCAGGGGGAGGAGTCTGTTCCCGACCTCCCGATTCTGAAACTGGCACCCAAGCAATCATGCCAGCAAGAAGTGGGGGCTCCTGACGAGGAGGCCCTGGAGAATCGTCATCCACCATCACGACGTCTGTCTCGCTAGGTGGTGCAACAACTTGGAGGGGAGGGACCCTTAGGTTGAACCTGTGCATGTTGTCGGACGAAGTGCTCGTAGTGGGAACAGTCTCCGAGGAAGACTCAGATTCGAGTTCGGGCCCAAGCGTGGAAGCGGACTGGAATGCGGACGCTGGCTGGAATGCAGACGCGGGCTGAGGCTCTAGCGCTGACTGAGGCTCTGGCACGGGATCAGGCTCTGGCATAGGCTCGGGTTCGGGCACGTGCTCAGGATGTAGGCCGAGAGGTGCAGCAAGAACCGAGCGAACTTCACTTGCCTGCCCGCGAACTCCCAGATCTTGGTTTATATCAAGTAGAGGGCCAGAAATAGATGGAGCGAGGCCTAGGATGACCAGCTTGGAGTTCGAAGGAAACACGTCGTCACCCGCGTCCTTGGCTGCTGCAAATGTCTCTAGGAGCTCGGTCTCCTCGCTAGTAAGCTCGATCGTGGGACCAGAAACAGCTGCAAAGAAAGAACGAACTCGTCAAAAAAAAATTAATTATTAATATTATTGTAAATAAATAAATAAAAAAAAAATAGAATTTTCCGCAGGTAAACATCTGCAGCTACCAGGCGAGTAGACAAAGGAAGTGTGACGCAAGTCAGAGACAGAAAGGCAAGTGACCCAAACCCAATGGGATTTATATTCGCCCACATTAGACTTGGTACAATTCTGGGGCAGATACCGTTTGCAGCGAGGGTGTCGACAGGAAATATAGTACAGCCCGTCCCTGGGCCCGGTCGAGTGACCATGGGTCCCCTTGATGCTGTACAGATAGCGGATGATGCGAGGGGTAGGGGGCCCGAGCCCATATTTAACGAAGCAGGCAGCTAGAGTGGTCAAATGGGCATAAGAATTTGGGGTGAGCTGAAAGGGGGCAAGTTTCAGATCGTTCAGTAGGGTCACAAGGTAGCAAGGGATAGGAAATCTAAGCCCGCGCTCCATGTGCTCACGGCTTGCTGCTACAAATCCAGAAGGTGGATAGGCTGCGTGATCGGTCTCCTGCGGTACATTAGCCTTGCACCCTATGGGGAAATCGAACTCCCGAGCTAGGACCTGCAGGCTTGTAAGGATCATATTGGAAGAAGTGTGGTGGAAGGTAGTTCTGGCTTCTCTCTCTTCTGCCTCAGTTCGGGAAGTAGAAGGCCCAGCTTGGGCAGCAGTTTCCTCCGCGACCTCACCGCTCCGAGAAGTCGCCCCTCGTGCTCCCTAGTCCGCTGACCTGCCCGCTCCCCCCGAGCGGGAACTCCACTACTGGCACGACCACGGCGCGAGCGACCTGACATCTACAAAAAGGGAACGGCATCAAAGCTCTTAAAGCACACCAAATCCAGCAGACTACGACAAGATATCCCTAAGCCCGCTATCCTATGCGCCGGTCGCCCACCCCACTGTCAGGGATAATGTGGACCCAGAACATGGGCCCACCAGGTATAATCTCCTCCTGAAGTTTAAATTTCTAACCCTATGACTGCAGGGATGAGATGTTCGATGTACCTAAGCTACATTGGCGAACATCAGCGAATCCAAGCAATCCTAAACTACATGCGACCTCCACAATACGTCATCTCTATCACTACAGACTACCAACAGTAAGAGTGTCTAAACGAATAAACACAACAAAATTCAATACAAGCAAATGCACAAGTGCAGGTATGGCAAGGAGGCAGAAACGCGCACTGCAAATCAGAATGAACCACCAGTATGTAAAGAAGCAATAAGAGTAAGGTCAGCGGACTTACCATAACAGCTTGAGGCAGAGTCTGAACTTTGAAACGGTACGCTACAGAGAAGCTGCTGGAAAGGCACAGAGAATGGCTGCGAGGGGGATGATAGAGCGGAAAGGTGTTTGTGCTCTATCTCGAAGAAACAAAAATGGAAAACGAAAGCAACATCCAGTTTATATACACTCGAGCTCATTCCCCCTGACCGTTCGATCCAACAAAAGGATAACCGCCGAGATCTAACGGCCCCGCGTGAGCCTCGGTCCCTCACCATCATGCACTGACAGTTACAAGATGTGCGCATTTAAGGCATATGGACCAAAGCATGCTTTGCGGCTCCAATGACTCCATAAGCGCCACGTGTCGACAGTTACAAGACCAACAACTTGAACGACAACTAAAATTCCGCAAACGGGCGCCAGAGTAACATTTTCAAATCAGCTCCCAGCCCGTGGGCCGCACTAAGAGTTGGGGTGCTTGTGTTATGCCCGTTTTCGCGATTTGTGTAAATGGGCCAGTAAAGGCCCAACTGGACATGAACAGAAACAGAAGCCCAGAAGGACCATGCCCTCAACCACTGCCGCGAGCTCGCCCATATCGCGAGATCGCACCACAGCCAGATCATCCCACCGTCACTCCACCCGCGTCAACAGTAACCCAGGTCGCCTGATTTAATAGACACCTGGTCCATTCCAGAAGAAACTGTTTGCAGTAAGTTGTCAAAACCACCAACTTTCCTGACTCCACGCCAGAAATCACCCGTACAATTACCCAGAAGCATTCAATGCAACGGCTATGCAATTAATGAAGAAAAGACCCCTCTTGATGCATTAAATGCAAACGTGTGCGGGGGGAGAATAATCATCACCCCTACAATTAATGAAGCATGACTATGTCAGAGTTAGTGGTAAATGGTCGTTGCATGTAACGTGTATGGCAATCTTTTGCATTTTTTCTATCATCTCCCTCTCTCTATAAATAGGGGAGATTTTTATTGTACAAACAAGGCTGAACATATACTGGAATACCATCACTCTGCCGAAATAACATCAGAGTGATCGTGGACGTAGGCGCAGTCGCCGAACCACGTAAAAATCTTTATGTCTTGCATTCTTCCTCCCCCCTTTTTTTATCTTTACTAATCACTTCATTAAGTTCTCTTAACCACCATGACCAACATTCCATGAATTTAATTAAGCTCCACCAACCTTAAACTACATTTACTGTGCATTTATCATACATTCGTTACCATTATCATCCTCTTAATTACCTTGCTCGCAATCTGGGCCCCAGAATCTCTAGGTTGACCGTTTTTGGACGTCAACAAGCTAGATGTGAGTTTTTTTATAATAGATATTAGAAAATGAGCTTCTTTAGAAACTCAAGTTAGGCATTAGGAGAGCATCTAAACTAAGATTTGTACAGTGAATAATCTAAATATAATAGACATATGCGTCCTTATTGAAGTGTAGAATTCATTGTAACATGCATTTCACAACACATGTGCTTATAGTGGCCGACATAGAAAATAAGTGAGTTTATCCCTCATTCCTCATTGTGTAAGTTCTATTAAAATTTGTAAAAACTTCTATTTATGTCCTCTTATATCATTAATGTGTCTTCTATAGTCATGATAATGCAGCCTATGAGACATTTTTATGATGTTAGTTATTTTTGTTGACCAAGAGATGAAAGTGAGAGAGGAAGATTTAATGCATTTCATTTTTCATATGTTTACATGTTGACAAATTATAATTTGAAATCACAATTGTAATTATATGAAGTATTAGAGGATCAAGTATATTGTGTTAAAGGGATCGAATGTGCTTGAACAAATAAAATTTTATTAAATATAGGATATAAAAATAAACAAATTTAAAATCTCTTGTATTGAAGTATAATTGAGATTTAAAAAGTAAGTCATATCACTTATATTGTTGTTGATAGGTCACACGGTATATTTGTTTGTATGAATACTTGTACTCTTTATCATAGAAAGGTCACTAGAGTTTTCTCTAGGTTGTTTGACTCATCTTATATGAGTGGGAGATGTTGGGTTAATAGGATGTTGGGTCGAGTCCACCTAAGATGACCCAAACCTAAAGCCAAGATCTAAAAGACAATTTGTTGGATAAAACTGAATAATTGCCAATGCAGTTATTATCAATTAACTACACATAATTGGTTTTGTAGTTATCTCACTCTTATATATATAAAAGCATGTTTTCTTGGATTAGAGAGAGTTGTTGGTCATCAATCAAACATTTTCCAAAATATATATATAAATAAAACATAGAAACAAGAAAACAGTGCAACACAGAGAGAGCATTGGCAAGGCTTTTACACTATGATCTGAGTTTTCTTTCCGCTTTGTGATTGAAATCTAATCATTAGTTGAACAACCAAAGATTGAGACCAATTTTTGCCACAAATTAGGTACATTTTGTAGTTTTGTTTTGCTACTTTCATGTTAAATGCTATATGCATATTGTCATAGTTGGTGATTGATATTTAACATAAAGTTAGCAGTTCGTTGGTAGGTTGAGGTAGCGAAACAATAGCCATTTACTTTCTTCACACAAACACGTCAATAATCTGAACTAAGCTCTAGGTAATGAACTTTAGCATTGGAGCCTTTTGGGTCAATTTCCACTTCTATCACCACTGTTCCTCTATCCATCCAATCTACTAACTTGCGGTGGTTTCCACTCGATCCACTTACTTGGCTCAAGGAACCCCAAGATATGGACTAAATATGCACAAAATTTTAAATAATCACATCTATTTATGAAATTAAATTGAAACAATAGATAATATAAATTTCTTAACTATTTACTTTCGCTAAAGGTTTGGCAAATTTAACATTTTTACTAGCTTTCATTGGATTTGAGCCACTTGAATATTATGCCTATAGAAAATAAATAAATAGCATTGTTATGAGGAAATATGGATACTGGAAAAAAAAATACTGAGTATCCTTATTTGATAACATATGGGTAACAAACTCAATATATAAAACAGTACATATAAACTCGATCAATTGTACAAACATTTTGATAGAATTTCTTTCATTTTCTAAACTTGTACAAAAATTTAATTCTCCTGCAATTTATACACTATAGTACTTTCACAAACTATATATATATATATATGTATACAAACACACACATAGCCAAAAATATGAAATATGATTACACCCATTTGTGAGAAAACATGAATATGGTAAAAAAAATACCAAGTACCAAAAAATAGAAGTAAACAAATTTTAAAACTTGAGTTGTTTACCGGTTGTGTGGGAGGAATACATACCAATACTTAAGCTTGATCTACGTTCGGCAAATGAGTCATGAGAAAATTTATCAAATTAATAATTATCTACTTTATGGTTACCATCTCACAATCGATATGTTATTGGTACTATGCCAAGTTTTTTGTCTATACATGATCTTTGTGTTGAAGGTTGAGAAATTGTTTCTAGGTTGTTTTTGGTTTTTGTTTTTTGATTGTGAGTAAAAGAAAATTTTGCTTTTGAGTGTGCCATTGATGCCAAATAATTGGTAAGTGAAGAAAGTTTTGCTTCTAGGTTGAGAAAGTTTTAGTTTTTTTTTTTTTTTTTTTTTTTGGAACTTGCATTTCTAATGGAAATGCGAGAATTTGATGATTTGTTCGTACCATGTGCATTATAAAAGCAAAATAGAGGTTGAAAATTCATGATAATAGGTGGCTAAGTCAAGCCCCAACTCAAATCGCCTAGGTGAAGGAGATTGTTTATTTTATTTAAGGATTGGGTTTTGTGGTTATAGAAATAATTGTTGTTTCAATTATTTTGCTTATGCTGCATAGATCATTAAGAATTTTTTGCTTGAAATGTTCATTTGTTTTAAGTAGCTTGTGTAGCTTGATAATATTATTTTATAACAACACATTGTGTGTATTGTTTATATACTATTTGCCATATTCTAAAACCATTGATGCCTTTTTACATATACTTGCATTGATCTTGCTTGTCATAGATGATGTAGTATGACAATATATTGTAGAGTCTAATTGCTTTCTTATATGTGCAGGATGTTCAATATAGAGAAGAGCTTCTTCAAAGATTTGGACAAACCTAACTATGGGGTACAATTCTTGTTTTGATGAGATTATTTGATTCTTGTGAATTTTTATTTTCATTTTCTATTATATATATGTTAGAATATAAATTTTATGAAGAAAATGAAGGAAAAGGGAAAAAAAAAAAAAAGGAATGTAGTTTATATATAGTCATAGATCATATAATGTTGGAAAATAACTTTGTGAAGGAACCATAAGTTGTTTATATATAATGAGAATGATGGTTGTTTTAATTCAAATGAATTTTTGAAGTATCAATCAAGTGAAATGCCAAAAGCACTTTGAGCAATGCCCTGCCTAACAAGTTGGCTTGATAATTATTTGAGTTTGTTTATCGCATGAAATGGTTGTTTTAGTCTCCTATTCTATGATTTGATGATTATATAATATGTTATATGTATACACTTTGGCTTGATCGATTCTATGGCTTATTTTTAGTTTGAATGTTTGTGGCTTGAACGGTGTTCCAAAACTCGCTACCCGATATTCGACTGGTGATCCAGTGAGGAGCGAGTAATCAGTAACTCGATCAGTAATCAGTAAGTACTTGAAAAGTATTGTTCACAGTAAATTATAATTTTTGAAATTTAAAAACACAAATTAAAATTTCTTTAAATATCATAGGTCATAGCGAAATTATTATCACCATATATATAAAACACACTAAGTCAAAACCCTCATATTCTCTCTCTTCCTTCTTCTCTTTCTCCTTTCACCTCTCTCGTCACTTTTCTCTCTCTAACATCACCATCGTCATTGTCATTCCAATGAGCCATTGCCATTGTCGATGTTGTTCTAATGAGCTATCGCTATCTCGAAGTTGAAGCCCATCCCTCTTCATCGCCGCTGACCCTCTCTCTCTCTTTTATATCTCAGTTCAAGTCTCCTTCTCTGCCAATCAAGTCTCCTTCCCTTCCCCTTCATGTCTTCAACACTGTTTCCTTAAGTCGTTGCCATCGTTGCTATCTCTTTCCTTAAGTGTCACCGTCACCGAACTCTGTAAATGAGAGTTTCACACTTTCACTTGTTTGATTAGATTTTCATTTGTATGATTGTGATTTATTTTGTTGTGAGCGAATTTTGGGTTTTTTTTGTGGTTTTTGGGATGATTTCTTGTGAATTTGTGATTATTGACTCACAAAGTTCAATCGAGTTCACTTGAGTTGGGTTGACTTGGACCAAGTGCCCACTTTCGACGAATAGCACCTCTAATCCAGGGGTTCTCGGACTAATGGAGTGTCGATCCGCTAGAACCCGACGAGAACTAGGCGAAACTTGCCAAGTTTGTAAACTATGAACTTGAACCTCCTGTGGTCTATTAGGAAATTGTGTTTTTCATTGAGTTGATACTATTAGTCAGGACTATATTGTTAGGGTTTTTGTGTTAAGAGTTGTAATTTTAAATGTTTAAATAAATAATAAATAAAATTTGTTTATTCAATTTATGTACATTTGTGAAATGTTTGCTTCATACGAATATCATGTAACATCCATGATTACTTATGTAGTCTCAAACTAAGTATTTAAGTATTATATAGAAAAAGATTTAGTTTGAAATTAGTAATCTAATGAGTTCGTAGAAAGCAAATAAAGTTGGATAATTTGTTTGTAGTAAATCTACAGTTACAGTCCATTTTGTATTTGATACGATGATCTTACCCAAGATCATTCAAGTGGCAATATGAAAATGAAAGCACTTTATATAATAAAGATTAAATAGGACTAGACTACAATAAAAAATAAATTTATTATCCTAAGTGTTTTATGGACTCCTATTTGTTGAATTATATCTTTTAGTTTATATGGGTGAGATTGTTATATATTTACAGTCAATAAGTTTCATACTTAATTTGAAGATATGATTTAACAAGTGGCTGAAAATGACAAGACTTGAACCAGATTCTCTCTAGACTATTATCTGGAAGGTCTTACCGGGCACGCCAACAAACCTCTTATAACCCTACTCACAGTCAAGAGAGATCCGCGGAGCGAACCCATAAGATGCTTCGTCCCGTTTACTTTACTTTAACTTTATCAATTTCTATTTCTTTTTAAAATAGTTGGGTTGATGTAAATTTTTTGAATTCGATTTAAAACAATTTTTAATAAAATTATGACAGCATAACGGCTGTATTTTAAAGGTTTCCAAAATTTTTACCTGTAAAAAAATATACTTCAACTAATTGCAACTTACTCTCATCTGGTCCCACTATATAAGCCAAGTATCCTTGGCAAGCTTTTCGAAGCATCTTATTGGCCTTTACTGCACTTTTAAGGCTGGTAGGGAGTATCTTCCTTACCCCACAGAAAATCACATCTGACTCTCCCAATCGGCTGAACTTGACTTCTTTTCTGTAGCAGTCTATTATTGTGCGATGCTTGGATAACCAATCTATGCCCAAAATAACATCGAAGTCGTGAATGTTGAGCACTAACAGATCAGCCTCGAATTCATGACTCGCTATAATCACCTTACTTCCTATATAGACTCTATCTGCCATAAGCGAATCGCCGGTGGGAAGTGACACTATCATACTACAATCTGTCGGCCCCATCTCTACCCTGACTCTATCAATAAAATCCCCAAAGATAAAAAAATGGGTGGCTTCTGATTCCACCAACACATAAGCAGTTGTACCAAATAAGGAAATAGTACCTGTAACAACCTTCGGAGCTATGTCAATCGTCTGCTGTGTCACCGTATATACTCTAGTTGCCTGGTTACGGGGCCTACCAGGCTGTCCCTTGGGTGGCGCGCCCTTGCTAGATCCACCACTAGCTGGCATTAAAACTGTAGATCCTCTACCCTAGGTGCCTCCCTTCTCAGGTCCACGACCCCCACTTGACTGCCCCTGAACAGTGGATCTGGCCTCTACAGGACTCGATATGACTACACTAGGACAGTCTCTCATGAAGTGACCCTCCTGACCACATTTGAAACATTCTGTCCTGCCCATCAGACACTCGCTTGGGTGTGATCTACCGTATTTGCCGCAAATAGGCCTGTTCCTCTAACTTTGTTGGCTTCTGGACCCCCCAGATGACTGAACTGAGCTCTGGTTGGTCTGAGCCCTCTGACTCTGCTTCCGACTGTCAAACCTTGAAGGCTTCGATTCGCTCTTGGCCATTTTGCTTAAGCCTCCTTGTTGACTGTCGCTCCAACTACGCTTCTGACCGAACTGCTGCTTCGATTTAGGGAATGTCTCTACATTTCTCTCAACTCTGGTGGCTGCCTCCACCAACTCCCTGTATCTAGTATGCACTTTCGAAGTCACATATGTCCTGATCCTCAGACTCAACCCTGCTATGAATCGGTTTATCTTTTGTTCTTCATTTTCAGCAACATAGGGAACAAGATGAACTAACTCCGAGAATTTCTTCTCGTACTCTATCACTATAAGGGTCTGCTGCTCGAATCGAAAAAACTCTTCGATCTTTGCATCCTTATAGCTCTTAGGCAAGAATTTATCAGTGAATTCCTTCTTAAAATCTGTCAAGGACACCCCATCTGGATGGGCTCTCTGATGTGACTTCCATCAGTCTTTTACTCAATCTTTCAATAGGAAAGCGGATAAGGTAACCATTTGCTCCTTTGAGTAACTCATAACCTAAAATATCTCCTCATTTGCCTCCACCCATGATAATGCTCACTCGGGCTCTCCGGTCCCATCATATGGCTTGGCGCCTAGCTTGCGGGCGCGCTCTATAGATACTCTTGTCTCTCGCGGCTGCTGGAGTGCCGCTACTAACATCTATGCCATCTGCTCCATATTTCTTATAGCAGACTCTGATTCTGTAGGCTGTGATAGCTCTGGATGTGAGGAACTGACCGGCACATTGACGGACTCATCAACATGCTCTTCCTCAAGTATGGGTGCCTCTACGATAGCTCTGCTCGTCCCGAGACGAGTATGTCACTGCGTAACTCTATAATTTGCACCAAATAGGCACGAAAATCATGAAACACATGTGTTAGAATACTAACTTTGCATAAAATGACTCTAGAAACTCATGCAATGCTTAAACTTGAAACTTTATAACTTATGCAATTTCCATGTATAACTCATGCATAATTCATGCATCTATTAGCTCATATTTCATGCATAACTAGCTTTCAAGTATTTTCTAAACTTTATCTCAAAACTTTACAAACCGGGCTCTGATACCAACTTGATAAGGCCCGAACCAGATTTTCTCTAGGCTCTTATCTAGAGGGTCTTGCCGGACACTCCAACAAATCTCTTATAACCCTATTCACAGTCAAGAGAGATCCGCAAAGCGAACCCATAAGATGTTTTGCCTGTTTACTTTACTTGACTTTATCAATTTCTATTTCTTTTTAAAATAGTTGGGTTGGTGTAAATGTTTCGAATTCGATTTAAAATAATTTTTAATAAAGTTTTGACAGTATAATGATTGTATTTTGAAGGTTTTCAAAATTTTTACCTGTAAGAAAATACACTTTGACTATTTTAATTTTTCCACCCAACTTCTTTTATCCATAATCATGCATTTTACACCACAAACACATATCAATGACTAATAGTAAACCGCATCATGTAATATGTATATATACATATAGCGTATAAAAACTTACAAAAAGTTTACATAATTATTTACACCAAGATTAGCTTTGAAACACTTGTTACCAAAAATTCAATATCATACATGCATTGTCTTGTTTTCTAGATTCCTAATTATAGACATGATTTATATGATATATTTTCCGATGTTGCCCACCTACATTTTTAAGGAAATGTTTATTTTGTTCCTAATCCCCTGTAGGATATCTGTGACAGGTTTATAAGCTACAACAAAGAAAATTGTCAGTTCAATAAATAAAGGTAATTTATAACCAAATAATCATAAATTTACTTAAAACACTTAGAGTTTTCAAAATAGTTTTTTTTTTTTTTTTACTAAAAGCATAATATGTACCCCTAAACTCTAACCACACTCAATGCGGTATGTCACGTGATGATTTTTAACTGACACCAAACGTGACACTGTTGAGACATCTCGACCACTACGTACAGAATTTCCTGCATCACAAGCGTAGTGTGAAACCATCTCAATCGAAGCAACTACCTGTAAAATTTTCTGCATTGCATATTGTAGTACTAATAAACTCTAATTCTTTGCAACTACATGCAAAATTTTCTGCATCGCATATTGTAGTGCAATTTCAGCTATAAATCTTGCTAACTACGAGCCGAATTTTCTGCATCGTAACGTAGCGCTAGATACTATGAAATACTAAGGGGAATCCACATGACCTTTGAAAATCTTTTCTTCTTAGTACTATGAGCACAAAACCATTTTTGGTTCAAACGTTTTTACTCGTTTTCGACTCAATTCTCGTAAAAGAAAATTTTGTTTCTCAAGTTGCTTTGAAATGGATCCAACGACCCCTTTGTGTAACAAAAACATTTTTATTCAAGTATTTATTCATAAAACCTTTTATATCATAACAAGTTTATAATATTCAACACTAATTGAAAATACAAGTGTGAATTACACTTACCTTGATCCGAAGCGATTCGAAGAGCTTTAACGAGTCTCTCGTGCTCCTCCTTCTTATTCCTCACCTACATAGCATAGTCTCATTTAGGGTGTGCTGTAATAAGCTACACAAAGTTATATACATTATTTCAAATACAATTAACTCTTTAAAATCGCTTTTTCACTATAACCTTCCCGACTCGATTCTAATTTCACCAAAGCTCTAAAATTTTGGTTTCTTTTTATAAGTTTTAATTATATACCCCTATAGACATTCTCACGCAGTCCGTATAATTTTTAGAGGTCCGGAATGAAAAGTCAATTTTTTCAGACCCCCTTTGACCGAATCTATTCACAGCCCATTCTGTGGGCTTTTTCGCTTTCGTTTTCACTTAGATTATCTTCCTATCTCTCATTTAAGTCACCCATAAAACGATTTTGAAAAATTCCAACTATAGAGGGGTGAAACCTATGAAATACCTCTATTTTTTCACTAGTTTTTCATGCACATTTTGCCTCAAATATGCAATGAACTCATTTCCTTCATATCTAATGTTATTTCCCTTAATTATGATCGAATACATTCATTTCATGTATCAACGAATGCATTTTACCTGACATTCCGTAATGCCCTTCAACTAGGCTCTTAATTATCAACTCATCTCTACACTTTTCCTTTTTAAATTCTAACAACTCTATATACTTTTCTAACTTATAATATGCATGAATTAAAGCTCAAAAGGATCAAAACAGAGTAGGGTCACATACTCTTTTCCTTGGCCGTGGCTCACTTATACACACACAACATACTATTTTCTTCAATTTCCTTTTAAATGTTAGCATTTCCTTAACTTTTCTAACTTCTAACATGCTTGAATCAAGCTTTAATTACATCTAACTCAATGGGATTACTTTTTCATCATGGTGACCTTGACCTATACATGCACACACAACACTTTATTTCATTCAATTTTCAATATTTTCCCTAACTTATTCTCTTAGACATTTTAACAAACACATTAACTACCATTAAAATTGTTTAAACATGTTTCAATATCTACTTAGGGTTTTCTACTCATAAACCCTAACTTCTATTTTTATGCATGGTCTCTTGCATTTCAAGCTTTCCTTTTTAACTTATTATGGTTCTACTATTGATTTAGATAAAAAATCACATCAATTTACACATTGAAACTAACCCAACCAACCAACACAATCATAAATCCAACTATCACTATTTCTAAATAAAGTCATGGAAACCTTACCTTATTTTTACTTAAGGTTTGTTATTTTAGCTTTAATCAACTAAGAATCTTGATTTGAAACTTGAAAAATTGTTGGAATTGACTTGGACTTCTTCTCCTTCCTCTTTATCCTTGTTGTCGCCACTTCCTCTCTTACTCTTTTAACTCTCTCTCTCTTTTTTTTTCTAAATGTTGGAATGACTAACACTCTAACACTCACACATATATATAGCTTTTAATGGGATTAATTTACCAAATTACCCCTCTTGAATTTATTTTACTATAAACTTTATCTTATTTCTAAGTATTAAATAAGTTCACTCATATACATATGTTTCACTCTCATTCTTGGAAAAATATATAACTTTGCCACTTATGTATATTTCTCATTTATGAGAAGACCATTTCGCCCTTTATTGAATTTTCTTACTATAAGGTCAAACATGTCCTATAACTTCTATTGACACTTTGATATCACTTACAAGATTATTATTTATAACTTGAGCATTTTCATTTCCATATCATAACTTTTAACACTAGAGAATGGAATATCAAGAATAGGGGTTTACAAAAAATATTCTACACAATAATAGAATCCACTTTTTCTTGTGAAAAGCACTTTATATAATAAAGATTATATAGGACTAGACTACAATAAAAAATAAATTTCTTATCCTAAGTGTTTTATGGACTCATATTTGTTGAATTATATCTTTTGGTTTATATGAATGAGATTGTTATATATTTACAGTCAGTAAGCTTCATACTTAATTTAGAGATATGATTTAACAAGTGGCTGAAAATATTCTACACAATAATGGAATTCACTTTTTCTTGTGAAAGGTAGATGAATAGTTCCCTTTAAGTATTAATTCAAGTCTTGAACAATAAGAGCGATTGACTTTCTGTTTATGAGTAAATTGAGAGATAAATTCATAAGCTGCATAGATATATTAGTCATTAGAGAATTAATGGTACTTAATGGAACAAAATATAATTAGAAAATTATAATGGACTTTTATGACTTAGCTCTAATTATAAACTACTCGTGAAGAATCAAACCATATAAAACGATTAAAATGATGGACACTAAAAATTCAAATTGTATAAAACATACGCAATTTTGAGAGTGCAACCTTAAATTTTTAATGGAGTAACTATAAGATTAATAATGGTGAATTATTAATTAAAGAGTTTAATTAATAATTTCGATACTATTAGAGCTCAAATTGTAGGTCAATTTGGCCCCCTTACTAGCTCACAACCACATAAAGAAATAAAGAGAAAAATATAATTGGATTGTCTAATTATTAGTGTACATATAAATTTTATGGACATGTTCACGAATTATTCAAATAATTTGATTATTTAAATATATGTAATTTAATTAATTATTAATTATTTAATTATCTGTAGAGGTTATGAGTTTAATTCTAAATGTTATCATTATATTATGGTTTAGAATTATTGAATTTAATGAAAAATCATTTAATTAATTAATGAAAATAGTAATTTAATTTAATTGGAATTAGATTTCATATTAAATAAAATTAACGAAGTTTTAATTTAATAGAAATTAGATTCAATATTAAATTAAAAGTAAAGAAGTAATTTAATTTACTTTGGAAATTAATTTAATTGGAATTAGATTTCATATCAAATTAAATTAAAGGAGTTTTAATTTAATAGGAATTAGATTCTTTATTAAATTAAAAGTAAAGAGTTCCAAGCCAATAAGGAACTTGATTCTATATTGGATGAAAACTAAGTTTTTCAATTTAAAAATTAATTAAAAAGAAAAAAGGATTCTTTGTTAAATTGAAAAACTCTAACTTAGGTTATAAAATGATGTTTTATGTTGGTAATTAGAGAATGAATTTTTTGGCTACTTGAACCAAAAACTTCCACTGATTAAAAACACTATATTGCCACCCACCTAATAAGAAATCAGGAAAATTATTATTATTATTTTTTATTTCTATAGAATTTTCTTTTATGAAAAAATTTTATGATTTGATTCTTTAAAATTGTATCCCCACATAGTTTCTTTTGTGAAAAGTCATAGCAATGAAGATCGAATGATAAAGAATCTACGAATTAAAAGGGTTTCAATTAAACATTTATGCAATATAAAATTCAATCTTATTAATTTAGTTATTGAATTGTTATTACTAACATCGATTAGACATAATTTTGTTGAGAAAAATTTTTAAAATCCATGTTTCTGCATTAATCTAAAATCGATTTTTCCCTTCATATATGACATGATGGCATAGAGACTAAGATCACTGCTTGAAGATAGAAACAAACCCTTGTAATTCAGTTCATCATTTTGCTCCATTATATGTTGTGTTTGTATTATATAGTTTAAGCAATGTTGAAGCTATTGATTTTTATTTGCATTTTCTTGTTTGTATCTTCAAGATGTTGTTGCTTCTTATTCGGAAGTCTATCACTTTAATGTTTCTTGCATTGTTATTATTATCACTCAATTCATTTGACAACTACCAAGAGTTCTCGTGAGTTTTTATAGAATCCATCTATATGTGAAATATAAATTTGATTAAAAAAAACGACTTAAAAAAATAAAAATAAAAATAAATAAAAAAACACTATGCAACGGTAGCTAATGTGTCCTTTATTAATTACTACTATATTACTAATATATGATTTTATTAGCAATATAAAATTGGCTATCTAGATTTTATTGACTAATGGACTCATTTAGCATGCCTTGAGAGTTCCTTAGTAATAATTTTCTTTGTATATAAAATAATTGGGTTTAACTATTTTAGGCCTAACTTGATATGTTTAAATTATTGGGTCTACCTTTTAAATTTTAAAATTAAATATTAAAATTACCCCAGTAACCATCTAATTGAGCCCCATGCATGGTATTTCCATATACACAAATTTGGATCTTTAAGTCTTTTAGATACTAATTTTGATCTAACCAATTTAACATATACGAGGGGCATCACAACTCACTATATTATTCAGGCATGAATTTAACATGTTTAGCATTATTATTTTCTTATTCTTATCGCAAAAAATACCTTCCAAATCCGTTGCCTTCATTGCAAATGATCCATTTCATGAGTAGGCTGTTCTAAGCACAACTATTTATTCCATAAGTTCAATTTAATGATAAGGAAATATGGTAGATAGTAAAATAGCTATAAATAACTAAAATTAGATTTTTTTTTTTTTTTTTTTATTGAGGCACATTTACAAATAAAATTTGCTTTACAAAATTCCTAGCTACTTGGCTTTTCTTCTCAAAGTGGTAGGTACACAGTTTTAGAGGGCAGTGGTGAGCAAACAATGTTTGTGTGCCTGAAATCAAAGCAAATATTTCAGATAATATGTACTTTGTAGGTGTGTTCCCCCAAACATACATATGATTTGGTTAGCTATGCAAAGATATTAATTATCTTCATGAATTCATATGTCACATTTATAGTCATGGATAAAATATTTTCAAATTCAATTGTGCTCTGAATCCAAATATAATCTCAATCGCATGACGCCCCATAAAAGAAATTCAGAAATTCTAAATCATTGAACCAATAAACGTTGTTTCAATAAATAGCAATAGGGATGCCAAAAGTCCTCAGTTCAATCCAAAATGATAGGGTCATGATCTGTGTGAGGTGGATTTGAGATTTTGAAACTAGATTTCAAATCAAATTTGGGTCAGAAGTTTTTCACCCGATTTTATATCGCATCGAACTTAAGTCAAACACTTTCTACTTGATCCGAACATCCAAACTTGATCCGGCTACCTCTTTTTATTATATTTTTATTATACACTAATATTATTTTTATTAACGTTACTATTATTGTTATAGTTTAGTTTTAAGTTTTGTGCATCATTATTTTGTTATAGAACTTTATTATATATTAATTAATATTTTAGTACATGTAATGAAATTATGGTAATTGATAGTTATTAGTTTAGTGTTTGTACTTAATGCTAACCAACATCCTACCGGTTTTTTATAATTATTTGCAAGACCGCAGACCTGGGTCAAGTCTCCCACCATGTTTTATCGATTTCCAATTAAGTGATGACTTTATTTGTGAAGACTTTGAGAGTTTGCCCCACCATACATCGTGCGTAATTAAGGGTCCAAGTATGTGTACTTTTTCCACTGTGTACTTTTTATTTATCGTGTGCAATTGAGGACCCAAGTGTGTGGACTTTTTGACTCAGATAAAAATCACTGAAAAAGTATCCAATTTAAATGCAAGTCCAATTATAACCCAATTGTCAGTTTTCATTGGATTTATTAAACCCCTTTAAATCACTAAGCGTTTCGCCTTTGTTTTTGTAAGTATAGATGTATTGTAAAGTTAGGGATTATTTGTTTTTCTATTTAAAATTTAATAGTATTGAATTATACCTATTAAGTTTTTTTTTTTTTTTTTAAGTGGTCAAACCACTTAAAACTACTAAAAAATAACTGAAAAAATTAAATAATAATTTTCAACTTTTCACTTAATTACAAATCACTTAATGATATTTAAAAGTTTTAATTCCAAATTTATCATCCTTAAAATAACATAATTTCAAATTTATCTTAATTTTATATTACTCAAATTTATTTTATTTTTCTCTTGATACTTACATCTCATCTCAAATTATCTTAGAATTAAACTAATATATTTTAATTTATAATTTAAATATTCATTTTTTGTTGTTTTTCTTAAATATATTAATATATTTAAGTATATAAATATGGTTAATACTATTATATTTCTTTAATCATATCTTAATTATGAATAAAATATTATTAATATGTATATAAAAAAATGTTTTAGAATTGATTAAATTATTTATTTTTAGATGTTTATATCACATTAATTAAAATTATATAACAATAAATAGTAAAAATGGTATAAATATCAATTTACTAGTTTTCAAATAATTTTAAATTTAAAAAATAAACAAATTTATAACATATTCAGAAATAATGAGAAAAAAAACAAATATGTTATTCAGATTTCATATTTCAGTCACTATTCAGTTTTCAGTCATCAGCAACACTATTCAGTTTTCAGACAAAAAAACAAACGACCCCTTAGTCTTTCACTTAATGATAAAAATTAAATTTCAAGTTGAATTTGTTAACAAATTATCAAGTTGATAGAAAGTAATCACAAGTTGATTACTCAAGTTCTAATCAACTTGTCAAGTTATCAAATCTATGTTTACAAGTTCTACTAAACATTTAATTAGATATTGTGTTGGTAAGATTTGATTGGTTGATCAAAATCAATATTTGCTTACAAATAGACATTAATCTTATATAAATTATTATCCCAATTTTATGAATGAAATACTACTCTCTCTCTACTCAATACATTATATCTCTTTCTTTATATTTCTAAAATTCTCTACTCAGTCTCTTATTACTGGTTGTTTAATCTCTAAAGTTTACAATAATATATAAGCAATTGGGTTCCCAAAAGAGGGCTCCTCCCCGTTGGAAAGAATAACATGACCGATCAAAGAATGACGGCCATGGTTTAGTCATTCTTGATAAATTGCGGCATTCACACGTGGATATTGACCAATCAAAGAATAATATGACCAATAATTTTCTTTCTTACGTGGAGCCGACGAAACAACATCCTACGTGGATGACATAGGCATATTTGGAACCACGATGATACTGTCACTTGAGTTAAAGACGGCCTGAGCATATGAAACTTTATTATTAACAACTTTAGTCCGTATTAGAGTTTGAGGAGCAACGGGTAAGGTTGTAGTATGAACCGATCTATTAGCATGTCCAGAAGCCAGAATTTTTGGAAAAAAATCTTCTATGCACGTCTAGGCAATGGAGTGTCAAACAAAGAAACGGCACTTTACAACCAAAACAACAGCACGGCAGATTGAAAAGTAGTCCAAAAAATAAGGCAGCTAAACGTTAACAGAACCCAACAGCGTGAACACCGTGAACGTCAGACCAGCAACGAAACAGCTTGAACGTCAGACCTATGAACAGCGTGAAACCCAACAGCAGAGTGAAAAACATCAACAGAAAAATGTCAGCGGCAAAACAGACCATCAACGAAACAACGACCAGCAACTAGCGAAGTGGCGAGCAACGTGAAATCAACCCAGAAAAAACCAACTGGCGGAGCAGGGAGGAGAGCAGCACCAGACCAGCAGTGACAGGCTAGTTAGAGACCGTCTACCGTGAGTAGAACGTTGACGGTGATAATCACCTCTCCAAACTAGGAATCCTCTGTCTCCTATTCCAAAAACAGAGCATCACCCATTGAACTCGAATTTCTCTCCAAACAAAAACTATCCCTATAGCGGACGACGTGTAATGATATATTTAAGAACATCGAAATTTTAATAATCTGAACAGCAAATTATAAATTAACTAACTAGTTCAGAAATAAGTGTAGCTGAATTAAAATTTATAATTTTATTATCAAATGTCAACCGCCGTTACCCTAAATTGGATAGTGTTAAGTGCCTAACGGTTAAAATTATCTTTTGATATTATTTTTAATTTTTTTAAAAATAAATTTTAAAAATAAAAAATCAATTATTTTAGATGAGGTCTTTACATGATGGATGATAAAGATCAATTTTAAAAAATAAAAAATTAAGTGATTGTGTTAATGGATGATAGAGATCATCTTTAAAAAAAAAAAACCCAAACAATTTTTAAAGAAAATAATAATTAAAAGAACGATTCATCTTTAACTGGTCAACTTGATCAAAAACCCTGACCAGTCACCCAATCTAATCCCTGTCATCATCTCTGGCCCCAACTTCCTAACCCCAATGTGGCGAAGCAGCAAACCGTGGATCGCAAGTCGGCGCCACTAAGGCTTCCAGCTAGAACGATAGGCCCTTTGCTGCCTCACAGTCTCAAGCTCGTCTCCAGCCATGCGACTATCAAACCAGTCACCCAATCTCAATCTCATCTCCACTCCATGAGGCTATGACGATGAGCCCTTCGCTGCCTCCCACCACTGATCTTTCTCTTCCTCGTAGAAAATGGCAATATCAGTGACATTGTCAGTCAAAACCGCCTCGGTCTCAAGCTTGTTAATGTCTCATTTTTTTAATTTTTTTTCTTGAAATATGATTAATAAAATCTGGGTTTGTATTGGATGATGATGAACTATGATTATTTTTTTTTCCTTGTCTATGTTGGATGACGATAAATTGTATGGTGATGATTTGATCTGGAGATAAAGATTGAATTGGGTTTAACATTATTTGGGTTCGTTATTACCAGAGATGATGATGATGATTTGATTCTGGGTTTATGTTTCATAGTTGAGTGTTTCATTATAGGTTTGTGTCCATAATGAAGATGTTTTCTTGTTTTTCATTTTTTTTTCTTTCTTGCTGATGAAGATTTGGTCAGATTAGTTGTTGATGATCAAGGGTGATGATATGTAGACGCTGATGATGAAGGTTGGTTGTTCATGTCTACAGATGGTTATATTTATATTTATTTTTTAAATTTTTATATAAATTTATTTTTAATTATTTTTTACTTCAAGAATATAATAGTTGTTGTACCATTTTTTTACTGTTAATTGTTAATTTTAACGGTTGATGACTAATGATAAGTAATTAAATTATAATAAAATTATAAATTATACTCTATCGACATATATTTTTGAACTGGATAATTAATTTTTTTATAATTTACTCTAAACTAAAACACTAAAGTGTTTCTTTCCACCTAGAAAGGCTTCCCTGAATTTTCCGACAAGGTTCTTTATGGTAGGTAACGAATTGACTAGACTTCGAAATTGTTGACTTATAATAACTGTACGTACACGGTCATGTCTAAGATTTTTTTTTCCTTTTTTATTTTTAGGGATTAAATTCAATTATGATCCACAGGTACTTGACAGAAAGTCAAATGAAATTAATTAAAACTGATTTTTTTTTTTTTTTTGAGAATAATTAAACTGAAAATTCGAACCTACCAAGTTTTTTTTCTAAAATCCCAAGAACTTATTTCTTCAATCTTTGGTTTGTTAGTAGTTGAAATCAGAATGAAAAGACTAGATAAAAAGAAATATTTATTCTTTAAAATAATAATAATAATAATAATAATAATAATAATGGTAATGGGAGTGTGGAACACGCAATAGGTTCTCCCAGTTAAGTTTGGAACCGAAGACTAGTCGAAGAAATGCTGTCTATATGTTCTCAAACTCTTAAGTAATCAAAGATAAGCTTCAAATTCAGTTTTACTCAATGGCATCCAAAATAATCATTGTGATACTCCAAATCATCGTTCTCTCGGTTCAATTGCACCCAACAAAAGCACGAACGTGGATCAAAGCCGCTTATTACTGGCCTGAACAAAAAGAGTTTCCCATTTCAAACATAAATTCTTCTCTGTTTACTCACCTTATATACGGTTTTGCCGATATAGATTCCACTTTCTACAACCTCTCTTTCTCGCTGTCTAGCCAAAAACGCATCTCCAACTTCACAGATACTGTGAGAAAAAAGAACCCATCAGTCACCACTCTGTTATCAATCGGTGGAAATACATATTATTCGACCTTTTCATCAATGGCAAACGATCTGATTTCTAGAGAGTATTTCATCAACTCCTCAATAGAAACAGCTAGGTTTTATGGCTTTCAAGGTCTAGACTTTTATTGGGCTTATCCAAAGACAAGCGACGACATGAACAATATCGATCTTCTCTTCAAAGAATGGCGAGCTGCTATCACTTCAGAGGCAAGAAACTCTGCTCGGCCAGAGCTGATATTGACCGCAGTGGTTTACTATTTTCCAAAGGTTGGTCCAGAAAATTATCCAGTAGGCGCAATACAACAATATTTGAACTGGGTTCATGTTAACCGTGGTGATTACTTCATGCCAGATTTCTGGACAAACTTTACAGCCGCTCCAATGGCTCTGAATAACCCAAATAGTACTGTTAATAGTACTGATTATGGTATAACGTTATGGATCGACGCTGGATTGTCTCCTGAAAAGATGGTTTTGTTTTTGCCTTACTATGGCACTGCATGGACCCTGGTGAACCCCAACGAGAATGGTATTGGTGCACCAGCTAGAGGAGCAGCCCAAACTACTGGGTTGACTTTTAAGGAAATCAAGAATTACATAAATCAATATAGAGCTAAAGTTACGTTCGATGCAACTTATGTGGTGAATTACTTCACGATGGGGACATCTTGGATTGCTTTTGATGATGTTCAGGCCATTCAATATAAGGTTTCTTACGCCAAGAAGAAGAAGCTACTTGGCTATCATGTCTGGCAAGTGTCCTACGATGATAATTGGGTGCTCTCTCAAACTGCAGGTAAGCAATTCTTTCTTTGAAAATGCATGTTGCATCGTTATACTCTAATATATATTATTAAATTTGGTACTAGTTAATCCAACAATCATATCTAACCTTATATTATTAAATTTGGTACTAATTAATCCAACAATCATATCTAACCTCATCCATCTTTGCGCTTGAATGGTCCTTTCACATATGCAAGCCAAATTTTTGCCATTTAGATGATTTACATATGTGAATTAGTTAGTAATTAATTATAGCAAGTGTTGTAAAATTTTTATTTTTCAGCGGATGACAGTAATTTTCCAGCTCCGGAGCCCGATGAACCAGCTCCGGAGCCCGAGGAATATAATAGAAATGGGCAAAATAAGCAGCCATATCGATTGTTGGAAATCATTCTGCCTATAACTGCTGCTGTTATTCTCCTGCTAGGCTTTCTGATGTACTACAAGCGGTTGATAAAGCTCAAATCAAAAGGTAATAGATATATATTTTTTGTTTATAAATGGGTGAGGATTGTGCCAATATATTTTTATTATTGGGAACCAAGAAGCTTTTTGGCCAAACTTAAATTTTTCTTGGTTAATACTTGATGGGAAGTGTGAATTCGGTCTCAGTTCATGAAGTAAGGAACCAAGTAAATAATGCAACGGCTGAAGCCGGAGATTTTAATGGCAGTGCTCGTACTCTGGAATTATATAGTTTGGCTTACATTGAAGCAGCAACAAATAATTTTTCGAGTGAAAATAAGCTTGGGGAGGGTGGATATGGTCCTGTTTATAAGGTAATTAATATTTTTACATTTCTCAAAGGTTAGAAACTATACAAAGATGAGATCAATTATAATTTATTTTACTTTTTTAGGGTGTATTACAAAATGGACAAGAAGTAGCAATAAAGAAACTTTCAAAAACATCCAGGCAAGGATTTGAAGAGTTCAAAAATGAAGTTATGCTTACTGCAAAACTCCAACACGTAAATCTTGTTAAACTTTTAGGATATTGCATTGAAAAAGAAGAGTACGTGCTGATATATGAGTATATGTCAAACAGAAGCTTGGATTATTATCTTTTTGGTCAGTATTTTATTATTATTATTTTTTTCTATTATATATCCTTTCTTATGTGCTTTCAGTTATAAGTTGAACAATAAAAATTGGTCCCTACTGCATTTAACATTCTGTGGACTGATTTTTTGTTATTTAATTTGCAATTTTTTTCCTTTGCTAATTGTTCATAAATGATTTGATGCAGATATGGCTAGAAAATACATATTGGATTGGGAAAAACGTATTCAAATCATTGAAGGGATTTGTCAAGGGCTTTTATATCTCCAAGAATACTCAAGATTGACAATTATTCATAGAGACCTGAAAGCTAGTAATATTCTATTAGATAAAGACATGAATCCGAAAATATCAGACTTTGGCATCGCAAGAATTTTCACAAAAGGTCTTGAAGCAAACACAGGACGAATTGTTGGAACATAGTAAGTATATTTCCGCTTCTAATTTTGTACACAAACTTTTTTTTGTTGTTATTCATACTCTAATCAACTGTTTGCAATTACATATATATGTAAAATATGTAGCGGATATGCTCCTCCTGAATATATCGAAAGAGGCATTTACTCGATAAAGTCCGATGTTTATAGTTTTGGAATTCTAGTTCTACAAATCATTAGTGGCAAAAAGGTCTCCAATTTACATGGCAAAAATAGAAATATGAGCCTTCTTCAATATGTAAGTTTCTTCAACCCTTTGAGTGTTAGCAATCAAAATTTAGATTTGAATTAAATAATTGTTAACTACAATTTCAGGCATATGAGCTCTGGAAAGATGGTAAAGGCATGGAGTTTATGGATCCTTCCCTTGACGATACATATTCCCATTGTGGATTTATAAGATGCTTGCAAATAGCTCTGTTGTGTGTCCAGGAAATCCCAATTGATAGGCCATCCATGTTGGAAGTTTCTTGGATGCTCAGAAATGAAGGTATTCATCTAATGATTCCGAAGAAGCCTGCCTTGTCAAAACTAACTGACGTGCAAAGTGGATCTTCAACATCAAACTCGGAAATGCGTTCAAACAATGGTACAACAGTTTCAAGTTTGGAAGCTAGATAAGTATTTTAGGTGACGAACAAAGACCCGGAGTTTGGCTTTTTCATAAAATGTGTACAAATAAATTTAAGCTCTATTTAAAAATAAGTGAACTATGTTGTGCTCATGAGTACTTGTTAAAACACCTTAAGTTTCCTTGCTGTTAGAATTTCGCTCTTTGGTTAAACTTTTGTGCATTAATGCTTTAATTTGGGCAATATCATAAGATGTCTAGCAAGTTTGAGAATATCCAAGAAAAAATATATTTGTCAGAAGACAATTTCAAATATATATATATATATATATATATATATAAACTGAAATGAGAGTATATATCCCATTATATAATACTATATTTTCCAAAGTTTTAACCAAATTTTTTGTCCAAATAATATGGTAAGATAATTTGTAACATTCATTGCAATTATAAATAATGTATTAATGATATGAATATTATTTATAATTGCAATGAATGTTACAAATAAACTTATCATATTATTTAAATAATAAATTTAGATAAATTTTGAGTAACGTACATTGCTCCTCTTAAACTGTATCCCCTTATCATTCTCATTTTTATAACAAAAACTCAAATATTTTCGATGAGCTAAAAAAATTCCAAATCTACATAAAAAAGATCCATGTTAATATATGTAACCAAAAAAAAAAAAAAAAAAACCTCAAAAACAGAGTATTTTTGTCCAATGGTAACGTAATAAAGCCCCGTCAATGAAGGAGTGTACATCATTGTTTCCATCAAGGTCAAAGTCGAAAATGTTTGGTTAGTATCCTTTGAAGCCAATTTCGTTGAAGTAGTCTTTACACAGCTAGCACGTTCAAGGTCATTTTTCCTTATATGTGGCCCCTACAATTACTTCCGTTGTAGAAACTTAAGATCCAAGTCTAGGTCAATGCCTTTATTATGCATGTATTTTCTTGGAAAAATTCTAAGATTAATGCTTTTCTCAAGTTCATGAAAACAAAAATTCACAGGCATTTTTTTTTTTCAAAACATAAATAAAAATTGTTTTTGCTCTCTTTATTTTATTTTTTTAAGATAAAAACAAATAAATTTGTGATATATCAGAACCTACTAAAATTAATTAATACTTGCACCCAAATATCTACTTTGATAATTGAGAAATGACTACTTTCAAGATAAAGGAAGAAATTTATTCAAATAAGCTTGTAACTACTTATATAGTCTGGATATTTACTTTTAGGAAACAACTACTTTCACAATCAAGTGAGATTATTACCCACACTAGCTTATGAAATAAGCTTGATGATAAGTGAATCCCTACTACCTTGGTGAATGAAAAGGTGCACAATTATTTGTATAAAGACATCAAGTGCGTTTATGGGTTTAATTTGAATGACTTCAATAACACCGACAAAAGACCACACCAATATGGTTGTAACTTGTAATTATTTTGACCTGGTCCAAAGAGCTGCTGTGGCTAACAAATCTCAAGAAAACAAAGCACAACCATATTAGACTAAAACATGATTATATACATGTTGTTTACTTGAAAATTATCAAGGGCCTAAATTTACAATTATTAGTTTCTTCAGTCGAAAATTGGACTAAATCAATTAACGATATTTTTTTAATTACTTGAATATGTGGTTTAAAGGGCATAAAGAATGTATGTTTTGATGATACGAGCAAAGGGAGAACTATTAATGAGCATAAGGGATTCGATTAGGATTGGATAATTTTCAATCTAATCCCTCATTTGTTGGTTGAATGAGATTGGATTTCTCATATATTCTATGCAACCAATTTATTACACTTTGGTGGGATAAACTTAACTCATCAATTTAGTGGGTTAAAATATCCCACAAGCCTAGGTCTCTTTTATTTATTTATTTTTTTCCTTTTTTTTTTTCTTCTTCCATTTCTTACATTAATTATATAAAATATTAGATTTATTTTTAATAATATTTTTATATACATTATTAAAATATTAAGAAGTAACATATTTCAATAATAATTATAAAGTAAATAATAAGGGAGACAAAACTCAAACTCTCTTTTTCACTCTTCTACATCTCTTTCTCTTTCATTTTTGTTGAAAAATAATGGACACAAACATTTCATGAACCAATTTGATTGGATTTTTATTTTGGTTTTGGAAGATCAAGATAAATTCGTGTTCTCTTCTATGAGATCATCGAATTGGTATATTTATTTAGTTAAAATAATGCTCGGATGAATGAGAAATTGAAGCTTAAAGTGCACCCATTGGGAAGAAATTAAAGTCTATCCCACATGGCAAAATAAATGAAGGAAGCTTGGTATATAAATGCATGTGTTATAACTCCAAGGTAACTTGTGGAGTATTGATGCTCTCTATTGCACACAACAGCGTTGGGTTACAAATGATTGCCCATCCTTGTGTTTGAATGCCAACTAAAAGTCAAACCTTAGATGTGTACATTTTGCACCTTCATTTGCTATTGGAAATTTTTTTTTTTTTTTCATTTCAATTCACTTGAATTTGAATTACTTGCTATTAAGTCAACCAAAAATTTTGATTAGCATAATTATAATTGATTAAAAATTGGTCCTAAATTTAGGAAAATTGGTCCCAAATTCAATACTAGTTTTCCATTTCAAGGCCAAACATACATAATTCGAGACCAAACAGATTCAGACTATTCCCAAATTCAAGAAATATTTGGTCTTAAATTTAACCTCAAATCAAGACATAGTCGTCCCTAACCTAGCGTATGAGATTGTTTCCCCCTTTTTGACATATAATCCCACCACAAACCAAATTCACACCATAAGTCTTACGCTTCTATTTTAAATCATCATTCTCTCATTTACACTCGACCTATCCACTTTTCTCTTGCACACACTCTAGTGTTTTCTCACTCTTTTTCTCACAATCAGCTCCTTTTCTCTTGGCTTTTATTTTCCTTTCATTCTCTTTCTTTTGCTTATTCTTTCTTATCCTCACTTGATCTTTATACACCAACCTAGGTATTAATGACACAAGAGTGATTGTTCTCCTATCCATAACAAATGAGTATCTTTTTTTAAGCTTATCGTGCATAGCTCTTCTATCAAATTGCCACAGCCTCCCTCATAACAAATGACCAGTGTGGATAGGTACAACATCACATAAAAGCCCATCCTTATATCTCCTAGTAAAAAATGATATTAACACTTGTTTAGTCACCTTTACTTCCCCATAATCATTCAACCATTGCAATTTTTATGGTCTTAGATATAGTGTGACAAGTAGACTTAACTTCTCCACTAATTTTATGCTAGCAACATTGGTATAACTACCTTCATTAATAATCATACTACAAACCTCGCCTTTAACATGGCATCTAGTATGAAAGATGTTGTCATGTTGTACTTCATCCCTCTTTTACTTGCACATTTAAAACACGTCTTATCATAAGTAATTTGCCCATGTTTACAATGGTGGCATCGTCATCGACATCCAAATCTCTCTCATATTCAGCCTCATAATCATTATTATCGCCATGTAATTTCGAAGTTCTCCTTTACAGATCTCTTTGCAAATTAGCTATGACAGCGTCTTGTCTCTCCAATTTATCTCAAATATCTCCAAACACTATGTTCAGTCTCTCAAATTGTTGTTGCATTGCTTTGAGCATGAACGACACATCCACATTTTCTCCTCCTTCAACATCTTTATCATTATATGTTGATATGATTGAAACATGTAAAAAAGATGTTAGAAAAGACCTTACAACACTCCCTCATATGTTTCACTCCGATCACTCATGTATTGTTCACTCAACACTCGTGTTGTACTCTTTTTAACACTCAGATTTTCTATTTATATTGTTGTTCACACACACTCACTCAAACTTTTCCCACTAAGTTACTTTATTGAACTAATTAAATCACACGGCCAAGGTCAGCTTTGAAGTAACCTCTACCAACAAATCTCAACAAGGAAAAAACAAAAGAACAACAAAGGGACAAAAAACACAAAACAATCAAGAAACAAAAGAAAATTATTGTACATAAGGTGAGAAATAATGGATAACAAGCGGATTACAAAGAACAAATTTAGTTTGATCACACAAGATACTTGTCTTGTGAATAAGGTAATTTGAAATTAACTCACTTCAATCTAAGCACTATAGCGTTCAACTTTTTTATGTACATTTTTTTTACTTTTTATATATATTTATACATATATATATATATATTCAAAACACACACACAATGAAGAACAATGAAACTTGCAGATTGAATATAAAACTAACAATATGATATGGATTCAAGGATTCTAATAATAAGAATAAAACAACACAAATAATTATGCGAGTAGATATATAATGATGCGAACAGATAAATGATAATACAAATAGAGATAAAATGATATGAACAGAGATATTGTGATACAAACAGCAAGGAAAAACAAATAGATATGATGAAACAAACAAAGGTAATATGCAAGACATAAGGAAATACAACTG